>JAFBJW010000374.1:0-600000 GCA_016785235.1 Pseudorhombus dupliciocellatus
AAAAAAATCATCTCAAAAATCGACGAAAAAGTCATAGGTTAGTATGTCGTTTTTTTCCAAAAAAATTTTTTTTTTCGTCGATTAAACGAACTAAACTGCAATGTCCTTTTTTTGGAGTAGGGGGGCAAAAAATTGTTATGTACCAAAGGGGGGCCCAGCAGAAAATGTTTGGGAACCACTGGGGTAAGGGATTGGGGTTGGGGTAGGGTTAGGGTTAGGGATTGGGGATAGGGGCCAAGTCCAAAATTTTGGAATGAATTAAAAAATTGTGGTTACCAAATAGGCGGCTGGTGGAAATATTATGGCAGAGGGTTAAGGTTAGAGTTAGGGTTGGGGCTATAAATAGGGTTCCCGCAGCTTCGCTGCTTAGACCCCTATAAAGTCAAATAAATTGAACTCATCCCACTGAGGTTACATTTTCTGCCATGTGTTGGTTTAAAAAGTTTACTGAATAATGAAATGTGATGATTGACAGCTGCGACTCTTGTAGTAGATTTAATATAAAGTCAAGAAAAGGTTTCAAACATGTTTCAAATGTATTCACCTCATAAATTAAATCCAGTAATAAAACTGAAAAACTGTGTTAACACAAAATTAATAATTTTGACAAACACTGACAAAACTCTGAGTAAAATTCTTAAAATCTATTGTTTTATTGGAAATATAATTGATTGAACAAATACATTTATACATGTTTTGGACGTCAGTGTCCTTTTCCTATATCAAAGAAACAGTTTTGTTCTTAATTTACATTGTAAAAAAATCTTCAACATCACAGTCAACACATCAAGGCATTTCTCTGCTGTACCTTCGTTTCCTGCAACACTACAATACAAAACTATTATTCAGTATGAAAGGAGAAACACGGTCTTCTCTTGACCAAAGAAGAAAATACAATGACAGAGGAGTTTCCAGTTTCAGACCGAAGCAAAAAAAAAAGTGAGATTTTAAAAACAGCTAAATGTTTTGCGTTTGTGCAGCAATGGCTCTGAGAAAAATACTTTATTCCATTTATATCATGAATTGCTAACTTCCACCTTGTACGTCAAAAGAGGCTGACTGGTGACATCATATGTAATCAAGGACAATAATTTGACATTTACACTTTATGGAGTTAAACAACATTGAGTCATCTGACTGTTGAAAGCTGATGAGTACCTCGGGGTGTCTCTAAAGTGCATACAGATGCAAAATAAGGGTATCTGAGTCATCACTCGTCAGTAGCGTCAGCCAACAACGTCACCGTGTGTGTGTGTGTGCGCTGATCGCAGTGAAGTTACTGTGGAGTACGACTTACAAGTCTTATTCATAATAATGAATAATATTTAGACACATGAAGCCATGAGACCAAATCTTTCTTGATCTTGGTCTTAAAGTGATCAGCTCCAAAATGGAATCACTGGACTTTAGCCTCCACAGTAATATTCCCATTGAGTTTTTTGAAAAGCTATGTTGTTGGGATATTTTGTACACACACAAATACACAGGTAAAAACCTGCACACTCCACTGGCACACAGCGTAAGAATGGAAGCGTATATGCGGTGTGAAGAGGAATCGAAGTAAATCCCTTGAATGTGGATAAAGGCCAAATATCAAACATGTATTTATATAAATAGAATTTGATGTGCAATTCTATCTTTTCTACCACTTGTATCAATGTAAAATTAAGTCAATAAATTATTCTGTGACAGTAGTATTTAAATTAATCTATATAAATTAGTAAATTTAACCCACGGTCAGTTTGATCGGATCATGACTTTCATCAATTTTTCTACGCATTGCTTTTTTTATTTGACTATAAATAGTCTGAGCTATTATCTGGGTTCTTTTCCCATCATCAAATGCTGTTCTCCAGCACTTGAGAAATAAAGGCTCAGAAATATTCACCATTTGTTAATTCAGCTCCACTGCATCAGAACACTGGATCAAAGTGTTTTCTGATCCGGCGCTTTGCGTGTCCGGCCTGTTAGAGGCGCGTGTCCTGGACCTCGTCCTCGGCCTCCTCCGGCAGGGAGGAGATCTTGGCGGTCTGCGGCGCAGCCCTCTTGCTGGAGTTGAGGCGGTTGAGCACTGGGAAGAGGCGCAGCCGGTCGGCAGGGCTCATGGCCTGTTTCAGGTGGCTTGTCTCGTTCAGAAGTTTCTGGATGGAGTCGTAGGTTTTCATGGAGCCGCCCTCGATCATCTGGACAGGCAGAAGAAGTGAGAATTGTGTTAGGAGTAAAACTAAATTGTTAAATACTCAAAAATAACTGATTCTACTATACTGAGCAAGTTTGAAACCACAGCTCTACAGTTGTGGATCTTTATCTGTAGCATGCATCTACAATCCTACAGCAACAGCGACTCCTAAAGGCCGATTCATGCTTCTGCATCGTAGCTTCAGACAGGGCCGAGCATTCACTGTTGTGTGTAGGTGTGCGTGAGTGGCGCTGCAGTTACACCACTGGAACACTGGAGTTTCTATACTGATTTCTATGATCTCTATAACTAAGGGTCCAGAAGTATTTTGTTGACTCATCATTAAATGTATGGGCGAACTATCCCTTTAACTGCACAACAGCTGGTAACAAAGATAAAAGGGTCAGCACCGCTTGTAATTGATTATGGATGTTGTGTTCCACACTGGTGGCAAAGGCTAATGCCAGTCGTTTTCTTCTATAGGGGGTCATGGGATGAGCTTCTGCCCGTCCACACTTAAATACAGCACCAGATCAGTGTTAGAGTTGTCCTGAGAGTTGTACATGTACTCGTATGATGTAGCGATGGAGAGCAGTTTTTTATCGTTTGATGTTTATCAGGACAAGGCAGAGCAGGCTGCTTTCAGCTCACACACTGGGGATGAAAACTCGGCATCACCAGAGCCTGAATGTTGCTGAATTTCTTCCAAAACTCACCAGGAAGGACTGACACTCGAGCAGCGGCTCTACTCGGTGCTCGGACAGGATGACGGTGCAGCCTGAGAACGACTGCTTCAGCGTCTTCCTCAGGACCTGTAATGTTCTGCTCAAACACACACAAACACACAGCGTTCATCAACATCGCCATCATCATTATCAAAGTGCGTCTCTCTCCACTGCAAACACATGAAAGAGCAGCCACTGGTGGCCCCAGGTTAAACCTGATTGCTCATTGCAGGCTTCATTTAGCATCATGACCCCCCTGTACGTGTGGTCTCTCTCTCACACACACACACACAAACACACACACAGAGGTTACTTTAAGTACTTTAAGATTGCCACCATATGACGGGAACCCTGCACATGCTCGATGTGGATGACTGATGCTGTGCTGCGTTATCACTTCACAGGATGCTACAAACACAAATACACAACAGATCCCGGATCACTTTCAGGTGCTTCACTGTGCAGCGAGAAGAGGAGGCCGGGGCAGATCATAGAGACAGGATGTGTGACAGAAGTTTGATTTCAATATACTGGTCTATAGGTATTGTATTTTATTCATTCATTCGTCTTTAACCGCTAGTCTGGATGTTTCATCCAATTTATCGCTGCAGATGATCAATTTCCCCTATTGGATTCGAAACACACACAGGTTTCGTCAGCTACTGCAGGATTTTGCATGACAGCCTAACCAAAAGCATATTCCCAACCTTACCCGTAGCCAAGTCATTCACTAACCTTTACCTAATCCCAACTCACGTCTTCCTCCCCTAACCTTAACCCGCAGCTCAGAAATGATGTCTCTCCTCATTCGGCCCCGGCCTCAGTCACCATGACGTCCACTGGTCCTGTCACGTCCGTATTTATGTAACAAGACCAGCGCACACACGGAAACAATTGTTTGTGTTGGTACTGACATGGGGTCGAGGTAGGCGGCGGGCTCGTCCAGCAGCAGGATGCGGGCCTTGCTGAGGATGGAGCGTGCGAGACACAGCAGCTGCTTGTGTCCATTGCTCAACACGTTGCCTCCGTCCACCAGCTGGAAGTCCAGCTTGTCTGGGAACTGCTCGATCACTGTCTTCAGACCCACCTGAGGACACACATGACAGTTAAGTTTGCTGAATATTATTGTGCCCTGGGGTGGAGCTCCTCCAGAAGTATGAGGATTTCCTGAGATAGAGGCATAAAACCAGAGATATTCTGCTTCCAGGACACTTCCCCTTGTTTACGGGATACTTGCTACTATTACGCCTTTAACGCTATCATCTTTACTTTGAAAATGTTCAAATTCAGCGACGCTTCATCAAAAAAACAGGCGAATTCACAGGTCATAACCAAAGTAGAGCCTCACCTCCTCAGCCACCCTCCACAGCTCCTCATCACTGTAACGTTCGTGAGGGTCCAGGTTCATCCGGAAAGTGCCAGTCAGAATAAAGACTTTCTGTTCAATAAACCACAGCATAAATAAATAATGGAAAAAAAAGCTGCAGAATGGATTATAGACTTGAAATTTATTTTTAATATATTTTAAAAACACATTGGCCCATCTGCTTATTTTGGTTAGAAACTGACAGTAAGAAAACAAACAAACAAAAGTTAAACAAATTATTACAATACAGCAATGTTACGCAACAAATTATGACAATAAAAATACTTCAAAAGTAAGAGATTACAGCCATATAAAAGAGTAACCAGTTTAAATTGCAAAAAGCTTTTGAATAAACTCTCATCCTCAAACTATTTACAGATTGAATTTACAGGATTTTCTCTGTAGTCTTGTCAGTTGGACTCACGTACCTGGGGCACAACTCCGAAGGCCTTCCTCCAGGTGTGCAGGGACACAGAGCTCCAGGAGACGCCATCAATGGAGATTTCTCCATCAGTGGAGGCAAGACGCAGCAGGGCGGAGAGCAGCGTGCTCTTCCCTGACCCCGTTCGGCCCAGCAGACCCACCTACACAGACACAACAACAGACAGATTTCAGATCTGCTGGAAATCTATAAATACTGCTGACATGCATTCTGAACAACATGGATGATCATGACACAGCAAAATGAACAGCTGCCTTGATAGACTTCTGATAGACAACAATCAGCTCATTAGTCCAGAGGCAATAGAGCTGCTAATGGGCCACTCTGCTCCCCTCCAGGATTCATTATGATGAGCTCACGCTGACTCGTTTCTGCCAGGAGGGCGAGAGCAGGCTGATATTACACCATTTATGGTCTTTGAACTGAATGACGCAACAACCAAAACACAGAAACCATTTGCATTTGAGCGAACTGTTCGACATGGTCAATTTGAACCAGTAAGAGTGCCAAGACAACATGCACTGGTATAACGCTAATAAATATAAAACAATGTAAAACAGTGTCCTCAGAGCAGTGCCTGACAGGTGTGGCAGGTAGTACAAGGAGTTTGAAATCTAAAGGCAATATATTAGAGATATAAGTTAACATATATGTTAAAATGTTGATTATTTGTCCTTTGTCTGTGTCCTTGCGTTGCTGCTTTGTGCTTTTTATGTGTTGGCCACAGACCCAATAAATAAAGATGGAAGACATGACTGCTACCCAAAAGTGAAGCCAAAGCATCTTGAGCTCCCCTTGGGGCTGGCTGGTTGTTGGCTTGTTACAGAAAAACACCCATTTCAAAAACACAGCCATTTGATCCAACGTTAGCATAAAATATTCACTACAACAAGTTACAGCTTTAGTCTGTCAAAACACATGACTGTGTGTTGAATGACAAATGATGGAAAGCGACTTTTCTGCCTGCTTATCTCTGGCTGAAGACACAGCTGTGGGAGGAGGACAGGGTGCAGGCAGGATCATTCAGGATCTGAACCAATGACTGCTCATGTACACTCCGTCCTGTGAGCACCATGGATATTGGTTTTTTTATCCTAGCCAACATCATGAGGATTTCAAAAAATAGGATTGAAAAAGTATTTCAGATATAATACATTATACCTCTCTGTGACCTCTCCACGACCTTGCTATGACCCTTTAATTGCAGCTGCCCTCTGGGGACAAACAATGCTTTGATTATGGAAAATCCATTAAAGCAGAGTTAACATGCATCACTCTGCCAAGATTCATTAAAATCCAGTTGCACATATCCCCCTCCCGCACACACAAAGCCATCACTCAGGACTTACACTCTGCCCCCCATCCACAGAGAAAGAGATGTCACTGAGAATGGTTCGTCCAGCCTCTGTGTATTTGGCGGTGAGGCCCTGGACATCCATCTGGCCGCGGTTGGGCCAGCAGTCATGAGCGTGAGGGTTGTCGATGACCAGATCTGGGCATCCTTTACCACTGGGCTTCCCGGGCATTGGCTCCTCTGACGGCAGGTCGATGAATTTGAAGACCCGATCCACTGAACGCATCTGGGATGAGGTGGAGGGAGGGTAACAACTGTTTGGTGACTGAGTGTAGATAGTGAATGTTTACTTATTAAAGCAATGTTTATCAAAAAAAAGATCCAACATTTTGTGGATATTTTAGGAACAACTCTTACTCTCACTAGAAATGTTGTCATTATAATAACTCTCTCAGCTCACTTCACACGGTGCCAACTATAAGTGTGTGTGTGTTTGTGTGTGTTCTGGACTGTGATAACCTCTGTCAGCTTTGGTAATGAAAGTTGTGGGAAAACAATCACAGGAAGGGTACAGACAGGTTTAGGTGAAGATGTCTGAAAAGATGAGCTGGCAGGACATGAGGTGACTGCTGTCCTAACTCCAGTGTGGACCACAGGATGCTCCTGTTCATACATCATCCATGTCATCCAGACAGTCGGGTGTGGTCAGCACTAACCATCATACGCACACAGCACAAGCTGGAACTGCAGATAAACTTCCACAGTGTGGGAAACTACGAGAAGGTTGACCCAGATGTGCAGAAACATTCTGGACCAGCTTCATCCTGTTGCAGATCCAGGTGTTAAAACCCAAACTCATTCAAAGTTCTGCAAAACGTCCTCTCATCTGTGTGTTTGCACACACTGGCCATTGGCTGTGTGGTATTTTAATGCAAGTCAGGTCTTACTACCATGATGCAAGCAGTGATAGCTGTGTGTGTGTGTGTGTGTGTGTGCACATACCAGTCCATCTACAGTGATGCTGGTGATGACGGCCCATTGGAAGGTCCCCAGGATGAGCATCGCCAGGGCTACAATGATGCCAATCTCCCCGGGTTTGTCTTCTGCAGAGTGACACACACACACACACACACACGCACACATATAATCCCTGATGTCTTTGCAGCACTCAGGTAGTGCAGCCCTGCTACTGGCTCCATTGGAAACTAATGAGCCATAAAATGACCCTTTAATCTGCTCTCAACACAAACACAGGCTATGACGCAACAACACGGTCAGCGTGTGCATGTGTACTCATGCTTCCCATTCATTTAATTCAACAAACACATGCTTCCTTTTCTACATGACATCTTATCCGGTGGCATGCCAACACTTTCGATTCTTTTTCACAGACAAACTGTCCTGTTATGATCCTGATATCTGACTCGACACACAATCCCTGATGTCTTTGCAGCACTCAGGTAGTGCAGCCCTGCTACTGGCTCCATTGGAAACTAATGAGCCATAAAATGACCCTTTAATCTGCTCTCAACACAAACACAGGCTATGACGCAACAACACGGTCAGCGTGTGCATGTGTACTCATGCTTCCCATTCATTTAATTCAACAAACACATGCTTCCTTTTCTACATGACATCTTATCCGGTGGCATGCCAACACTTTCGATTCTTTTTCACAGACAAACTGTCCTGTTATGATCCTGATATCTGACTCGACACACTGTAACACACTGATAAGACGGACGCCTCTTCACCCGATAGGCCCAGTGGAAATAACGAGGTGTTTACCAACTAGCTTAAAGGAATTTCAAGATTTTTCCCTCTCTCATTTCCAGCGGTGCGACAGTAGTTAAGTCTATCATTTAATGCATTATCAGTACACATGTTTTCTATTGTTGTTATTGGCATAGTCACTAGCTTTTTCAAAAAGGGGGCCAGTAAGATCTCATGGTGCCCCTTCTTGTCCACGTTGGTACTTTAGGTTTTAGAATGACACTCCACTGGGAACTCATGCCACTCATCAGATATTAAACAGTTTGTTTTTCATCTGAGGAACCAGACTTATCCACCTGGCACAGTCACCCCATCACTTACGGTTGGTTCCCACGGCGATGAAGGCTGCCGCGCTGAAAAACAGGACAAAGATCATGTCGCAGCGGAAAAGGAACCATCGCAGCGTTGCCAGGTAGTGGAACCAGGTGGCGGTGTGCGTGTTCAGCGCCTTGTGGAAGAGCATTTCGAAGTAGGTCTGACGCCCAAACGCCCGAATCGTCCACAAACCCTTCAGCGAGATGATGAGGTGGGAGAAGATGGGGCTTCGAGCTGCAGGAGAGGGGAAGAGGCAGGTTTCAATCCATAGCGTTTGAGTTAAAAATCTGTTTAGCTGGTTTTATTAATGAAAGAAATTAAATGATGAAGGCCTTTAGGAAAAGAAAACATGTTTCATTGCTTGGATAGGCAACCTGCGTCAGATGGAAATTAGAGTAAACCAATTAGCATGAATTTGCTTAATCAATCACGAGATAAGGAGGGAGACAGATGAAGCATGAGAGAAAATAAAGGCTGGATGTTGAAACACGGAACTACTGACGAGACCTAGAGACGACGCTCAGGGTGAAGTAAACACAGCAACATTTCCAGGGCAGAGAGCGGACATCCAGTCACAGAAACCTAACCTTAACCCTGAGCTCTGGCACATTGATGAGCCACTTCACTGCCAACAGTTTCTAAATTATGAAGAAGACAATGTCAACTGGGAATCGAATAGGATTCAGTTGAATACATTGTTAAACATACACTGTCAATAGAACCTTCTAACAAATACATGAGTGACTAATACACATAATTTCCACTGCATTTTCTCTCACATAGTGCATATGACACTACAGGGAGCGACACCAGGATGGGGTTGGAGGAAATCCCTGCTCGGATCATTTCTCTGACCCAGACGTGCTTTTAACTGCTCCGGAAAAACCTCACCATCACCACCCAAACAAACACTCACTGACAGAGCTGAGAGCTGAGCTGTTCAACAGCAGTGTTTTACTAAACTGTACAGATTTATATATGGCTATACAGACGGACATTCCACTGACTGACATTCCTGCAACACTTGCTCATTAAAACTTATTTCTCTGTGAGTATTGTAGTACAATCAGTGTCAGGAAGTAATGCTGAACCAGAAGTACATCAACTCTTCCTCAACTATTTGATATTTGCTGTTTTCCTGTAGCACCTGAAGACTTTCAAATACAAATGTCATAAGTATAAAAACCTTGGAATAATCTTGAATTCCTTCACAACCCTTTGCCTATTGATGATAACTAGTTCAGTTCACTTCCTCAAACTGCTCTCAGCGCTCTGAGGGCGTCCATCACTCCTCTCCTGAAGCTCTTCCTCTGTCATGTTTTTTGTTCTTCAGCGTGACCTCTGCCTCCTTGGCCCGGGGCCATCCACCAGCTCTGCCGCTGATGGCAAGTTATGATGACTGCGGTGAATGCCCTCCCTGCCTCACTTCCTCTGTTCCTCTTATTGGTCTTCCTATCTTGTTTTCACTGGTACTCTTCCTGAATATTTGACTTCTCATTATTGTGGCTTTGGCCGATCCTTCCCTGCATGTTTTTACATTTACATTTGCTTGGATTTATGTATCGCAAATATAGATTTTCTGCTTGTCCTTTCTTGAACCAGAAGTAGTCACCAAAGCTTTTATATATAGTGTAGCTATAGTCTATAGCTATACACAGTACACACGGTGCCCTCCATCTCACCTTCAGCTTCCAGTAGTTTGAGTTGCTGCCCCGTTCGTAGAAAGTACTTCCTGAGGACAACAAAGATGACGGCCAAAGGAATAGCAGCGATGAAGATGTACGGCCGCATGATGGACACAGTGAAGATGGCACCCATGACGATCAATGTCAGCTGGTGTGAGGGGAAAAGAATAACGATAAGTCGGTTGTGTCATATCACATCAACCACTGTGTTGTTCTCATACCTGTATGAGGTCAAAGAGGACCAGAGGCAGCATGTCATCAATAGTGGCCATGTCCTTAGTGAATCTGTTCATGATGCGGCCTGGAGAAGGACGAATGAGAAACAAATGTGAGGACAGCAACACCTGAAATTTTGCCTTTGAATCCAATCGATAACTGGTCCGAATTTCAAGACTTGAGATGTCCTGTCAGAGGTCAAAGACATTTGGACCCTCTGAAGCCAGGAAAGAATTTAATTTTTTTTAACCAAAGAAGAGCCCCTCCAGACAGCACCTGTCTTCATAGTGTTGAGCACAGCCATGGGCGCTCGCAGCACAGCGCTGAGCATCTGCTCGTGCAGTCTTTTGGACACAGTGAGCAACGTGTGCACTAACGGCAGACCCCTGAAGAAGCCCAAGGCAAGCACACTCTCCGATGTGGCCACGTAGATGTAGATGATGTAATAAGCACTGGTGGGTGTGACGATCACTGCCAGGTGGACGGGGGGCGAAGAAGCATTTGGGTGCTGCTCACTGATGTAGTTGGGGGATGAAGGGTTGGCGCCATCCCTCCAGATCTTACTGGTAGAACGGAGCATGAAGAAAGAAACATGGGCTGAGTATAATATAATATCAAAATGTGTGAGTCCAGAATTACTAAGCAGAAAAAAACTATATCCCCATTAGAAGGTTTCAGTAAGGGCAGCAACACCAGCACTTGTCTCAAAGACATCAAACATAAAACTTACTCAGTAATGAGGAAAATGCCAATGACTGAACCAGCAACCTGTTGGTGGGGAGAAGAAATTCAAATGGTCACTGTTAAATTGAATTAAACTGACATGAATTTTTAAAAAAGGTGAATGTTTAACCTCAATGATGAAGACAAGGAGGATGAAAATGAGGACGTAGACTAAGCTCTTATTGGTGGTGATGTAGCGCAGGTAGGTGCTCCATGAGGTAGTTTCAAAGACGTTCTCACGGTCATCGGCAAAGCATTGCTGCGGAGAAACCGTCACACTGAACATAAACTCTTATTCACAAACAGGTGACGTCTACTTATCTACACAACTAAGCCTGAAAAGGGGTTTCTACCTCCATGTCTTCTTCATCCACTTCTTCACTGATGTCATAAACACTGTCCTTGGACAAGCGGCGGGCGTAAATGTCCAGTTCAGTCGCCAGATCGCACTGCGGCGTGATGGACAGCTTTCTTCTGAAGGACGACTGCATCTGCTCTCTCCGCTCCTGACCCTGCGCGTTGGTGATGAATGCCAGGACAGACTGGCGCCTCTGCCCTTTAAAATGCTGCAACCCGTGGTGGTACATGTTCCCCCTGGGGAGCACCTCCTCCACCTGATCATCCTCCGGTACCACAGAGAATTTTCTCTCTGAAACCGCATCCTCTATGTTTGCGGACTGTGGCGCATTTGAAGTCTGTTGCGAGTTCCCAATGAAGGAGAACTTGCGGGCAGCTGCCAGGGGGTTAAGGATGAGGGACTGTTTACGTTTTTCTGGGTAGCCGTCGCCTACAGGGTGGCTCTGACTTCCAGAAACTATCTTTGGAGTCGGCGGCTGGCGGAACGATTGCCGAATTGGGTCCTGCCCTCGGAAGCCGGCGCTTTCATCGACTGAAACCCTGCGGAGAGTTTCTGTGAGAATGGAGCCGCGTCGCTCTGCGTTGACGTTATCGTAAGCTTCGAGGCCGAGGAGCAGGGAGCTGAAGTCAGGGCGCTGGGCCTGCAGCTCAGAGAAGGAGCCGTAGAAGTAGCAGTCGCCGTTGTGGAGCAGAAGAATTTTGTCTGCCCGTTTGAGATGATCCATCTTGCTGGTGACCACGATACGAGTTTTGGAGGCCATAAGTTTACAGACGCACCTGTGTAGTGATTCAGAAAAGGGAGATAGTAAGTGTCAAATTTCACTTTCTTGGACTCTGTGAAGCATGTCTGACTATAAAACATGGTGTGAAATCTAAATAAGTTCACATTCAACATCATTATTTGTTATTTAACTAAAAAGAAAAAATCCCTTTCCCTGAGAGTTCAAAATTAACAGTCAAGAAGCACGTAGTCGTCACAAGCAAAGACAACCTTGACCTTGAACTTCAACTTTCCCTCGGCTACCCCCCCCCCACACACACATGAAAGGCTCTCTGTATGGACACACACTTCTCAAAGATCTCTTTCTCTGTCACGATGTCCAGGTGGGTGAAAGGTGCATCCAGCAGGTAGAGATCAGCGTCTTTGTACACGGCTCTAAAGAAGAAAACGAACACGCGGAGGCAGAGGCGGTTAGACAGAGGGAAGGAAATAGATGGGATAATGTGACAAATCACGACACATAGCAAAACAAATGTTAAAGCAAGATAAAGACAGAATATAACAAAACCTCACTGAATCAGGCTAATGGCAGGAGCTTAAAACCTTGTGAGTGGTCAGAAATTGATGCCTACACCCTAAAACAGTAAATTATGCATGGGAATATGAGACTAATCCATGCAGAAAGGTAATGGAGTAATAAAGGGCTGTAGAGAGGGACATAAACCAGTCAACAGATAACAGTGAGAGATGATTGTTATCAGCTTTTGATAGTTTTGATAGTCCTGCTGTGACAGGACATCAAATCCTAAATATGTAGCTTACAAAGAATGGGACATCGTTTATGTCTTTATGTCTTAGTGATATATTTTATTGTGAAGTACAATGTTTCTTTAGACCTAGAGGAATCAATTTGATTTTGAAGGGAAAACAAAATGCCACTTGCTGAAAGTGTTAATGGATTTGTTATAAGCCGTTGTAATTAATAAAAGAGGTGAATGACGGACAGTTTGGGGAGACAGGAAGTACCTTGCCAGGCCGATACGAGCCCTTTGACCCCCACTAAGGGTTACCCCGCCTTCAACAAGAAGCGTCTTGTCCTTCTCAGGCAGCAAGGCAAAGTCCTACAGAGAGAGGCAAGGGATATGTGGGTCAAACATGTATTTTCCTGCTACAGCAAGCGGAACAATAGAGAGAGTCCTAAAAACACATAAAACAGTGATAAACACATTTATGATTGTCAGTGTTTCAAATGTGTTCAGATGTTCAGATGATGATCGCTGATTTATTGCCAAACCACACAGAAGATACAAGCCACACATGGGATGAGAGGCACGTGAGGTACATGTCATGGTGCGTTCAGCGGTAAGTGATGATGAAAATAGCCGCCCACACCGATAAGGATGGAGTGACAGCACAGGTTTATCATCATTAAAACTTCCTACCTGTTTATCGCCGGCTTCCGCTGTCCTGACAGGAGCGCATAGGGGATCAAGTTAACAGGTTGTTTAACAGCTTGTAAAATAAGTCGGCATAGTAAAAAGACATGTTGTGCGTCTCTCTGTGAACAAAAAGCACCTGCCGGGCCAGCAGCCTTGAGGCTGGAGGCAAAAGATGAGTTTACAGTGGCAGGACCACCCAGGGCTGTCTGTCTGGAGCTTTAGAGGGCAACAATAGTGAGGAGTTACAGTCGCAGGCCCACTAAACAACTGGCCTCCGTCTGGACAAATCTGCTTTAGTTGACACTCCGGTCTGTCAGGGTTGCCCTGGGGATTCTTCAACAGTAGGAAATCCTGACTGCAGCAAAGCTAGTCATTGTGATTTACACTTAAATTTGGCTAATTGTTTTGACATACTTTTATTTTATTTGTTGATATATTTATTATTATTTATAAAGCTCGCAGGACAGTATCACAGACTGACCCGCCTGCACGCTCTGCTGAAACAGAGACGGCAGTCAGAAGTGGGTGGGCCTCGAGACTCAAATCACACAGGAGGACTTCCTGTCATTTCCACACAATACTTTACGGAGCTGTACTGACAGTGTGACTCCTCTCAGTGCTTTTGTTATTTCAGTTTCACTGATGCCTCTCCTCAAAGACATCACACGAGCTGGCTGTTACACGCAGACATCAATATTGCCTGCCAGCTCTGTTTGCTGTGACAACATGTTGTGTTTTCACTGAGTCAGTGTGACAGGAAATGGGACGTGGCAGTAAATAGATATGATGACATAGCTGCTGCACTGAATCTAGTATAAATATATTAATATTGTGTATATTTAATTTAATGTAACAACTTGTTAAATTACTCACTGTTACTTCACTGCATTTATAATACTGCCAAAATACTCTACAGGTACACTAGATGAACAGAATCTCTGGGACAAATATCCAATTTTTACATTTAATATCTACATTATTAATGTTATGCATTTGCAACCTTTCATTATGCGCTGACCTCACCGAGCAGTTTACAGCTAAGATGAAGTCAGTGATACTAGACTAGATATAAAGCTGAGAGGGACAATATTGCTTGTCATCTACAGTCAGCTCCATTGGTTGGAGAACTGTGACAGACATGTGGTCTGAAACTTGGACGTGAAATACAGCACACAAACTAAAAGCAAGCTCTTGAAAACAGATACATTTAAAAAAAATCCATATCACAGCCTGTCTTATGTCCCTTCTGATCATGTGCATTAATTTACTATAACAATTCATTTCAACCCACAGACCTGGTTCACCTGTACTCCTCATTTGTGTGCACCGTCCCACTACTGGTAACCAGCAAGCTCATATTCCATCCCAGTGAGACGACGTGGGATTTCCATGGCAACAGAGGAGACATTATTCTCCTGAGAGGCCGTCACTCAACACTGAGGCTCATAAGAGCATGAGAGTGTGTATGTGCATCAGCATATGAGGCCGAGTGTGCAGGCATGTGTGTCTGTGTCTGTGTGTGAGGGACATAATGGGTGTAAATGTGGACTGGGGGGGAAATCTGAACCTGTCCAATGTTGTGCAGAGGCATCAACAGACAACTGAGTGAGCTCCAGTGAGTCCAGATGATATTTTGGCTAATCTCTGTTAACAGCCATCTGCCTAGAATACAGCTAAATGACAAAGCTGATCTGTTTCGGTCAGATTAAAAAGCTTAAAAAGCTTTGACAAATGTGGTCAGATTGTAAAAAACACCTACTCAGCAGAACAGAAGCAGAGAGGGGGAAAAAATGAAAGGAAAGATAACATAAATGCACCTCTTCCAGCTGGCAGGCCTTGATGATCGAGGTGTAGCGGTACTCATCGTAGGTCAGGCCAAACAGGATGTTGTCACGGATCGTCCCTGGCATGATCCAGGAGGTCTGTGACGAGAAGGAGATGCGGCCACTGTGTCTGATTTTACCCTCTGATGGAACCAACTCTCCAAGGATCATCATGAGCAGAGAACTCTGGAGGAAAGGGGATCAGAAGGAGCCTGAGACCAGATGTCTCAGTATGGATGAATTCAGTCTATGCACTATGCATTCATACTATGCAGTCTCCATTAGCATTCTTGTATTTTTAAATATTTCAGGTGAGTTAAATTTCCTTGGCATACCTTTCCTGAGCCAGTGGATCCAGCCACTGCCAGCATCTTGCCCTTTTCCAGGTGCAGGCTGATGTTTTTGAGGACAGGTGTGATGTAGAGGTTGGTGAAGAAGAGCCCAGCGTCACCGTTCGGATGTCCATTTGCTTTGCTCTCCTGCTTTATCTTCTCAAACAGCTCACCAATGCCCTGCAGGGGAGTCGAAAAAAGGGGGAGCTTTTATGATGGAAGCAAACTTCATCATCGATCAGAACAGCAACGACATATTGATTCCCCAGTTCAAGGTTCTGTGGACTGAGCAGCTGGGATTTATTTTTCTGCAGCTTAATTCTTGCAGGTAACTTTAAACTTTCAGAAAGAGCTCTCCACACTTCAAGGAAACTGTTTGTTCCAAACAGGTTTGGAATGGGTATTGTACTACTTTCACATCAACACAACTAAGTGAGTGTGTCTGTCTGGCAGTGACACTGGGCCCACAACTGTGAGAAACCAGAGACTCTCCTCTGACAGCGGGCAACTCTCAAAGCCTCCATAATGGCCTCATTTCACCTCATCTGTCACTGCCTCTGTAAAGATAGATGGCTGACACATCTCGCCGATAGAAAAAGGGGAACGCTGCTGGACCCGGCAGCTTAATCATTGACCTCTGTGACGTTCTTTGGGTCAGCGTTCCCCTAATGCTCGGGCCTGCGGCGCTCTGCGTAGGTTGGTCAGTGCGATTCTCATTCTAATGAGCTGACGTATGTGCTGTCAGCTGTAAAGAAAAGCAACACCCCTCCCATTCATCTGCGGATGGCACATTCCAGGAAGAGGCGAAAGCAAGTGGAGAATCTGGGAATCCAGTGTTCCCAGCAAAGGTTTGATGATGACACTGACGTAATTAATTATGTGCAGTGACAGAAAAAAAAAACAGCGGTAGATATTTGTTTTCTCACGGTACTGGGTGGTCAATGAATTACACCTATTAGACTAGGTTTACAACCTCTGCCTATAGATAAGATTATACTCCCCATTCCCAGAGATGAAGGGCTGTCACTAGTTTACCTGTGATGCGCAGTGGATCTAGGGGCGGTGGGAATATCATTTCTTTAAACATCTCATTGTGCTCTCACTGTATTGACACACACATGCAGTAAATCATCCAGCTGAATATAAACATGAGTTCAAGAAACAGCAGCACCTTTAAGTTTTTATAATTCTGAATCATTCTCATATGGATTTTTTATCCGTTCCCAGTGTTTTTCCGTGGAGCTTAGCCTGGTTTTGTGTGTATGTGTGTGTGTGTATGTGTGTGTGTGTGTGTGTACACACAAAAATAAAAAACATTGTCAGTGGATAGGGGAGTTGATGGGAAAATAAGGTATAAGGGTTGGGTGTGTTCTGTAAATGGTCCTTCAAGCATGGAGTGAGTGTTTCATGTGCAGCCCAGTTAGAAGCTCTACAACTGTGCCATTCATATCACACTGTATGATACAATAACCACATTTACAAGACATGTTCAGTCTAAAATCAGTTGTTTGAGCCAAAGTGAGCTCCTGAACCATAGTGTGCCAAAAAGGAATCAAGACCATTTTGGGAAAGAAACCCTGTACAATCAAGCCAATGTACAGGGTGGAGCACTGGGCGGTTGGATTAAGAACTTAAAAATAGACACCCTTTTTACCCAGGGAGATACACACCTCATGAGAAAGCACATTCACACACACCTACTCAGTTTGTCAAATTACCTCAGCTCCTGGTGCTACCAACCAATGGACTTCAGTCCGAGCACATGGCAGTCAGACGCTCCCAATTCACAATACTCTCAGCCAAGCACCCTAAGCCAAAGCACCTTTCAGCCGAGCACTGCCCGCTGATGCATATTCCTCCCAACTATCGTCAGTCCCAATTAGAGAAGAGTAGAACACTAGAACAGCCAAAAGCCACAAGCCCAAGTGCATTATGGTCAACTGACATCAGCTCACGTTCAGCTATCTATGACGTGTGCATCTCTAATAATAAACCCGGATACCGCATATCAATAAATATAACATTAGACGATGGCAAAATGTGAATTTTGGTTTTGGCGCAGAGACATAACAAACCTCATCCCACGATGCAGACACATTGACCAAATCTAATTCACTGGTGGTGAGGTTGTACTCCAGCACACTGTACTCCTCCTTCATCAAGAAGTCCTGGAAACAAAACAAACAAAAGACATCATGGCACATCGGCAGTTTAAATGTGCAGAGCCTCATTTGCTCGACATTTTTCATTCAATGTGTTAATGCAACATTGTGTGTTTATGTTTATAGTGATTACACTTAAAGGCATAAAGACAAATGTATCTCTCCTCCCTAGACCCACCTCAATCTTCTTGACCAGTGCCAGTGTATCGTACCACATCTGGATGGATCCCGGCAACTGGCGGGTGAGCGTCATACGCAGGACCATGCAGTATGAGGCTGTGGTGAAGATTCGACGCAGGATGATGCCTTTGCTGAGGGCATGAGGCACAATGGCTGACACTATAACCAAGATGGCAGAGAAGAAGTACGAAGCACTGTAGAAGTAACGCAGAGAACCGATCTTCCTCGTCAGTGTCATCTCGTCCCTGATGAGAGAGGGGGGGGGGGGCACATATGCTTTTTAAGACTGTGTTAGTATTGAAAATAATTTGAGTTCAGTAAAGCTTTCAGTGGTTTCAGTTTGTATTGAAGCACACAGAGGAACTTAAATGCTGCAAAATTAAGTTGTTGTCATGAGACATGAGAGTCTCAAAGGCCATCTTCAGAGATAAAAAAACACCCTAAAAAGGCACATTGGATAAGAGTGCGTCGGATTTTCATGCTACTATTATCAGGTTAACGTGAAGTCTTGTCCTTGTGTTAGCTCTGGTACTAAGCAAATATTTCACCACCGTGACATCAAAACTCTTTCATACATTTATTGCACTTGCCAATTACAGCGCTGCTGTTTCTGGCTCTAACAGGCATCGGTTGCGACAGCATGGTTCTGCAGAGTAACCACATGTTTTAACATCTCTCTCTGAATTCTGGCACCACGTTGACTCTACATCTACTGTACAGTCAAATTCTTCTAAATGAGATGTTGGCTGACTCTCTATGGTGCTCATTTGATTTTAATTTTCGGTTTCTCACAGTATTTCTATGATAAAATATGATTAGGGTTTGGGATCAAATACTTCACTTTAGGTTGTTTTGATTACTGTTATATTTTAAGCATTTAAATCAGATTTTGACTGAGAAAGGTTAGATAAAAACAGTTCATAATGAATGGATGGATAATTCAACTTTAAAAAGACATTATCTTGAATCATGTTGTGAACTTGTGGTTGCATCTTACTGCCTTATGTTCTTGATGATGGTCTCCATCACCTCCTCCCAACCATAAGCCTTCACGGAGTGGATGTTCTCCAGAATCTCAGAGGTGAGGGCCAGGCGGCGGCTGATCATCCCTGCTCGTTTCACCCTGTTGACCGTACACAGATTTTGAATCAGACATTCAAAGCAGCATCACGCGTGTGTTAAGAGCCATTTCTGTGTCATTGTGCATGCAGGAAAAAAAACACCACAGAAAGAAACATGCAGCCAGGTTTGCTTCTTATATAAATGGATCATGTTGTATATTGTGTTCATGTGAGGCAGGGCTTCCCCACCGATGAGGTCCCATCTTCTGTGAGAGCCAGGCCTGGATGATACCCAGCAGGGTCAGAGCTGCCAGGGCGCAGAAGCCATTCACCTCGATCAGTTCCCATATCAGACCCACGCACAGGATACACTGCAGAGGGGTGATCCACACAAAATGGGCCAGACCCAGGCTCTGGAACACAAACCCACACAGAACATTAGTGTTGGGTGGACTATGACTTTTAATACAGGTAGTATCTGTACACATTCTGATGACATGAGGTCATGGGTCAGATTCAACGAAAACTCTCTGTCCTAGCGGCGTTGATAAGCTTGGGGGAATCTCTGCATGTGAAAGTCCAGAAGTAGTGACGATAGAAAATAAAGAAGGAATGTATCAATAGCAGTTAGCACTGTGCTGGTGCGGGAGATGACACTGCAGGTGAGGCACTGTTACAGTTTACACCTTGTCACAGTTTGAGCCACTCAGCTGAAAAGAGAAAACTCTACTTCTGCTTATTATCAACCAGCCTTCTTTCAACACACACGTCACACACAAAGCTAGAATAGATAACGCCCACCAAGAGACAGTGGTGCTGTAGCCGGGCCACATGCAAGCCAGGTGATAATTGTCTCAAAGTAGGTGGCAGAGTGTTTCAACATTTAGCACCTCAGTGAGACCGAGCACACACACACACACACACACACACACGCTCTCCAGCTATGTTGTCTTGCATAAGAAGTATTGTGTTTCAACACTTTGCTTTGTACACACAATGTGGGTGTATTGATCCAGATCATTTGTCCTCCAATTGTTCCCCAGAATGTCAACACTGTCATTGTTTTCTCTCTGACAATAATGCCCCCCAGGGATTCATGAAAACTACCGAATGGCTTTTTTCACTTTTCATGTAACTGAATGTCTGCTCCCAAACAGTATGCCAGTCACATTCAATTTAAACACTGTCTCGACACCCTCACAGTTGTCAGTTCCCTAAATAAGTGTCTGAATCAAAATGGAATGGGTTCTTTGCTGACCTCATGCTTCCATTTGACCAGTGGGTTTTCTGTAATCCAGCTAACTAACATAACCTCCTAAACAAAATCAGCTTTCAGCCGTTGACATGGACCCTACATTACTAGCAGTTCTTGTCTCACCTCATCCAGCTTGTTGAGGTGGGTGGACATTAGACTGACCAGTTGACCAGTGCTGATCTTGTCCAGGACACGGCTGGATAACTTCAGGGTCTGAAAAGTTCAAAGGTCAAACTCAATATGTGAATATGTATTTTTCGTATCAACTATTTGCATGACTCACAAAAAAAGAAATGCTGTCCTTCCCCTCCCTTACCTTTTTGTATATGAGACTGAAGATGGCGATTCGGATCTGCATACCCAGGTGATGCAGGCCAAAGATGGCAGGCTGCAGCAGCAGGAAGCGGGCAGTGAAGAGCAGGCACAGGCCGAGAGCCAGGAAGTATCCCTGACTCCGCTCTGGAGCATGGAACGGGTCAAAGGAGGCGATGATACGACCCAAAAGCTGTGGCTGCACTGTCTTGGAGGCCTCCTACAACAAGAGACGAGACCACATGACAGAAATTAGATTCATTGCTTTAATCTGTTTTTCATTATACAGAAATATATGCAGAAAAATGACACTTTTTGTGTCAAGATGCTTCAAAATGAGTAATCCTATTATATGTCATCATTTGACTATTTTTTAATCTAGATGTATCTGGAATCTGATATGTGTTATAATAATAACATATCACTATAATATAGTGATATGTAGACCATCATCATATCATTCCATTCAATTCACTGGAGCAGTTCATTTGGAAACACTAAATATTTATAAAACTATGTCACATAATTCCAAAATGTAATGGATAACCAAATTAACTTTACAGCTAAAAAATAGATGTGATAGGAACATCAATGTCACAATCTTGCACTAGACCAAAAGAACCTTACAAAGCTTTTTAATTTTCCCACACAGTCAATTTAACAGCTAACAGGCATTCTTGTCGCCATGACCACCACCTCTAAACTAACTAAATTAACCTATGCAGTGACTGTTGTTGCCAGTTTCCTATAAGCCCAGGACAGTGAGATGGGCAGTGACACTATGGTGTGACATACTTTGTACGTCATAGCACTGTCACTCTATAGCACCTCTCCACTGAGACAAGACAGTCAAGAGGCCAACACTCTTACTCTTACACACACACACTCATTATATTATGAATATCTTAATTATATTCATCATCAGACCACTGGTGACATCCAAGAGAATGGATGGAAAGAGGGCATTAAACTAATTTAATCTATATTAATTTAATTTTTGCAGTTTATTTTGATTATACCCAGAAGTACAATCCATACTATCAGACTTGACACTATGTCCTCCACTTGCCTCCTTGATATACGACTGACAGACTCACCCCGAGATAGAGGAGGACACCAAAGAAGGCAAAGGGGCCAAAGAAGCAGCGGGCTAGCGCTCGCATCAGCCTGGGTTTGTTCTTGGCTGACGCCACCTCTCTGTCCCATTCTCTGCAGGGAGGGCAGAGTTACAACACAGTTAAACACGAGTGCAGGGGAACAACACGTCCAGCAGGCAAATGCCACCTCAGTTTGTCTGTGGCTATTCTATTTGACCACTACCACTACTGTGGCAACAGACCAGCTGCTCAGCGAAGTTCTTTCTACAACTTTGGCTGTTAATTCAGTCACAGGAAGAGGAGCTGAAGGGAAAGAAATTATTTGTTAGTTAGAAAGCAAACACAGGACTACACTAAGAAAAGGCAAAGCTTTATATTTGAAATATGTGAAAACACTTGTTACAGTAAGGTTGTAATAACTTCCCAAAACTGCCACGGCAGGCAGCTACAGCTACAGTGAGTAACCGCATTGTTCTCCAAAGCTCATTTATAACCAGGGTGATCTGGCCGACCAGTTCCGTGTTGAGTGATGGGACAAGAAGTGAGGAATAGAAAGCACGAGAGAAGGAGAGAGAGAACTGGGGGAGGCCAATGAGGAGGAGTGATAACAGAATGATAAAAAAAAGTTGTTTTTTTTTTATTAGACCTAAACAAGTTAACAAAATCTCCAAAGGCCCAGACAAGATTGTAAGTTATACATTGTATTTAGATGTAAACAGACTGAACTACCATTTCTTAACAGTATATTTGTCTGAATTTGTATTGTTTCTGATTTCATAGATCAATGTCAACATCTGTTTTAACATCGATCACCTATCCTCCTCATTAAATAGAGTTTCAGAATTTCCTTTTCATTGCAATGTCCCACCTAATATTCTAATGTTAGCTTGTTTTCACTGAATTAAAAACAAATTTTGTTTTTTATTTTTTAAATTGAATATACCATGAAGTGACTGTAAAAATGTGGTAATATGTAAAAATATTTTGATAATTGTCATTTAACTTGTTATAATAATCTACCTAACAATTAAATGTTAAAGTCAATTATAACTCCGGCCTTGGATCAAATATCTGAGTATCGCTAATAAAACAGAGATAGTTGAACTGGAACTGTAATCAATAATAAAGTCACCATAAATTATTAATTAAATTGATGAAAACCTTACTTCACAGCTCGTAGAATTGAAGTGAAGTAGGCCGGTGGTAAAGGGGCTGGTGGTACACAGCATGGTTTAATGGAAACTAAAGTTCACATTCCCAGAAGCCCTCACTGTTTGCCTGATTGGAATAATGAAGGTAAAATCCCCACCACGGCTCAT
Organism: Pseudorhombus dupliciocellatus; assembly: GCA_016785235.1. Taxonomy (NCBI): domain Eukaryota; kingdom Metazoa; phylum Chordata; class Actinopteri; order Pleuronectiformes; family Paralichthyidae; genus Pseudorhombus; species Pseudorhombus dupliciocellatus. The sequence continues at coordinate 22,777 of JAFBJW010000374.1, forward strand.
TCATCACCCATTGTGCTCTTGACACTTTTTAAAAGTCGACTACAACCATGTATATTAGCTTGCTGGCACCGTTAAAGTTTGATGCTGGCCCCTGGATGAAGAGGAGAGGCCAACTTAGGACACTGCTGTGGTGTAATAGATTACATTAAATAAAGAGTAAAAGAAAAAACAGCTGATTGATTTTTTTTTTTTAGGAGAAAAGTGAAAATCATAACTGAATATGGAAATCAGAGAGAGGCAGATGAGAAAGATAAAAATCACAGAACAAAATGAATGTTGAAAAAGAAAAACCCCTTTCTTTGTACTGCAGTTCTGAACTGATTTGTAAATGGCTCTTTGGCAACAGATTCCTGTCATATTACATTTGAAGGGGACAAGATTTAAACTTCAATGGTGGCGATGAATAAACACTTAGCTCACAAAGAAAGAGATGAAATAGAGAAGGCAAATATGGGTTATTAGAAAAGGGGGATTAGTGAGGAGAAAGGCAGAAGAAAGGAAAGGCAACAGATACAGAGGTAGAAGAAAAAGAAAGGCTTAACCTTGTCCATAATCGTGCCTGATTGTTTGTATGGCACACACAGGTTTGGTTTATGTCTAACCCTGTCTAAATGCCAGCCCATATTTTAACTTCATTCTGAGGGAAGGAAGGCCGATTGTCTGCTACTGTAAACACATGTAAAGGGCAAGTAAGAAGAAAAAAACAGCAAAGCTGCAGGCTTGTGGGTTATTTTTTTCTGGACACATTTATTTCACTAGAAATATTTCTTGTCTTCAAAAGCTGCTGATGCACATAGCAAATATGGATTTCGTAGAGAGCGCCACTCTAACACCACCAAGTATGTTTGGGCAGCCGCAGAGAGGTAGCGAACTATCTGCCATTCTGGATTCTTGCTGTAGGTTAAAGTTAAGATAAAAGGGATAGTTCACCCAAAAATGGAATTTTCTTCATTATCCATGCACCACTATGCCAATGAAAGGGTGGATGAGGTTTTTCAGTCTCAGAGGTAAAGAGTGTTGCAGCAAACTCCAAAAATATTGAAGAAACTGGGCATGCCTCCTTAAAACGTAAGAAAACAAAATTAAAAACACATAACATCCCTCCATAGTGCTCCTTTGGTGTCGTCCAAATGTCCACAGGCTTTGGACATTCATAGTCAGTTCGAAACTGCAGTATTTATACCAAGTTAAGCCTAAATGCCCTATGATATCCTCCTTTGGAGCCAAGTTAACATTTGCAATCACACACCGGAAAAAAACCCCACACCCACTGCACACACGTTCTTGCCCGAGGGCATGAGCAGGTTGTGCATTAGCATTGCTATGTTCCCTAGCATCATTTCTTCCGGTGGTGGACTTTTAGGCTTTAAACAAGGTATGAGCAGTTATGGAGGCACGTTCTGTTTTTACTGTTGTGCATTATGTCTGAAGTAGAAGTCACTTTGGCTGCAATAGCGTTTACCCCTGAGAATCCTCAAGTGTTTTGTGGACACAGACACTTCAACCACCACCATCTGAATACTAATGAGGAGATAAGGAGAGAATTTACTCTGAACTATCCCTTTAGGTTTCCTCTTCAAAGACTTTTATTGTTGAGGGACTGATGGAATTTGTTTTTTTAAGAGGAGGAATAACTTCATCCATGATTTGTAGTGAGGAAGACAATCCTTTACAGATCCTGAAGTGAAGTATTATCCAAGGCGGTGAAATAACTTGCTTGCACTTCTTACACTGAATGGCAATATATTAAACAAGCGTACTAAACTGTCACCTTAATAGTTCGGCCTGAAGCACCAAGCTGGCATATAGCATGATTTGTAATCGATTCTGGGATGTAAACACCAATGAACAAAAAGGTCACAAACACACGCTGTCTGTAGCCTGAACAAACCTTTCGAGTCTCTCGGAGAGGTTGTCTGCCAGATCAAATGAAGGAGCCTTGTATACATCAGTCAGCTCCAATTTCTTCCTGAAGCCCTTCCTCAGCAGCGGTGACATCCACCTGAACAAACACACAGATTAGACTAGAGTGTTGATTCTCATGTCCAAGACATACAAGAAAATGGACGCATATTTCAAATACAGTCCAACATGAACAGGTATAGAAGTGGATTTTTATTAAAAGAAGAACACCACTAAAAAGCAGCATGGACATCAAAAATTACATTGACAAATTGAAGACATTTGAAAGTTTATCTACAGTATGAAATGTGGTCACAGGATATGGCCTTGAGCGTTAGATAGACTGGGAGATATAATGTAAAGTGTTCATTGTAATGTAGGTAATCCCTGAGGTTTGACAGTCAGACTAATGACAGAGCAGGGACACAGTCAGATGTTTGCCTCTACTGTCCATACTGGGTGACACGCACTAGTTTACATCATCACACTTGAACCTGTATACAGCACTACTACTATTACAGGACAGAAGAACTAAAGCACAGGAGTTCTGATAATACTACAGAGAATATTCTTCAAAACAACAAAAAAAAAAAAAAAAGAAATGGTGGATTTTTAAATCCCCAGTATCATTATGAATTCAGTTCCACGGTTCAGGCTTATAATGGTGTACTTAGTGTGAATCAGCCTAACCACGTTTCAGATATTGGCGATTTAGCAAAAGCCCCAAGAGAGCCTGCTCCACCTGTCCAGTTCTGGGACCAGCCGGAAAGCAGCAACGCTCGTATTTTGTGCATTTTACGCATGGAAGGAGAGACACAACACACGAGGGTAATATGGTATTCACAAATTCCGTTTTAAAAATAACACAGTTTCACAGGAGGAAAACTACATGTCCCCACGGCATGATAGCACTTCTAATCACTAATTAATATTGATAATGTACCCCACCCCCCATCAGATGTAGCCTGAGTTTAAAATAAACCCCATGTCCGAATGGATTTTCTCATCGTAACTTTGTCTCGACCTCTTCATCCTGACGTGAGTGAGATAACACGGCGGCCACGCGCGTAATGCGTGAAGATATATATTTAAAATAAAACAAAAAACGCTTCTTACCAGAAGAAAAACTTGGAGAGGAAGTTCGCATCTTCCACTGGTGACTTCTGCATCCTAAGTGCGCCGCCAGTTTGCTCTCTCTGCACCTGAGTCGTGTCCGTGCGCGTCGCTCATTTGTGTGCGTCCCGAGTGGCTCCGCTCCCACGCGCCCAGGAGAGGCTGATCGTCGGCTCCAGTCTCCGCTTCACCGTGGGAGGCCGAGGCAGACGTGAGGTCACTGTTCGGGGATCGCAGTCCTCGGTGGGTCGTCTCACCTCGTTCCTCCGCCTCTCGCCTCCTGGCTGTCTTGGTCTCGTCCCTCCGCCGGTGTGACACTGAGGGGACAGTCCATCCTTTATGGGCTCGTCAAAACGCACGGAGACGCGCGTCACGTCCACGCTGACGAGCACACGTTGCGTGTTGTGGCAGCAAGCTGAGAAGGCAGAGGCACAGCTGATCCAGTGAAGCCATTGCTGGGAACAATTAAGATTTCAGGAGCCATTATGGAAATCATACATTTCCCTCAGATTTCATTTCATAATACAGTTAAATGATGTTTTTTTTTTTTTTTTTTTTTTTTTAAATCATACATTTCCCTCAGATTTCATTTCATAATAACAGTTAAATGATTTTTTTTTTTTTTTTTTTTATCAAAAAGTACATTCAAAGCAAAAGAAGGTGGAATCCAAATTAAAGCTCAGATCAGCTGTCTCTCATTAAGTGTGCAGATGAAGTTTTACTCATGTGTACAAACCAAAGGAGCACAGGGAATAAAGCGGAGTGTAAAGCTATCCCAGATGCTGCTGCTGCTGGTTGACAGAACTCTTCTGTGGCTTTTTATTTCCCCTCACATCAGTCACGACACAGAAAGCAGAAACAGTTCCGGGACATGTAAACCAACAAGAAACTCTGCTATCAGCCTCAGGTTACGCACAGTTTCAGATGAGGGAGGATCAAAACCTCCAGACATTCCAAAAGGGAACAGTGATAACATGTGAGGATGCGGTAAGACTTTGGTTCACGAGTATCTCAACAGAATAAACTCATCTCATCTTCACTGAGAGTACTTCATCTGTAAGCCATTTTGAACATGGAACACCTGTAAACCTGCAAACTAATATTACAAGTAGATATCCAATCACAAGGCCACAATGCCTCAACAATCTCAGATACGGGTCATCAATTTTTTTGAAGTGGTCAAAGGCTGCTTTCAAGTTTTCTTCAAACTTTACACTGTAGTAAACATACCTGCATAGAAAATATTAACACACGCATGTCCAATTAGATGTCAAAGGCATTTGAAGACACTTAAAATCAGTCAATAATAGATGGAGGTTCTACTCTGAAAGAGGAGACAGATTTACATTTTACCAAAGTAAACTGCAAAATGCGCTTGAATGAAACTTAACAGCCTAAAAAGAAAACTGGAGCCCAGTGTCCCCCATCTGAGTCAAACAGTTTAACGGGAACAATTAATCCTTCCTCTAATGTGGGACATGTTCTTCTTGTTTGTGTCTCATTATACTGCTTCTCAAAAAAGATGTGGTTATTGTGATAGAGGGATAAAACAAGATTCTGATCGGATTAAATCACATTAACAGAGGTTTACTGAACTTTGAGTCATTATTGCTGTGGGACAGAATCCTGCTGGACTTTTCTCAGAGGAAGCGTGACCTCTACTGGACATTTACTGTCCCTTGAACCAAAACCAGATTCTATCCTCAACTGTGGCTTATCTATGTCAGAAACCCAAGCTGCCAGTTTATCTGGAACACATAATACAACAGTGCAGAAATAAATATATGGATAACATGATCAGTCGAGAAGTGCTGATGAAACTATAGAATTTATATTTGTTATTTAGTCTGTGGATAAAAGGATTACATTGAGCTAGGTGTATACCCTGGAGACTGAGTGTACATTTAGAGATAATGGTGGAATAAATTGAGCTGATGGATTTAGTTTCAGAGTGTAAATTGCCCAAAATACGAAAATTCTCGAAATCCACTCATTCTATTCTATTCTAATCCATGTCCTCCTCGAATTAGTAGCTTTATATAAATATATATATTTCAATTAAATTTAAATTAGATTTGAAGGAGTATAAGTTCTGAAGTGTCTGTGGGTCTCTGGTCTCTGGACCTGAGCACCACCCACCTCAGCCCTCACCTGCGGTAGCATAGCATAGCATAGCTAGCACGAGGCTAATAACGGACATGGAAGGCTACGTGGATTCCGCCTTCCCGGCTGGATTTGAGAGCGACAGCAGCAACGACGAGTGGGACAGCGGCCGCAGCTCGGTCAGGCAGCCTCCGCGTATCAAGGTTAATTCAGAAACCCGTCCTCCATCTTCTCCAAACACCGTCTCATGTCACCACCACACACAGAGGACAGGGCTAGCTAGCTAACGCAGACGCTGCCGCTCGCCAGCGCACAGCGAGTAGCACGAGCAGTGTGAAGGGAAAACACTTGTGATGTAATTGACCAGTCAGTTTGAAGACGGTATGTCAGCTTACAATGAAAATGGAGAAGATGCTCACAATTCAGTTATTCTCAAGAGATTCTGCTACAGCAAATTTCGTTTAAATACAACAGTCCTCCAAACACTCGTGTTTTCATCAAAATCCCCAAATGATTCCTTGAGGAATCTGGAAAATGAAAAAAACAGTTGATTGAAATCTTTGTTATATTTTCAAAGTATTAACTTGGAGGTGATGAGTGGAAATACATACACCAGACTGGTTTATTTGTTACCTGTCCACCAATCATTTTTAAATCCTTTTGATTTCTGTCCGCTGTAAGCAGTCTAGTTCTCCTCACATTGACTGGATGTATCCTGGACATTCTTGGTGATTTAGCACACCCTTGTGGATAAATATATACATATATTTTTGATAAAGTTTGAAGTGCATGTACCCCCAGGGACAATTTTAAAACACAATAGCAAGTTTAATTTAATTCATTTTACACACTATTTTTGGTTGCTTCTATTAAGTCTTGCTGCATGCTGTATTTTAACTGAATAAGTACTGCCTGGCGTTCAGAGACTCACTCCAATATCCATGTGGCACATTTTCCAAACTCACCTCATTTTGGAGTAAAATCTGTTTTGGTTAATTTCTTGTGGTTTCTTCTTTTCACAGGAAACAGACAGTGTTGTGCCACAGGCTGAAGATAACATGTCTGTGTTGAAAGAAGCCATCAGTCAAGGAGACATTCAGACTGTAGAGAGGCTGTTGGACAATGGCAAGCTCTTCATTTGATTTTTATTGATGTTTCAGAAAAAACGTTAAGGGTGGGATTAGTCATGTTATCAGGCCAACGTGATAGAAGCTCAAATAATCTGGACCTGACTAGCTTTAGCTTTTTATGTCATGTATTGTTTATTTCATGTGAACCTTTCTGAATGAACAGGAATGGACGTGGAGATCAGGCTTGGCTTTGAGTGGACTCCTCTCATGTGTGCTGTCAGTGTGGCTAATTACGACCTGGCCAAAGTGCTGCTGGACAGAGGGGCGAGCGCCAATTCCAGCAAAGGTCAGCCCAATGTATGGATCACTGCGTTTGGGGTGAAAGAAAGTCATTGGGTTCTGTAGTGGTGGTTGATACCACCATATAGAAGATAAAGCTCCACTGACCTCTCCATGATCCCTCACCCACTACCTCTCATAAAAAAAACAAAAAAAAAAATCTAGGAGTCTGATTAGAAAACACCCATAACATTGCTGCCTTCCAGACGGATATGAAAGAGCCATACCTAATCCTCCTGTCCTCCTGACTGTCCCTGTTGCGTTGGTGTCGAGCCATTCTTCCCTGTGGCACCTTTTTTCAATTTCCTTACCTGCTACAGCCAAAGACCAGGGGACCAATTGGGCCTCCGCACCAATACGGTTCATCTGACATTACTTAATGGTGATGACGCCAAAGAGGAACTTGTGCAGAAACACACCGCTTATCCATTGGGTTGTTTTTAGTTCCTGCACACTGCACCCTCGTCCCAAAGCAGGAAAAATTGAAGGCATCTGTTGGATCAAGGTCAGTCTGGGTAAAACAAGCACAGGGGGAAAACTCTTGTTAACAGGTCTGCAACCACATGTGTACAAAATACATAGTGCTTAAACTATTACTTGATTTATTTAGTCATTTGAAAGTGAAAAATAATAAGTAGTATCACTACTACTTTACTACAGCTAAATTAAGTAGTTAACAGTATTTTATGTAGTTGTATTGACTGTTAGTGACTGTGACCCCACTTACATAGTTATTTTTGGATGTCATATTTTTATTATATGTATAAGTATAACACACCTACAGATTGAGTCAGTAGTCCTGTTGAATGAATATCTTACAATTCCTACACTGCATATGAATCAAATTATCAACACATGTATCAACAATTTACAGATGATACCATCTTGTGTACTAAATGCACAATAAACAGTGCGCACAAAAAAGAGAACTGAAATTCCTTTGAGTTTGCACATTTTAGTTATGTCAGAGTATAGCCAAGATGAATACGTTTCTGAACAACAAGTGGTGAAAAAAACACTTCTCTTCAGTAAAGACATTTTTTGCATTCCAGTCTGTTTCTGCTGAAGGAACAAAACATTATTTTGAGACCACTGCATTCTCAATTTTGTTGTGTATTCACAAGGAACCCCCCCTCTGGAATGGAGTTTCTTTCCTTTCTTTATCCAAGAGCATGTTCTTTCATTTTGAGAGCATTATTTCTTCATTTCAGGTTCCGATTTTGTAACCCTGCCCAGTCACTCAAACAGCCCCTTCTGGCATGCCAACCCATTCTGCTCCAGCTCAAAATGTTTGTCTGCTCTCAGATGAGATGCTTGTTTTGCAGTCTCTCATAGATGTGACATCTAGGCAGGTTCTGTAGGAAAGTTAGGCAACAAATCACATGAAACCGTTTGTTCAGTATGAGTATCCTATTTTTTTCTATCAAACCCAGAGAACTGATCTGTTTATCACTTAGTTTTTGTCATGTACATTTTGCAGCAGTGGCCCACCCCACCTGGTTGAGGGTGGAGACACATCAGGCTGGATTACCTTTACTGACCTGAGCTCACTTTGCACTTAAATAAGTAAAGCACAATTAACAACTAAAACACTAACACTCACCAGAAGCTTTTGTTAACTGTACAGTACATGAAAGGATTACTTTGTGTTCGACGGATTTATTCCAGAAATTATGAGGCATGCATTTCCCATGAGCACGGTGATAAAAATGATTTGTGCACATGTAGTTCACCTGCCACACACCACTTGGGAATTACAATCATAACCAGACTGCATCGATGAGTAACTAAATGAGTGTGTGTTCAAAAGAAATGTGTGAAAAGCAGTAGAGATGAACAGACACAAACACAAACACGCAGGACACAGACAGGATTGAAGATGCTTCTGTAGATGATCTCACAAAGTGCTATCTTCTTAACTTTACTGTTGTAGATGTGGTGGTGTCCCGCTTATCCAGAAGCACAAATATGAATTCACCAAGCTTTTATAAATGTCTGGGGGGTTGTTATACAGACTGGCCTGCCCCCACTGCTAAAAGAATCCTAGAGGAAATAGTGCAGTGTGCCGATTTGTCTGACCTCCCTCGTTCTTTTGATCTGGGTCGGCGACAGCTAGAGCTGGAGGCATTCTGTTTTCAGGTTGTTCAGCCGTCTGTCTGTTCGTCTGGAACACATTGAGAGAAGCCTTCCTGGTTTGGCGGAAACATTCGCTGGGAGTCAGGGATGAACTGATAGGACTTTGGTGGTCAAATCTGTTGTGTCACAAGTCTTTGTTAATACCTTAACAGGATTGCTTTAAAAACATTTCTTCAAATTTGATACAAACTTTCACTTTGGCTCGACGATGAAATAAGTGACTCGACTGAAGTTATGGTCAAAAAGTCTTTCCTCAGTTGTTTCTGTTGTCTTGATGTGTTAGTTGATTTTTCTTTTGGTGTATTGAGGTTGGGCAACTATGTGCACGTGAGCATGGGTTGGGGGGGTTAGGGATTTAAGGACAGGTATTACGACATCTGATTGTGAACAGAAAAAATAGTTATCTCAAAATAAATGCTCTTGGATAACGACAGGACAAATAGGCCCCAGTTTGGACCTACAGCTCAAGTCATGCTGTTGATATCTGATGTCAATTAATTCTCTGTCCTGTCTGCCGTGAGTGTGAGACTGATTTCACGTGGCGTCTGCATCTGACGCTCGAGGCAGGTGAAGGAAACAATTAAACAGGAGGATGACGTGTGCTAACGTCCTGGTGGTGGGGCTGTGTGGAGGAATGTGTGATTGATTGATAACGGTCGCCATGACGCTGTCACACACTCTCACCAGTTCTCAGGCCGCAGATTTATTTACTCCAGTGCCCTGTAGACACAAACCAGGCTGTCTGGTTTATACCCACACACACAGAGTATAAACTCACACACACTTGCACACAGATACTGAGCCAAACATGCACAAGCTCTAAAACACAGGAATCTGCATACAGATGTTGGTGCCCAGGTAGACAGGTTAGGATCTCGTCCATTGGCAGAACAAAACAGGAATTGCACAGACTGCCACGCACGTCAGGGGCAGTTTTATCTGGATAAGATAAGGAGACGATTCCTCTGAAGTCACTCAGTCCCATAAAGGGCTCTACACTTCCTGATGGCAGATAAAAAGTGATTCACATCCAGACTCTTTTCTTTATTACAGCGTGATGTATGACTTCACTGGGATGAATGTAATGTCATCCTCTTCCCTTTTGTTGATTTGCTAAATGGTGTAAAAACATCTACCATTATAGTAAAGAGTATTAGATAATTTGGGAGTGGATACATGGTCCAACAATGGAAACTAAACTCACAATTACATAATTCACAAGAAAAACATAAAACTGAGAATTAATAACTGAGTATCTGTAGTCAGGATGTGCGAGTCCAAGGTCATGGTTTTCTGCAGGAAAATAGTTCTATAGAATGATCAAATTTGATTTTTCTGTTGGGTTGCATTTAGTCAGGATTCTCGGGAGGAGCTGGGAAACACGACTAGGGAGAGCGATGTAGGGACAGAACACTTGGCCAGCTTCCTCTAACCCTGACCCTTAGATAAGGGTTTGATGATGGATAACAGCCAACCGCTGGGGACATTGATTGAATTTTGTGGATGAAGTAATAACTGCTTTTTTAGTCATGGAGTAATTTAGTATGTTTTTAACAGTGATGCATTCTTGTCGGCAGATCATTGGACAGTGCTCATGGCCAGCTGCACAGCATCTGCCAGTGAAGACAAGATCTCTCGCTGCATGGAGCTTCTGCTGTCCAGAAATGCCGATCCCAACATGGCAGACAGGTGAGGCAGGGGTACAGACGCGTCTCAGGCCAAAGAGTTTATGGGATTTTCACCACTGTTGCATGTACTGTCATACCCCTATTGATGTAAGCTAAGGAAAAACACTCCAGATTTGACCTAAACAGGGGAAGAAACATCCATGTGCTGGATCACATTTCCTTTGATGACCTTCGTTATGTTTAGCTGCCATGTGGTAGCATTATGCACCACAGCGCTCCATACAGAGCATATTTGTGTGTTTTTGTTTGGAATGTCCTGTTATGGCATGTGCACGTACAGACGGGTATCAGACAGACAGACAAACAAGCCCACGCCGACTAACGGGTGTGCAGGAAGGGTTTGTACACACTTGGATGGAAGCCAGGAAGCATGGTTTTAATACTTTACCGTGCATACAAAAATCTAAAGCTTTTCCGTTTAAGCATGCATTATAATGATGTTTCCGCAGAAATAAGTGTTCTTAGGCTCTGTTACACCATGAAATGGAACATATTTAACCTTTTAATACTAACTCAATGTTTAAGTATTATGCCTGGGCCACACTGGAGGCTGCATCGCTGATCCTCTTCATCACATACATCTGTTATTCACACAGGGAGTGTGCTTGAAGTGCAGCTGCTACATGAAGTTTCTGGCATATCTTAAAAATAAAAGTAGAATTTACTTAACTGAGTGTCGCTTCACTGTATGGAACCATGCTTCTTCTGTTCCAATACCAATAAAAACCTTGTTAGAACACGTGATTGAACAGGTAACGCAAGTTTTGCAAATATTTATGTTTGTGACATTGTGACAAATTTCAGTAAAGGCCAAACAGAAAAATGACTCACACATCAGAGGTCAGAGGTTTTGCTGCCAGCCCGCTCCTAAAAAAAAATGGAGAATATTGGTTAGCTTGGAGACACAACGGGATTATGTCGAGAGGGAAAAACTCTTGCTGCATACTTCATATGTTAAATACAAAGCCCAGTAACTATTGACCAGACATTTTCCAGTGCTCATGTCTGAAATTGGCTTTGGAAAGTTAAAGATGAAAACAAAAAGATGATGTGGAAAAAATCAGACATGTCAGACTACATGTAGCTCTACTCAGATTAGGCAGACGAGAAACATAATGATACTCCTCATCTGGCAAAGTAAACTGCATTACATTATTAAGGAGCCACACATTTTATGTGGCTTTTAATTAGATTTCTAAACAAAAAAAGTATGTCTGGAAAAAGGCTCCAGAAACACTTACTCAACATTAATGGGATCCACTCTCTGACACCACTTCAGCAATTAATTAACATGTTTTAAACATGTTTTAAAGATTTATATAATAGTTTGAATATTTCACTAAATTAAAACAAGTGACTGTGATTGCAGTGATTTGAAATGTGGTTTCCTGCCGTGGTGAAAAACATGGAAAATTCCATCTCACGGAAAATAATAAACGGGAGATTATTCTGTCACATCTGTGAATAAATGCTGAGTCAAAGTGAGATGATGCAGCCCCCCAGTTGCTTTCTTATTTAGCTTTGACTAATTCCCTGCCAATCTGTCACTGCTAGGAGGCCATCACATGCACAACACACAGCACCTGATGTTTCACATGTGACACGCACGTTGTAGCATAAGGGAAAAAAATTGGCTCCTTCCCAGACAAAATATTTAAAGCAAGATAACAAGATGCAGGACGATGCAGATGAGGAGAGATGCTGAGAAGGACAGACCAACAGCTGCCAACATTCAGAGCAGAAGAAGAATATGGGGTTCATGCGGGTGCAGAGGATAAATGTCCTCCTCCTTATCGCCTCTTGCGTCTGAATATGAAACCATTGATAAACACCAGCTGCTCATCCCTTTGTCGCTATGTAAACACACATTCACCGTCACCTTTCAAAGTCTCTGGCTTCTCAGTGTCTCTGTATGATGAGAAATGTTTTCACTCTTAAAAAAAGAAATGCTGAAAAATCTTTGAAATGATGGAAAAATTAGACATTAGTAACAGTGACGGACCTTCTGCAGCCACACACTTTGAAAGGTAAGATTTTTCAAGATTCACCCAATGTTATTATAGACGGACAAGTCAAGTCTTTCTTCCTGCAATTTGGATAGCTCCAAAGATGTGAAGAGTGATCTGTCTGCTCATCAATGAAGCTGTCTGTTTGGGAATCGGCCTTGACTCACACTCTAGAAGGACAAACACTCAAACAGTATCTGAGTGACCTTGGTACCTGTCTGGCACTGAAATAACCTCTGGGAATTCACAGTAGCACAGAGAAGAATGATGCTACTTAACCAGCTCTCCTGAGTCAAAGAGGAAGTGTCGTACACACCCATCGCCATCGATTCATTTGTTTAATTTCAAATAATTTACCACAGTGCATCCTGACTCAGAAAGACAAAGCAAACAGAAGGCATGACTATGTGTGCAATAAGACTATGAGACAAAAATATATCAAATTTAAAAAGAAAAATATCTACATATGATTGAATGTATTATATTTGTAATATATTACTATTATTGTATTATATTGTATTGCATTATATTTGGCTACCAATATTTATTTTAGTTGAATTTTTCCTGATTACAGGAAATAGTATTATAAACTTTTACTGCTTCAGAAAGAGAAATTATCCGTAGCCATTATTAGTCTATTTCTTTGTTTTTATGTGACTTATGAATTAGCCCTTTAAATATCTCCTCCTCTCCTCACTCCCTCTCTCTCACACACTCAGTAAAAGCAAAGTGATGAATTGCCCCTGGACTTCCCCAACTTGTTAAACTGATGTGCTTTTCTCACTTGCTGTGTTTGAGTTAGAGCAGATAAGACTACTGCAGTGTCAGGCCTGTCCAGGTAGAAGCAACAGAGGAATGATTACTAGTGACATCATATGATTAATGTCACAGTAGTTGGCTGTTGAAGGACACGTGTGTTTTTGTGTTGCTTTAAATTTAGGATGTCACTCCAACCCTCTTGGTTTTGGTACTCGAGGTAATACTCACCTGAAAAAGTACAGAATCAAATACTCTGTAGATTAAAAATACTAGACCACTACACTAGGTTGTCACTAGCAATGGAGTCAGCTGTATTGTGCTGAGTTTGAATCAACATGGGGAACTGCATTAATTCTGGTGATGTGGATTCTGGCAAAACAATAAAATAGAATGGAATATAATAATGTAAACATTAATTACAACAACAATAATAAAAATGAAACACAAGTAACGCAAGTACAAATCTACACATCTATACATACTCACTTAAAATGATTAATGGGGACAGAGACTAGTGATACTGTTGGATATGAAGTGTAAAGCTGTTCTAATACAAGATGATCTGGATTTTACAATTTTACCCATATTTGTCCCACATGGACTCCAAAGACATTTATTTGTGAAACAATGAATGGAGTATTGTTACAGTTTGTTGCATTTTAATACTCTCTTCTCATTATTTGTCCCTGTAAATGTGCTGAATGACTTGATGTCTGCGAGATGATCATATGATGTTTGCTGCGCCCTGGTGGTCTCTCTGTACCATTACATCCCTCCTTTTGACTATTTGGTCACTCTTTCCTCAAATATTTCATCTCTGTTTCATCTTTTGACCTAATATAAAATCCCTTTCCTAACTTCCTCTCTTTTCTGCTTCCTTGTCTGTTATCCTCTTTAGGTCACATATGACCTGTCTGATGCTGGCAGCCAAGAACGGCTACACTAAGGTCATCAACCTGCTGGTAGCCCATGCAGCAGATGTCAATGTCCAGGATGACAATGGATACACGGTGTGCCACAGTTTTTTTTTTGGTCAGAGCAGGTCCCAAAGAATCTACAGGTTTTGCTGTTGATTGGAAACTAAATGTTCAGTATTTACCGCAAATACTCTCAGGCCTTGTCTATGGCAGTGCATTACGGCCAAGAGGAGGCAGTACTGAAACTCCTCCAGCTGGGAGCAGACAAAACCATAAGGAACAAGGCTGGCAATAGCCCTGCTGATCTGGCCTTGAACGTCAACCATAAACAGGTATCTGAAGGATCTTCCCTATCCTTTATATTGTGTCATTGCAGCTAATTTGGGTTATCTAAAATAAATTCATTAAGTATTCAAGAGAAATGATCTTTACTTTTTTATTTAAAGGGAAATACATTTAGGTGATTTCTTGTGTATATTGCATCGCAGCCCACTTTGAGTTCATTGCTTGTGCTGGTTTGGACTGACAAAGGCAGTTTGAGAATTCTTTAACATAATATAACACTTCAGACATAATATTCTAACACCAGCGTGTGTCTACAGATAGCGAGGATCCTCACCAGCTCATCGCATGTCTCAACCATGCAGCCCATGGAGAAGCTGCTTGGTACCTCTGAACCTCCATCTTCTAAAGAAAGGTAAAGTTTGGTGGCCCAACACTTAATCGATTTCAGAGGTTCTTGACTTTTGGGAAGGGTTGCATTATTATTAAATCTGTGAGTCTGCAAGTCCATGTGGACCAAAATGTGCTAGCAGAGGAAGTCTGATTAAAACCTTGTTGCCCCCTGTAGGATTTTCTGTGAAGCAGCAGTGCCTGTGCAGCAGGTGTTGTTGACACATTGTTCAACCAGACATAAACAATAATAAACCTCTTGCATGAATGTTTAGTCCATTCGGGCACAGCGGAGCAATTATCATCAGTCAGAAGAGAAGCATTGTTTTTTAGCATGGCACCAGGAATGACACCCGTGGGGCTGTAAACATTATTGTTTTTGTCATGTTAGCTTCACAGTCCGTAGACCCCCCAGTGATGCATTTCACATATTTTGAATGTCATGAGATGAGGAGCACTGTCAACATTCAGACTGGGTGTATACACTGTGGTCACTCTGATGTGTCTGAACTCAGTGACACTCATTCGATCCCCACAATAGAGAGAGATGGAGATCTCTTTAATTTTTCCCGACTCCTTCTATAGGAGGCCATAGGTTCAAGTCCGAAACCTTGGAGCTGGAAGGGTTGAAGTTTATTGCTCAGACACATGCACTGGCCAAGATGC
This sequence comes from Pseudorhombus dupliciocellatus, assembly GCA_016785235.1. NCBI lineage: Eukaryota > Metazoa > Chordata > Actinopteri > Pleuronectiformes > Paralichthyidae > Pseudorhombus > Pseudorhombus dupliciocellatus. Next base: position 38,148 of record JAFBJW010000374.1, read on the forward strand.
CAGTTAAATTATTGCTGGGAAGTCAGTCCTATTGGTGTTTGTTGATTTCTCATCCCATTTATTTTCATTCTGTGGAATAAGTCAAGATTGTCAAGTCTTTTTAAAGCTGAGGTGAAGTGTCTGCCCTCCTCAGTGTCGTCAAGCTTGATGACCTCGGGATCCTCCTCCACGGTCTTGATCTCGGCTACCTCACTGACATCATGACTGTAAGTAAGGGCTGCGTGCAATAACATGACTTAAGTATAATGTGTACTTCTGCACGTGCTGTACCTGTCACTGATGTTAGAGATTTCCAAAATGATGAGCAGAGACTGTTGTTGTGGGTGAGATACAGCAACCCTGGTTGTGTTGAACACAGCTGCATCACAGACACAATGGAATTTAAAGGCTTAGGACGTTGTCACGATGACTCATTGACATGTTTCCCAGAGCAGATCATTGCGGATCCAATGTATTGGGTTGACTGAGTTCCTTTTATTTTGAAGATCAGCCCATGTTTTAGTGCCGATATTGATATTGGAGGACTGGGTTTGACTGGTACTAGTAGATTGTTGTCATTGCATGCATGCAGGTACATCTGTTTCAGGTGGAGGGCTCAGGAGCAGCTGCAGAAGTTTTGATTTGGTAAATGCTTAGTGATGTTTTCTTTTTCTTAATCGATGCATAGGAAAATGACATCACCTGGAGCAGGCTGTTGACCATGGAGGAGGAGGAGCTGGAGAAGGTAGAGGATGACTGCCAGGTTTGACCTGAAAGAGACAAGAGTAGATACTAACGTCAGAGCTTTTCCAGGCCTGTCAACAAAAAGCAGTCTTGAAATCTCACAGAAAACTCATGAGATTCTTTTTTTCTTTTTTCTGTGCATCTCTGGCTGAGTCATTATTTTTCTGATAACAGATTTCCCCTCTGTCAGATCGGTATCACAGACCCGGTGCACCAGCAGAAGTTGCTGAGTGCTGTGCAAAAGATGCACCTGGACAAAGTGGACCTGAACACTCTAGAGCTACTGGGAGCTACAGACAGTGGGTAGGACACCGCCTCTCAATGTACAGCATGCCTGTGGCAAGTAACACAAGTATGTGTTCAACAAGACATTGAGGACTAAGGACCTTTAAAACACTCTGAGGGACCAGATAAGATTTTATAGTGTCTTCACCTGACTGTTTGTAGGTTCAGTGCAATCTTAAAAAAAAGAAAACTACTAAAAAAGCATTTTACTTTGTGGTGCCTGTGGTATGTATTTGAGAGTGTGTACTGTAATTGCAAGCCCATTATTTGTTTAATTTTGCCAGGAATGTCTGATAAGCTGTCTGCAGCCAAAAAAAGTTACAAAGTTGATTGTAGTAACAAAAATTTAAACACTTGTCAGCCACACGCCTTAAAACCTTCCCCACATCCAGCCGCCCTTCATCTTCCTGCAATGCTCCATCTGTCCTCCTCCTCTGAAAGTCGTCCATCAGCCCTATGAGCATCTCACTGTCCTATCTCCGTATCCCCTCCCCCATCGCTATAGCCGACGTCTAAGCCAGGCCCTAATGGTTTAAGCGGAGCTGTAAAGATTTGTAAGGTGAGAGGCGATGGGAGGTTGCGATGAGCCTGCGGCGTAGCCCAAACTGAGCCACTTCACTGCACCCCGTCACTTCATGAATCCTCAGCACAACTGGACTAACTCAACCTATGCTCTTCATGATCGCTTTCTTCTTAACGTAAAGACAGAACAATTAAAATGAGTCAAACATTTGTTCCACGTCAGGGATCTGAGAATAAAACTATGATGATCAACAGTCTCTGTCACCTAAAGGCAGTGCACCTGATGACCTGATGTACTCACACACGCTCTTCCACTGATCAACAGTTGGTGGCGATAATGTTCCAAAAAATATATCAATGTAGCAAGAAAGGCATAAATAAGACATCTCAGGAAATGTATTCAGTGAGTTCAAGAAAACATTATGTTTACCAATATATTGTGTGATTTAAATATTGTAATGTGTAACTGCCTGGAAAGACATTTGCAGTGAAAGTAAATACGCATCACTGTCTTCTCAGTTTATTGACAAAGGCACTTGCTGCTGCAGAACAGGCAGGCCGGCCCTGCCGACTCGTCCTGGATGAATAAAGAGGCAGACATGTACCATGTAGCAGCATAAAGTTTTCTCCATATGTAATCCCCTCAACGATCTTCCCACCGGGGGCCCATCATCACTCTCTGCTCCCTAGATAAACTAACAGCAGGGAGAAGGGAGGTGAGGGTGCAGCGCAGGCTGACTGACAGTGTTTACTCGCCCCTCTGACAGAGTGTGAGGAGGGCTGGGACGGCTGGCTGCCCAGTCCCCTCACACAGGGAAATGTACCATTTAGATAAGAGCTATCAATATCCCACAGGACCAGGGGATGGGAAGAGAGGGACAAGGAGGTTGATGAATACAAATACCTAATTATTTAAGGTGGATGTTTTCAGGGAGGGATGACAGCCCGAGTTAGCAGGGGGGAGAGGACTCAGCCACCTGCTCAGTTTTCTATAGTTTGGTGAGATGTTCCCCAGGAGAGTTCACGTACAATGTTAACGCAGAGTTCGGTTCAAGCTATCCGTCTGTCTGCCCTGTCATTGCATCTTCAGCTGCCCTTGCCTTGTATTTGTTACGCAGGCAGATCTTGACTTTGCTCTTTATAGGTCCAGTCTGTAAGATTCAGGGGAAAGGAAACTATTGGCAGATATTTAATGTACAGTCAATCCTCATGGTGTTTTCAGTAGTTTGTTTCAGTTAAATTGTATCGATTTTTGTTTTCTTATATATATTTCATACTTTCTATTTACATTTAGGGGTCATCTCTGCGGAGGCTGCCCTGCCACTAGACAGACTATACCACCAGACTATACAATTTGAGAGATTATTTGCTGAAATAACAACTTAAATTAATAGTTAAATTGAATAATGCCAGAGCCATGATAATAACCATGTTGACACCTGTCCCTCAGTAGAGTGCATACCTCTTAAACCAAGAGATGATTCTTTCTTCTACATGACTTGTTTGTATTTTGCAGGAGTGAGGAGCTGCATACCTTCCTTGCAAGTGTGCTTCATCAGTGCTGTTACCTTACAGAGAAGATTCAGGAGGCCATCAAACGCTTTCCTCCCCAAGCCTCTCAGGTAGACATCACCTGTGTCAGTGCTCCTGTTTCAGGGACAGTCTTTGTAGACATTTGACAACAGAAGCAATGAGGTGCAGTTTATTTCAACTATTCACAACTTATCAAGTTGAATTGTTGACAAATCTTACAGTGGAGACATTTTAATGTAATCTAGATGTATTGAGGGGACACTGCATGTAAACGTTAAGTGGTTTCAGGAATGGGAAACACCAGTAAACATAGAAAGGCATAGGTAATAGTCCAAACCAATTAAATCGCATGTTTTCTTTGCAGTTTTAAGGCTTAATATTGTTCTTGTGGGGATGAGCGTGCATCATCAGTCTGTTTATGTCTTTGTTGCTCTATTTGTTCTTCTGTCCATCTCACCTGAAACGTAGCTGGTTTTCTCCCTGGACTCAAAGAAGGAGGCACAGAACCTGTGCAACCAGTTGGTGGTCCAGACGAAAGACCTGCAGAAGGAAGTCACCTGCCTTCGTAGTCTGCTATGCCAGGTCAGCTCTCACAACACACACACACACACACACAAAGTTGTGTCTCTATGGCACCAGAACATTCTTGGATTCTTTTCTACATTTGTATTCATCATGTATTTGGATATGTATATATAATTCACTTTTAATTTTTGTAGGCTTTTACACAACACACACACACTGCAGTTGAGAGAAATGTATTCCTGGCCTATCATTTATCATTGAGTTGTCACTGATAGGCTGATGTGTGATAAGTTGTTACTATTTTTCCTGCTGATGATGATATTGTTCAGGCTTGAACACATTCATACTTCATACATCAATTTACATTCCTGCCTCACACTGTTGACTGTTACGCTGAGAGCTTCGCTCTTGCTACCGAGGACTAAAAGCAACATGACCAGAACATAGAGTGTATGTTCGATGTTGTTGTATATGAATTCTGACAAGCTCAAACAGGTTATGTGTGGGGGTGCTGACATGTGTGCACCTGACTCTGTGTGTATGTGTGCGTTTGCATTTCTATTCCAAGAGGAGAGAGTCGTTCCTGACAGGGCAGAATCCTCACAGCCCATAAGTCAGCACCGCTGTGACATCGACCTGTCAGCACACAGACAATGAGGCGGAGGGATGAGGGGACTGATGGGAAAGCGAGGGTGGGTGGAGAGGGAAGTAAGCAGAAGACGCCGGGCTGGCAGGGTGAGGGAGTTTAAGAGGGGAGAAAGGGTTGATGGGTATGAGGTGAGGAAAGGAGGTGGGTTAGTAGGAGACAGAGGTGCGCACATTTCACTAGCAGTGTTGAGGAGGTCCTTGGTTCTGTCGGACAGGATCCTGACGGCCAATGGAGCCCATTTGGACCCACTGGCTCCCTGATAGAAGGGGCCCCTATGGGAGCTTTTTTTTCTTACTTTTGAAACACACACTCTAACTGTACCTGGTGGAGCTCTTTGAGAACAGAACCAGTTGACTGTCACACTGGTTAGAGCAGTGGAGCAGCAGATATAGTGACAGTGTGAAGGTAGATAGGCATTAAATATTCAGTCAGAAGGTAATCCAATAATATCATCTATATGAGGCTTTCCACATACTGTCCACATTAAAAATATGTTTAATTGACAAAAGTGTCTTAACCCTGTATATGGTTGTCTGTTGCAATGTCTTGGCTCTCATGGGTTTCGATGTGTCGGCACACGTCTGTGTATGTAATTTCCCACCATTAACAATGCATGTACCAGAACTAGAACATGAAGTCAAAGACAGTCTGTTACACCTCTGATTAAACTTTCAGGGGAGTTTCATGCTTTGTGTGTTTTCACAGCGGCCTCAGTAACTGCAAAAAAGTTTTAAAGAGTTTTAAAGCACCAAACAATCTTAGTGGCTGGCTACAGAAAGTCTCAGGTGGATATTGGACACGTTTGCTCACTTAAAAGTAATGAAGGGTCTGAGAAGCTGTAGTAGTCGAAGAGAAGATCTCACTAAACTGTTAGATATCAAGAAGAGGGCTGTCTGAGGAGATGTAGAAGCAAATTATTATTCCAGTGTCAGATGAAGCTGTGGATAGTGGAAGAGAAGGAATAATTTTTATCAATGTGCGTATATTGTGTCAGCTGTGAGCAAGAAACAACATAAAGACAAAGTTGCTCCATAGGCCTAGATGTGTAATGTCCACAGGCTACCAGCTCCATTCAGAAACATGCTGCAGCCTTAAAGAGGAAAGACTTATTGAACCAGATACAGTTTCATCATAAAGTACGTATAAAAATTTTGTGATCCACATCCTGGAATGTGAATATTAAAGCCTCCAATTGGCAGTGAGTTCAGTTCAGAAGTTTATTATCCCAGGTGGGAAACTTGGCTCACTGTCAGGCACACAAGGTGAATCAATACAGTTCAGAATGCAAACATAATGTGGCCATAAACACAACGTAGTACACTGTACCGTTCTGGAGCTCTAAAAATATTGATTTTAACTTTGAGGACAATGACTTGAGAATGAGTAAAACCTTTCTGGAACCAGTGTCCTCTCACTTAAAATCCATATCAAGTCTATATCAGTGTTGCATTCAAGTCCCATGGAAATAACCCTTCCTGTTAAATATCCTCCTCATTGGTGATGCCATTATTCAGGAAGTTGGTTCTATTATTCATAATGGATTTGAACTATTTCCCAACCCACACGACAGGAACTCATGACATGACACTTTGTCCCACTCTGAGGTGAGGATTCAGGACGAGCATTATTCGTCTGTGACTCTGCGTACAGAGAGATTTGGCACAGGAACTTTTGGTGACTCAGGTTAGCGAGTCATTCATTTGTGGGTCCGCTGTGACCAGACATGCCCTCACCCTCAAAAATGAGCTGGTCTCTGTTTGATTTCCCACCCAACAGTAACTGAGGTCATATTTCCCATCCAGACGAGCTTTAACTGACCTGAAACTGCCTGATCGGTAAACTGCCATAATCTAGACTGGACTGGATTAAAGTGACCTGCTGCCTCCTGCATGAGGTCACTCTCTCCTAACCACAGCGGTCAGCATGTGTTTAAAGGTCCATGCATCTCTTCCCTCAGATGAACGAAGCCGGAGATAGCTGTCAGCTCCCTGCCCTTGGTTCCCACGGTAACTGGAGGATGCAGTGCCTAACCACAGTTACACTGGGCACACTTGGGGCCGCCTGCCTCGTGCTCCTGTACAGAGCTGCTCATGGAAGGGTTCACCTTTAGATGGACAAGATGGTTCATCGTTTTGTTATTTGGTTCAATGACTTGAATTGTTTAATTGTTTTAAAATTGTTGAAGAGTTATGTTTTAGGACAGTGACAGTTCATTTGTAGTTTCTCGTTTTGCAGTTTGCTCTGACTTGTCACTGAGTTTATGTCTTGATTCTTTTAAGATTGTTTTGTATTTTAAGTATCTGAAAATTAAAGTTTCTTTTTGAGGAGCATGTTCTGGTGTGGTCTAACCCAAACTAAGATTTGGAACCAGTTTGTTTCTCTCTCTGTGACTAAATTCATTTTTAAGTGTAGGTTCTGATTTGAATCTTATATAATGAAGGGGATTTTTTTGCTAATAATCGGGCTATGAAGTTGGGGATTACATGAATATTTTTGTAGCGTATATGCTTTAAGTAAATTGAGCAAGTCAAAATGACTCTTGTTATTCTCACAGACTTCCTTCTGGAGCAAAAATCAGTCTGAACCTAAATAAAGTAATAAGGTGATATTATCTGGATAATTGTAGATATCTTTAGATATGAACATTAATATGTCAATGTAATTTATGACTATATCCTCAGGCCCTTTTTGCATTCATAGATACACGAAAGTTCACGTTCAGTAATACCAAGCTCCCTTGGTTGGGATTTATTAGCTCAGTTGTTAAAGTGACTTTGGCTCAGATGACTTACTTCACTTCAAACTTCATTTTTCACGTTTCACAAACTGAATTCTCGGTAAATGAGCGTCTCTATCTCACCGCTGATGTTAGGAAGGCTTACCTTCCCTCCATAAAACACACAGTGGAATACAGTGACCGGCCCTAATGCGATTTCTGTAAGCAGTGAACAAATTACTCCAATTAAACTGGATTCGTATCACAGACTTATCACAACCACCGCTGCAGCGAAAACAAAGTCGTGTTCAATGGGCTGAGCGGAGCTGAAATCTCTAAATCTCCTTGTTGTTTTATCCTTTTCTTCCACGGGGATCATGGGAAAAAAATCCAATTTGCCCATTAATCTCATCTGGTCAGGGTCTCCGGACCTCCAGATCCACCAGGGCCAGATCAAAGATGGAGGAAACACTGAGTGACAGTGGGACAGATTTCCGCAGGAGACTTCAAAAATACTGCGTTGGATAATCCAATTGAAATGGACACGTCACCTTAAGGTGCTGCTTTGGGAGAATCTGGGCCTAATGTTTCTCTTCCTCCGTTATTTTTTTAAACCATCATTCCTGAGTCATTAGTCGGACTGAGTGATGGTTTGTATAAGGCTGTAAAATAACAATGCGTCATCCTTTGGGGATCAGAAATATTTGGCACCTGTGCGTTGGATGGGTATGGCAACCACCTCTGAGGTAAATGAGGTAGCTTGAAGCCTCATAGAATATATGGAGATATAAAAAAAAAGAACGGAATAAACCCCTTGACTGGTTTTAAGCCATCCATCACAAATTAGGAACTTAAAAACTACCACACTCCCAAAAATGTCCCTAACCAGCTCCTGCTCCCTTCTAGCTCCCAGCATTTCAATGGAAGCGGGTTTCTCTCTCATCATTGGCTGAGGCTGCGGGACAGCCGGCTCCGTGCCTGGACGCCGCGGTGCACTGTGGGTGAGGAGCCCCACATCATGAGCCTGGACCTGAGCTGCGGAGCTGCTGCGCTCTGGACGCGCGCCAGAGCCTGTCTGGTGTCAAACCAGCCTGAACAGATACTCTCAGACATCTCATTTCTTCACCTCATTCCTGAGCCGGGACTCTGCCCACCCCTCGTGTAAAGCAATTTAAACCTGATAGGACATCATCTGCCTATCTGCACTGAGGATCTCTGCTGGACTACCACACAGTCCCTCTCCGCTTCACCCCCCTCCTCTCGCGCTCATACGCGCGTTTCCAGCGTACCATGGCTTTTACGCGCAAACCTCCGTCCACCAGCGACCCACTGTGATGCCTGGCGAACCCGAGCCCGTTGATTTTGTGTAGATAGAGCAAGCCGTGACTTCTCAGATGTTTCTTGCTTTTCTCTCGTCCGTGGAAATGCTCCGTCCAGACCCATAAAGGACCAACGACTGGTTAATATGAACGTGTTGCCAAGTGGAATATGTTTTTATCTCTCTGTGGCAATCTGCTGGCTGACGGCCGAGGTCGACGCGTCCTGGTGGTAAGACGTTTGCTGCGTTTTATTCGCATCTGCGTTGAAATGCACGGAGCTCTCCGAACATCTGGCACGTTTTACGCGGCGCGCAAAAAGCGCTGCAGTGCGCACATGTTGGAATGGATCTGGCGGAAATAATGAGATGGCATTTGTGTAAAAATACTTCCGAGTAATTGTTTCTCATCATGTTTGCTTCTTATTGAAAAGTTATGTTAAAAATTCAGCAAAACTGTAGGACACCTCCGCATCTTTCAGTTTGACATTTGGGCAGAGACAGAATTAGCTGCTTTTAAATCCCCTAGTCTTTAATAAATAGTTACCCCAGTGCTGTTTATCTAATCACTGCTGTTTGAATTGTTAAAGAAAATTCCTGCAGCATGCATGTGTTCATTCCCCAGCCATGTTCTGCAGGTACACGGGAGTGTGGAATTTTAAAAACACATTTTTACCCTGTTGCATCATTTCATCATCCCATTTCTGCGTCTGTAGAGTTCAACCTTACAGGGCAGACTCATTTAGGGTTATTTGCACTTTGTTTCCTAGAATAATTAAGACAGTGAAGTCTTAATCACACCACTTCATCCATTTTTTTTTGACTGTCCCCTCCGATCTGCAGGTACATGGGCACACTGGGCTCCCAGGTCATGTGTGACAACATCCCTGGCCTGGTGAACAAGCAGCGCCAGCTGTGCCGCCAACACCCCAGAGTGATGCAGGTCATCGGGTCCGGGATGAAGGACTGGATCTCAGAGTGCCAGCATCAGTTCCGCAGCCACCGCTGGAACTGCAACACCACGGCCAGGGACCACAACCTGTTCGGACGCCTGCTGCTGCGCAGTGAGTCTGTGTGTGTGTGAGTGTGCGTGGGAGGGGGCATCCTACCTGCAGAGGTCAGCCAGGGTCTCTCAGCTCCTGCTGTTCTGTAGTCGACCTCTGACCCCTGTGTAGAACAGGCAAAGGTTTACAGGTTAGAGGAGAGGGGGAAAAAAGTTAGAGACAGTTTTACTTTGACGTGAACCCATCAGCTCGTGTTCATCTAAAAAATCTCTGGTCCCTCAGACTGAGCGCTCATGGTCGACATCTTAAAAAGAAGTGAATCAAATCCTTTATGTGAAAACTGACATGTGATTTTGGAAACTCCAGTCACCAGGGTATCAGTGGCTGTTATGCTGTAGTAATTACAGCTGCATTGTGTTGCTCCATGTTTCAGCCCTGCAGTGCTGTAAGCGATACAAGATGCCCAAAGTGTGTGTGTGTGTGTGTACAAAGCATGTTATTCATGACACAATGACTCCAGGGGACGTCAGGTGCCTTAAACGCAGCGCGACTGAGGGGAGAGAATTACCGACCAGATTGCCCGCTACTGTATCGGCCGGCTCGTGTTTCCAGGTCATTGTCTGCTGCCGGCACCTTCTGGGAGCGAGCGCCTGTGTCAGCGCTCTGTTTGCACTGACAAACATGTCTGACCGCACGCCTTAAGTTCAAACTGATAAATCCACACTATCGGCCAGATCTTGAAGTGTTCGGTATATTTACTGCAACACAGATGCTTCCTGGAGGAAAGATGGCTCCCTCTCAGACGCTATACAGGTTTTTTTTTCCTCTCTCTGTCTCAGGTTGGATCACATTCCACACCTTGTCTCACTTTACAATTGTACATTTATCAAGTTTGCTGGTTTCGCTGTCAGTCTGTTCTCGAGTTGGGGGCTAATATGTTCAGGGAGCAGGTAACGTGCCACGGGACGAGACACTGCGGATATTTGCGTATTAAGAAAAGTGCAGTACAGGTATGACAGTTTCCACTTTAACTGAGGATGAAATCCGTATCCTTTTCTTTTGACAAGACAGGAAGTCTAAGGACCTCACCTTCATCCTGTGGTTTCATTATTTTTGACATTTTACAAATGTATTAAAAAAAAAAAGAATCCATATATTGTTTGATAATTAATCTTAATATTTGAGCATCTGTCCTGTCAGCTATTATTAGATTCAGTTTGATCACAGTGACGTTTCTACTTGAGCTTCTGTCCCAGTTGCTCTCCCCTCAGCTCACTCAACAGAGAAACCATGTTCCAAACGACTGCGGTTTGATCAGCAGCATCAGGGACTGAATTGATATGCGATGGAATGAGCAGTGATAAGCAGCCTGTCACTGCCTGCCACAGATCAGACGTGGACGGGGACACAAGCGCCCTGTCAAACCACATGTGTCACTGTGCGTCTCCAGAGCTGGAGTCCGTGCGTGTCCCCTGTGAGGACTTGTTATAACAAGTCATAATCTTTTTTTATTGGACCTGGCGGCCTGATGTTCCTCTCCCATGCCCTGAGATTTAACCTGCGAGGCGGATCCTTTGACTTAGTCTGTTTCATGTTGGGGCCTCTAATCAGCCGTGTGGTATTCGGACCTCCCAGCCGGGCCCCGGCCGTGTCACACAACATTATCACGGCACGTCAAGGCCCCCTCAGAAGCTCCTTATTGTCAATGTCAGGAGGCTAATTTCAAACAATTACACAGGAGTTTTTCTCTCAGCGTTCTCCTCATTAACCTTGTTAGACACGCTCAACTTACCTGCTGGACTGACACACACACACACACACATTCTAAAGGTCTGTAGGAGACATTTCTCTGTTATGTTTAAACTTGTGCTAACAACATTCCAGGATTTAAATATATACTGTAATATATCAAAAGGTTTACATTTTTTTATGAGAAAAACGTTTTGCTACAAAACTTTTTTCCATTCAACAAAACAAACAAGTGCTACATCCTCAAATGTTCAAATTTGAAATTTGCTTTGAATTCTCTAACACTGGAAATTTAAAAAAAGTGCTGTAGTGTGTCATATATATATATATATATATATATATATATCCCCTTTGAAATGTCAGGTCTTTGATTGGTTCTTCAACTAAAGATAGAAATCAAGGGGAATTCTATTTTATATTTTTGTATTTTTACCAACTATATTATCTTTTTTACCTCAGTGGAAGTTCAATTCTAGCGTCTTGGTTAGGATCAGAACAATTAACATTTACTCATGCAAATAAAAAGAATTCCTCTTCCATTTGATAAACTTGCCGCTCTGGTCCTGAATAGTGTCTGCAGAGTTTCCTCTCAGGTCACTGTGAATTCCTGCTGAGCTCCACAACCTGCCCGTAATCTCACACAAGACAAACAGTGAGAGGAAAAATTAATTAGTTACACAGACACATTTTTAAATTGAATTTAGATGACGGCATTTGCAGTTTAATTTTATTTAAATAAAACAATGTTAAACTAAAATTAAAAAACAGCAGCTAAAGAATTCACTCCTTTCACTGGTTTCACTGTGCACACACACACACACACACACACACACACACACACACACACTCGTGCTGCTGCCTCACCCTTTGATCTCTCATCAGTTACATGGAAAGGCAGATAAGGGCAGATATCTGGGCTTTGCTGGTAAACGGTAGATGTTTATCCACCTTGGAGGTAGATGAAGCGTTTTTAATTTCAGGCCTTGCGTGAAATAAAAGCCTGGAATAGACAACAACAAGCAGGGCTCATACAGGTAGCAGCAGCAGCAGCAGCGGTCTGTGTTCCATGGTGTGCTTGTGTCGTCAGCCAACCAGATCGATAAGAGAAGATAAAACGTGGACGTTTGATCTCCCATTTCAGATCAATAGAGATTGTTGCTGAGGAGTTTAGAAGTTACAGTGCTGATGCATTTGTTTTTGAAGACTAATCTTTGACTCACACTGAACAAAAGTGGCACAAACCCTCAGGGACTCTAACTCTAACCAACCTTTTATCTTGTTCCACCGTCAGGTCAGATTTTCTATTTGTTTATGCAGATATAACTGTAAAGATTAGCAGTGACTCAAAATGACACATTTGATGTTCACCTTCTTGCTGCCATCTCCTTTGGAATTAGAGTGTATCAGTGAGACTGTATCTGCTCCTGGTGAGGACCACAGAATAACACAAACATAGGGTGGAGTGAACGTACCGCTCAGATTGAATCTGATTAAACATCCTGAGACCATTTTAACACTGACAGATCTGGATCATTCTGCTGGAGACTGGTCCTGAACCTGCCCTGTATTAAAAAACTATATTATCACATCAGGCAAATAAACTATTAAAAACACTCAATTTATACCATTAATTAGACAAATCATAGTATAAATAAAAACAAAATCTTCCAGATAATATTCCCTGTTGACAGCACCTCCCCCTCTCCCCACAGGCAGCCGCGAGGTCGCCTTCATGTACGCCATCTCGTCGGCCGGTGTGGTGTACACGTTGGCGCGGGCCTGCAGCCAGGGCGAGCTGGACTCCTGCTCCTGCGACCCCACCAAGAAGGGCTCCTCGCGGGACGCCAAGGGCTCCTTCGACTGGGGCGGCTGCAGTGACCACGTGGAGCACGCCATGCGCTTCAGCCAGGCCTTCGTGGACGCCAAGGAGAGGAAGGAGAGGGACGCCCGGGCACTCATGAACCTGCACAACAACCGGGCCGGCAGGAAGGTGAGGGCGCCTGACCCCGAGTCAGCTGTGGCGTCGTAAAGGGTTAAGTTGGAAGAGTTAGAGAGGAAGTACAACATCTGTGGGTTGTTCATAGAGCGTTTATACTCCGACCCGGCAACAGACCCTCACCTGTTATTCTGCCTTTACCTGCATCTGAGCTTCACATGTTGATGGACATCTTAAAACGCGGGGGTGGTTTTTATCTGCCCGGCGTACGATAGAGTGATTGATACGTCCGTCAGCTCGCGCATCTGCCTGTCCATCTGTAATCATTTCATGTCTGGAGCAGCACACTGTGCGGAATTTTCTCATGGAACTCGAATCCACAGAAGAGGAGCCAACAATACGCTGCTCCCTGTTTTTTATGCACTGTGTGAAACCAAAGATTCTCAGGATGGAGACTGGCTACTTTTGTGCCACAACAGGTCTGATTTACGCTGAGACTTTAGAAATATGAATATATAAATGTGTTTAAATACGGAGAATAACGTTCAATCATCTTCCCACTAATTCCACAAACATCTGTCTCAACCCATTACGTCTGCTTCACACACACCGTCATGAGTTGAACATGTCTCTTGTTCTACGTCCCCTGGTAAAAGACAGCAGTGTCCCACGACCACTGTCCCCTCGGATCATTGTGATGGTGTGATCATTTTTATCTGACAAGTGCAGCATCCACAGGATCAATCAGTTGGCAATTTGTCTTCAAGGTAAAAGCACAATATCTGGTCCGTATAATTAAAGAGCTTTCCATTCTGAAAAGTTGGAAACTGGGAGGTTGTGATGAATGTTCAACAGACTTACAAAAGTTTGTAAAAGCAAGGGTAGATTTCCTTATTTGAAGAACACTGCAGATAAAGCAGGTCGGATGAACACAAACACTTTATAAAATCAAGGGCCCACTGACGGCCGATCTGAAGGAGATCCCGAGAGCAGAACATTTGAACCAGGCGCCGCAGTCGTGAACAGAGTTGTCTTTCCTACAGTCATTGTCCTGTCCGTCCTTTCCAGGCAGTGAAGCGCTTCATGAACCTGGAGTGTAAGTGTCACGGCGTCAGCGGGTCGTGCAGCGTCAGGACCTGCTGGCTGGCCATGGCCGACTTCCGACGCACCGGCGACCACCTACGGAAGCGGTACAACGGCGCGGTGCAGGTCGCCGTCAACCAGTACGGCACCGGCTTCACTGCGGCGCACACGCACTTCAAACGGCCGAGCAAGAACGACCTGGTGTACTTCGAGGACTCACCTGACTACTGCATACGCGACCACGACTCAGGTAGGTCAGGCAAACGGCCCGTCTCTAGACCAAAGACGTTTGAAAACGAGCCAGCATTGACTTTCTCTGCGTGAAGGCCACATCCGTTTTGGTTATTTTGGTTCCACTTGAGTTGGAATGCCACTTCTCACGGTCAAATCCACTAAACCTGAGAAACGAACGCCTCCGAGTTCAGCTGAGCCACCTCTGCACGATGGGAGGGGTGTGAACAGATTTGTCAGGAGCGTTTTCAAACCCTTGATCAGAGATTAAACGCTCTTGGCATCTCAGACCCGATCTCTGACAGAACTGCTTCCAATGCGTTACATCGTCTTCCAGCGTTTTTCACGTGCCACAGCGGTTCAAAGGGAGGCAGTCGGAGTTAAAGGAGCTGCCAGCCGCAGGTGGAGCCAGTTAAATGACACATTTGCAATTCTTTGCTATCAATCAATCACATTTTATTCGTACAGCCCATATTCACAAGTCACAATTTGTCTCATCGGGTTTAACACGTGCAGATATCCTCCTGTCCTTAACCTTCAGCAGGACGGGGGAGAACCGCAGAAAGCAATTGAAGAAAACTCATAGAGGAGGACAGAGTCGGCAGTAGAATGTAGGTTAGATCAAAAGATGGAGGTAATGCTCGTATGTGTGAGGAGGGATTCTTGCTGATCCACAAACACCTCATCTGATGATGTGGAAACACATCACCCAGTTCTCATCAGACTGGGAGAATGACTGCTCTAAAGGCGGCAGTGAGACCGTGGTGTTACTTTACGTCCACTGGTGTCCAGACGCTGTGGTCCACCGGGAGAGGCAGCCCCATAAAAATGTGTGTAAGTGTGTGGAATCTGTTTGTGTGTGAATTTTGAAGCAGGACAGTGAGTGTGAGAAAGAAAATGTTTGTGTATGAAATCTGTGAGCGAGAAAGAGAAGATGAGGGGAGTGTGTGTGTGTGTGTGTGTGTGTCTGAGGACGAGGTGGATGCCTGCCAGGCAACAGATGATCCGTGGCGATCGGGTGTCGGCCAGTTTAAGAGCCATTACACACTTCTGTAGGCTGAAACCTTAGAGCACCACACATCACTATAAATCACCACCGTTAGAAACACACACACACACACACACACACACACGCCTGAGGGCAGGTTAGATCACACAACACACACACTGAGTGAGTGCACAGTACGTCTTCTCTGGAGTCTCCCTTGTCTGGAACACTTTAATAACTTTAACTCATATGTCAGTCTTATTATTATTATTATTATAATTAGTATTATCATAGCTAATCAGCGTAGTTTACACTTCAACACTTTCCTTTAAGGCCCACAGTTATAAGATGGCCTACCTGCCATTTGAAACTACTGACTCATCACAATCACAAGGTAGCTGAGTTGAACTGTTGTTAGACCATCATTGGTGGGGAATTCTAATCCGACGCTGCAGCCTACAAATATTTGAGAGCAAGGGTGTAGCAGTGGGATCTAAATATAACAACAGAACCCAGCTCCTTCTGGGGCTGTGGGCTTGAGGTCTTTTTAATGCTGAATTTTAATTTACAAAAAATTAAGAGTTATTATTTAGTAGAAGAACAGAACAGAAGACGGACGTGTGGGGAAAAATCTTTTAGATTTATGATCTAGACGCCACCTTGGCTGGCAGGAAGTATAATAGTCTGCTGTGAACTCACTGAGGTGTCTCCTCTCTAACCTCCTGTGGACCTCCTCAGGTCTCTGGGCCTCCTTTAGAGAACAAGTTGGGGCTTCCCAGCATACACCAGGGCTTTATGGGCTGTGTACATGTAAGCAGGATGAGGTAACACACACACACACACACACACCAAACCGACAGTGTGTTCGTCATGGACCTCTCATGAGAACCTCACTGCCTCCCTCTCAGAAGACGGGCTCCCCCGGGACACACACACACACACGCCTGTAAACTCGCTCTCAATCATGACACATACAGTACACGAATCACTCTCTCTTTTTACGATGGACACACACACACACACACACACACACACACGCACAGACACACAGATATAAAGACCGACGCGTGAAACACACACTTTGAGTTATTCACTCGTTCTTCCTCCCATCACACACACACACACACTAAAAAAAAACTTTCAAAGACGTGCAAACTTACCGTCAATCATTCTGAAACATGCAGACTAATGCATTCCCTCACTAACACACTCACACACACACACGCATGCTTAAACTGAGGGCCCACAGAGATGTGAGACGGCCCCTCTGTGCCTCTTTAAAGTGTGAAATCAATTTGCCTCGGCCCCGGTGAGGCTCAGGTGCTAAACTCATCTCTCGGCGCCCCCTCATCTTAATTCAATAAGCAGACGTGGAGAGCGAGGCCTGTGAGGAAGCCTCTCTGGCCGTGATGTCACCCCCAGCAGCATACCGTGGATGACGGGCGGGCGCGCTGCCAGAGAGGGGCAGGCCTTCAGGTCATGCCCAGACATATTACCTGGCGAGGGAACGGTGCTCAGACGGCGAACACACAGAGCGGCGCAGAATGTAAACACGGGCGAATTCCAGAACAATGTTCGAGATGGTACTTGAAGTCAGCGCATCATTTTTTCTAAACCTCTATTTATACAGGAGTCAACTGAACACACACGCTCAACGCATATGTTCTTCTTCAGCAGCACTTATCACAGTCAGACAGTAACGCTCAGCCGCTCGGAGGAATTAACCTCCCAATTTATTATTTGGGATAAATTATTATTATTTGGGATTATTTGGGTCGTCACGTTCCCCACTTTCCAAAATAAAAGTTGTATATCATCTCAATATTATAATGTTGAGCTTTTACTTTACTTTGAAGATAACTATAGGGTCCTATGGGCAGCTTTAAAAAGAAAGATTTCAGTTTAATTTAAAATCTCAAAAAACATTTGTTGTTCAATCCTGTATGAAACAACCAAGCTTCGATTGCACAGCAAGAAGCAGGTGTCCCATTAGATTCAAATATTCAAAGCTTTATTGTCATATGGCGCGAGCGGACAGAAATGTCAGGAACGTCACAGAGCAGTGAAAAGGTGACGTCATATGTGACTCAGCTGGACGGTGGTGGAGGTGCCACTGCACTGCCTGACGTCCCATTCTGGTGTGAGCCCATGAGACACATCAATAACCACAGACGTGACCTCAGCAGACTGCAAACACCACAGACTGAGTTTGTACTGCGCCAGTGGTGCCAGTCAGTCAAGCATGAGGAGATAGTGGTGTGTGTGTGTGTGTGTGTGACGGTTGTCTCCTGCTAAATGAACAGCTGATGAAGAGTGCGAGCGCAGGCTGACGGCTCCTATCATCGATCCCTCATCTCTCCATCGTCTTAGCGTTCATCATCTTACCCAGCCTCCTCCCGTCTCATCCTCACTGCGCTGCCAGTGTTCTGCTGCCCACCCATTGGCTCCTGACAAACTATGAAACTCCTCTGATTGGTCAAACTGGGGCTCATATTCTGCCAAGTCACAGTCCTGATTCCACTTTGGAGACAGCGTGTTAAAGGGTCACTTTTCAGCGAAGTATATCTTCAGGACGTCTGAAATCCTGAGTAATCTCCCTGGATGCTTGACACCTTTTTGTTTAGTCCTGAGGGATAGGGTTAGTCGGTGGCAGACTGTTTTCTACCACTGATCCGATGTCATGTTTGAAGCACACTACTAAAATGTCTTTTATTGTGATTTTATTAATTTAACTCAAATCAGGGGAGCTGATTAAAGAGTTAAAGAAGCCTCGGCCATGTGTTGTGAGTCTAAAATACTTTTCTGATCCCTCAGGAAATATTTTTATATTTTTATATATTTTTTAATTACTTGGTAAAGAATCTGTAATAATGTAAAGCATCTCTGGTTTTGATGACTCCAGAAAATGTTTTAGAGCAGAGCTGCAGCATCAGCAGTATTTTCTTACACAGTACCTTAATCACCTTAGTCTGTCCAACCTTTGGAAGAAGAAAACTAGAGTTTATGACACATTTACCTTTATTTCTTTTGGTAAAATGATGTGTAAAGTAACCTTCAAAGGAAACAAACAAACCCACCTGAAACGAAGAGTGTGGACATTGAACTGACTCTCTCTCTCTCCAGGGTCGATGGGGACAGGAGGGCGGATCTGCAACCGGACGTCCCGAGGCGTGGACGGCTGCGAGGTGATGTGCTGCGGCCGGGGTTACGACACGTCCCGGGTCAGCCAGACCACCAAGTGCGAGTGCAAGTTCCACTGGTGCTGTGCCGTGCACTGCCGAGACTGCCACCAGCAGGTCGACATCCACACCTGCAAAGGCCAGACGTGACCTCGCCGCCGCCGTCACTGAACACTACCGCCCTGCTCACGCCGGAGCAGCGAAGTCACACCCGGTCACGTTAGGTGACCAGCAAAGGACACACCCACGGATCGCCTGTCAATGAAACAGTAGGTAGTTGGATTTCTTGCACGACGCTACACATTAAATCTAGACAGCACGAGTCAAAAAGACACACGTCTGTGTTTGACCGTGAAGCTTCAAGACTCCAGATGATTAGTGCAGCTTCAAGAACTAGAATCATTGATCAGTGCCTTTATTTTGAAAGCAACTATATCAATCAACACACGCTCCTTCAGAGGCTCCACCCACATCCATGCACGTGCACTGCCACTCATCTCACTGTACACAGAGCAACTATAGACAAAACCCATCCTGTGTATTAGCACAAGCTACATGGTCAACGACCACAGGCAGCCACAGCACTGAGTGAGTGTCTGCTCTCAAACACTGACACGTCACCACTGCTGTTTGCGGCTGGCTGCTGCTCAGAGGATGTTATGCACCAGTGTGTGATTCAACCACCTCCCCGCTCCCAGTGGTCCCACTGTAGATGTTGACGAGGGTCTCAGCCCTTTTTGTTATTTCTTTATCTTCCTTGAGTTCACTATTCCTGTGAGATGTGTGTGTAAGCATTTCCACCGGCTGACATTAGCTGAAACATTTATGGTGGTGATGGCCACATTTTCCAAGTCATCCTCATTCCATCGCCTCCTGCTATGGAATGAGGTATTGTGACCTTGCTCCCTCTGTCCCTGCACAGAAAAAAAATAAATTAAAAAAATCACACAGCAGGCAGAGGACTAACGCTCAAGTCATGTAATCTGTTACCAGGGGCAGAGTCGCCTTGTCACTGCGTCAAATGTCACCCTTTTTTAACAACTGAATGTGTTAACGGTATCATTCAGATGTAACCCAGAGTCCGCTGTTCTCACCCAGCGTGCTGAGCGTCGTCTCAAACCTCGGCCGGGGACATCTGAGAGATTTCACACATGCGGTTTAACATCTGCTTCAAATTAAAGCTCTGAATTCAGAGGCTACGCACTTCAGCCATTTTATATTTATAACATTGTGACGGTTCACCACATCCCGAACGTGGTGAGTTCATTCATGTATCTGCTAACAGCCGTGGTTCCTGTGGTCGGGTACACGTCAGCCCACAGGGAAATGCAGGGCATTACAGTAAAATAGTATGGAATATATATATTAAGTAGTAATGTGTTACTTAATCATTTATAAGTAACTGTGATCACTCCGCCTTCAGGCACGTTAACTAATAGCAGCACATGTGATTGCGTCTCTATCGCCACCTACAGGCAGAGGAAGGACAAGCATCTGCAGTTATAACACTAGTGCCCCCTGCAGGCAGCGAGTGAAACAGAATGTGTTTGCGTTGCAGGGCCTGGTCACACATATTCTGTTCTTACCCTCCTTGCCTGCAGGTGGCGCAGGCTCGAGTCCATTTGTCATCAGATACTGATGCTGTAAAGCGCTTAAATAACAGCTACAGTAAAGCAGAACAGTAATAAAATCAACAAACTTGGTGATTGCTGACATTAGCTTCGTAGCCTCGTAGAAGCTAACAGGTCACGTTCTGTAAAGTCACTCAATAATCATCAGTCACCTCTAAACCAGCGTCCGCATCAGAGTTTGGAGGAAACTGCACCTAGACACATTGAGTTAAAGTCTCTAAATCCTCTGTCAGTCATTTCATGAATTTATTTACTCACCTGTGTAAAAATACCTGAAGTTTATTTGTGAAGTTCTCTGTAGGAATATTAGTGTCACACAATGACTGGGTTGTAATAAACCCAGCTCCTTATACAAGGTGAAAACAAGAACATTTTGATTTCTCCTGTGTGAAGTTACATCAGACTGGACTTTGTGTAAATATGTTGTTGTGTAAATAAAGATCAGATATATAGTGTATGAACCATAACTGTAACCCACAGACCTGTCACTCATCTCACGTGAGATTATTTTACTTCCTCCTGTGAGCCAATCACAGGCGTCACACTGACACAGTCTGAACTAAGGGGGGCGCAGTTCCTCTGTGATTTGTTAAATGTAAAATTCTGCCTGGAAAAAATGTTTGTGATCCAGGATTAATGATCGGTCCCAGCAGTATCATCATCAAAACATTGAGTGTGACGCTGAGGGCTGACAGGACAAAAAAAATCCGACGGCTTCTTTTTCCAGTTTAATTTAAAGATTTATCTAATGACCACCTCTAAAGACTCTTTTGGGGATTTTTTTTGCTTTACCTAAAAATCAAGAACTTAAACATTTGCTGGTCCTTTCTAAAAACAACTTCTTTGATTTTTGCACAAACTATTTATCTTGATCTATTAATTTCTCAATTTTCTTTTTTTTTTTTTTCTCACATCAAGTCAGCATTGATTTGTCCAAACCTACACAATCACCCAATCAATACCACAGATATCATGAAGTATTGACTTGGTCTGCTCATAAACTGATTTCAGACAACTGCGGAAATATTAATTCCATATAAAAATTCAAATTTTTTACAAAAAAAAAATACAAAAAATTGTCTTACAAGAACACAGTAATTTTAGTAGAAAACATGTCACTATGATGAAGTTTTCATTTGACTAAATGCTTCATTCCAAGAACCACACGGAGCTCTTACCTGATCTGTTGGTTGCTAAAATCAGAGATGTTTTTTCTGATTAAACTCTTTTCTCATAATACTGAGACAATACTCTCACGATGCTCTGTCATCATACGGCCTCCATCGGTGTCACTGTGGAGAGAAGCAGCAGCAGGTTAGACAGTTTAGACGGATGTTATTTTGTGGATGAGGTTGGAGGACGACATGAAGGATTCCAGACAATCCAATTTACCAGGTTGTCTCCTGCTGCAGCTCCAGCTGACGGTCGCCTCCTTCTGTTGTTAAACTGAGTGAATCATGGTGGAAGAAGCTGCTTGCAGCAATACACAAAAAGTCCTTTATTGTATTTTTTGTCTTTTCACTTTTTTAATGATGGCAATTTATCACCTCTTTTTGTACAACAAAACAGCTGTAAATGATCGAAAACCCCCAAAAATGCAAACATATCAAATAAAGTCAAAACCAATTCTGGATTCTGTTGTGTTTTCTTTTCGTCTGTAACTCCTCCTCCCATCGTCCTCGTCTGTTTGCGGTTTGGTTTGAACTCTTGGCACAGAGGTGTGTCAGTCCAGTCCAATGCAGCATTCTGGGTTTCAGTTCAGCTGTTTCTGTCTGGATGGAGGTCGGCTTCCTGGGTCTGGTCCGGTGGGGGTCGCTGGAGGTCAGATGCGGGTGAGTTGATGCCAGAGGCTGGACGGCAGGATGCTCTCCACCTTCTCCATGATGAAGTTCAGAGGAGCAAACAGCGTGCTGAGGAACTGAACAGAGAGACAAACATACAAGTCAGCAGGTGAACGACAATTTCCTCAACATCTCACATCAATAACTGACACCTTCAGGTCTCAGTTTCTGCCTGTGTAGACTTAACCTCATTTTCCATCTACTCTGTCTCAGCAGCTCTGAAGCGTGGCTTTTCCTGAACCCTGACAGTCTCAGCAGCTACTTAAACGATCAACAGTGGCACAAGAAAGAAAAGACATAACGGCACTGGACTTTTATTAAAGATTACGAAAGACTGAGGTATTTTGTCTGAACACGAGTGAAGTTCAGACACACAAATCACATTCCAGATGTGTCTTGCAGCAGCAGAAAATAGTGTGTGTGTGTGTGTGTGTGGAGTCCAGGAGTGATGAACAATCTTCAGCCCCCTGTCCTGGCCTACAGGTGGATGCTAGTGTGCTCTAGTCTAGTCGGATGTACATAGTGGTCGACCCAGTGGAACTTACGCAGGGCACCAGAGCCACTGATGATCAAAGGGAAAGTGAACAGTGTTGTGATCTGTTTAGTTTTAATAAAGAACCAAAATGCAAGAGAGTGCATTCAAGAGTGTCTGCCTGTTTTACCCCCTTCCCTGTTCAACTTCCAGTGTTCAGAGAATTATGATAATCTCTAAAGATCAATGACATATTTTACAGATGAAACAATGATAAAAAAAAAAAGAATGACTCTCTGTTCCACCGGAGTCCCACAGTGACTGTGAGGACAGAGCAGCTCAGCCTCTGTTCCGTGTTTTGGCAACAAGCAGTGAAGAGGAGAGAGGATGTGTGAGGGGTGATAGGGGCTCCAGCAGAGCAGCATGGAGGTCCTGGAGGTTTCCACTTTGTCAGGCAGATAACAGTCACTGCAGGGTTTGTGGAGGCGCAGAGAAGAGGGAAGGGTCTCTTTCTCCTCTTCACCAGCATGTGTCTGATAGTCGCTTGTTTGTGTGCGACGGCCGCCTCACACGTCGCATCACATCATCTGCGCGTGTATGTGTTTTGATCTCAGCGGGAAGGCGGCTAGGGATGTACCACTCATATTGACACCTGTTGACACCGATGTTACCGTGTAGATCGGGAGTGTCGACCGTGATGGGACTGTTGCTTCCACACTGCTGGCAACAAGCAGTGCATGCTGGGTGGAGAATATTTGCAGAGCCTCTGACCTTCCTGCTCCTGCCACCTTCACACCAAACATCGATTACACACAATATGATGTGACAAGCACACTGCTATTAAATTAGCTCCCTGGGAATAAGCTAATGTGATTTTAATGACACTGATAGAATTGGAAAACTCACGCGGAGGCTAATTTTTACTGTCACAGCAAAACCTGGCATCGTGTCACTAAATAGCTCCATGCGGGAAGACATGGCGACCACAGCATCTTCTGCTCATATATTAACACTTGAGGCAGGGAGGGGTCACCAACTATTCACCTCATTCAGCATAAGAGTTATGTCCTTTATTCTGATACATTAGCTGCTAATCTCCAACAAAATCACTTTGTGTTTTGTGGAGAGATGCTCCACTGGCGTGAGATTGTGCTGGGAGTTACACAAGGCACCTGAGCGTGTTGTAGTTGGTGAGTGGAGCCACCAGGGTTCAGACAAACCGTGAGTACAAGGCTTCAGAGGCTCGTCCATTAACACCCGGCTCATTGTGCACATGAAAAATATAACCTCTCAATTGGTTTCAGATTGATTCATTAATCCCTGCTTTTCAACTTGTAGTAGCAGTCCACCTTCAGAGTGCCTGTGTGTGTGTGTGTGTGAACAGCTCCAGCTCTTTGAAAGTAGATGGTATCTGCTGATAGTGTCACATCAGTGGAGGAGGGATGAGCTCACCCACATTCCAGAGGAGCAGTGCAGCACTGCAAGGCTGCAGGGAGGGGCGAGGAGGAGGCAGCGCCATCCACCGGCTGCTGTGAACACAGGCTAGAGGACTGAAGGTCTCGTAGCGCTCACACTGGCAGAGGACATGTGTTCTGTCTCCAGGCAGCAAGCTTGTCACAGCATGTGATCGTAGCTTAGCACAGAACTGCATGATTAACATGGGCTGAACTGGAAAACCTAGATGACTTTAGATACTCAGCCTGGCTGAGTGACTGCAGGAGGTGCTCGGCTCATCACTCGCTGTAACTGTCGGCAGGACGGTGCCTCTGACGCAACACAACAGGGAATGCATAATATATAAATGCCCAATTTACTGCTGCAGAGCAGAGGTCGGCTGTTAAGTCAGTTGTTATTTATATAGAAGTTTCCTTATGTACAGAATGCACATACATATGTTTGTGAACTGTAGGTGGCTGTAGCTAACAGAAACCTGAAATCGGAAAGGTCAGTGTAAAAGTCAGAGGGTCGATATATTGACATATCCAGCAGCAGTTAGGTTCAGTTTAATCCCTTGTTGTTGACCAACGTGGAGGTTGAGGGTTGAAGCCAAAGGTCAGAGGTCACTGACATGTGTGTATACTCACAGCTTTAGCAAAAACTCCCATGAGCTCGGGGAACTGGTGTGTGAGCAGAGCTAGCATGGCGGTGAAGGAGCAGAGACCGGCTGTGAAGAGGATGAAGAAGGGCAGCTCCTTCTTCGGGTAGACT
The DNA here is from genome assembly GCA_016785235.1 of Pseudorhombus dupliciocellatus. NCBI lineage: Eukaryota > Metazoa > Chordata > Actinopteri > Pleuronectiformes > Paralichthyidae > Pseudorhombus > Pseudorhombus dupliciocellatus. The sequence continues at coordinate 62,738 of JAFBJW010000374.1, forward strand.
GACACCTCGTGGAACACTGCTTCCACGTCAGACACAAACGCACACACACACACACACACACACACACACACACACACAAATATAAGGTGAGCTTGGGCTGATATGTATATCTGATCAGGTTAATGACTGCCATCCTTGACAGCACAGGACATAAACTCGTCTAACAGAAGTCTAAGTCTGCTCTCTAAATTAAAACCAGATCAAATGTACTGGGAGAACTGGCACGGATGGTCCCACTGATGATTTAATTTAGGTTTTATGGTATGAAGGATATTTGTAAATAAAATGATGTTGGTGCCACATATGAGGAGACAAACTGCTTCTGTCTCAGATGAAAACAGTTGTAGCTGTTTGTTCCACAGTTTTCAGTGTGTTCTGTGTGTCAGTCATTTTTTATTGAGGTTGTAAATGACTAATAAAAACTAAATGGGTCCTTTCAGAGAGTGGACAAATAAACCTCTTTAAATAAACCCAGAGGTTTGGTGCTGTAATATACAGCACAGGGGAAGTACTCATGAAACACTCCAGGCACATGCTGTACATGTAGGACTGCGTGTCAGGGCGTCTCTTACTGGGTAGCAGCTCTCTGTCGGCCGTCTCTGTGCAGATGGGGTAAGGATAGAACAGGTGACCCTTCTCCAGAGGATAGGGGATCATTCTGAACGCTGCAAGCAGTAGTGAAACAAAGATCTCAGCACAGATAATTAATTCTTCAGCTTCAAGGACTGTTACAATATCAGATCTTCAACAAAGAAGTCAAGCAACATTATTAATCTAAAACCATAAAAGTGTGTATGTGCAATGCTAAAAGCTGATTTTGTTTGTGTGTACTCACTGCCCTCCCAGGTGCAGTGCAGTAGGTTGAGCGCCCCCTCCACCCGTTTCCAGTGCTGCAAGTGGAAGAAGGCATAGGCGATGGCCTCACTGTCGCCTCGCTTCAAGATGTGTTCTGGAGGAAGAATCAGACTCTTCATCTCCAGCAGGTACTGAGGAAGAGGAGGGAGCAAAGACAGATGACAGGCAGGAAGGAGACAGAGGAGTTAATAAACAGGATGTTGAAGTGACTGGAGTCAAAAAAGATAAACTCTGTAAAATACCCTGTTGTGTGGCCATAAACCTGGAAATCTAACTGCAGCTGCTGCTTCAACTGAATTCCCTTTGTTAGTGTTCAACCGAAATTTCCACTTTTTCTTTCTCCGCGATCACATGGTTTAAACACTCAAGGTTTGTCCTCTTGATCAATTTATCTTCTCTTTCACTGAAAATATAAATGTCTGCACACCAGTGCTGAAATTAATCCTTCAATCATGGTCAGAATATTTTCTGAATCGCAGAGCCCCAGTACCCATTCAAGCTTCATCTGAACTCTCAGGGGCTCTGTGACGTGTGTGATGACCTAGCATGTGTGTAAGGTGTGTATGGGGGCCGCTCCTCTGGGACTCACTTTGGGGACGTGGGGGTTGAACTCCACTGCTCTGTGGATGGCTTCTACTGCATTCATCTCTGCTGTGCTCAGCCCTCGCCTGGACGCTGCCTCTGGAGAGAACCTGCACAAACACACAAGGGAACATACTTGGGATTGCACCACACCAGATGATCACAAAGCACCATCTGAGTAAAAGCCTACAGGGATGCAGGAGCTCTGGTTTCAAACCAAAGTCCACAGACATCCTGCATGATTACACAGAAATTACAGGACTATTCAATTTCATAAGAATTATGATCCATGTTTATGATGAGATAGTATATATGTATATGTATTGTAAAGATGTGACTATAAAAATACTACAGAGTAACTGTAGCATATATTTATCATCATCAGAAATAGACATTTACCTCAGAGTGACCAGAGTCCTCTGGTGCTACTAAATCACTCTCCACAAAAACACTGATCAAGCCCTGAGGTCCCTCTGTTCAACAGAGATTAATGCCAGCCCTCTGCTGCTCCCCCACTGCTCAGCCCTGCTCTCACTCTCACACAACAAGTCCTGAGGCCATTATCAGCTTTATTTTATACTCTAGCAGCGCAGCTAGGTCAGGTCTCTGTTTGAGCATTGTAGAAGATGAAAGGCGATACTCACTTGTCCGACACCGCCCTTGCTTTGAGCAAGGCTGCTGTGTAGCATATTGTTGCAGATTTGGGTAAGCTAATATCTGTGGAGGAGACAAAGCAGACAGGGAGAGATGGGAGGAGAGGTTGTTTAGTGAACGTGTCAAATGTTGGCAGTTACAGGTGATAGAGAGAAGGCGTGTGCTTAAGAATTCTGTAGCATCCCAAAGGGGTTGGTAAATGATGACAGCGGGTTTGGGTTTCATAGCTCTGAGGTGGTTTGCCATCACTCAGCTCTTAATTTTCAGATACTCAGTTTGATCATATCGCAGATGATCAGCCTCCATAGAGCGGAGGTAAGGAGTGTTAGGTAACTAACACAGCAGCATGTTTTTCAATTCAGTGGCACAAACCCCAAAATAAGATACTTTATTATGAGAAGCTGAAACAAATATGTATTTGGCATTAAAGCTTGAGAACCTTTTTATGGAAACACGGTGTGTGACACTGTAGAATATTAAATGTGGATGCAGAACATTTAGAGTATGAGTGAATTTTTCCCCTCACCGTCATACTTGGCCAGAACGGCCTGGACGTCAGCGTAGTTCTGGAGCTCTAGTAGCGACTCCAGCAGGTTCTCATGGATGTTGAACATACTGAGGAGAGGGAACTCCTTCATTAACTGGAAAACACACAACTGTTGTTACATGTAATACCGGAGAGGGGGTGACACATGCACAGTACACATGATCTTTGGGTCATCAGTTACAGTCTGGTTAGATTCAGAGAATTACAGTGAGTTTTATATGTGTGTTGGATTTCCGTGATGTAGTGCATTATTTGGATTGTGTGTATGTGTGTGTGTTCTGCTGGCTGTTTACTTACATCTCTCATCATTTTAACTGCTTCCCGTGTTCGGCCGAGCTTTCTCGAGCACATGGCCAGTCTTCTCTTTATATAGACCAACACATTGGTGTCTCGTCCTGGTGAGGACACACACAAATTATTGAAACACAGATCTCATTTAATATAACCATAAATATACATTTTGTGTTTTTGAAAATCAATCAATCAATCATGTTTCTCTGTCTGTCCGTGCAGCACACCAGAATCTACAGATTTGGTTCTTGAATAAAAAAATCTTGATTAGGGCACAAGAAGTGAGTCATAGCTGCAGGATAACAGAAAATAAGACTGAGATTATGAGCAGTGCCGATAATGAGTGGATCACACTCACTGTGCTGGGCCTCGTACTGTGTACCATGATGCTGGAGCTGCTGGCTGCGGCGATAGCAACTCTCTCCAGCTTTTAGTGCTTGTTTAAACAAACGTTCGGCCTCCATGATGGTGGTGGCCTCCTCCTCTGCCAGGAGGATATATGCAGTAGCACAACTGCAGGAGGAGAGGCATTTTGATGGGAAAGTGTGAGGAATAAGAGGAGATGATGGAGATAGCAGGAGAAAGATGAAAATAAAAGGTTGGTGTATACATAGTCAGAGGAAAGGAGACAGAGAAGAAGCAGAAAGTGAAGGAGTATGAAAAGAGAGGAAGGCAGCGTGGGGAAGCCAAGGACACAAATGTTTAATGGCAGTTATTTATGGTTTCCCATGTTAACTCTGAATATGCTTCTTTTTATTTCTCTCTATTCACACATCTTGGGGAATTACTTAATTGTTTCCCAACACAATGAAACAGCTTTGGCAACACTGTGGAGGAAAAAAAAAAAGCTCTCCTCTGAGTCAAGCAGCTGCCAGAGCCTTGATCCCACCTGAGAGCAATGTACGACACAGCAACAATTCCTCTGCTGACTTTGTAGTCATAGATGCTGCTGAAGATAAACCCAACCGCTGTGAGAACCAGTTATGTTGTTATGTCTTCCCTCTATGAATGATGCAGACACTCACAGGGCTAATGTATGACTAGATGCACCAAACGTCTCGGAGACAAGACAAACAGCAGTTCTCTATCTGGGGTGGGCGTTTCAATCAAAAACTGCTAGCTATATAAACTTCTATAATATGAAAATAATTTGCCCCTTCATAGCAGCCCAGTTTTCATCCTGGCACCAGGCCTGAATCAACACACTGACAATGGTGAACTCACTCTTCAAGCTCCAGAGCTTCATGTGCTGCAGAGATACGAGCCTGTGGGTTCCTCTCTCTCCACGCCTTCTGCATTACTGCCAACACACAAACACAGACACATATTATCCGCACGTGCTTATATAATGTGTGGTTGTGCACACTGTAGAGGGAAACAGTTCTGTTTGTTTGTGTTTCCTTACTGGCGTCAGCAGGCCGGAGGTGGTCCGAGTCACAGGTGAAGAAGGTCTGGTGGTCTTGTGCCGACAAGTTCATGTCATAGTACGTCAGCGGCTCTCGACCGGTTACCCACGTATATCTGAACACCAGCAAGGAGACAAAAGAAGGGGCATAGGTAATAAGGTACTGAACTGCAGCTCCAATTTACATGACAATAGACATAATACAAGAATCCCAATGAAAGGTACAGAGGGAGAGACATAAGAGGAGAACGGGAAAATCAAAGACCTTTTATATGCTCTGATATTAGATGTTCAGATCACAGAGGAGTCAGAGGCTGTGCTGACTCAATATAAAATGTACTTGACTCTGACTGGCCGCGGTGAAAAGATGGAGCTCAGCGTGTGGGTTGACAGGTGGAGAGAAAGACGGGATAATTACAACGTGAGGGAGGGAAAAGAGGAGTATGACTCAATGGGAGGCAGACACATCAAACAGAGTACAAAAGGAGAATGGCAAGAGAATAGAGACACGTGAGGGAGCAGAGAAATCAAAGAAATCTGGGAGGAAGAATAGATGAGAGACCTCAAAAAGACTAAAATCTGGAGTACATGACATGGTGCTCATGAGGGAAAATGAACAAAACAAAGAAATGGAGGATAAAGAGAAACAGAGAAAAATAACAGAATCTAAGGAGAAAACGGCAGACAGCTGACAGATCGAGAGGTGAGAAAAGGGAGTGGGAGAGGGAACAGACACAGTCCATCAAACAGATAAAGATGACAAACAGGGGAGGCTAACCCGGCTGCCCAGATCAGCTGAGGGTTTTCACACACGAATTGGAGCCGCTGTCACTCACCGATTATACTCAGCTCCGCGAAATAAATTCAGAGGATTTCGCCATACTTTACATTCTGCAGGAGGGGGAGGGAGAGGGAGAGAGAGAGAGAGAGAGAGAGAGAGAACAACACTGGTGATGAGTGTCAGGAGCAAAGTCGACATTGAGTCTCCTCGGTGCACTTCAAAAGGCTCGGCTGTGGGTTCTGACACCCCCCCACCCCACCCCACCTCTCGCTGACTGGCACATCGACCTCTCTGAGAACTAACAGGAAGTTAAGGCCTTTAAAACTTCTCAGCGAACCAATGTTTTGGCTAACAGATGAATGAGCAGGATTTAACAATATGGCTGATTAAAATGTTGATACCAAATATAGGCAGATATGTTCATCAAGATCATTCTATTTTGCGATGATGAGTAAACCTGTAAAAACAGTTGTATAATATGCAATGTAATATTGTTATCTAATCGTGTGTTTGTAGCTTTGGCTTGAGGGAGAATTTATAACAGAAAGGCTGAGTTACAAACTGAAGAAGAAAGAAAAACATGATTCGTTGTGGAGAGTGGAGGAGGGAGCTTTTATGAAGCTAGAACACAAGTGAGGATATCTCAGACTCTAACACTTTGATATTTATTATTAAAGTCTGTTCACTTTAATTTCAAACATTTCTGAACACAGAAGTGTTGAAGTACCCCCATTAAGAGGACTAGTTTTTATGAACAAGGGCACATAAGAAACAACAAAAAAACAGCAAATAAAAGCTTTCTTTCAAACTATATTTTGTCCAAATTAGGTTAAAATAAAGGCAAATACATTTAAATAAACATGGATTTAAATATAGAAACGTAACAACAGTGTTCAAGTGTTCAATCAACAAACAACTTATTGATTAATCAGTTCATTAATCAGAATATGATTTCATCCAACCAAGACACTCAACCATACACATGACAAGCAAATACAAATTTCTGCTCTGCCGCAAAGTGCAGAAAATCACTGAAACAGCACTTTCTTTCCAATAATCATTCACAACAACGCCACTTCATACAATATTAATTGCAGAGCTGTTTCTAATCAATCAACCTGACTTCAGTTGAAACTGTATTTGACATCTGCTGTAATAATGAGCAGATCATTAGTGAGGAAACTAAGGATTAGCACAGTTGAAATAATAAACTGCCTATCTTCTCTCCAGCCCGCCTTGTTGATTTAACACAGCAAATATAATCCTATTTAATTCAGTCATTTGGCTGCAAATAAAAACGGGCCGTGTCACGTCTCCTCAGCAACATCCACCACACAGAGAAAAAGTGCAGCGACGACATGGATGCAGAGGTTACATCATCATCTCCACCATTTTAACTTTAACTTTCATAACAACTTTCCGCTAATACAATTTTAGCCTGAGTCACTAAATGCATGCTGGATTACACACGCATATGATGGATAATGGAACCAAACTCACTGAGGCTCTAATTCAGCTCCAAGACATCTCCTCTTTTTTTCCAAAGGGATGAATTTCCTTGAGGAACCACAAACAGGTTTTAGGGATTAACTGTGATCAAAGTGCCACTGACGTAGACAGAAGACAAGAGGCCACAAAGCAGAGCTCATCCCCAGTGACTGTGGGGGATACTGCTGGACAAAAAAAACAAATTTTCTTGTCTCTTTTTTAAAAATTATTTTAGGTCAGTCAACAACAGGATCATATTGATTGTCACATGCCAACATTTACCCCTTTATTACATTTTGGTAAATTGTTACTACATAAATTTCTCTGTAATCAGCTGGCAGAGGTTCCAGAAAATGTGCCATCTATATTCCCTGGATGAGCCACATTCTGATTGCAGCTTCACTTTCACAAAATGTTCATAATGTTCTGCTGAATCTGATAAACAGCAGACACTTGTTTCACAGTAAAAGCAGCAGAGACAGTAACACAGTCATGAACCGTATCAGCTCTTACCGGACACACTTTGTCGATTTGAGTCAGCCTCCCCATTACTGGTATTGGAGTTGGTGGGGGAACTGCTGTCCACTCCTCCCAGCAGGGGGCGCAGGTGACTTACAGACACCTGCTCAATGAAGGACGTCCCATATTTCCTAAAATACCACCACTCAAAGATCTGTGAAAGAAAGAGAAAAGGGAGGGGTCTTTAATTAACTGTTACAGCAGCCCTCTGCTCTAACTATTTATTCTCAGGACACTGGTTCCAGGTCAATTTAAGGATTGAATTTAAAATCCGGCTGATTACATGTAAGGCTTTTCACAACTTGGTGACACAATACATCAGTGTGTTACTGTCCCACTGGGCCTCTAAAGAAGTTAATGTTCAAGACCTGTGATGACAATGCTTTTCCTGTTCTGGCCTCCAGATTATGGGTCAGTTGATGTGTGTTTATATGTGCACTTCTTGAAGTACTCTGTTGTATGTGCTTTCTGCTATATGAAAAAGTACTTGAATATTATTTGTAACGAGAGATGAAGTTTCTGTGAAACAAATATTCTGATAAAATGTGAGAGTTTTTTTTAAAATAGATGAACAGATTTCCATCTGGCAGTGCTGCACTGCTGTCAGCCTGTGCCTGAGTGAGGAAATGATAACACATTTTGATGGCGCTTATCTCAAAAACCCTTTGGTGGAAAATTACCTAATTAGGACATAAACGGCTACTCTAATTACAGAGGAAAATACCAGTAGCATTCTGACAAAACCAATTGGCTTCCATGTGTATTAATCATCTCACAGAGCATGTGCGAAGCTCAACGCAATCTCTCCATAGCCTACGCATGCTGGCCAATAGCCCACAGGGAGGAGAGAGAGAGTGTCAGTTAATTATGAGAGAAAGCATTTGAAAATACAGACCCACCACTGTTGCACAGTTAGCCGTTTCTGTGAAGAGCTTGAAAGAGAGAGAAAACACTTGCCTCTTGCTTGTAGGAAAAGAAGCGCTAACAGCTTCATTATGAAGCCTTCCTGCTTTATTGATGTCACATCTCCCATTTACATCTAAATGAGGATGTCAGCAGACAAACCCAATTTTGCAAAGCTGGAAGTTGAGGGACAGTTACAACAAAACTAAACCTAACATTTTGCACTAATCGACTTATTTGGATCAGCTGAAGGAAAAGGTCCTGAGCCAGCAGCACCTCAGTGAGAATGAGAACGGCTTGGAACCACAATCATCAGACCAGTGCACACTGCACAATCAGCTTAATGCTCAGAGTGGAGTGGTAGACCGGGCCAGCTTGTGTAAATGGTAAATGACATACTGATATAAATTCAAGGTTAAGGGTAAAAATGAAGTAAACATAGGTGGGAAGTGGGTGAGGACTCCAGTATGATGTTTTTCTGGAGGAATCTGAAATCAAAATCAGCTTACAGAAAACCAAGTGAGCTGTGAGGGTTGTTTATTTTTGGCTACCACAACTCTTTATACCAATTAACTTCTGCTCAGTTAACCATCATCTCTCACAGCCAACTAGCTAGAACATCAAAATGGCTCAGAAATTCTATATGTTGCTATTGGTTTTACCACTCATAAAAAGTGCTAGTCAATCTTCATAGCTACGAGCTAGGCATGTCATTGCTGAATAAAGACAAATAGCTGCAGTAGCACAGGTGCTGCTCCAATTTATGGTAACTTTTCCGAGTATACATCTCAGCCTCCAAACAAGGAAGACAAGGACGCCATAACCCATTCGATGTGAGTGAATAGTACATGTGTTAAATCACAGATGGCAAATGGGGTGACAGGTCATATGATAGCTGGTGTGAGTGAGCCTAGGTATGACTGGGAGGTCACTTCAGATAAGACAGGTCTGGTGCGGCAGCTTTGCAGGTGCAGCACAACAAAACAGACTCAACTCTGGCATTGAGCTCCAAAGACATCTTTATCCATAAAAGGCTAAATCACTAAATTTATGTTCCAAGGTGTATAGTGACACCACCAGAGGATGCCATTTTTTGTAGTTCATCTCATGCAATCCTTAATGAGTATGGATTTTCTCTCTGTTCAGCTCCTCATGGCCTCTATAGATTAAAACACTAACAAATTACATCCTGGGCTCACCAAGGACACCACCTTTGTTAAGCAACCAGAACAATGTACAACAATTATAACAGGAGGGAGCTTAAGTACTTTAGTGATTAGCCAGTAATCACAACCGTGACATGTTGTACAGTGCAGTTCTTTTTCAGTTCTCTACATTAATTCAGTTGTAAATAAAATAATTTCTAGCATCAAAGTGATAATAAATTCAAAACTGATATCAGCACTAGGTTTAATAAAGTCAATAAAAAATATGATATCTTACCAATATGAGTCCTGATATGAGGGAGGAGGTGCCCGTCAGAGCCACGTAAAACTTGGGCGTGAGGGTGTTGAGAAACATGCTTACTGTGGAGAAGACACAAGACAGATTAAGGTTAAAGCTTGCTATTAAATACTAGAAACACTTGCTTCTACACCAAGGGGCAAAACTTGGGAGAAGATATTTGTAGAATCAAATGCTTAATGATCACATAAAACTAGGACAAGTCTACAGAGATGACTCATAAAAGACTGCAAGTAAAACATCAAACAAACTCAACATTCAAGGCCAGTTGTTATTCCAAGACTTGAAAGCTTCATGAAACAAAACCCACGTCATCCACACACAGTGTTGGCATTTCCCAGAGATCCCTGCTGCTCAGACGTGAAGTTACATGACACCAGGGGACCAGCATGAGCTTCAGCTCCAGATTGAGGGAGCGCTGAGGGTAGGAAACCAGGGGGGAAACTAAGCTCTAACTGGCAGCCTCTGCTGAAACACAACAGTCACAAGTAATTCACAAAAACCACAGCAAAAATAATCTTGGCCAAAAGATTGTTGAATATATGACTTAATTTGTCTGAGAGAATGTATAGTTGGTTTGTGTCAGTCCATATGGGAATACCAGGAGTATAGATTCTGACTTTCATCCCAACTGACAGGAATGTCTGTAATCTACAAATACACAGCATTGATGAAAAAAGAACAGATGCCAATGATGTCATTACGATTAAAATGGATTCCACTAATGTCCAAAATGTCAGCAATTCTGCTGGTGTGAAGAGGTGACCCCCCCATCCACTCCCTGCATCCAGATGATAGCAGGATTCTGAGAGGGTAACTTATAGACACTGAACTGACAGGCCACAGCATTTGGGTTGGGGGTGTTGTGTTGCTACATGGAGTCACACAGAGAGGGTAGGGCGGGTGGGACAAAGACCCCACTCAGATGAACCCCACCAGCACACGCACACACACGTGCACCAACCAAGTGCAGCTGGAGAGCTATTCATTGCTGTGAAGTGGGGGCTCTCGTCAAAGCAGAAAAGGGTCTTTCAGTGTGGCCTGTGGTGAAACATGCCTAACAGCTGCTGTCAGCCTGCACGGACGATATTGCTGTCTGGCTGGCAAAGGCTCGTGTCAACTTCTAACCCAATGCCTTTTGCTTTAATTGTTTACTTATTCAAATTAAACAATATAGCAATGAAGGTACAATCCATAAGGGTCATTCCATGTCAAATCACCACACTTTTGGGCCGGACAGGCTGAGTTGTAAGGTTCGTGGTAATCAGTTGATACAAAATGTCCTTGCTTCTCCATTGTTAAACAGGATGATGTGCCGACCTGCACATGCACAAACTTTAAAGTTAAAAAAAAAGACTCATACAGTGAGTTCAGGACACAGACCTGTTGTACATGGCTGCTCTGACCTTTTTGGTCAATCCCACCCTACCACACTCATTAAGAATAGTTTATTAAAATTTATTCTGCTCCCTATTTTATTTAGCTGTTGTATGTTGTCAAGAGGCAGGATTACTAAAACAATATTTAAATGTTTGACATTTTTTATAAAATTGCATTTGAAGCTGGAGGCGCAGCTCTAAATCGTCAACTCAAGGAGCAAACCAGAGTTTTAAGTTATTTGCTCATTTTCATTGCTGAGCTATTATGCAAACACACGACCTATTTTTTTATCTTGCAAATGTATTTCCCTGCCTCTTGGGCAGTAAGCACTCCTGCAAGCATGTTGGGAGGATGAAGTGATGAATCGAAGGGACAAATTCTAACGGACAGACTCTGGACTAAATGTCACCGGAGACAACAGGAGATGTGACCTTTCCTGAAGCGGGGACGGTTGACAGACCGCTGGCCTGACTGGAATGATAAAAGACACCCACTGAGACACACGGGAACACCCACAAATTCAAACATATCACACTCGAGAATGCACAGTCACACACACAAAGAACCATGTCTTTAACAACAAAAGAAAACAAATGAGAAGTGTATTCTATTGAGAAAGGAAAAAACTACCACCATATGTTTTAGAAGGCTGTCGAAAAAACTGCCTTACAATGGAAATTACGTAAAAAAAATTTAACAATCATCCCTACAAGACCCAAAGGTGCATTTGGAACATACTGTAATGCTGTGTGATATAACAATTCCATGTGACAATGGAAAACATGATGGCTTAATGACTTGTGATGCCAGTTGCTCTCTTTGGAAATATGTTTCATAATATGGAGAGTGTTTTCTCTTAGTCAGCAGAACATGGATGCTGGATGCTGAAGGTAACACAATACATCCCAGGGCTGTCTCCGGAACAGCTCAATATATACCTAACCTCTTCTACAGAGCCACAGCAGTAACTGCATGCTCAAAACAAATCGCTGACTCTGACACAATCTGGGATTTTGCCTGTTACACAACGTGCGGCAATAAACATGAAGGTAGAAGAACACAACAAGTGGTGTTGTAAATAAACATCCACAAAGGCATGGACACAATTTAGACTACTGAGTAAAGGTAGAGGTAAAGAATGGCAATGTCTGAAGGTACAGAATAAAGACTGATGGGAGTTGTTTGATTCTTGTTTTCAGAGTAACACATGGACACGGACATGAAGGGTATGAGATTTTAAACCCATTCAGGACTGGTACTAACATCTGTCCTAGGCGACCTGATCCTAGGTGTGAACACACCCCTCTTGGACGCATCGACTCAAACAATAACAACCAACATTGTGTGCATTCATTTACAAGTTAAAGTATTGCTTGTAGTACAGAATCCATGTACAATCCAATCACAGCAAGAATAACACTAGTGATGATAACAGTTACAATAATGAATCAAAAGAGAGCAGCTCTGATCCACAAAAATCATTTTATGTTTATGTACCACTTACACATTACTTACACTTCATTTCTATTCAAATTTCGAAACAAAAAACCCATCATCATTATCCTGTCTTTATGTAATTTTTATTGGTTCCAGAAACATTATACTTGCTAAATAATTATATAATAATTATATAATAATAATAATAATAACTGCTCTTCAGCTAATTAATTTGCTTGATTTATCACTTAGGGTGGGTTTCATATTGTGCCAAACCCAGCAACATAATGTGACTGTTTGTTATACTTTTGCCTGTTTTTGGAAAAAGTGCTTTTGTTTTCACAGCTTTGCTGTCACTGTTCCATGCCTGTGATGCACACTAAATTAAAAAATGATTTGCTGCTTTGTTGAACCCCAAAATGTTTGGCATTATAATTTTCATTTTATGTCAATAAAATAACAGTAAAAGGGAGACGACAGAGGAGGGGTTTAGCTTTACTGATTGATTTTTGTTGCTTTTCTTGCCACCTGATAGAAAAGGTAATTCCATTGCTGTTAATTCGGAATAAAAACCAAGATTTTATTTCTAATTATCCATGATAACCACAGAGAATAAAATAAACCAAACATGTGGGACATCGATGGAAAAATAAATAGAAACATTGGATTTGCTCCCTTTGTCTGGCCTGTGTAAACACAGATATCAGCTAGTGAATACTTCACACAGATACAGCCTACTACTAAGACATAAAGAGGCAAATAACACATGCACACACACAGACAAGCACACTCACACAACAGCCAGCAGGCCTTCGCCCACGCACTGAGCAAACCATCCACTTCATGAATATCAATACAAAATGTACAGGGCCACCTGCTGTACGTGATACAAAGGCCATTTGCAAGGGAAGCGATCAGAAGCTAAGGTTCAGTTCCTGATTAAGCACAGCAGACGACCAAATGAAGCCACCACATTACTTACCCTCCATTTCAGTGACACATCCAGCAGAGCCACCTACTGACTAACAAGGCCCTTTGAAAAAAATATCTTTGGTAATGTCAAAGCGAAGGTGGAATATCTTTCTTCCCTTTTCCAACAATAATCAATATGATGTTACTCCACTGACTGTCCTCATCCACAGAGCAGAGTAAGCAGCAGCTAGCTGTCTTTCATGGGGAAGATTTACAAGTGGGGGCCCCTGAAATGGTTGTTTTTTCTTCATTGGCTGCTGTTTGTGAGTGACAGCAGGCCAATACAATTGTAAGCTGACTCTGTCATGCTCTCACTCTAGTAACCCAGTAGAATAAGTACAGGGAGGGGGGTCTGTATATACCAGCCCAGCCAATCAATAACATGGATTTTAATGAAGGGGGATAGGGGGTGGGGTGCTCCTAAGCCTCCTGCTGCAGACGTAACCATGACAACCTCTAAATGACCCTACAAGAAAATGGATGAAGGAGCCGGCTCAGTTGAGATTTATAGACAGGCAAGACTCCATCATTTAGTCCTGTGCTTACTGTAAGGACAAATATGTATTATTATACAGAACGTTCATGACAATCTAATCTGAATTTAAGAAACAGCTATTTGACACAGTTAATCAAGACAATAACGATTCTTCTCCTATCATCAACTCTGTATCACTCTGATCTTCCAGATTGTCAATGAACAGTTCATTTTAGAAATGGCGGGGTTAACTGCCTTTCTCTAGAGTCCCCGAGCAGCAGTTGAGAGGCTGAAATATTATCATTTGCTTTCACCCGACACGTGTTTCTCACTCGATCCACTGATTAGATGAACAACCTTCTGGTCACAAGGCACTGTTTCTTTCTTATGTTTGCTTTGACACACATGGACGACAACAGACGAGGGAGCAGTGAAATTAAACGGCTGACAGGGTAAGCTGCGGTTCTATGCTAGCGTTTGAGCATGATGATGACAGATGTGGTGATATCCCTCCAAAAGATCCCACTGAACTGATTGAATTAACTCTGCACTTCCTTGTAGATCCACAAAGAGTTTCACACATGCAGTTTTCACCAGAGGCCCTGTAACATGCCCCTAGAAGGCATGAACACTGACAGAGTTAATAGGGCAAAGAACAAAACTAGTGAACCGGTTGCGAACTTGAAACCTGCACCTCAGTTTTACAAGAATCCAGGTTCTTACACTTATAGCTCGACTAGAATTTATACATCCACACATACAGCTGCTGCTCCAACAGCTGAACCGAGGCTCAACATGACAACTGCAAATCACACTATCAAAGCATTATCGTCTCCATATTTATTCCTTATAGACTTGTTTTTTTATATATCAGTCATCAGATGTTTTCTTTGTCAGTGATGAAGAGGTATTTGAAAACCACAACCTCCCCTTTTGTTGCAAGTCAACTTCAAACCTTACCTGAGCCGTCCACACCAGATGGTCCAGCTCATCTAACAGATTTATTGATAACAATCCAAATTACTCTGTTGGTTTGTGTTGTTACACGTATCAAGTTCTCTGATCTTTTATCGCTACTGCTCTTGGGTCTCTGACAGGGTTATCAGACAGATTTACTTTAGCACAAAAGTATTCTATCGTACATAAGGGTTAATATCTATTTCATGAACTAGGATGTTATCTGAGCATTGTCCTGGTTAACCCTTCACAAATTTTTGAAATCTAATATTAACACTGTTATTGCAGACTTATCTAATTTATAATTTTAGGGTTCTGAAAGCAATAGCATGCCCTCACCTCCTTTGGTTGGGGCAAAGCCTTGGATCGCTATGATCTCAGCGCTGTTGCTGTTGGCCGTGCACCACTTAAGTTACAGGTCCTGTTTGCTCAATAGCTTCACAACCTTCCTTACATCCATAAATGGAGACAGTGAATGTCAGTAAACCCACTATAGATGGCACAAAGCCATATCCAAGATTTTAGATGTAATTACAGAGCTCTTGTATGAAACTGGTAAAAACCTAAACAGTCAGTTCAAGAGTGATGAACTTAATCATGAGTGGTGTGAATGCAATCTGCTCATTAACAATAGGTTTTGCTGTTTACTCTATGCCATTGACAGGAGGAACAAGTGGTTGTTGAAGAGCATTTCTACATCGATGTATGGTAAACTGTGAGGTGGGGCTTTTGTGCATGTGCGCAGTTCCCCAGTGACTGAAATGTATTCATACAGATCTATGTAGTTTCTTGTACTTCAATTAAGGTTACAAACATTTCTAAAATGTGATGTTTGCTCCAATCACACACCTATCACATAGTAAAATAGTAAAAAAGTTTCACAACCAACATAAATTTCAAAGTTGGGAGGGACAACAGTGTGTGCAGGCTTCAAGTTTTTTAAGATCTCGCCCATGGGTGATGATTGAGGGTCAGAAGTCATGATCCATGAGAACCCATCAGAGCGTCATTCATGAAATATGAAAGAAAGTCCTTGCTATGGATCCTTCATCAAAAGTAAGGTTCTTTTTTTGGCTTGTTAACCTTAAGCCACTATATGAGCTCAAGAGACAAAAATAGCAGAAGTCAGCAGTTACCACAGAAACCAGATCGCTCTGCAGTTTTGCCGTTCTTATGGGGGTTACCACAGCAACAGAGACAGCTGGTTGTCGTCAGAGAGCCGTTTGGTTTCATCGAATGGCCATAGTCGGTAAGTGCCTTATTCAGGTCTTGGGGACCAACAGTGCAACAAACCACGCACACAATCTGTAGACTCATCAGCATGGCAATTAGTGGCTTAATCTCTTATCTCTCTCTCTCTCACCATCAACAAGGCCAGTGATGAAATAGCACGCTAACAACGTTAGAGTGACATGACATAAGGTATGGCCCCTAGCAATACACCCACAATTCAAACATGCCTCTGTTTGCCAACTGCATTTCTCTGAGCTCATGCTTGTCAGAGGGGCTATTGTTTGCAATCTAAAATTAATCTGACAGAAATAGTGTGCTCGAGGGTTAGGGTTAGGTCGCATTCAGGCTTCAGGCAGCAAGTGTAGAGTAGATTGTAGACCCCGTTATCAGACCCCTTCAATTTTAAATGATTTTGTTATTGTGGCATTATGCTAAATTAAATACAACACAAAAGCAAGAATAAATGGTCACTGTGAGTTCCAGAGATCATGGGTAGA
This sequence comes from Pseudorhombus dupliciocellatus, assembly GCA_016785235.1. Classification (NCBI taxonomy): domain Eukaryota; kingdom Metazoa; phylum Chordata; class Actinopteri; order Pleuronectiformes; family Paralichthyidae; genus Pseudorhombus; species Pseudorhombus dupliciocellatus. The sequence goes on from JAFBJW010000374.1 coordinate 79,178, forward strand.
GGCGATGGAAAGTAGCAGGATGATCTAAAGCGCTTCCTCAGTGAAGGACACAGACATATTATGAGGTACATCAAATGTAAGAACATAAGATGCTTTGGTCTAATGAAACCAAGATTGTATTCAAGACTCTATACTCTAAAGGAAAAAAAAGGAAGACTAACCCCAAATGTTCTGTTACTCTGTAGTTAAGCAATTCAATGCCCCAAACAAATTTGCAATGTCTCTTTTTCTCAAATTGAACTCCAAAATGTTTTGGGCCCAAAAGCAGTTTAAGAATCACCAAGAATCAGCAAGCTTTTACAACTTCATCAAAGTCATCAAATAATCACATTCATGAGTAACCTGGGAGAAAGCTTTGTGGAGACCTTGGTTGTTTTCATTCATTCGTGTGTGGTACTGCTTAGGGGATTTAGAATGCTCACAACAACAAACAAAGTATCCATGAAATGAGCAGTACAATAAAGTCACACATACATCAACCAGTAGTTTCAGTCAATTGTGCACTGCAGGGATGAACGGGGGACTGAATTATCTCTTATTCAGAGCTAAGTAATGCAAATATCTCAATATACACAGGACACATTATCCGGGATACTTGTTGATGTTGATGTAATTTTCAATACCTATGTGGCATGTTTCAACCCCTGAAAGATAATCCAGCCATACTCTTTCTTGGGTTTATGAATTTCATAAATGATCTTTCCTGACACATACTCCATCCATCCAGTTAGGTGGTAAAATACCACTTTGTAATTGCATAATCTTGCTTACAAACATACCCACCAATACAAAATTGGATAGGGGAGACAACATAGCATTTTCAATGAAGGTAACTACAAACACTAGACTAACATTTGTTCAGCCAAAAATTTTCAGCTGAAAAATGGCATCTCGCTGTTGGTCTCTACAGTCCCTGTCAAAAATACTAAAACAGATGTTCCTCCACAACTGTTTGACAGAAGATCAACATTTCCTGAGGACTGAGGTGCATTTATTTTTCATTTAAGGAAACTGATTTCAATCTGTCCTCAAATGTTTGCAATAAGATATTCATTTCCTCTCTCGTTCGCAATCTGTCATGGTGTGTTGTAATGATAAAGTTAAGATGACTTTAAATAAATACATAAAAAATACAAAATCAATGCTCCTTCAGGAAGAAATAATAATAAATAAATATAACAGAGTAAAACAAGTACTGAACTCCACTTTGATACAGTGAATGTTATTCACAGGCCAAAGAAAAGAGAACACAACAGAATTCAGCTGCCATTTAACCAAACCTCTGACATTGGGATGTGATGCCTAGAAGTGTTTGTGACGTGTGTAACATGGGTGCATGTATGCTTAAGAGCTGCCACTTTCTGAAAACACATAATTGTTAAGTAAATGCTAGACTTATTCAAACCATGGGGATATCCTTTCAGAAGTTACAAACTTGTCTACAATGAATGAATGAACCGTGTGCTCATATAAATTAATGAACACCATCTCTTCTGAAAAAATAAAAGAGAAAACAAATATTTCAGAGTGATTGGTAGTGTAGTGAATTGCATTTGCTCTGTCTGCGGTTTCACTGAAGAGGATAAACATGTTGGAAGTGATTTCCCTGGCATTTCATTCCCTACAGCCATCATGAGAAAATGGAGAACAGAGTCTTCACTGTTTGTGCCAGAGAGCAATTTCCCACCAAACTTGAACATTGATCCACAATCTCAAATGCAGCACAGAGGTTGATCAAGGCAGGCGTTTCTATTCCAGCCACTCTTTAATGGATCGACAGTACACTGCAATTACAATGGGGTCTCTAAAATATTGTGGTTATTGGTTATTTTAAAAATTACTACTATATAATGTTGGTTGTTGAGATGATTCACTTATCTCTCAATTACTGATTAATGAAACACTGAAGCTAAGCAGAGGGAAGTTGGGATCTCCAGTTAAGAATGTGAGTATTTTCTAGCCTTTGTAACTCTAGCGGGATCCACATTATTTTATTGAAACACCAATCTGACAACGCTAGGGTTCAGGTCAATTCCTTCCTGAGGATACCAGAGGATATTTAAACATCTTTCACACACACATTCTTGGGAATGTCTGCACAATAGAAGGCATACTTTCTCCAGAAGAATGCAGCAGTAGATTCTCTTATCAGACATGTTACAGCAACACAAATATCCCAAGTAGTAGTAAGAAGTATCCTGTAGTGTTTTTTTTTTAGTTTTTTTTTTTTTTTTTTTTTTTTTTAGTAGTCAATAAAGTGTGAAGTGTCATCAACACACTCTTTCACTCACAGTGAACCCTGCAAATTATAGCCTTCTAGGCTGACCCTGACATTATACAGAGTTTTTATGAGGGGGCTAGCAGGGGAAACTCCCAAGTATGTCCCCAGCAGCTGACCTGGACATTTGAGTTCTCACTTACATCCCCTCCTATGCATGTCTGACAGCAGCTGTAGAAGAGGGTCTGTCAGTCAAGTAAATGGTTTGACCAGCATCACTGCAAGGACTGCATTTCATTATGGTTTGGAACATTAACGTCAAAATAAAGAATATATTTCACCAAATGGTATATCATCTTTTTCCAGTGAAAAAAATCCTTTGTGTTAAAGGAAGACTTTCAAAGCGTGTCTGAGTTTATTACCTGTTGCACTGCCTGCCGGTGCAGTATTGGCTGCACAGAAGCAAAGCTGTATATAGTGTGTCACTGACTAAGGCCTTGTCCGTGCACCACTACCGAGTGGTTTTGTATTAAAACACTGCACAGGTAAGGTTTTCTTGCATACTTGTACTAAACTCCTCAGTCAAAGTAAAATTAGAGAAACCTAATGCCAGCACACGACAGCAGAATGACATATTCTGCACCACTTATTAACGTCCCATCTCTGACAAAATACTATGTGAATGGGAAAATGAAACTATTGTCTAATTGCTTTAAAATAATTTTAAATTTCCATTTAAATTTGGAGATTTAATGCTTTAAGAATACTAAGTAAGGCAGGAATGCACCAATTTAATAAATAAAATTTATTGCTCTATATTCAATATCCCATCCAATTTGTAGGCATAAGACAGAAACAGAAAACTGGAGGACATAAGCATGTTCAAAAAAGCTGACCTGTAATTCTATCATCATTAACTTTATACTTTGATTAAAACTACCATATAACACAATCCTGAACCCATAATAAAGGCATCTAAATAAATATTTTTATTACATGTTCATGTAGTACAACGACCCTGCTGACTGTAAACACTTAAGACCATTTACTGTCACCCAAGGTTAGAGAAAGCATCAAGACTGACCCTCAAATGACCTCAGATTTCAACAAGAACTCAGAGTATCACACCAGGATCTCATAGTCTGGCGTGGGTGAAAAGTAAGATTTGATGTGTGGAAATACACCGTGTTGTAATCCATTCACATCACACATCAATCTACCCTCTTGGATTTTATAAACAAAGATTACATTCAGCAGCTCTGGGGAGAAGTGCTGCTTGACAGCTCACCACCACTGTAACAGGCAGGATGCCAAAACACCAAAGTCTTCGCTGCTGCACATTCTAGCTCTGATCTGACAATCACTCACTTTTGACTGTGACTGTGAGGCAATGACAGAATCAATGCAGCTCAGGCTTCCTTGAGCATCAAGCAGGTAGAGGGCTGAGGCATGGTATCGATACAAGTGAAAAGTATTCTTGTGAGGGTGGGGTAGAGTGGGCCCACCTACAGACTGACACTACTTCTATTGTGAGGAGGTTAAGAGGTGCATGGTGCCTGAAGACAGACACACATATATTTACAACAGCAGCATGCTATGTTAGCTTCAGCAGCATCTGTGACTGGAAATACTACACTTGGACAAATCAGATCAGGCTGATACTTCTGGAAACGATGCAACTCAGAGGAGAGCATCCATCTTCTGACACATTCACTCATACGCCCGCAAACATACACAATGACATGCTCAGTTAGCGTTAAACCCGAGCGCCACTATACTCAAGAGGACTACAAATAGGTAAAGACAGGAGATGATTGCGTAGACACACTGATGCATCTAGGCTGAGAGTGAGAGAATGTAAGGCAGGCGCTAAGCTCAGCGTGACCAGCTAGCTTGTACTGCCGACCCTCTGTGCTAAAATGGTAGATCCCAGATTTCTCCCCATGCAATCTGCAACCATGGAGGCAAAACAGGAAGATGATGAGGAAAGGAGAAGATGGATGCAGCAATAGAGAAAACATAGCCATTTCCTTTTTCTCCCTCTCATTCAGATGGAGCACACACACACACACACACACACAAAAAGGCAAGCATAGACAAACACAGAGGAGGCGGGAGGATGGTGGTGGTACTTACATGAGGACTCTGTGCCGAACATGGCTGGGCCGGGAGCTGTGATGGACAGAAAGGAGGAGGAGGAGAAGGAGGAAAGAGGGGAGAGAGAAAGGGGAGGGTAAGAGAGAGAGGGAGGTTGATGAACAGGCAGCTACACAGCGGGGGTCATCAAAGCAACACAATGCAGCCAGCCGGCCGTCGCTGCCTCCCAGACGGCCAGATGCCCTAGCTCCGCTCTCCGACGTTGCTTTGAAAGCCCTCCTCCACACACGCGCACTCAGTTAGTCCGGCCGCAAAAAAAGCAAAAAACAAGAGGCCTTGTGGAGGACCGCATCAGTGAACAAACATGAAATGAACACAAACGGATATCCTTCAATCCAAAGTGAACTGGTAAAATCCAGACATGGAGATGTGTCTGGAGGAAGCTAGTTATCGCATCGCTGCTCTTCATGCAGTCTGTACCCTCCTTCTCATCCTCTCCTCTGTCACTCTCTCACTTCTCATTCCACTGTAGGATTTACTCATGAAAAGGGGAGGGGGGGGGAGAGAAACAGAGAGATAGGCTTTCCCATGGAGTGGAGAGAGAATGGAGGAGTGGAAAAACTAAAATTCTGGAGCTGATGCTACTGCAGCCGCTGTAAGACAATAGCAATGCAAACAGAGAGTGACGTCACAACAAGGGGGCTGGGGTGCAGGGTGGGGGATAAAAAGGCTCACCGCCTGTACCGCTGCTAAAAGAAGAGAGGCAGACACAGAGAAAGGGTGAAGGGGGTTAGGAGGAAGAAGGAGAAGTATACATGGAGGAAAGAGGAGAATGGCAGGAAGAGGAGGAAAAAGAGATTGCAAAAAGCAGAGCAAGCAATTGAAGGACAGGGAAAAAATAGGTAGATGGGAGACGGGAGTAGGAGGAGGTATCATAAAGGGAAAAAATAGAAAGAGAGAGAGCAAGATGGAGATGGAGAGGAGCAGGGACAGATAAAGAGATACAGAGGGGGAGGAGGAAGGCAGCTGGAGCTGAGGGGGGCATTGGTAGAAAGGAGAGGGAAGCAGGCCAGTCAAAATGGTTTGTCTACACACACACACACACAAGCAAGCAGAGCGGGGGGCAGGGGGCTGCAGTCTGTCAGTTGGACAAATTGAAACAAGTATAGAGCAAAGCAGTGGAGAATGCTGTGTAAACCTGCTGTTTACAAAAAGACACGTTTCCAAATGTCATCACAGCATCATCAGAAAAAGCTAAATTAAGGGAAAATACTGCATGAAAAATGATGAATAAATGCTACATTTAATCATATCTAGTTTTTACGCTGCAAGTAGAAACCAAGAACATAAAACTAAACTAAACCTTCTAAGCTAAACCTTCACATTCTTACATGTTGATGGAATGCACATCAAATGTATGGTGTAGTTGAAAAGATTTAAGACTTAGTCATGTCACAAATTCTAATTAGGCTTACAGGCAAATAGAATATAGCCCAATAACACCCCCAAAAATCTAGCCTTTGTCTGTGATGGGAATGAACTTTACTCTCAAAATCACATTATCTTATCCAAGTTGAGTGTTTATTTTTAAATTTGAAGAAATGTCCTCAAGGCATATTATAAGATACTCTGGTGAGGTTCTTGTGGCAATAGCTAGCCATGTAGCAATAGGACTGGAAATAAGCACATGAGCATTTGGAAAGCCCCAAATCACAAATCACTGAAAATAAATAAATAGGTCCCTAGTCACTGAGTTCAGGACATTTGAATCCTTTCAGAGATCTAAATTTCAATGACTCAAGTTTTTCCTGCCTTTTTCTAGATGCATGAATGCACTGATGTACAAGGAGCGAACCTACTACAAGAGGCAAGTCATTATTGATGCATAGTAAAACTTTAATGGAGACTGAAATATGGAGCCTTAAAATGTTGTTAAGTGCACACAACCCAGTTACAGTGCAGTAGTGGTGCATAGTGGGCCATCTTTGAGCATATGAATGGGTACAGTGGTGAGTCCATACAACAGCCTGCTAACCTAAATAGATGGGAGGTCAGCCAGACGTCCTTGTGGGCCCCGCTGTGAATGGCGTGAAGCTAGCTAGGATGTGGATTAGCTCAGCAGCTGAATAGGGGAGCATGTACTGATGGGGGCCTCTGTTCTTTTGTGTCTCATACCCAGTCCCCTCCGCCTCCTTCTCCCAAGTCTTTGTGCTTCAAGCTCAGGCAAAACAGCCTTACTCTACTCCAGCTGTACTGTCCAAAATATCTCTATTGGTTTCTAAGTCACCACAAGCTCAAATTTGATTTTGAGTTTGGAAAATCAAAACATGTTTCAGATACTTCAGATACACCATGTCACCTGGGTGGAAAAGGGGAAATGATCTGTATTTATACAAAGCTTTTTTAGGCTTGATGACCACTCAAAATGCTTTAGTTTTACCATTCACCCATTCACACACGCATTCATAGAGGAAACTTCGGCTCATGGGATGGTGGAGAATGGGACTGAACCATTGACATTATTCTTAATGCTTTAACATAAGTTATTATTAATAATTCTCAGAAGTTTAACTTCTGATCATGAAGATTAAAGGGCATATAACAACCTGGCATATGACAAAACTACAAACGCGTAATGTTCCAGGTGAGATTTTGGCTAATATCTATTAACAGCTATCTGTAAATGATGACAGATTAATTTAAAAAGTCTATAGCTGATGCAGTCCAGTCAATGTGTTCCACCAATTCTGCTCTCCACACAGGATGTTTACCTGCTGACAACCAAAGCTTAATCAAACATGGTTGGTCAAACAAGAAACTTGACGGCTTTTGGACTCAAACTCTTATCCCTCATATATCCTGCATAATCATAAACACAATCTAGCATTCACCAGAAGAAGAAGAACCTGTATAGCTGCAGATTTCAATGAAAGATTCAACCAGATTAAATTCATTTAGTAGCTCAATATACTCGTTGGACTGGCAGTACAGATTGTGTATCAGAAGTATGGATGACTATACACTCTTTAACAGAAGGCTGCAGTCATTAGCCATTTTTTCCTGAACGATGTACACCTCACCCCGCCCCCACTTTCATTGCAAAGTACCACCCCAAATAGGCATCTCTGCCTGGTTGCTAGGTAACTGAAAATAAGCGTGTGTGGCTATCTTTCGGCAAAAGGAAAAATAAGGAAAAGGATAAAGGAGGAGGGGGGAGCAGGAGCAGTCTATTAGAGGGCCAAGACAAGATACCAAAACATAAAGAAGACTTGGCGTTGTGTCGATAACGGTCAGAAAGTCATAAAGGCAGAACATCAAGAAAAAAAAATAAAAAATCATTCAATATTTAAATTTGCCATCTGCTTAGACTAGTTTAACTAGTTTGGTCCATGTCCCATCTGCTGACTGAGAAATTGAATGTCTGACTGTAGCTAGCCACCAGCGATGGCTCAAATAACAAGTGTATTATCATGTTAGTATTTTAGATTTTTACAGTAAAGCCATGGTTACAGGTATTTTGTACCAAATAAGATAAATAGGTGTTTTACACACAACTTGCTTACATTATCTTCGACGCATCTATGATGACGCAACTGCATCATCGTCATCATCATCATCACTGAATTAACTGGGTCAGGAACGCTGTCACTATCACTGCTGACACCAACTGGTCAAAACTGGGAAGCTTACTCTTCCACCCAGTACTGCTATTACTGGAACACTAATCTGTGGACAACTAATGAAAATCAAACCAATTATAGTCTAGAGGTGCAAGAAGAAGACAACTGATGCTGCAGACAAAATCTCTTTCATAAGAATGTGTGTTGGAGACATGGCCACAGCATTCCGGACACTACTATTAAATAACTACAAAGACAGAAACCCAATGAAGTAAATGCATAAAGGAAAATGCTTAATAACATGCAGAGGGAGTGGGCTGTCACTTTTTCCAGAGCAGCTCCTTTTGAGAAGTAAGACTAATCTGAGTAAGTCCAAATGAGCTAAGCTCAGTCAGGGTGCATAATACAGGGAGGATAAATTCAGATTTAAAAAATCTCATCTGTTTGCTAACTACATCTCCTCTTTTTCAAGCAGTGTTGTGGTCTATTCTTACATCATTCTAATGGTGGAAACAAAAGTATGTTGTTAGTAGAGAGTAATATTATAAAAATACTACAGCTCCCCCTAGACAGGGGTGTAGCCTCAGCTATAATAAAAGGTGCAGCTCTCCTCAACACATGCTCAAAGTCCACCTTCTAGTATAGAGGGGCCAATATCCAGGTGTCTTTTCAGTTGAGTCTGACAATATTTGTTGAAGTTGTCAGGTGATGCAGAGTCTGCTCTAGAATACATTTTAAACACCTTTTGATTTAAATATTCATAAAATTATAATCTTTTGAAATCCTTCTTTTGTCCTGTCTTTCAAACAAAGTGATGTTCAAAAGTAATTATTTGACTGTTCACTGTAATTTTGTTTAATTAATCTGTTTGCTATTCTTGGACTTTTCTGTAAGAATAAAATGAGTTGTCTATATAGGTCCACATCTGAGAACTGATACACTGTAGTGCCAAAAGCAGGGTAAAAACCAGCAGCTACAAATCAGAGATCACAACTTCACTATCATCAGTTCAAAAAATGCAGAACGTACCTGCCTCATGTGTCAGACAGACCTCATGCTATTAACTTTATCATATGGTTTGCATAGATTCAAATGTGGGCAGGCAGTCAAATCTGGTTTATCTCAAACACAAATACAGAACAATGGACATGTCATTCATCAAACAGTCTCCGTATGCAAAGCAGAAAGATAGGATGAGGAACAGAGGCTGAAAACCTGTCTGTGGCCGTTAAGCTTTTCTCATGAACTCATCTCTTTGGCATATAACCAACCATTCAACAGAATCTATGACCCAATTAGTTCATGAGATCAGCAGGAGGGTCAATGTTCTGTTATGATTAACTACACAGGTTAGGACTGCAGCATCGAAAAGCTTTGCTGCAAAAATCCTCATTCCTCATTGCCACCACAATTAATGCTCCTATGATGAACGCTGGTGACCATTGACGTAGTAAGTATCTGGAAGTCTGGCCTGCACTGAAACATAGAGGCTGTGGTTGATGAGCTGGACTCATGGCACAAAACAATTCTAAATCTTCCTCTTACTAAAGCGCTAGGCTGAACAACACATATCTGAGCCTCTTCTGATCTACTTCTCATTGCTCATAAATTTTATGAGCGAAATACATTGGGTAGTGGCAGTTATCAGGAGTCACCTCATTACTGTACTTCAGTGACTGCATCTTTGACATTTTGAAGAGCCAGGGCGCCTACGCAGCAGAAGTGACCTTTATCTCCCTTGGCTAGAGCCATTATGGTGGGTCAGATATTACAGGACAAGCTTCAGAGTGTTGCCTTGAATTACCACTTTGGGTACTTCTAGGTGCAAAAGTCATAAGGGCGAATCAAACTTTCTGTTGTGGATGATCTCAGTGAGTACAGCTCAGTGAATGGGTGAAAGAAAAGGACCATTTTTTCCAGGCAGAGCAGTGCAGGGCAGGCTGGCCTGTCATAAGGTAGGGCAAACATTTCTGGAGGAGATCATGTTACCAAAGCGTCGCACAGGTTCTAAATACGGGTTCCTGACTAGTCTGATCTGGCCTTGTGGTAAATGTGTACTGTGTCTTTGTGCGTCACATCGGTGAGCTAACTCATACATTTTTAAAAGCCCAAACTAGATTTTGGACTGCGTAGTAACACTAGGCTAGTGTTGTCAGTGTGATGTATAAAAGCGTTTATTTCCCTATCGTACTGTGACATGTCAAATTAATCAGCTTGAAATTTTCAGGACTCATTTTTATATTTCTCAGAAACCATTCTTTGCTTGTAGAGCTGTGGGATTACCGTGTTCTTTGTAAAAGCCCAGTGTTAGAATTGTTTTGCAGAGAAAAAGTCTGTTGGAAAAAAAGAAGCCAATCTTCAAAGAGATTTCATTTCTATTTCTGATGCATAAATTAATTTTCTGGGGAGAATGAAGCCTGGGAACGATGCCCTGCAGAATATGTCTGAACCCAGATACAAGTTATCAAATTGTCAGCATGCCAACATTCTCCACAAAACATCATATGCCCTTTCTTGAATTGCAGCACTGCTGGATCACTGGAGGCTACTAGCAGTTGATCTGTCAATATAAAGCAGTTCCTCAGTCTGACATTTTGAGCCTTGTGGCTATACAACTAGATTATAATTCCTATTACAGAGTCCAGGACCAATTATTTCTGGCAACTGAGCCACAATCATATTATAGCTTATTGCTGAGTCTGGCAATCTACACAGTTAGGAAAGGGGTCTACCTTCTTTTGACCTCAGCTTACTTCAACTTCTACCTTGCAAATTGATGTGATCATCAAGTCACTGAAAAGTGATTGAGATGCTCTTTTCAGTCGCTTGGTCACTTGAAAAGACCACGCACACACACAAAGAAATTGGAAACCCGTTTTGGAAATGTTTTAAATGTTAACAAAGGTATTAACATTGGATTGCTGTAACAATCCCTTAAAGCAGGTATTGTTTTATTTCTCATGGAGATCTGTCTCTCTCCTTGAATTATCATAGCTACTTTTGCCACCTGGGGGACACAACATCTCCAAGGAAGTTCTCTTGGGGAAACCAAAGTAATTCTGGGAAATGCAACAAACGACTAACTGAATTCAGATGAGATGGGCTGAAAGAAAGTGACTGATATTACAACCTCGTGGTAGTTTCACTGTGTATATGGGAAAAAGGGGAACTAGGGAAATACATCAGTTCTGTATACTCAAGTTAATGAGGAAGGGGAAGTGAAAGTAAATTTTCAATGAAACACATTACTCCAAGCTTCTGCTAAAAAGGTGTGTCAGTTTACTGAGTGGCTGTGGTTTTCTTTTCAATCCAACATCCCAGTATAAAGTTACCTGAAATAACTGGCAGCAGAGAGCAATGGTCTGGGTGACTTTAAAAAAAAAAATGTGATCATACTAAAAGGCATTGGAAAATGGATTGCATGGATTTTGCATACAGCAACAATACAAATGTCAAATCATGTAAGAAGGTATGCCAAATTGTACATAATGTAATAGGCTTATCAACATTAGCACATATTATTTAGTTATCAAAATATTACCAAAACACCTCTAGTCAGTGCAGATCTTATTCCAGTAGATGAAGTGTGTGTTATTGTATCAGTTATCTTTTTAATTGGGGCACTAAGCAGAAAGTACTCCCAAATGCTGCCTGGTTGTGTGTGCAGTGGAGTTAAACTAAAGATACAGGATATCACAAGCACAGTAAAGGGGCTTAACTTTAAAAGTTAGTAAAGGTGATTACATTGTCATTCATAAACCTGCCAGTGTTCCATAAAACCTGAGGGCTGACAGTTGTCCAAGGACAGTATAGTCCAGAAATGGTGTGCTTGTCCTATGCCATGGTACACAGTAGACTGAAAATGGAGATGGAATGCAATCATCGAAGAATAGCAACAAAAATGACTTGGGGTAAAAAGATTGGTGGACATGATCCAAATCATCCTGCACGTTTTCCAGACGTCATGCAGGATGTCGGCTCAGACTCCACTCAGCAGCTGACCTCACACTGAACACGAGTTTCTGATGAGAGTAAGCAGCAGCAGTGATGCCACATCACACAACCTAGGACTCCTCAGTCCCTGCACATGCACATACATGCACCAGCACCATCGAGACTCCTCAGCCAGCCTCTGCGCGCCTACAGGCTCTCCCGACGTCTCTGGTTGCAGCCAGCTGGCTTTGCTGAAAGAGCACATTCTTCCATCTGCAGCTCAGCACACGGTCACAGGAGAGCCGTCGCTGGCTGCCGGGAGAGCACGGAGAAGCACTGCAGCTCCACACGGCACAACAAGCAGCGCCCGACCTCACGCCAAACCCAGGGAGTGTGCTTGTTTGTGCAGCCGCAAGTCAGGAGAGGAACCTGGTCCAGCCTGAATCATAACAACACCGGCTCACCGCTGACACGGTGAAGCCGCGCAGCAGCTCACAAGGGAGCATTAGGAACAATGTCACACTCCGGTTACCTGCGCTGGCGCTGGCAGAGACTAAGTTAATTACACGCTCGCTAGGATTATCCCTCTGATGCTCCGGTGTGCGTGTAACGTCACACGCGTTTCGCTGCGTGTCCATTTAAACTTGGCTAAGAGTTAGCCGCTCACCCTGCTAGCTACGTGCTAATGAGAGCTAGCGTTTACGGAGCGCTAAAAGTTGGAGGTAGAGAAACAAAGTGGAGGCGCCGGCGGCGTGGGCTGTAGCCGTGAAAGCGACACGTGTGCGGGGGGCTCACCTCAGTTAGAGTGCGCGTGGAGGCAGGTTGAAGGCTGACTCGTAGCTAGCATTTCTCCCAGCGGCAGTTCGACATGTGTCCAGCATCCAGGAGCAGGACTGAGTGTGGACGTGTCTGTCTGCTAACGTTAGCCACCGGCTCGCTAACCTGGGAACTTAGCTCCGCCCGCCTCAGGAGGGCGCTGTCACTGGTGCCACCTGTGCCTCAAGGTGGCTTGTACAGTGTCTGTATGTGCCACTGTTTACTGTACTACCAAGTACTCCAATACAATTTTGGGTCCTAATATATTTTTAGCGACATTAAATCTAAAAATATCAAAATATGCAGTTACTGGATGCTTATCTCCAGTGTGAATGTTTTGTATTTTTATATCTTCTTTTTTGTTTTCTATTCATTTCCATCAGTGATGGATCAAATGGTATTGTATATTTTGAATTAATACCAGTCAAACGTTCTTATTGTGTAAATGACACAAAGATGCATTGTACATAATGTACATGCATACTATTTCCCTAAATTGTATGGATATAAAGTAAAAGTTGAACAGCTCTTAACTCTTGTTCTTGTTTTCATGCCCTGTCACACAATGACAAACCTATCAAAAATGTTCCACCATGAAGACAAATTCAAAACACTGGTCTTCTTTTTTCCTTCACTCAGGTCTGTCTGTCTTTGTCTTTCCTGAAAGGAATAAATTCCTCCTCAAAGGTCAGTAGAATTCCAAATAATTTTACTGACTTTAAACTTACATATACTAAGACCTACAGACAAATTAAGTATTCTACAAATTGATTCTCTAGTTTTTGATCACAAGGAACCTATGATGCACTTACATTCTTCAAGTTTCTTAATCTTTGATTGAAACCCATTATCTGTAGTCTTGTCCTCACAGGTATTAGTACAAACTTGAATGTAATTGAATCAATTAAAAATGCTTTGTGTGTGTTTGGTTTTCTATATCTCATCATTTCTATGATACAAATGAGACAAATTAAAAATTATGAATGAGTCGGTAGATAGAAAATTTGTCATTTAATCCAACATAATTGTGACTGAATTACAATTACTCTCATGGAAATAAATCACCAAACGGACAGACAGGATGTTTCATACAGGTATATATTACAATGTGTTTTGTTATATAATACAGACAGGTTCTGTTTTTTTAATAAAAATAAGCACTGAAGGAGAAAGTGATACTTTTGGTTTTTATTGTAAATTGGACATTATGCACGTTACTTTGCGTTTGAAGACTTTTGTTAATTAAGCTTGTTAAGTGGCCACAGAACTCCTTGCGCTGAGGGATGGTTCACAGGATGTTGAGTTAAAAAGGCAATTTAGCCAGGAGAGCTGTGATAGCGTGAGATCTCACAAACAAGAGAAACAGTGAAGGAAGTACCAAAATAAAGGAACAAGAACACTGAGTGGCCGACAGATGTGACTGCTTGTGCCAATGATACCAGTCAACGAACACCAAGAACGCCTTATTTTTTGGGAGGGGGTTTGTACACCATATAGGACATTAACCGTGAAGGGAGTCATTTTTTTAAGTCCTAATGTCAGAGCTCTAACATTAATTCAGACAAACGTCTTCCAAAAATCATTTGTTTCACCATCACTGCAAATTTAATCCATTTGTTAGTGGGTCAAATAAAAGGTATGGTCTCATTGACACAATAAAATATCGCATGTGATATTGTTTTTGATATGGGTGGTTCTGCATACAAGTGTCCTTCCCATTTCCTATGTCTTGTCATATTTCCTCGACTTATATTTTTCCAAATTCCATAATCATAGAGTCAATATACAGTGGGGTTTACAGTGTCTGTATAAAAACAAAATACCAAGAATATAAGCAGACATCCAATGTGTAAGGTGACATCTGAAGATGAGACCAAACCTTTCTTTTTCCCTGTTTCTCTAATTTTTGTACAAAGACGATACAACTATCCAGTCATGCAACTTTGTTTGGGAGGGGGTGGGGTGAGCTGTCTGTATGTCTTCTCTGCCGTTATTAAGCGTTCTGCATCTCCTTGCCGATCTTGTAGCTCAGGATCTTGTTCCAGTCGATCTTGGTACGTGTCACAGGAAGCTGGCGGCGTAAGGCTTTGAAGGTAGTGTCCGACATGGTCTGGTAATTCTCACCGATGGCCAACTTGAATTAAAAACAGATTAATTTAAAATGTGAATGCTTCAGATAACCTCTATTTGTTTCTCACATGGGTCCATTTTGATATTATTCTAAATAGGGTGCTGGCAGGGAAGACTCCAGACAATGTTTGCAGCCACTGACTGGAACATTTGTGTTCTCATAATGCAGATCCTCTGGGTGATTTCAGGAGATTACCCAGAGTTCAATGCATGTTTGAAAGCATTTATATTGAATCAAGAATATCCATATAATATTACACACCTGATAATCATTCTCTGCATTTTCCATGACCTTCACAAACTCCTTTGCAGTGGAAGCCTCATTCTGAGGGAGCAAGGAAGACACACATCAGTTAATGCAAATGCAGTGAAGAGGAAGATGGTATCAAAAACAAACAACAGGCAGCGGTCAAACTCCAAACTGACAACAATACAAATGATCACCTCCGTACAATAAGGCAAAAATAACCCCAGGCAACTGTCAACACATCAAAACTGTGTTTTCAGGAGTTAAGACCAAATTCAAGATAATTACAATGAAATGGTAAAAAGGTGGAGGAGTGAAAGTAATATGTTCAGTTTATGAGATCCTCATCATTTATATCTGAGGTAGCTGGAATGACTTGAGTGGAGTTGACTGACTGATGTCGCAGGTAAACTCTGGTTTGAGCTCTGTCAACAGCAGATTGAATCTCTTTGTCAGCTGGTGTGTGAATAAACAGAACTAAAACCATACTTACAGAAATAGGCATCGACTCCCGCACCTCTTTGTGGCTCACCAGCTGAACATTTCCATCCTCATAGTAATGAACCTGTCCAGACAAAAGTTTACATTCAGGTCATTTTGATTTCATTCTTTATCTCTAAGGGATATAAATCGTATAAAAGGAGCAAGAAAGAAGTCAAATACACAAGAAAACCCAGGTAATACAATTCCAGACTGTCCTCTTCATACACAGGTATATTTAAAATACATACCTGGATTTTCATGATTCCTGCCACTTCAGTCTTGGAGGGTGTGATATTAAATTTCCATTCTGACCTCGAGCATCCATTCCTGTCCAAAGAGAAAAATGATTTACGCGAG
Source organism: Pseudorhombus dupliciocellatus (assembly GCA_016785235.1). NCBI lineage: Eukaryota > Metazoa > Chordata > Actinopteri > Pleuronectiformes > Paralichthyidae > Pseudorhombus > Pseudorhombus dupliciocellatus. The sequence goes on from JAFBJW010000374.1 coordinate 95,079, forward strand.
TTAAGTGTTTGTTGTTTGTAATATAAATCACATAAATCTAATTTTTTTTAATGTAATTTAAATGTATATATTTTTTAAATTTTTACTCATTACTGAAAAAGGCAAAGGAAGGCACCTGCTGCATACAGAGGTTAAGGGATTGTCACATCCAACAACCCATAAGCCCAGTAAAACCCAGCAGCAAAGAGGATTGTTATAGATCTTATCCAATTAGATTAACCCGATCAAAAACAGCTCAGCAACAGTTATGAGGCCCAACAGTCTACTACTTCAGAGTTAAGTGCCAATTAAAGTGATGACTTTAAAGCTTCTCGTACCTATCAAATTACATCGGACGCTTTTTAATCTTTTCAACAGGTTTGATTTAAAATCCAATACTGGGAATTGTACACACACTGTTGGTTTTACCGAGAAAGAAGAAAATAGAAAAACACTGTAGTCTGACATCGGTGGTCTGCTTCTGCGAGGAGTTCTATTATGTCATCACCACACACATACCAGTAGTTTTTGGGTTGAAACTGATGGCACTCGATACACACGATGATGGTTTGATGCCCGTCGATGGTTTTCCCATAAATCTAGAGGGAAATGAAATGACAGATCAGATTTAACGTTTTTCTTTTTCACATTTCGTTGCTGGCTGACAGACACTCTTCAGTTCCACCATGCTCTCAAGCTTCAGAGCCTAATATATACACTGTTCAGAGGCAAACCACATGCAACAAACACATGGCACAACTCTTCCATGTTTGCACCCCAATCTATATAGGTTGCATTAACAAACTAGTTTTATAAACAAGAGCTTTATCAAGTGAACTAAAACAATTTGGAAATAACGGCAACCATTACTTCCTGTATTTGCTCTTGTCATTGTTCACTCTGAATGAGGACATAAGATGAATAAATGTAATTAAACTGGTGCGTTGAGTTCATCAAAAAAGGAGGGGCAAAGTTCCAAGCAGTCATTCTAAAACATGGAACAAAATCCAATTATTCTTAAAAAAAAAAGCAGATATAGTCCCACATTTTAACTTAATGTAAATGATATATCAAAGTCTTTAACCCTCTGGAGGTTAACTCTGGGTAAGTAGAATTGTCAGGATCAGCTACAGAACAAAGATTCGAGTGAGGGATTTTCCTGATTGCTAATGATTTAACATTGTTGGCTGCTTGACAAAAACTTGAACAAGGGACCATTTCACTTATTACTGCAGAATCCTTAGAATGGGGTAATGCGTGAGGTGGGGTTTTTTGGTAGCCAAGTATAGACACCAGTAGGGAGAATTTTCTCCACCTGGTAATAAACTCTTGACAACAGAATACGGAGGACATTTACCAAGATATGTGTTTCCTTAGAACAGCATTTTTGAATAGATTTCACTGTTTGTAGTCTTAGTCTCCTGCTAAATTTGAAGTTATGTGCAGTTTTAACACAAAACAATCTTCAAGAAGTGTTGTGATGTTCCTCAGAGCTCCACACTGCTCTCTTTCTCAGCCCCAGTGTTTAACTGCAGTAACAGCTTGAGCTGACTAAAAACCAAACTAACCATTGATGTAGGTGCTGCCCCTGAAACACATGATATGAATCAAACAAGTTTCGTGTCTACAAAAGAAATCGAGGATGACTGTTTTGCAGTTTTGAACTAACATAACTAAAGTCACAATTTAAATTTTGTGAGGTCTTTGAGTGAAATTAAAGCAGCACACTTATAAAGTCAGCTAGGACATACGGTGCAGACTCCATTGGGATAGTGCTCCTTAACGTAGACCCGTACGGCTGAGTCCACAGAGCTCCTCCAGCTCTCAATGGAGCTGTCAACGTCATGGGGCCGTGGATCGCTGGTCTCCTTCCTCAGGGGGTCAAACTTGAAGGAGATCTTGTTCTTGGGATCCAGGAACCGGCCGTTTCCAAGGTCACCATGCTCTGTGATTAAGACCTGGATGCGAGAAAAATGGCAAGAGAGGGGAAGAAAAAGTTGAAGAAGAAGGAACAGGTAAATGAGTAATAAAAAAGGTAAATGATGCAAACAGTGGAAGTAAACAATGATGAGAACTATGGACAACAACATTGGCATCAGTCGGAACTTTCCATCTCCTGTCTTCCACCTTGACAATTAGCTCAGTCTGCTGGGTATGAGACAGGGGAATTTCAAACTATAATGTGGGAACACTGGGGCATGATGACATCTTTACACAAGAGTCTGCAATCATTACGGAGCTGAACACACAGCATCATACATTCCCTACCGTGTATGGCCTCCACAACATCTCACAGGCAGTGAGAACAAAGACATTTGAGCAGATGTGTTCAAACAATGGGACTGCTATGGTCCTTTAATCAAATACCCTTTCTTTGCTTGAATTGCCATGAGACGATATACTAACAAGAAAATAAGAAAAAAAGTGAATAAGCTCTGTGGCTGTGTATTAAACTGTGGGGTTTACATTGCTGTTGTCTATAGCAACACATGACTGTTAAACCCATGAGTACAGTGAAAACAAACGGGGCGTTATTTAGTGCTTTACTTCTCATGTGGCCAGGGTCTTTCAGTCAACTGCCCTGAGGGTTTTGTTTACTCTTTGTGCATAAGCACTTAGTTACATCATTGAGAGACCTGCTATATATAAAGTGTATTATTATGGTTATGTTGTATTTGTATTTCATTAAAGCATCTTAGGTATCATTGCCATTTTTCATTATATCTTGCCATGATTGCTTGAATAAATTTTAGCCATTAGCATTATTATCTCCAAAAATGATTTCCACCTTAAATGGTGGATAGTGCTAGTCCAAGCATTTGGACCAAAGATGTCATCAGAAATGGACAACTTTAAATTGTAACCATCAATCAAAAGCTGGACTCACCAGTTCTTCGTAGCCATCGACTTTCACCGGGGTAAACTGGTCCAAGTTGTACTGTGCACATGCACTGAAAGAAACAAATAAGAAAAACCTTTAACATCTTCTACTGTGTGCTCTCTTTAAATATAATCTCTACATCCCATTTAAGGGGTTTTGTCTATATAAAATACGCTGTGTTAGAAACAATATAGAGTTATATATACAAACATAGGTTGTACAAACACCAAACCCAGCTGTGATGCTATGAATTATTCAAAGGAAACACAATATGAAAAATGACTGGTAGTTTGCAGTTTGGTAGATTAACCTTTGTGACAAATGTTTCTCTCCTGTCTTTCAAGTCTCTTTTACAAATTTTACAAAACATTTTCAAAAGCCTGGCTCGAGCCCAAGCTGGGAGACTTACCAAGCTGCACCTCCCTTGAGAAGATCGTCATCGTTGAGCAGCAATCGCACATCTATGGAGAGGTAAGAGGAGGGGAGTAAGAGGACGGGTACAGCAGATTAGCACCATGAAAAAGCTGCCTGCAGTCAATCTTTGCAACATTTATGTCAAGGGAGAGAAGCAGACATGGTAAATTAGTGCAGTGGAAAAGGCTGTAAAATCACAGGGAGATGAAAGGGGGAAAAGTGGCATTAGAGGATTGTCTATTCATGTGTGTGGCTGTCAGGCTGTGATAAGAAGCAAACAGACAGCATCCCCCGGCGCTCCTGTGAGGTGACGACATTTATCGGGACAGCGCAAAGCTTTACCAACGCCAAAACACATACCACACTTGCTCTAAAGGGGCGCTACTCTGACAGTGTGGTGTCAACACTTGGGCTGCACAGTGAGCTCCAATTTGGCCAAAATGTCAGAGTCACCTTTTACTTTCTCCGGGTCCACATTACATCACATCCATCGCCAGTACCCAGTAAGAAACTGTAGCAGACAGCAATTCATGCTGTAGAAGAAGTAGTAATGGAAGCAGAATTGGGATCCGTCTAAAACAACCTCACCATCCAACATATCAGGTTGTCAGAAATTGCTGCAGTCAGTGTGATGATTCCCATACACCAATGAGGACAAAAATAAACTTTCTGTTCAGCAGCCAAGAGCCGCTCACCAAGGTAAAGCAAACATTAGACTTAAGTCAACAGTGATTCATATATACAGTTGATGTTTGAAGTATTATCCAAAAATATTATGAAACAAGTGCTTTTTTAAAATCTAAACTTTGAGTCAAAACATTTCAAAGTTTCATAATGAACTAGATTTTATATCACTTCACATAATAACAAGAGATCTCTAGCTTGGTGTGAGCAGCATGGCATGCTCACATTCGTACCATCCATGTTAAGTCAGATGTTTCAGGTGCGGTTAGGCTTGCAATTCAGACGTTTTCTCTCACACAAAAACTTATCTTACACTCATTAGTTTGTGCACTTGTCATTTGGAATCTGTTGCATATGACTGTGACCTTTGTGCTTGTGCACCTATGTGACAGCAGCAGAAATTATTCGGATGGAAACGCTGCATTATGTAGAGAGAAAAAGAAACTGAGGACTCACCATTGAAAACTTCATTGAACTCTCCTGGTGGGGCGTGGATGACGAAGTTAGCTGCTATGCATTGCTGCAAATAAAGACAGAGTACAGATTCAGACCGGATATTCCTCATCAGATTCCTAGGCATAATGTTTATTCCATATGTTTAAATGCAAGTCTCATAAATTCTAGAGTGAAACAAAAGAACCCAAAGGAAACATATGTCAAAAGAACAAAATAAGTTTAAATACTAATTAACTCATGAAAAAATAAGTTAAGTGGGTAGACTTTAGGGACATCTAGTGGTAGAGTTGCATGTTGCAGCTGAACGCCCTTCACCTCGCCCTCCCCTTTAAAACGTGACAAAAAACGTCTCTGGTTTGTCCAGTTACATGACTGTAAAAAGAATCATGGCCTGAATGAGTACCTGCTCCCCAAGTCAATACATTATTTAAATATAAAGGGCCCATTCAAAGGCAAAGATGAAAACAATTGTGACAATTAAGATGAAACACACTTGTGAAAGCGTCACAAGGCCTTTTTTTAGAATCCTAGAACCCTTTCATCAAAATCGCACACATTGATTGAAGGAGTGACACACAGTAGACTACTAAGACATGGTTTAAGGCCCCAAAGCCCCAATTCTCATGTAATCATTTGCTTGACAGACCCAGCCACTTCCATACAAAATATTCAGGTCAGTTCATTCATCTTGGCTAGGCTTACAGGGCTTTTACAGGGCAGTCCAAGTGCATAAACTCCCATTACATGGCCTACATCAGGCTCAGGTTCTGACACAAAAACTGAATACCTGCCGTGTTTGGGTGGACTCAGTTAACTGTTGGGCTCAAACTGAAAAATGTGGAGCCACACTGATACCTAGTTCATGTATAGACGTTTGTAACTTTACTGTTTACAGAACGTTTTTGTAATTTTAAGTCTGCTGAAGTTCCACCTCCACCATTGCTATGATCACTATAAGTGCCATTTGAATGTCTATAATTCACATTACTAATGTATATGTACAATGGCCAACAGTGGCTGTAATGTGACTGTGTCGCTGGTTTGGAGGGAGGACTTAGGAACTCTAGTGTCTGAGTCTACAACCCATATGAGCAGTTGCTTTTCCGCTTCCCCACTTCTGCACCACAACACTTCCTGTTTCCAGGTCACATGTCAAACTGACAGCAAGAAGACAGACCTTCCTTCCCTCCCCCACATGGTTCACAGCCATATAAGGACATAAAAATGTGCTGAAGACTCAAATCAACACACTCACTCTACTTCTCTCAATCTCTTGCAGAGTACAGTTGCTTCACCAGGTTCCTCTCCAGTCTTACAAGATGTAGTTTCACGGAAATGGCTTGAATATATATCTGTGTGTAGGCATAAGTACATTCATGTTTTAGCATCTTATCTGGGTTGTAGTTCTTGTGTAGCCTAAGCATAGATATACTCTACACAGAACCCAATGCTGCACCCTGAAATGTGATTGTAACGTTTGGGCAGTGTAACTGCTGATAAACACACACACAACAGGCACAGCCATGAATGCTCACATGCCATAAGCACTTTATAGTTGGCATTTGTACCTATACTGTTTGCTTCTATGCAAAACGATGGAACGGCATTAAGTGTGTGCCCCCTGGATCTCTATTAGCAGAGTGTGTACACAAGTGCTCTGGTACTTAGGCGGAGCTGCAGATTGATTCTGGCTAATGAGCACGGCTGAAAGAAAGGAGGTTTGGGAGGTATCATTTGTGTGTGTGTGGTTGTGATGTTGAGATCAGAGTTTGCATTAACCTAATCTTCTGTCAAAAAAATCGCTTGTGCTGAATGTATTTGTGACTTGAAATCCCAGTGGGAGAAGTCACTTGCCTTGGGTTTCCCTAATTACACTGTACGACAGTGTAAACAGGCTCTGAATATGCAGGCCCTCCAGCACCCTGTTCCATGAATCTGATTTACATAGTAGTGAACCCAAGTAATGCAGATGAGGGATCTTGTTGAAGTTGAGTGTAACCCAAAATATCCACTGCATGGACAAAGGTTAACACATGCTGGGTTATATGTGCACAAAACAGGGCCCTAAAGATGGGTGCACCACTTAAAGACTTCTTGACTAGAAGAGTTGAACTGAAGCAATATTATTGATCCACTTCCTCATTTACATGAGCTGCAGAGAGCGCCAGACACCTCTTACAAATCTCTATTCTCGATGAATTTTCCAAGAGTGGAGGTTCAATCCCACCGATACTTGTGTGTAATGTTGGGTGATGCACTGGCACTAATAGGACCACAAGAAAGCACACAAGTGTTCAGCGATCAAAAAATCTTTCTGTCCAAACACGGTGACTAACTCCTAAACCAATGTAGACTCTACAGATCTGTGATCTTGGATATTTGTACTGAAGTACAAAACAAATCAAGCCAACAAAACTGAACCTGTGTGAACCCAAGTACTGATCACTGCTGTTTATGAGCTGACAGGTATGTGTGCTAAGATTAACCCTGTATAATTCATACTTTTAGAGCCTCTTTTTTAAAAAAATGATTCATAATATATGATTCTTGTTTACATTTTACAGGTACGGGGCATCACAGTTATCTCTAAATTTAATAATCCTATATTTTTCTGTTATACATGTAAATCAGATTTGAAGTATCTTCTTAACCAGCAGACACATTATTGCCACCTTCTTTGCAGATGTAATTACTGTACAGCAGCAAAGTGATTGTTGGGCTCCAAGGTTTAGTGTTCCTTCCACTGCCAAGAGTGTTACACTGGGACACATCGGACCTGTGAGACCTAGTTCTAGCCTTGAGTACTGACTGCAATGCAACACAAAGGGCCAGTGGGAGTTTTATCATCTCACTCACTGGTGATTGGTGCTTACAACAGCAACAAACCATCTGCATTATTCTGGTGGGAGGTAAAGCAGACAGGAAGCTACAAACTAACTCAGCATATTCTTACCAGACATTGCCCTCAGTTTTCTCACCTGAAACTCTGTGGACATCTTCTACCTATATAACACAGTTTTTGTGTGTGAAGTTTAGAAGGGTTTAGAAGGGTAAATGTATTGAAGTGTTAATTATTGTACACACTAAGAATATCATTGAAGACAAAAAGCAACTAAATGAGATGTGATTCAGTTTGACATTTAAATATTAGTATTAGGTCAATGCTGTGAGAGAGACAGTAAGTGTGGGTGAGAGTTTCTGCTGTCCATATTATTAAGTGAAAGAATGTATTTAACCCAAATATGCTTCAGCCATATGATCTTTAATTAATTGCCTTATCTTTGTCAGGTGGTGAAGTCTAAACAAGCAGCTAGAATAATAAAACAGAAGCCTCCAAAAACAAGAACTGCGGGACATAGGCACCCTTGTAGTGTGGGCTCATTATTTCTTTGTGCTCTATTTGCCTAGACACCAGCTGGTCTCATTTCTTTCAACTTGCACACTGTATATTCATTCTCACATTACCCAACAACCTCTCCTTATTTGCAGCACTCTTCCCGTTCATAAACCCAACACCCTCTTACCGAGCACCTTTCATTAATCCCAAACTACAACCTTTAACATTGATGCTACATAAATTCCAATCCTGCCATTAGAAAGACTAAAAAAGTCATCATGCCAATGCAGATCTATTGAAATAAAGGTAACACCACAAAAAACAGCAGGGATAAACACAGGCAATATTTTGGCCTGCAGGCATTTTAAGCTGCATCAGCTTTGATCCCCTTCCCTGGCAGTCCTCCATGACAATATTCTAGATAGAAGGGGGAGAGGCCCAACCTGGTGCCTCAAGATGCTCCACAGTCTACAGAGAAACCAGTGTGATATCAACAAAACAGCTGGGGGATTGGGAGATGAGCTGCGATGTGCCTGCAAGAATTTTTTCATACCACATCCAGGGCGGGATGTCATACAGCCAAAGCCTGAAACTAGAATTGTTCCTGCACTAATGGAAATCAGGTGGTGTCAAACTTGTGATCTTTCATTTGCTTGAACCACACTCTTCACCTCAGTAACGCTGCCTTGTCTACTTTCCTTGTGCTCGTTTGTCAACTTCCCCAATGACTTATGCTTATGCTGCGCTGCCAGTTCAAGTAGTGTCACTTTACCCTGCGCAACTAGCTATGCAAAATATCACTGGATTGCATTACAAGCTCCAGTATACGGACAGCACAGTGTAAAGCCACTAATCTTTACAAATCTACACTCATTATTGTATAGGAAATTCATCAACCAGTTTAAAATCTCTCTATCATCTCTAAATGAGATTAACATAATGTTTTTGATTTCAATTTCAGTAATATATTCATATTAATCTTTGTGTCCAGTACTCTTCTTAAAATAGAGAAAGAAACGCCTCTTGCAGCACCGCTGTCAAAACAACATTGATTCTCATTTGTCCTGGATGCAATGCATAGCACACATCAACAGGCGGAACTGTACAAATAAGCTTGAACACGCAGTAGAGGCTAAATGCTCCCAAGGCTGGCAAACTAGCATTAGAGGTATGATGTCCATGACCCAAGTCAACATTGAAAAAAAAAATACAAAGATACTTGAAGTAAATAAAAGGAGTTTGTGGCCTAATGGCTCTGTCTTCAAAAATTGGTTCAAAGAAGAAATATGAGATTACAGCCCTACTAACCTGCACACAAGTGTAGTAAATCAGTAAGGATTACATTTTCACAAACTGTGTTTCGGAGTGCTGTGTTTTTGTGCCTTATTTAGGAGTTTGACTCACCTAAAGAGGAACATCGGCTTAGCTTGTTCATTTGTGCATGTGGCTGGAGTCTCCTGACAACTGAGATACTATCTGCCAATTCAGCAGCAACGCCATTATGTGCAGCATTATTGCTCTTAACCTACTGAGTGGACTTTCCTTCTTTCCATGAATATTAAGCCATTTATTCATAATAAACTACAAGTTAATTGAAAGAGAAAACTTCAAATAAATTTCAGATAAATTGCTCGAATACAAACAGTAGCACTTCAGGATCACAACAAAAGAACTAAGACAATAAATACATGATCTTACTTTCCCTCTCATTATGAGACATTTCACAAGATCGTCACTTTCTGAACAGCAGACAACCACTTCCTTTAAAAAGGCTTTCTTAAAACCATACTGCGCAATCAAAGTTTCCACATCTTTATTGTAGCTATTTTGTAGAAGTAACAATCGAGTTGAGAGGTAAAACAATAAAAACATTTTTGTTTCTAGTTTTGGCACCTGCCTAGGCACTCAACTACAGATGAAAAACCACCAGCAAATGCACTAAGTAATGTGAGCTTCGTTTTATACTCATGTGGTTTCTTTAATCAGGAAGTTGGTAGGCCAGTGCCCAATTGCTTTAAAAAGGCTGCACAAAGTGTTGGTCTCAGGCTGTGACTCTTATTCAGAGTTACAAAGTGATGCTGACAGTGTCAACAACAGGACAGACATTAGTCACACCCATGGAACACATTTAGAAAGTATTTTATAGTGACAAAGCCCAAACTGTTAGTTGTATTCAACACAGACAATGTGTTGATATGAAAAAGGGAAATTGCCAAAGGTTACTTCCCTAAGGATACTCCAAAATGATACTCCAATGTATCTTTCAGCTACTTCTTCTGAAATAGATGAAACAGTCATCACAGTAATGTAGATCAGAAAGTTATGCTTCTCAGTGCTAAAGCAAGTTGGCAGATTTGTGAGCCTTTGGGGAAATATCAACAAATGTGTGTTATGGGTTTCTGGGGCTAAATATGCCTTTAATTTGTGTACAAACTGAAGAACTCCAGCATTCAAAACACCAATATTACATTTACAATGACTTAAAAGCAAGACAAGGAAATAAATCGTAAATGATCACATCATCATTTCCACTGTATTACTGTGGTCATCATATTGACATGCCTCACATGACAAGAGGCTCTCCGATCAATTTGCCTGACCAAAAGGTAAACAAGGTTAAAAAGACTGACGAATAAAATGCATCGGGGGAGGAAAACAAATGAAAATGTAAAGATATATGTGACACATAATCTGAACTGCATGGCCAGTGAGATTTAAGGGTTTCCACCATATCGAGTTCAACTTCCTACATATTTGAAGTGACAGTGAAACTATGCATATGACAAGTGCAGTAGATAGTTAGCAGGACAGCTCGGGAAACGGGAATAGTTTCAGCGATGTGTCTTCGTATAAAAGGAAATACCCAGCCACTGTCACTAATTTTATGTGAAATCAAAGAGCGAGTTAGCAAGTCTGGCTATCTGGTAGCAGGCTGTGGCTAAGCTAAAGTAACTAGCTACCGCTCGTTGGTGTGTAAAAACTTCTGTAAAACAGCAGCCGAGGTCTCGGGGGTGAAACGACCTGTCCGTAGAGGCAAAGGGTCGTCGGAGGAGAGACTGGGTGAATTTCTAATATGTGCACGGTTCCTATTTTGAGTCAGGACCGTACAAGGAGCCTCCGTTTGAGATTCGCAAATGAGCGGAAGTTGAGCTAAAAATAATAAGAGCAGAAGCAGCAGCCGCGGAGCCGAGGCCCGGGGTTTTCTGTAAATCTAATAACGACGCCGGTCCACACCGACAAACGGACCCCGACACCACCCAGAACCCGGGTGGCGACGTGTCGGACCGGGTGTGGGGGTAAAGCCTGCATTCTCTATCGGCGCTTACCTTTGCCTCGTCGGATATGGGCTCCTCATGATCCGCCATCTTTTCTAACGGCACCACCAGCTTGTCAGAGCTCCGTGACGTCATGGCATGGGTGGTATCCCAGCTCGGGTCAGTTGAGTTTCGTCAGATCTCGGTGATGCTGTCATTCCCAGGTCACCCGCCCCCTTTCTGCCACTCACGTCAGTCCTGTCTGCAGAATTTCAACCAGCCAGTCATGTTTGAAAAGACTGTGCCTGTTCAGTTCAACACATCAACTGATATATATTTGTGTTTTTGAAAACATCAAAGCATGTCCATGGAATAAACAAAATGTCATTAGTTATCTACACTAAAATACAGTGACAGCACGAGCATGCTTAGCGTGCATAGCTTTACATAGCAATAAAGAATAAACAAGACATGGCAGTGGGAAACAAAACGAAATGGGTTTAAACCAGTTGTCAAAATTGTGCCAGATTTGTCAAGCCACAAATAATTCTGGTGTTCTATTGGTTCAGCGCATACCTTCTCATCTGATTACACTGTCAAAGTATAAAGTAACGTATTATTCTGTACTTCAACGATGTTGTTATTACATTTATTATTTTAAACATTTACAAGTTTTCAAATCAAAATAGTTTTGTTGTGTTTGCTTTCAGTGAAGTCAGCATTCTAATGCTGCACATGGTCAAAGTTACGGACTCTGTTTTACGCCTGAGTTTAAATACATTGCTCTGAATACAATCTTTGAAGTTCTTGTTCATCCTCAGGAGAGATAGTGAGGAAAGCCCTGTGATAACGCAGAGATCCTGTCACAGTGTGTATGCCATGTCTTTCACCATTAGATGGCGAGCAAACACTGTTTTCCTAAACTCCATGGAATAGAGCGTTTCAGGAAGAATGAGATCAGTTACACTATGACTCATTCTCTTTCACGCTGTTAACAGCCAGAAGTAAAACATCTGACTGAATACAAAAGCCCACAGTCACAGAGACACAGGGCTGTTAAACATTATCACAGATGGAGGATGGTGGATTGACTGGTTAGGAGGAGAAGTTAGGATTTTGGTGGAGGAAGTTCAAAGATTGCTGTCTGAGCCAACACTATGAGAAAATCTGGTTGATAAAACCTTTAACCCTCATGAGTCACAGATGTGCTATTCATTGCACCTTCATGACCCATACAGTGTGGCTTTCGTTCATTTAATAATACGTTTTTGTCATCTGAACGTTGGTCAAGGTTTTGTACTAATAATTTACATGTACATTGTCTTTTATAAATATATAGAAGGTGATAACATGAAAATCCTTAATGTGTGAACTCAGGCTTTCAAAACATCTAATGAAGAATGACCTCTAAAATATTTGAAAGTGAAAATGAATCACATCTTAAAGCTTTTATATATATATATATATATATATATATATATATATATATATAAATTTGTTTTTATTTATTGCTTGTATTTTCATTATCTTATTATGAGACTGTGATGTGCCAATACTTGACTTTGTGTTATTTTCTGCACCACATGGAAACTTAATTTTGTCATTCACCCTGCAATATCTGTAAAGGCGTTAAATTAAACTGAATTGAATACCTCCCCTTTTTTCCTCCTTTTCCATCAAGTTTTTTATTCAGCGGTACATTTGTGAGCTAGCTAACTGTTGAGCTACATAATGAATACTTCAGACTGAACTGCCACCTGAAAACTACACACCCTGCCTCTGTGCTGTGCCCTTTCCTCTCCCTCCAACACTGTAATTTATCTGTCCTCTGAAAAGGCCCAGAGTTCATTCATTTCCACCACCACGGATCTGTTCTACTTTGGTTGGGTCACTTCACTACTCATGTTGCTACTGAACCACACCACTATTACAGGGCGACGGCACGGAGAGCAGTGATGATAGTAATCTACATGGTAACGGGCCAGACTCGGTCCATCACCATCTCTTGCGTCTTACGACTGCACTTTGAACTAACAATAGAGTCCTCAAATGTATCATTACCAAATCTATCATTATAGTACCACACACATCATTGAATCATATCCTTACTAATGTTTCACCACTGTCATTTTAGACCTATTGAAAAAGGATCTTGGCTGATTTTAGAAAGTATTCTTATGCTGGAATACATTTCATTATGATTAATGAAGACCAAAAAGTATGACTGAGGCTTAGTCTCCATCCTTAGTGAGGCCCCACTGCCCAGCACAAGTGGTGGAATAATTGTGCCACTTCAGATTTGGGATGATGAGGCACACTGGAGAATAAAACCAGAGGGAATTTATAAATCCTGTAGTCTGCTGAGAGTTTGAATGGTTTGCAGTGCCACCATTGTGCCGACAATGGAGCCACTCATCACCTCTAGGCACCAAAGGGAGAATAGAGAACTCTGCATGTGAAAACGGGGGCAGCTCTGTGACTCATCCTAAACTGGTGCTTAGTCACCTTGGATACTCGTTACACTGTTCCCGCTCAGACAATAATCCACCAGAAGACTCAAAAGGCACTAAGGCGCTGAGGTATTAAAAGATGCAGAATGATGAACTGCGCGGGTACAATAGTTACAGAACTTTTGCATGTGAGTATCATTTTGGTCATACCCCAACCACTGATTGTGTCCCTCTCTGTTCTGGAGCCATCTGAGTATCGGTGTGAGACATTTCCTGGCAGCGCATCAAAGTCTAAGCAGGCAGTGCCACTGGGAGGACTGAGAACGCATCTCCACACCTCCTGACAGTATCTGTTGTAGTCTGCTTTGTGCCACTTCAGTAGCTGCTGTGGTGAAATCCAGGCACCGGTGGTGCAGACAGATGAGGGTTTGTATTGTTTGAAGTAAAGTATGTGGGGGGAGGGGGGAGACAAGCAGGTACAAACAATGCAATCAGGATATGGTTTTTGGCAAACTGTGATACGTTTAAGGGAAGCTGTTTTTTTTGGGCCAAACTGGAGGTGTGACTATAGGGAAAGCAATGTCAGTTGGTCCAGCAGAGACTTCAGGGTTGAGCACTCAGGAGGTTAGGAATTTCTACTGCAGCCTGAGGAAGAACTCTGGATATTGCCTGAATGAGCTTGTGAAAAACATGCAGGCGAAGATTCCTGGTGAGTAAGTGGGCATGTTGATGTCTGAGAGACAGAAAAAACACAAAAAGAAAATAAATATTGCAGGATGACAAGTCTTGACACTGATGAAAATGTCAAGGAGACACTATAGTCAATATTCTGTCAACAAAAAATCATCTTCGGTCACATTCTCAACATCTGCTCAATGGATTGGCATAGCACATCGAACCCTTAAAAACCTTTTTATTTATTTGAATTTTTTTGCTTTGAGTTCATGCTATAATTTTGTTAGTATTGTAGTAGTAGTATTTTGTAGTATTGTATCTGTATCTGTTTTCACCTGTTGTGTGGAAAGGTCTTCACCCCTCCATGGCCCTCTGGGACTCTGGTGCCCCACTAAGCCACAGATATGGGCTTTCAACGCCAGTCTGGCTGTGATCACACTCCCCAGGAATTCCTCAGTGCACCAGCACTCCCAGTCCTGATTATTGGTTCTTTCACAGTGATTCAATTTTTGCATGAGTGATTGTGGAGTTATTCATTGAGGGGACTTCCAACCAGACTGGCTTAGTCAATGAGAAATCTGAGAATTTAAGCTTACATTACGGAAAGCCAAGGTGTAAAGATTCAGTCATTCTCTGGCATTGACTGGCTATATATATATACGTATATATATATATAATTCAAATATAGAAGAAGCAATTTTGCAATTAACATCAGCACTTGACATTGCAAACACCTTGACTTTGCGAACAGGAAAGCCAGAGAGCTGCAATCACAGCAGACAGAAAATTCATTTTCAGGGTTGAACTGTGTTGACCTTGGACGATTGAATGCTGGAATGAAAATCCTCAGCCAACAAGCCTGTAGGTCTGAATTATAAGATGTGTTCACTGTCAAGTGCATTGGACCGCATGTTCAATTATGGATTTGGGCCTCACTCGCACACATGTTGCACCTGAGGGCGAAAAATTGTGAGAAGGCAGCCGTCATTGGAGACGTGTCTTAATTAGATAAATAGCATCAAGGGAAAGTAAAAAATGTGAACCACAGCGAGGTGTCCCATTGTGTTTTGAAAGAATTGTGGCCTCAGCTCCTCTAATGCTAAACATTAATCAGCTTGATCTTGAAATAGTGATGTCAAGGTCATAAATGTCCATGTATCTTAAAAAAAAAAAAAAGCCCCCGAGGATATATCCAAATTGTTTGATTTAGGTCTGCTGTCCATACAATGCATCTGCAGTGGTTTAGTTTATGTATGAACGTTATTGACCACTTGCAATATGAAATGATGTTGATGTCAGAATTGATCTCCCCTCAAGTTTAACAGTTGATGACAGACGTTAAACAGTCTAGGGCTGAAGGCAACCACTGCCATTATCCCAGTGTAAACATGTCCCTAAATAGAGCAGAGGATGACTCAGCAGACACAGATACTTCTTTTAATACCTTTTGATACCTCTTTTAATTAATTCTGGGTTGGGTGGGGCTGATGTTATGACTTGTGTTTCTAAACCACAGAAGAGGAAAACAACTGGCAGCCTGAAATCAGATCATTTTGTTTTTTTTTTTTTAATTATTTTTATTTCGCCATATCAGATTGAGACATTCGTGGGTGTTGTTGGAAACAGCTAATCCTGTAATTACTGCCAGCAATATGACTTCAAATCAAACTGTTTGCTTTGTTGACGAATACTCAATATCCACATTGAATTGCAAGCTTTTATTTTGAAAAAAATGTGAACTCTGAAGATTAAGATAACATTGCTGATGAAATTGCCAACATGCAATTATTTAAAAAAATATTATATTAAATAGCAACACCAGTTAAATAAATTATTCAAATGTATATAAAAGCAAATTCAACTGACCATGAACTCTTCTGTGCAGATATGAGAAACACGTGGTTTTTTTCACTTCACTCTGCACCATACTGAATAAAAACTCTGCACAAACTTCCAGCGCACAAACAAAACAAGTGACACAATGTTGTTGGTCTATTTGTGCAAGAGCCACCAATGACAAGGCATAAATCAGAAGTTGCTCTGGCACATTATCACAGGACATGTGAGAACAGAACAATCCAAACAGGCAGGTTTGGAACAGGGACTGCACCCTTGTTTGTATTCCTTAACCGGCTGGGTAATAGGAGCATCACAAAAGCCACAATGGTTTGGAACGTTTTGGTGGTTGCAATAATTAATAGCAGTAGCTGATACATTGCCTGAGATGGGTGTACAGTTCACTTTATGAACTCATATTTCAACTCGAGTGCTAATTGTGATCTCATAAAGCTTGTTGGCCGGCACTCTGTGACTCAGCTGTTACAGCTCCATTTGTAACAACACTTCAAAGTAAAGTGCTTCTCTTTCATGTGTTGTTTCCATTATGTTGTCCATGCTCCCTGCACTTGATCAAGTGTTGCTTTAAGTGCAGAGACAATGCACAATCAATAGGGGGAGCCAACAACACAAGGACAAGCGCCTATGCTGTTGTAAGTGCCAGCGCGGTAAAGATGTAGCAATAACCAATGTGAGATATAATATCTGATGAGAAATCTTAATGAAGGCAGCGGAGAAATCTGTGGCATGGGAGTGTGTGTGTGTGTGTTCCACCCGGTGCCATCTACCTCCCTGGTTTTGCTAAGGCATAAACTCATTAATGGTTTAATGAGTGAGGTTAGACCCAGCAGGTCAGAACGGCTCTGACTGGCTCATCGCATTATAAACTGATAAGATCGTATCTGTGTGCCCGTCCACTGTTGGTCTGAGAACGGCTTCATTTTAATTTTGGTAGGAAAAAAAAAAAAACTCACTTATAAATTAAATGGCCTCAACGTTATCACATTTTTATAGCGTACATCTGCATGTACATCTACATACATGTGCATGTGCTCGCATGCATGTGGGTGAGAGCTACCTGAGGTGTGTGCTCAGAGTTCGGCGGTAGACCCTGACATGCATACCGATCCCGCTGACTCACCTGATAAGGCCGTACAAGAAACTGCAGCCAGTTTTTTTTTTTTTGTGTGTTTTTTTTGCTGTGGCACCATCAAGGGTCGCACCTGTTGAACATGTGTGTGGCCGTGTTAGTGGTGTGTATCACTTACTGCAGGAGACAGGAACACACAGAGACACAGGTAGAGAACTGAGGTGGTGTGCTAAGCCTGCTGGTGTTGACTGAAGGACTTTCAGAGGGGATTAGCAAAGAGAGGAAAGAGGCTGTCAGTTTTAATGTGATATGATTTGTATTATTATTTTTTTTTTTTCAAAAAAGCCGTTTTTTCTTATGGCATTTCAACAATTTTAATAAAGAAATGATCAAAAGACAGCATGGAAGTCAATATCAACATAACACTTGATTTGAATAAACAACACAGAGAAAATTAGCTTACTATTGTGTAATGTCCAATTCTGTCTTAACTCCTTCCGTGCATGGTCCAGAGCTGTTACATGCACAAACTGGGCTCCAATCCAGAAATAATGACTAGAGGACGCCGGTAGCTCTGGAGATGACTGAGTGAAGGCTCGAGAGTGAAGAGAGATGAAAGATGAGACAATCCTGATGGCAGGAGGGCAATAGATGCGCCGGCTGAGATGCAAAGACAGACATGTCTCATCTTCGTGTTAGCTGGGGATTAACATGGGTTTTACTGGGATAATTCAAGCCTTAGGACGAGGACAATGCAGCACAGGGGTTAAGGTACCTCACATTAACTCCATGTTCTCCTGATGGGCTGGAAAATTCCACCACAGACTGTTGAACGTCTGTAATGTGTGTGTCAGTTTGAGGCAAGACGTGTTTGCTGGATTCCCAATCAAGGGCTGGAAAGAATTTGAATTAAAAACGATAATATCTTGTTTAAAGCTGCTACATCTCATAAACTGGGACCTGATCAAGATTTTATCATTTTCTTTCAAATCACACACATGGTGCGTTTTTGGACATTGTCATCGATTTCTCCGGCTATAATTCATGGCAAGCACATCTAGGAAACTGATATCTGTGAGTGTGTGCAATTTGGTGCAGCTTGATCGAATTTAAGGAGACTGATGGGCCTTGGCTGAGCTGAGTGCTCGATATCATACTAATTCTATAACTGCAGCTTTTTTTTTTTTTTTTTTTTACATAAATGACTCAGAAATAATGTGGTTTTACTTAGACACCATGAAACCCCCCAGAAAGAATGACTTACTTTTGGCCCTTCAAGGGTGTTTGAAGCTGTGGTGTTTAAGTCTGAGTGTTCTTATTCCCACTCAAAGTGTCTCTGGTAATTGAGGGACCATTTGTAGCATGACCTTATAAAACTCTGGAGTTGCCAAACAACTGTGAAAGGACGGCCTGTCCTGAAAGCCACAGTTAGAGGGCAGGGCAGGGGAGAGTCTAGACCACAGGGTGGGGATAAGGGGAGAGGAGGTGAGGGTGAAGGGTCAGAGGTCACCACCAACCAATGGGAACAAAAGATGGGGCGAACAAAAGCAGACACAAGAGGCAGTGACTGTGTACCCTGCACATTGTGTGCAAGTATGAAGTGTGTTGACCGAGTGCAAGTTCAATAACCCTCCATGTTCTTTTTAAGGAACGCAGGGCCCAGTTAACATCTCCACAACCTACAATGGCCTCTGTGCCATGGCACTGTTAGACCACATGAGGACTATCACACAATGTCAGCCTTATGGAAGGTTTACAGCACATGCAGGAACAGAAGTGCACGAGCAGCGAGCAGTTTTAACTGCACTTCCTTTCTGTAATTACAGTGCCATGCATTCTTGCCCTATGTCGACACGCGTATTCAATGAAAGCCATCATCACAGCTGTTTGTCTTGTTAACAAAGGATGTGCGGACACGGCGCATCTCTGATAGCATAGCTTTATTACACTGACAGCCCATTTGACATTACACAGGAACATGTACCTTCAGAATTGTTTTAACAGATGATAAATCATACACACACACGAGAGACAGTGTTAAGCACAGACAGTGAGTCATGGAGAATCACGTGATCAAAGTGACGGCAGTCTTCTGAGTGTTGCGTTGCTCACGTTTGTTCGGCTCCTCGCCGCTCCCCCAGCGATCTGGCAGTGATGAGCCGGGGCGACACGAGCACACGGCCACGCGTCAAAACGCGACAAAATGGCAGACAAGGGGACTGGGCGAGTGGCTGTGTTCATTGTTCATGGCACTGTTCACTTGAGTGGAGCAGAATTCTAAAGAAAAGGTTCATCACCGATACAAAAATATAGTACAGCAATTTTTTTGTCATAGCAAACATTCATACCTGTCCGTCGATGGCCCAGTCTCATCAGCAGCCCCTCCAATAACACAACATTTATACATATTTATACACAAAGCAAAGAAAAGGGGGAACTGGCCGCCAAAGATATTTCTATTATTTAGCCGATTCAAACCTAATGATGTTGACTTCTTTTCTTTTTTTTTTTTCCCCCTCCGTTTCCAGGAATTAATGATTTCATTTTGAAAATCCATAACAGATTCTTGAAATTGTCTTGAACTGTGTAATCCATCAGAATATATCAAAGCACAAAGTGGGACATTTCTGACTTGTTTAGGAGCAAAGTGCAAGAATGCAAAGTGAATCAGCTGGAATCTATCTCGTCAATAAATGATCATGAATTGAACATGAACTCTAAAACTGCATTAAAACACAATGCTGACGACACAAACAAACAAATGTGATAGATTCAACAAGTTTCAAGAATCTGTGAAATGATTTCTATATTGTACTAAAATTCTAAAAAACTTGTTTCAAATACAGACTTTTTGTAGTCATATTTCTTCATAAGGACATAACACACAGCCGTCATAAAGGTAGGGTGACACAATCGCATAATAACACACACCTGGTTTTTTAAGCCACGGGACCACAGGGAACCTCTGAGGTAAAACATAATCAAAGACCTGTTAATGAGGAAGCTGTTTTTTTTTTTTTTTTTTAAGGTCTGTAGTAGAGGCATGAGATGAAACCTACTCCTGGCTCTGGGTCTCAGTGAACGTGTCAGGCAGAGCAAGTTCTCCCTCAACACAACATCATTTGTACACAAACAGTGAGAAAAAAAGAAACAATACGATTCGCATTTGCTCGCTTTCTTTCCCCTGAAAACCTCAAAGCTTCAGGTTTAAAAACAAAAGCTGCTTCTAGCTCATTTCACTCAGAAACTGGGGATTCTAAACATGTGAGTCATGGTGAGACAGTGATTTTTCTTTTTTTTAATTATCCAAAGATAATTATTACAAACGAAGCATCCAGTGACCTGCCCACAGGCAGCAGCTTTCCTTTCCTGTTTTTGTTTTCACACGTCGCACCTCACACCTACACGTCCATTCCCCTGTTACCTGCCACCGGTCTGCAGCCTGCCTCGGTTTACTCACCCGAGGCGGCTTCATCGATCACAGCAGGCGCCACTGTCTCTGAGGTGTGCGAGGGTGGCGTACAGACGGGTTCATCGCGTGTGGGGGTGTGAAGCCCTCAACGCGACACTATACGTGGCCATTTGTCGAAAATTCACATTCCAGACAGTGGAAAAAAAAGGTCCAAGCCACATCCGCAAATCGCAGCACAAGAGCCGAATCAGGAAATCTATCCCTCTGTCAGCGAGGGAGGGTACAGCAGTCAGTAGGGGCTTTGACGAATGGCGTTGGGCTCCTGTGTCTCTGGCTTCCTCCGCTGTAGAGTTTCAGCGGAGGCGTTACCGTGCCCTGTTACTGTTGACCTCTCGCTCCCTGGGGTCAATTAAAGGTCACACAGGTTTGACGTTAAAGTCAGTCCATGGAGGCTCTTGACGATGCATGAGAGGGTCAAAGGTCGAGGATCTATGTACAATGAGCAGACAGTCAAAGCTCCGAGAACTGTTCCCCTCAGCATACAGTGTCCAGTGTTTTGCAAGTACTGTACATACAGTAGTTCTTCATTTCCTCACCTGGCTTGCTTCCTGGCTCCCTTTCTGAGTCTCTCTCCAGCCGCCCTCCCTCCCTCCCTTCCCTCCGGCTCCCCTCGTTCAGGTGCAGCAGTCCCGCTCCACGTGGCAAAGGAAGGGGGACTGGGAGGGCAGGGAAGTGGAGGTGGTCGCCTCGGATGAGGACGAGAAGGAGAAGGAGGGGGAGGAGCTGCCGTTGGAGGCGAGGAGGGAAGGGTATGGACTCATTTTGTCGATGTTGACGTAGGTGGTGTTGAGCAACACGTAGTGCTCGCCGCTGAAGCTGGAGAAGATGGCGGATATGCGTGACACCAGCTCGGAGAAAGAGGGGCGGCGCTCCGGCTTGGGATGCCAGCACTCAATCATCACCGTGTAGCTGGACGAGAGAGGGGGAGGAGTCGGAACAAAAGTCAGACTTGAAGTCAGTGCTTTGGCTGCAGATATTTTGTTTTCCAGTATTTAATTAATAGTAATTAATCAAAACGGATGATTTTGTTAGACATCATCAAAACACTGGGGGGGCATTCTTTTCAGCAAGTTTCAGCAAGTAGGATGCAACAAACTAGAGAATGAGCGTGTGAGTTCACACACCACCACAAGGGCGGCGGCAGAGAGGAGCGAACGCTGGTGAAATACAGCGCAGGTGCAGACGCGGTAGCCAACACAAGGACAATACGGTGAAAGTCCAGAACATAACAACAGAAAAGACCACAAGTGTTTTGAGTTGTTCTCATCGGAGCATACATGTCTTCCACTGTCTTCTATTACTCGTGAAGTGCTTTTGTTTTTCATTACTTTTGGGGAGGGGGGGGGGGCTCCAGTGTCTGGGGGGGGGGGGGGGGGGGGCTCCAGTGTCTGCAGAGTTCATTTAACGTCGCCCCTCAACAACATAAAGATCTGTTAGAAATGATTCCTACCTCTCACGGGTTTTGTGTGTGTGAAATGAAAGGTCTGGAAATTGTTTTAAATCTTAAAGATAAGTTTGACTTCCACCAGATCTGGCCTCATTTTTTATCATTTTACAACCAAACCCTATCAACTCCTAACATATCTGCTATTCCTTTTCTCCCTGAGCTTGGCACGGCGACTCCATCATTGTTAAAAATTAAGAATAATGGCCCCATTACCACACATACAAACTATCTGCCAGGAACTGCTTTCATCACATCAGCCTGTGAACCATCAGGAGTGAGGAATTGTGGGAATGTTTGCAGACGTGCATCACCTCCTCATGTTGGTTTAATTTATAGCTTGGGAACTTTGGGGCCTCAGCCTCCCCTCACCTGAGCACTCCCACGTCTCGCAGTGTACGTCAGGATGTTATCTGTACTGCCTGAGGCCTCACTTGGCATTCGTTTCACAGCACCAGTGAGCCAGATTTTAATGGATGATGATAATTCAGATTCTGCTGTACTGAGTGAGTGGAAGTGTGCGCTTCATTGAGGCTGAAACACCCGGCTGCTGTGATTTGATCTGACATTTCCATAAAAAAGAAACGTTCTGCTTGTTCCCATCACTCATCAATTTCACATATATATATACATATATATATATACATATACATATATATACATTTTTTTAATTACAGCTGCACCAGGTAGGCGCCATTTTTCCTCAGAAACTAGACACTTTCTCTGAAGTTTGTGTCTGGAGTTCAGTTCAGCGGAGCCACAGAGTTTGACTGAAACTCTCCAAGCACAAAATCCCTCTGTGTCTGTGATGCGTTATCGCAGCCTGTCAGTACGGCTCTCCTGGCAGACTCTGATGTGAGCAGCTCCAAAGAAAACACGCTCGCACTCAGACAGAAGATTCAGGAGTCAAAAAAAAAAAAAAAAAGCCCTGCACTGCCAGCACTTGATGAGTGAACTTTAGTTGCAGCTGCCACAGCAACAGGTGCTTAGCAACAAAAAAAGATAAATAGAGCAGATAAAACACTCTGGAATTCAATTTGCATTTTAAACTTTAACAGTTGAGAAGGAAAATTGAATTTTATTTGACCCGAAGCTGTGATGAGACCTAACGCTTGACTGAAAAGGCCGAGCAGTGTGTTTCAGACTCAAACTGCAGATGATGGATGGTCTAAACTGGAGTGATCATTATTTATGACGTCAATTATTTATACAGCTCTTTCACCTTTCACTGTTTTTCCCAGCTGCTCTCTCCTGATCTCACCCTCCCCCCAGTATATCACTCACACTTATTGAGCAGCAGCTCAAAGAGTTGAAAAACATATATGCACGTGTGTGTGTGTGTGTGTGTGTGTGTGTCCACTCACAGTGCGTCGGGACAGAACTCAGGCTGCAGCAGCCTCCGCCCCTGCAGGAGGAACACGGTGATGTCGAAGGAGTTCACGTCAGAGTACGGGGGTGCTCCACGGGTCATCAGTTCCCATAGCAGCACGCCAAACGACCACTGTGAGAAGGAACATTCAACTGACTCCCTGTCGCATGGCTTTTTAATAACAACGCACTTTTACGAGGATACGTTCAATATGTTGTGGTCATCTGGATCTCCCAGGGTGCAAATGGGCCTGAGCTCTCACCACGTCCGACTTGGTGGTGAACTTGTGCGTCTGCAGACTCTCCAGTGCCATCCATTTGACAGGAAGCTTGACTCCGCTCTTGTTGTGGACGCTGTAATATTCTTTATCATAGACGTCTCTGGCCAAGCCAAAGTCTGCCACCTTCACCGTGTAGCTTTCATCCAACCTGTCAGGGAGAACAAGCATCACCTTCCAGCACTGTATTGTATGCGTGCTTATTCATTCTGTTCCTTCTTATGTTCTGACCTTCTCCTCCCCTCTAAAATGCACGTGAGCGCTCCTTAGCCAGGCATATTTCATTTGTATGACCCGCCTGATGGAATGAACGAATCACTGTGAACTCACATGCAGTTTCTGGCCGCGAGGTCTCTGTGGACGAACTTCTTGCTGGCCAGATACTCCATCCCTCGGGCCACCTGCAGTCCGAAGCCCATCAGGTCTTTCACTGTCGGGTTCTGGAGATAACACAAGAGATCAGCTCACTCCTTTAGAGTTCAGGCTGTTTTCAGCAAAGGTGACATTCAGCAAAGTGAAACATAAATGAAGATCACCGTAGTGTCTCCATTTAAAATCCCTGACCCTATCCAGTAAGTCCTTACGTGTGACTCGTCGCGGATGAAGTTGCGCAGGTCGCCGTGCTTCATGTAAGGGAGGACCACCAATGGCGACCCCTCGGGTGGGAGGCAGATACCCAGCAGGGAGAGAACGTTGGGGTGGCTGAAGTCCTTCATGATTATCCCTTCCTTCAGGAACTGGGACACCTCCTCCAGATCTGTGATACCTTGGGTTAAAAGAGGAAGAAAAAAAAACCTCATGGCATCTATTTCTACAACTCTCTGTAGAGGGCAGGAGTGACGACAGCTCAGGCCACTGTCCTTGCATCGCTGACAAGGTCATTCCACATATGGGCTATCTTTGGGGAATCGGAACGATGATGGAAACCAAAAACCTTTCCCTGAATACTGTCACACAGACCTGACCCACACCAAATCCCCATTTGCCAATTGCATCCCAGCCTCTGGTGCCCTGCACTTTAGCCCGGCTGATTCTGCTGTAATCTGGTTAGAGATCCTTAGGCCTGAAGGAACCAGCTGTTGGCCTTCAACTAAAAGAGGTCAGAACTCAGAGAGTGAGAGACACTTGGTTTTCAGAGGCTTGATTTGAAAGTTAGTGGGTAAATGACTTTTCTGCAATGACCAAGGCAGACACCCTGGTCTTATTTTATCGTGGAGGGACAGAATGTGTCCTTGGTCATTTCTCCTTTCAACTACTTTCTATAGTAATAGTTAAATTAGGGTAATTTAAGCCAACAACAATAACAATGAAGACGCTAAACCTAATAAAAGGTTCTAATCCCAGGGGACTCAGTCCCAGCAGACAGTGCTCGTCCAATTCCAAAAGAGCTTGGTGGCTCTTTGTGACAGCGTGGGCCTGCCCTCCACATTGCCCCAGCATCAATCTCCCTGCTCCCACTGACAGTTAACATGATTAGAGGGGACCTCACTGCCGTCCTCACCATCAGACGCTCATTCATCACCATCGTGTCAAGCTGGAAAGGATTTGGCACGCTGATGAGACTCGATCCCTAATGCGACTGGAGCACCATGATATCAGAAAAGACGTATGTGATACGAGTAGATGTAGGATGCAATAATTATACCTGGATGTGAATATGTTCGGAGAAGGAGGGGGCGTGTTTAGTGTCCTCCTGTCATGTTAGATTTTAACAGGTCCATTCCAAGTTAATTAACTCAACTGTAAGAAATGGGAGGTTTGTCTCAATGTGAGCTGGTGACCTGACCAAGGTGTATCCCACCTCTCACCCAATGTCAACTGGGATCAGCTGCAGCCCTCCAAAGGATAACTGGGAGAGATGTTTGATAGATGGATGGACTTAAAGTCAGATGCTTAGCCTCAGCCTGGCATTAACTGAAAATAATATTCTTTTCAACATTTCAACATCGCATGGCTCTGTTGCATTTCAAGTCTGAACACTGTTCCTGTGGTTGCTTGCGTCTTGAAGGAAAACAAAGCTTATTTGCCTAGTTGCTAGGTGGTGTAGAGCACAGGCACACTTGACTGTGTGGAGAAATGTAGACATATGAGACAGGGTGTAGATGAAGAGCAACACTGGCACTCCCCTTGTTTCCAAAGACTTTGGCTGCCCTCTTCTTATTGAAAGAGATTCCTACTTACGGTTCAGGGACTTGACAGCACAGTGCTGCTTCTGCCCATCTGGCTCAAGCAGAGTTCCATGGAAAACACAACCGAAGTGACCTGCAGGTTGCAACATGATTACAGAATTAAAGTCAGAATTTGTATGATGTCACAATCACAAAAAGGAAGCTCCTGTTCAAACCTACAAAGAGTTTCAAAAGAGGCCTAGTCCATTTTACACAGTGATATGTGAGATGCACCACATTCATTCCCAAAGAGAAAGAGGTGCAGCTGCGAAGCCAAGTCAAACAATGGGAGCCAGGCCCATGTAGGTTAGCAAGCATCAGTTGGAACGTTAGGATTTGAACTTCTCCGTACGTGCATTGTGGAGGTGACATGTCTGAGTGCCGTTAAGCTGGCAGTAATGCGTTTCAACCTGGAGGGAAGTTCTGGGTCCCACCTCTCTCCATACACCTGTCATCTACCAATCATGGTCGCATGAATTCTTTGGAAACCACGGCCAAGATGGAGGTGCCATTACAGTGAATTTAATCCTTTCCTCTGTTGTGTCAAGTGGAAACTTTACCACTGCACTACCTGTGTCCCCTACACTATGAGCACCCCCCCCCCCCCCCCCCCCCCCCCCCCCCCCCCCCCTACCTGTGTCCCCTACACTATGAGCACCCCCCCCCCATTCAAGACTTGTGGTCTCTCAGTCTGAGAGCAGGACTTAGTGATTGATTGCACATTCTGATTTTGTACTGCTTTCACTCAGAGCCCTGAGCTGTCTGTCATCTTCTTGCACTCCAGTGAGCAATCCACCGTCTCTAAATCTTGCCCATACATGGAAGAAACTACATGGCATCATCTAACTTGCCCACTTCACTGGCAGCTGAGACACTGTAAGCCATTTTTAGATTTTGTGCATATTTCATTTATGTCTTGGCCATGGTGATGAAGAACATGTGTCCTGCTCGTTGGATGCAAGATCACAGCAGTTCCAGAGATCAGTCTAAAATATTCCCGCCCACTGTTTAGACATAAAATAATGAAAGGTTTGGAGCTGTAGTCTTTAATGCTCACTTATGTTCGGGCAAAAACAAGCACATCGGACCCCTCTGAGTGTGTTATGCCGATTTTTACGCATGTAAAAAGGTTAATTTGGTTTCTCTAAAGTTACAATCACCCTCACACTAAATCACCGTCCTCAAGTAACCCAGTCTGCCTGTTTAATCATTAATACCCCACACAAGCTAATAACCAATGCCAAACCCCATTGAGTTATTGAGCATTTTATTGAATTATATCTCTTCTTTAAGACACAGGGTCTTGCCCCAGACAGGGAGGGGTGGAATAAAATGAGTGCGGCGTTCTCCTATCACGTCCGTGCAGATGGCTGAGGGTGTTAGATTACGCCTCCTGACAAAGGACCCTGGGAATACTAGCTGTGAACAAATCATCCTACGCCACTTTAAAAATCCTGCTTCGAAATCCCGGCTCTTTTCTTCAGGGGATAATTCAGCTGAGGGGGCAGGCCTGCTTTCTGGGGTCTCTCTCTCCTCTCAATGTTGAATTTGATCTGTGGGTCTGAGCCACCTACTTAAACACCACAATGTGAGGCGATTTTGTGTCTGCTAGTCCAACTCCACGGTTTGATAAAGCAGGCAATTAAGCTCTTTGTGGGCGACTTTAGCTTTTGCATAGCTTTACGTTAATCCCAAATCGAATGCCAAATTAAATGTAAGAGCACTGGACAAACGCATAGCTCCACATCAGTTTCAAGTATCCCAGCAGGAATCGTTTGCGTGAGAAAAAAAAAAAAAGAAATCAGGTCAAAAATGAGAACATTTAAGGTGCTGGTTGCTAAAATAGATTGTGGGGCACAACGTCAGATGGACTAAAAAAAGAGAATGTGTAGCTTGGATACAACTTTAGAGCAAAGGGATGAACTGAAAGTTTTATTTAGTAGCGCCAATAGTTTTGTTGATAGGAGCGATATCATAGTGTTGGTGAATGTTTTTGAAACTCAGCTCCATATCCATCAGAGAGACGAATATTTGTTTTGACAGGAGGATGAGGACATGAGGACATCAGATAAAATGATCATGGATATAGTGACTGACTGTATCTACTATGTATACTATGTTGATAAATGATTGGCACAAAATTGTATTGGATTTTTTGCCATATATGTCTGGATCTTAAAAAAAGATTTCAGCAGCTCTGTCAGTCACTTACTGCCCCTCTCTGTTGCTCTATCATCATGTTATTCTTAGCAGTGCACTGCTGACACAATGAAGCCAAACTTAGTGCCCCCTGCCATCTCCAGCAGCTCTCCGGCTATTGCCTTAGTTTATACATTCTGCTTAGTTTATAAATGGAGTATAAAGCAGTACAGCTTTATTCTAGTAATATTACAACTTTTTTGAAAAATAATAAATGACATGTTTATCCCCATATATTATGGCATTTCCTTTAAATTTCAGGTTTGTGCTTGTTCAACGTGGCTCTGGTACTCAATCACAATGAAGACAGGGTTTTAAAAATGAGCTTTTCCACCAGCGAAGAGAATCGTGGGACTGACCTCTGCCAATGACTTGGTTGAGGTGAAGCAGCAGCTGCTCTCTGGTGATCACCACGTGCTGCACTTCCTTCAGGAGGTCAGGGTGGAGACAGGATGGATCTATGTGGACCGGGGCCATCAGCAGGGGAGACACCAGCTCGCCCTCCATCCCAATACCCATCCCTCCACCCAGCGCGCCCAGTCTAGGAGACAGCAGCTCCCCGTTGCCTCCATAGATGGGAGGGGCGGCCCGGCACGTCTCTGGCCTGTCGGTGCCCTGATCTGGAGAGGCAAAGAAGACCGGGTCAAAAGTCAGAGACTGTATCAGCGAGGCCTCCAGAGGTCAAGGTCTGCTATAGAGCTTGCTACAAAGGCAGAGAGCAACTTGACACTAAGATGGAGGCAGGCATGGCGGGAAAAACAACATCTCTGATTTCCCCTCTGATGTGTTTGTGGAAAATTGAATAAACACAAAGGAACTATGAGCAAAATGATGCAAATTCGATCTTCAGAGCCAGAGCAGAAGACGGACAGGAAAATAAATGGGACAATAAAGTGAGACATGGACCTTCAGCTCCAGATTGTGACTCTCCCTAAGGACACGCAACAACTCATTAGAAACCTTCTCAGATTTTAGGTCTTTCAAGTAGCTGTCAAGCAGTTAGATAATTGTGTTGCCCAACTCCCTCAGGATCCAAGCTGAGAGGCCACCAGAACCACCGATGACTCGAATTACACCGAACGGCCGTAGAAAATTAGCCTAAAGATGTTTCAGCACACGGTGAAAACAGAGCACTCGTGTGACATGGACACAAAATAGGAAATAAAATACCGAGGCCCATCACCCCAAACTAAAGGAATGTGAAGAAGTTTTGATAAGGCTGAATTAATAGCTGACATCAATGCAAAACACTACCCATATTACCAAAATGTATTTAAAAGGATCTTAGCAAATAATTAATAACGTGCAGGGCTCCTACTTGACATTTTTATGCCAATTAATCAAATCATAAATAAGTGAATGTCTGACTTTATTTTTGTTTGTTGGATTATTTGTTTTCAAGATAAAGACAACACTATAACATGAAAACAAACAAAAAAACTGAAAACCTAGACAAACTTATTCATTTTTGGTATGGATTGAGATCATGGGCAGATCAGCCATTTTTTCTTTTCTTTTTTACTGTAGCTGTTTTCAGAACTGACCTGTCAGTTAATCTGGATGATTGGGCTCTATTGGAGTTTACCTATGGAAGTTCGCCTTCCAATCATGCAGAAAGCAGCAGGAGACTCTCCGCTCAGACGCATTAGCGACAGCAACAAATCCTGCACGACATCCAGGTGAGTGGTGGAGCAGCCGGTTGCAGCAGGCAGACAGGAAGTAACCCAGACATATTTGTGTTCCTTCCATGTTGCGAGTTAGAAGCGTCATCAACCACCTCACGCACGGTGAATCGCTGACATCAACTTCTCCTGACTCCTTACTTATCTCTCTCAGACCTTTGAGATCACATGTGCACCTATCCTGGACAAAATATGGAGGATCTGCAGAGTTTATGTCTGAAAGCAGCTTATGTATTGATCCAAAATATATAAAATGAGACTGTTCAGAATGTATAAGGCATGCGCTGCCAGCAAATAGATCAGCCCCACAGGGAGCGAAGAAGGTGTAAGGGAGGGAGGTGGGATGGGGGAGAAGAATGTCGAGTGGGGGTAGGGAGGGGCTCATGTGGTTGACGTACCCTCCAGCAGGGTGGTTCTATAGTCGACTGACTCGTGGGAGACCATTTCATTAGTGGGGCTGACGCTCCTTGCGTTAGCCAGCCTGTCCAGATGCTGGATGTGGCCCCGGCCATCATACCACACCTCAGACAGATCTAGAGACGGAGAGGGAGGGACAGAGGAGGAGCGGTGAAGAAGGAACGACAGAGACATGAGATGGATAAGAGGAGTTTGGAAGTGAAGGGGAGGGAGAAAGGGAGCGAGGATGAGATGGAGAGTAGGGGGAGAGAGGGGGGAGAGAGTTACTAAGAAAGGCAAAGCGTACCACCAGTGCGCCCCAAACATACTGTCAACTCAGCAGGCAAAACAAAACCCAGCAGATACACATGCACAGAGACACACATCTTTCTATAAAGTACAAATAATAAATTGCAAACAATACTCTGAATATATAATACGTAATTTTTATCATTAAAGTTCCAAACATATCATTCTGCTTTTTCAGCTGCAAGCTTTTTACTAAATATTTAGAATTCTGTGACTGAAAACTAGATAAGAGATTTTGAAAATAAAGTCATGATATAGAAATTCCAATAGTATGAGAATAAATGATAATATTAAGTTATAATTTTAAAAACAAATAAAATAGGACATTACAGCTATATAGTTGTTAAATTACGAAAGTCTTATTTTACTGAAACTGTTTCATCTAACTAAAATATATTCTGCAATCCTCATGTCAACACCAGGCTTCTCTTCACATTCCAGCCTATAATTTGCAATCGTAAAATCATAAACTATTTAACATTACGACCTTATTCTCCTTTTATTGGCCCTAATGGTCATAATTTACAAACATGAACTGGAGCCTCTGTTATGTCATTAGACATTAAAACTGAGGCAACAAGGTGACCTTTGACCTCCCGACCCCAACACTGCTGTTTACCGTCAATGTGCTTGTTTCTCCTCCACATCAGCAGTGTCCCCAGCAGCAGCAGCAGCAAGCTGACGCAGACACAGCCCACGATCAGGCCCGTGTAGTCCTGCTCCTGGGCCAGCGTCACCTTGCCCAGGTGCCGGATAGAATCCGCCTGACGCCACTGCAGAGGTCAAACGACAAGGGGTGGGGATGGAGGGGCACAGGGCGGACCACGTAGATGTTAAAAACAAGGAGACTGGTACACTCCATGTCTATGCACAGTAAACCCAGACACCAAGAATTACATGATACATCATTTTATCACAGTGAGGCTTGGACATGAGTTGCTCTTCATGATGAGAATGTCACGCTTGAGAAAATGGTAAAATTGGCATTGTGTTTATGCACTTCATAAAGATAATAACTCTTCTCTCAACTCCAGCAATGTGGAATTTAAATTAAAGGAGGATAATGTGCACAACTTCAGCTTAATGTTGTTTGGCTGGATGAACAGCACACAAAATAAAATCATAGGACACTGCAGAGCTATTGTTTTGTTTTTACTGCCGATCAGGGAAGAGTGATGTTCTGATACATTACATACATATGGTGTACACACAAAAGCCTTGAGTACCCCCCCCCCCTCCACACACACACACAGTCATCAGTCTGTTGCCTCAGTCTGGGGGCAGATTACATCAGTGATATTGCTTCTACCATTATTAGGTTTAGTGGAAATTAGGTTTTTTACTGCTGCTGATGGGATAGTCAGTGTGTGTGTAAATGCGTGGGCCTGTCTCGAAGTAGGGGTGTTATCAGTGTGTGTGTGTGTGTGGATAGGTTATAGGAGCTAAAGGATATTGGCTGATCCCTGCCAGTGATTAAGGATTTTCTGCTGAAGAGCAGTTCACAAGTCACCAGTGATGAGACTGATATCGTCTGGTCTGGAGCACGAGTGTGTTTTGCCAGGAGGGACCACTGGATATTATCTTGAAGGATGACTTGTGGATATCTGAGGCTCAGCAGCAGCTGATATTAACTTCAATCATAAAGGATATATATCTATATATCCTCATATCTATATGAATATGTATGCCAAGATACTAAGCTATTAGGCTGTTTAAATAGCTGTGTGTTATATAAAACAAAACAAAGAAACAAGATCTACTTCAATTTGACTTCATATATTTCCAAGTAATGTCTCCTGACATGGCTTTGACACTGAGCCAATGACGGGTCACTGAGGATTGTATTTTTTCCAAGAGTCAGTGGAGAATGACAGGCCTGCTCATGAACCGTCTTGTATGAAGTATAAATAGGATGTTGTACCTCTTCGATGGTGTTATTATATCTGTCTGAAACACTCGTAGCTCTCTGACAACAAAACCTGACATTCACTCACATACTTCCGGCTGTCACGTGTGCTTTAGCTGCCGGCGATGTGCTGATATGGAGTTTAGATTTGAATGTTTTGGAAGAGAACGTAGTGTTCCTGTAATCACAGGGTCACAGCTGTACATCAGCAAAGGAAACCGCTTCGCATGTCTCGTAAATCAGTCTTTAATTGAGCGTAATGGCAGATCATCATCTTGTCTGATGAATGTCAAACAAGTATGAGAGCCATCTGAGATTTCTAGAAGAACGCTGTCATACTACGAGAGTTGGGAGAGAGTTTAGTGACACAAGGAGTACACAACATCTTGAGCCAATCTCAGTGTTTCTTGAGAGAAGATGAAATTCCTTCCTCTTCCACAAACCAGGCAATTTCCTGGAGTCTCCATATTTCTTTTTTCAGGAATCAGTCGAAGTCTGATTTAGCAAGAAGCTCCACATTCCTCAACTCAAAGCAGTGGTTCTTAACCCCAATATTCTTTTCATCACTGATTTGATTCCCTTTAAGTGGCCCTCACACTCGTTATACTGGAGTTAATCTTACAGCTCTGTCCTTCACGCCAACTTGCAGACATGCTGTGTGTTGGGCTTCTGACATTTATTCCTCTCCTCCTGACTCATATTAAAGTGAGAAGGCAGCTGGACGGTGAGACCCTTCACTCCACGCACTGCGCAGTAAATTATTCCTGGAGACGTATTTGCTGTTTTCTTATAAGGGGACTGCATTAGAGCAGGAGAGTTATTGAAGTTTCCTGCCAATGATCTGGAACGCTGAAGGAATGTGATGCTTTCCGTGAACTTCCCAGAGCGCAGGATGAGGAGCTCAATGAGGCAGAATGATCCTGGCACTGTCCACTGAGAGCTCACACAACAAAGTCTGTCAATACTTTGTTTTATTTATTATCAACCTGTGCATCATTTAGTGGAAAATAAATAACTGTGAAATGTAAAGGTATGAACCAAAGTTGGAACATCCTTTGCTCGCCTGTTACCACTGTGTGTTATGTTATTTCTGTGTGGCAGACAGGCCTCCTCCTCCTCCTCCTCCTCAGGAGCAGGTGCTGTGATGTAATATGAAACCTTTTATTGCTGAAATCCTTTCTATGAGCCCTGTAATATAAACAAAGGGGAATTTTCTTATAAATGTATTAGCTGCAGCTTAATGGATCTCTGCTGTATGTGTGTGATACAGAGAATCCAAACGTCTCAACTTTCCTGACTCATATTTGTGGTTACCGAACTGGAGCAATGAGTGTGAAATCTGCTGCCATTGACACAAAAAATATTGAATTAAACCAATCTTATTTCTATTGGATCAGGGCAGAATGATGTCGACATGTTGGCAGATTTTTTTTTTTCCACACTTCTTCTTGCTTTCAACAGGAACAATGGGCAATTCTCCAGACTTTTTTTGCAGCTAGTTGTAGGGGGCTAGGTTAGCTAGCGCTAGTTTGTTTCAATGCCTAAAAATAACAGACTTAAAATCATAATTTTGTGTAGAACTTGAGCTGGTTATGGGGCTGTCATTGTTTTTACGGCAGTGTTACATGGGGATATTTACAAAAGGAAATTAGGTACCTTACCAGTAGAAGGAGCCAAATTATGAGAGCTATCATGGCTTCGTACTGATTTAAAGGTACAGTGTGTAGAATTTAGTGACATCTAGTGGTGAAACGTGAAGTGTAGTGGAATGGTGTCAGTGTTTAATTCGTAGAGCTTGAACAACCTCGATCATTAAATTCTACACACTGTACCTTAAATTAGCCAGTGCTGCTACTTGCAGTTACTAAAATGACAAACAAATAATGTCCTAGTAACATATATGTCTGTCGCCCAAACACTTCTTCAAACAGTCTGACGCTCCTCTCCTGAACAAGGTGTCTATTGAGAGGAGTGATTGTGTGTGTGTGTGTGTGTGTGTGTGTGAGAGAGAGTGGGTGGCTGCAAAATTGTGGTGACCCGGGTGTCAGTTCAGACAACAAGGAAGTCATAATTAAAGAAAATGCTTTGTTGACCAACTGTTAGGGAGGAGGTGCACAGTATCTGTGTGTGTGCACATGCACATCCAGGTGTAAGTGCTGAGCAGTGCACCTGTCTGTATGGCTGTGGCGTCATGTGAATGTGGGACTATATCAATGTGTGCGTTTGTGTCAAAGTGCATCTCCACTCGAAACTGGAAACTTTAAGGACTGAAAAGTTGCAGAACTGTCCACAACGTGTTGCTGAGCAGAGGAACAGAGGAAGGAAAAGACGTGTTCTCCCCTGACTGCAACACCTGTGTGCCTCACCTCCACCTGCAGCTCTTTTGCAGTGGCGGTCCGCAGCTCGGTGGGAACGGTGCACTCCAGAGTGTTTCCAACCAGAGTCAGAGTCTCGCAGCTGTGATTGGAAACAGTCAGGACCTGACACTTCATCGCCTCCCTGTCCATCCGATCCCCCTGCATTGATGAAATGTGGGAGGAAAGAGAGGGCGAGAGAAGGGGGTTAGGTGGAGGAAATAAGGGGCAGGAAGTTTGGAGGAAATACAGCAAAAGGGAAGAGGAGTGGAAAAGGAAGAGGAAACAGGTTGAAAGAGAGAGAGAGAAAGATGACGTGAGAAACGGTGGCTGCAAATGAGCAGCTTTGCAGGGAGTGATAGCCGTTACAGGGCTTTGCTCTCACAAGGTAAAAGGTTGAGAAACTATTAAGAATGACAAACAAAAGTCTAGTGTCATGTGGGTTTTTTGGTGCACACTCAATAATCTGTGACTGTGATGGTGACCTATACAGGGGCTAATTGACATACAACACAGGAATTTTTATTTTTTTCGTCATTGTCAATTTGTCAAAAAAGTTTCCCACGAAACCTGGTGAAGGGGTGAACAAGAATAAACTCATTCAACTTTGGTTAGAATCCGGATCAGGGTGTGTTGCAACATTTTAAGAAAATTATTAAAAATGAATGATTGATGGAAAACTAACTACAGCTGCACAGTTATTGGACCAATTTCGATAAGTGCGTCTCCTGCTTGTAATTCTAGTTCCTGAAAAGGAAGTTTCAATTATGCGACCTTCAAAAAGCAGAGTGCCAGATTAAAGAAGTACTCGCACGCAACAGCTAAAATGTCAGACTTTTTTTCATGCACGCTAATAAAGTGCAAGAATTAAGTTCGGCTTTTGGAGTTCATCATGATTCATGGTGAGTGGAGAACAGTGCGAAGTGAACTCGTCGGAGTTCTTGTGATTCTCAGTGGGACGAACAACAAAGAGGTCTGACAGGAAACAGACACAGCTATTGTCCCCGCCACTGAGTGTGTGTGTGTGTGTGTGTGTGTGTGTGTGCAGTTTGTCGGGAATCTGTGAAAGAACAACGCAGTTTGCTCCATTAACTCTCAGACCCGCTCGAGCACCCTCTTTCTCTTCGCACTTATTTTTGTTTCTTTCACTCACTCACTCACACATACATTAACACACTTGTAGCAGGAGGTAATATAGAGAATGATCACATTCCTTGCGTGACAGCTTGGGATTTTCCAATTTGACACAGAGTAGAGGCATGCACCTGTTCCCTCACACACTCTCTGCCCCAGTAACACACTCACACACGGACAGTACGACAAACATGGCAAGACAAACGCTATAATTCACCCTAGCTTGCAATTAAACCTCATAGAAACACACTAATGGGTTCCTACAACACAGTCCTCGCACTGTGTCTCCAGACTGTGGGTGTGTCAACACTGTACACAACACACAGGCCAGTCATCAAAGTTACACACAGTCTTGTCAGCAAAATCAGTCTATCTATAAAAAGGTTTGCACGATAATGAGGCGCTTCTCACACTCAACATTAAATTGATCAGCAGCGATAAGAGTCTGGCCACGAGCCACAGTCAATAGCATGGCTCTTCCATGTGTGAATATGGCAGTCAGAGATAATTAAACCTTTGTTTGTCTGCTATTAACAGTCTCGTTGGAGCAGCAGTTGTCAGGTGGGGCTAAATGAACGCAGCATTTTGGCCCCGTAGTCAAGGCCAGAGCGGAGCAGGGGTATCACATG
Source organism: Pseudorhombus dupliciocellatus (assembly GCA_016785235.1). Taxonomy (NCBI): domain Eukaryota; kingdom Metazoa; phylum Chordata; class Actinopteri; order Pleuronectiformes; family Paralichthyidae; genus Pseudorhombus; species Pseudorhombus dupliciocellatus. The sequence goes on from JAFBJW010000374.1 coordinate 131,474, forward strand.
CCATTAATTGTGGCCTGTTTGGCACCAGGAATTGTACCATCGCCCCATGGATAGAAACTGGGGGATTGTCTGGGCTTGGGGGGAGGGTATGAAGGGGGGACAGAGGTTAGTTCGGTGGATTTAGCATCGGGGCAAGGTCAGGTCTGGGAAGGGAGAGAGAGAGAAAAAGAAGAAGAAGGGGGGGAGGGTGGGGTGGGGATAGATTCCCAGCGAGACGTTCAGCACAGCTGCCAAAAAACATCGAGCTGCAGTTGACAAAGTAAAGAAAGAGAAGAAAAAAATATGTATTTCATTGTGTTCTTAAAACAGACTCTTGGGGCTGTGGTGGCTTGTTTGAAAAGCAGCATTAATATGTCAAGAGCTTTGACCCTGGTAGCCAGAACAATACAAGTCGAGAGAGAGAATACACAGCGAGACGTTCAGCACAGCTGCCAAAAACCATCGAGCTGCAGTTGACAAAGTAAAGAAAGAGAAGAAAAAAATATGTATTTCATTGTGTTCTTAAAACAGACTCTTGGGGCTGTGGTGGCTTGTTTGAAAAGCAGCATTAATATGTCAAGAGCTTTGACCCTGGTAGCCAGAACAATACAAGTCGAGAGAGAGAATACACAGAGAGGCAAAGCCGGAGGGGGGGTTGGGGGGGTGGGGATGTCGAGGTGGGGGTGTAAACGATGGGAAACAGACTCCATTTCCTGTTTTTCTTTCAGTATTGTTTCCTTCCCAACTTGACCTGGGCCGCAGATTGCTGCAAGTGTGAATGTGTGGATTGGGAGGCAAAGTGCAGCGACCTCAACCTGGTTCCACATCACTGGCCTGTGGCTTAACATGTCTGCCTTTTAGCGTCACATGAAGGGGACCATGGATTTGGGATCAGTCTTTGATCCTGATTTGCCCTTTGATTCTCAACAAAACAGAGCAACTCTTTTCCACTCGTTAAAGCATTGGTGTGAGGAAAAAGAGACAATGAGCCATGACGTGTTCAGCTGTCCTCACCTTGAGCTCCACTATGCTCTTGTTGTCCTTGGACGTGAGCTTGGGGTCCTGGAAAAGGGGGTCCTCCACGTAGATCAAGTCCCACTGGTCTGTGGAGTAGCCGTCCAAGACGAACGCCACCTTGGTGACCACCGGCGGCTGCAGGGCGAGCTTAGCGAGAGAGGGTGTGGTGCACTGGATGGACGTCCTGTTCTCCCCGTACACACAGCTCTGGAGGAGAAAAATATCAAGGTTAGAAACCTGGAACGCCATGTGTTGTAAAAACACACAATTCTTACAGGTTTACCTGAGCACTTGTTTACTGGTGTTTAGTTTTGTGATGTGTTACAACCAAATTACACGTATCACCCTTATTAGGAAATAGTAATAATAATAATAACAATAATAAAAGGAATGAGAGCCCATTGACTACTATTTGCTTTTGTTACTCTTTTTTAAAATACTTAAGGAATATAACAAAAATACTATTTTTTCACCTGGGTTCAAAAGAAACAAATGGTCCATCCATTATTTCAGCTTTCTTGCTCATCAAAAGTTACCTTCAGTAAGTGAAGTGTGACATGCTGGACACACTGCTGCAGTACTCAAAGCTTTGAGACGTTCAACAACAGTATGCAAAACCCTGAAGTGGGAACACTGCCGTGATTAATGTTTTTATTTACTTTTACTGCCTGAATGTTTCCAGCCAGCCACTCTAGAGAGGAGCTGGCACTAATACTTCTTTTGTAGTCAACACATTGCATGACATCCACGGCTGTCTCCACACGCCTGGCCTGAGGGCACAACAGCACTTTATCCATGTTGGATTCAGCCCAGGTAGGCCTCCTAGCTTTTGTGCTCATTGAGACCCCATTAAGTGAGAGACAGAAATCTTGGAGAACAAGAAAACCGTCATTTTTAAAAGGTCCCTTTTTACTTTTTACGTGTTATCACGTCATCAAAATGAGCAACAGTAGTCCAAACTGAACATCTTTTGTGTTTCTATGACTGCTGAAGGCTACCACAGGTTCGCTTTCATGTTTGGAAGGAGTGGGGAGGGGACTATTAAGATGCAACATGCAAATTCACCACGAGAAGCAGGACGTCCTTTGGTTCAGAACAAACTCAGCTATAATTACTGGCATCGTCTTAATGTTAAAACACATTAACATGGATGTTAAGTCATGTTCTATTAGTTTCCTTGTGTTGTTTACTCTGATTGATCTACCCACTCAATGATCAGACCTGCAGGCTGGAGCATGTAGACACACGAGTGATAAATCAGGATTAGACCTTTGGAGCTGACAATAATTACAGATACTCTGTCAAAACTTTAAATGCGGCTTATCTTGACTTGAACTCTCCGAAATGTTCTTCCTATGCACATGCCACACAGACCTAATTACACCAGGAGATAGATGTTAAACTGCCACTCTTACACGGTGTAGTAAACAGTAACCATCCATAGTTTTATAAACAGCGTGGGAGGAAATCTGTCGACATGGAGGACTTGTAAATGAACAGCCTCCAAATGGGATGAGATCCAGGGCAACTTTCCCAGAAACAAGAAATCAATAGACACACGAGTGGGAGGATAGCAAACAGTGTAGCTGAGATGAATTTGGTGAAAAAGAAACAGTTTAGTTTATAAAACAATATATTACCCTCCCTGGTGTGCTTGTCAACACACTGTTTTTACTACGCTCTACGTCCACACGCCACAGTTCACACCGTCATTAATCCTGTGGATACACTGAGGCAAAAAATAAAATGATTTGATTAATATATTGTGAAGAAAATTATTCCAGACAATGGATACAATAACTGTTAAACGTGTAGCGACATATTCATGTACACATGTGTGCTCAGAACAAACCAGACCCGTTTGGCTGGACTCTGAGGGCTGGTGTGTGTGTGCTGTGGTTTCAGTCACACTGTCCGTGTTTATCTTCTGGGTAACAAAGGTTGATTTGTCTCTTCAGTTGAAATCCCATGAGGATGGGAGGGGAAAGGAACAAGCTTGTGTTGATTTGCCTTTTGTGACATTTGAATGCAACATACACCTTTTTCAAACTGTTGTTGAGGGAGAGAATGGAGAACTACAATATTCCACTGAGCAGGTAGGGCAGGTATGTGCATGAGGTATAAGATTTCTGGTTTTGAATATTTCCAAACATACTGGTTTTTATCAAGATGACTAGACACATAAATCATCGGCTTCGTGCCCCTTGCTTTTTTCTTCCCATGACTTATTCGGCTGATTACCTGAGATACAGAGTTGCACACTAGAGCATTTTCAATGACTGTTTGGCCCATTACAGCAACCTTTTGAACTGGGTGGGGAACAGTAGCCTGGTCAACCGTGACATTAGAAGAAAAACAAACACTGAGGAGAACCGGTGTTGTATGTAGAAAAAGAGACACTTTACACTTTAGTGGTTTGTAGATAATGAGGGAATTATCGCTTTAAGTGATTCTTGTTGCCGTAGCCCTCTGATAGATTATAGAAAAGAGGCTAAGAGGCCTCAGCTCACACACGGTAGACCACTGATGGGTTAGATACTTGGATGCCAAGGTCAAAAATAACAAAACATTTTTGACAGAACGGTTTCTGTTCAGTAGCAGCAGCTCTGTGGAAGTGTTGCTGAAACGTCCTGATGAACTTCCCAGTCTGACTCCATGCAGAGCTGCGGTCGCCCAGATGGACGCACACACACGAACACGCTCAGAGTATAAACGGACAGGAACACATTAGAGACATTCCCCCAAACGGACAAGGTGTGCGCACGGCTGTGTGTGAGGCCGGTGAGGTTGCCTTATAACAACAATCCAATTAACCTCCTTTCATCTGAGGACCAAAAGTTACTGAGTGGAAAGGCACTGTAGGACCCCCCCCCCCCTCCCCTCCAGCCCTGTCTCTCAGGGGTGCAGCGAAAGGAAAAATATCCTGTGAATTAGTGGAAACCTCAGTCAGTTTCATTGTTTCGGCTGATGTCTCCTTGCATTTAGGCGAGAGGAGGTGAAGGGCAGCGGGTTGGGAGCAGCTGTAAATACAATCACTCAGAAAGCTGGCAGAGAGCGGGCCGAAAAAGTCTTACTGCGGGGTGATGAGAGAACCAGCGATCCCGAAAACCTCCGCCGTCCCTGAAGGATCATTAGTGTAACAGCCTGCGAAAAAGAAAAGTCATAACGGAGCTCCCACGTACAGCAACGCTTGTCAAATCTAGACTGATTTATGCTCGCAGAGTTTTTCGCTGCTTCCTACCAAGCTCTGCTGAGTTATCATTTACTTTGGACTTCAGGTCTCAGGGTAATCGTGCGTTGTCTATCATCTTGTTGCTTTTGGCATCTTGCTCCCTTCCCTCCTCCCACGTAATCTGCAAGGTGTATGCTCCTTACTTGTTTTCATCAGCGCTACCATCTAAATCCCAGTAAAAACATATGTCTCACACAGCTGCTTTAACAGAAAACATAAATGAAGCAACGCGTCACAAAAACCATCAATGCAAACACAACTAACAGTACGCCTGGTAGATGTATAGTAAGTAGTGGAATGTGCAGTTACTTTCCGTGGTCTGCGAAAACAGAACAAGCCAGTCACCGCTTAAAGTGAGGGCTTGTTTGTTAGGGCTGTTACAGTTCAGGTGTTTGGAGAAACCATGATACCTTAAATTGACAAGCATCAGCTCACTTGACCACAATAAGTAACTCTGCTTGTTTCGTTGTCAACATTCATTGTCGCTCGCCTCTCTTTAGTGTTGAGGCTTTTGCCTTCCATGTCCTGTCCTGGCCACCGTATGATTTGATTTTAAATGGCAACGCACAGCTCAACAGTTCCAAATAAGTACATGTTTCAACTTGGCTCACATCACATTGACACGAGGCGACCGAGGTGCTGCGGTCTCGCTGGCCGAGGATCAGCTCGGCGGGAAGCAGTTAGAGCTTTGACGCACCTATAGCCTGCTGACATGCAGGAAAACGTTCACTTTCACTCGCTACCCCCCCCCCCCCCCCCCAGCTGTGTGTGTGGGGCATGGGAAAGGAAAGAGGGTTCAAGAGGGATTCAGGTGTCAGCTGGAGGGATTTGGCCCACTGGGATGAGTTAGGATGACAAGTCCGACACCGAAAAGGGCAATTTGTGAATGCAGGCGACAGGTGCCTGGCTACAGTGAAGACAGCGCTAGTTAACCAAACTGCGTGAGATGCAGTGCAGCCCCCGTGAGGCAACTTGAGCATAAAGGAGTCTCTGCAGAGGGTTGTGACTTTCTTCACCTTTTTTTTTTTTGCTGTGTTTTTTGTATACGTGCTGCCCTCTGCGGCTTGTGTGACCATACCAGCTTTTCATGACGGATCGTAAAAAAAAAAATCTCTTTCATGTTTGTGGGAAAGTTGAGATTGGCTGAGACCCGGCTTTACTGGAGATCTGAGGGGCAGATATCAAGTCAACACTGGGAGTTTTTCTCTTTTTTTAATGCCCTGGCTCCAGCTGAGACCCCTGAACCCCTGGCTGTTGACTTTCGGTAGGTCTCTCTCAGGTCTCAGAGATTCTTTATTTAACTGCACTGAGGACGGGAGGTTGCCAACTGAACTGAACTGATCATCAGGCTTCTGTGGCTTCCTATGACGGACTAAGTTAAATGCATGGCTAATGTGCTAGTGCTGTGTTGGCATGGTCGAACGAAATGCCTTTGCCTTTGCACTGGCAACAGACACCTCTGAGACATCTTTCTGCAGCAGATCCTTGTCTCTATTTTGTATGATTAAGACAATAAGACACTTATATTGTCCCTTCCCAGGCGGGGCCATGCTCATCCCGTTTACTGGAAAGAATTTAACAGGCGACAGCTGGGGCTCTATGGGGCATGAGCCCATCCTAAATCATTAGTAATGATAGCCTGATTTTATACAGGCTGCTCGCTCCATGCCCACTCTCTCTCTCTCAATCTGTAGATAGAGTTTCTCATTTGCTTGAAACCTCTGACAGACATTTTTAAACAATTTTATGTTTATTTACTGTTTGATTCTTTTTTTTTCCTTTCTGTTTTTCATTTATTCTTCCACTATTGTTTAAAGACCAAATAAAGTGTTAATCGTAAAAAAAGACATTCTTTTTTTTTACCATCTCTCTCTGACTAGTTAATGAATAATATAGGTTCAGGGCAAAGTTGGGCTTAAACACACTGACATTCATGTTACAGCCATGCATTCTATTAACTGATCACATCTTTCACAACAGAGGGACTCGCTCATCCAGAGCGGGCAGGCCAAACAAACCGCTGGAAACCTCCGACTGCAGCAACAAGTGCCTACTGTTGCTCTAATAACTGCTCCACTGGAGCAGTTGAGAGTAGTCAAAGATGTCTTTGATAGTGACTTCTGAGGAGGGGGCGTGCTGGGGGTGGGGGTGAGGGGGGGTGCAGGTACACATCCAGATAATCTTCAGGTGTATTCCAAACAGAATCACAGGTCTGAGTTCAGACCTGCGTCTGTTCGCGCTGTTTCAGTGCAAAGAAGTCTGAGCTCCCCAGAGAGCCATCAACCCCTGACCTGAACACAGGTCAATGACCAGGGAAAGGGAAACCGAAAGACGAGACACCACAGGGAGTGTGTGTGTGTGTGTGTGTGTGTGTGTGTGTGTGTCCGTGTGTGTTAGGGAGACCATCAAGAGAAGACAAATTGGAGATGAAGAAAGATTTGCCAATAAAATTTGAGATGGAAGTCTTACTCCATGAGTGTGCGTGTTCTGTCACTCTGTGCCTGTGAAGCAGGATAACAAAGCACTGCTTGTCCTCAAACCACCCCCACCCCCCAAGGCAAACACACACACAGCCGAAAGGGATGCTTGTTTTTGATTCACTAAAAACATGTAACCTTTGCTCTGACAGAGTATTTACTCTTAAGAATAAAGGATTATTCTTTCTTATGGGGCAGAAGTTGTTAACAATCATCAAACCATGTCCATATAATGAAAGCTGAGACCTAAACAATTTCACCACATTGATATAAATGTTTGTTGACTTGCTTCACAAAATTTGCCTGCGGGCACATGTTTTCAGTTTGAGAGATTAAATCACTTCTTTATGTATGGGAATGTTCTTTAGCTTGAAAGATAAATACAGGCGCCCCTACTCTCTCTCTCTTTTTTTTTAAAGGTATCATTTCAGCAACCGTGATGAAATCCAAGCTGCGATCCACGTCCACTATCGGGGGCCGATCAGAAGCTCACTGCGTTCCAGTAAAAAGATGGACGCCACGCTGGGTCATTTCTGGGTCGCCAGTATTATTGCTTCAGACACTGGTTACTCTTTCCTGGCTGCAACATGAAAGTTCCAGTCAGGGTGCACTGCACTGGCCAAAGAGATATCTGGAATACGGTTTTCTCTTACTGAATATTATGCCTGTGTTATGAATTACAGATTTTCCCATGAAGTATTGCAGTTAAGAATGTTTCAAAAAACAGCGACATTGCGAAGAGTAGCATAACTCTCCATCTTCTCAGGGAATCTCCATCAATCACCATAAATCTTTAAAAGTGAATGCCCTGACATTAGGCCTTAGACATTTTCTGGAGTTTTCCTTCCACACCTGGTCAAAAACAACAGATGAAGGGTGTCGTGTAGGAGGCATAGCAACACCATCAAAACCAACGTTGGCCAGAAGATCAAATCCATGGCACCTACACTGCAGAAATTTTATCAACACATCCAATCACTCTGAGTGAATCTGCAGAAGTAATCCTGCTTTATTCTCACTAAGCCTCTTTCAGATTTCATCAGGAATTCTTGGTGAGATAACATATGGGGAAATTCAGCGTATGCCTGAAAGCAGCTAAATAAAACAGTTTGCACGTCTATGACTGGCCAGTTCAGAAAGTATCAGTTATCGGTTGGAGACGTTATGAAATGCTTGCAGACAGCGTGGTGAAAGCCTGCTGCGTGTCAGGGTTGGATAACACCTCTGGGCTGCCGTAACCAAGGCAGCGGTGCAACGTGCTCCAGGCATCCATATGTAGAACACCCCACGATAAGTAGAATAAAGTCTGACGACGGTGAAGAGAGCCAGAGTATCCTTAAGGCTTCGCTCTTCAGCGTGTGAGCCAGACGTCATACTGGAGAGTTTCCATTTCCTCGCTATATAGATTTTTTTGCTTCTAAATGGGTTCTGGAGGCGTAACTCTGCGTAATGACAATACCACGCATGTGACAGTCTGCATGTGATATTACTAATTGTCTGAAGGAGTTGCAGGAATATACGCCCACTAAAGCAGGAACAGTTTTTTGATTGGACGCCTTCACATTTCCATGGCATCTCAAAAAACCACGACAATTAAAGCAATGGTTAGATTTATGATGCTGATGTGGTGTTTGAACAGGGGACATGCAGAGATTCAAAAAGCCAAGCTGACCCACAAGAGGGGAGAGACCCACCTCTGAGCAGAAAACCAACGAGTTATAGGAGGATGTTTCTTTTACGCACCACATGGAAGACCTCAGCGTCCTGACTGGTGGTGAGGACCATCTGGGGCTGGAGGCCGGACTGGAGGAAGAAGCCGTGAGCGGACACCGTGCAGCCTCCACTACAGTGAGGGGGTTGAAAAGGGGAATTAGCATCAGCCTGAGCCAAGAGCCTCATTCGATTCCCCACTGGGAGTGATCTGCTGTTAGCAGTTTAGCCTCTCCTCACCTCCCACTTGTTCTCTCCTACTTTAAGAGTGGAGCGAACAAGTGGAGCTGACAAAGAGTGATGGACAAACCATTCCGGTAAAAACCCGAGGAGAGTTCTCACCTGACGAAGGAGCGAGACGGCTGGATGCTGTTGATGATGGGGTCTTGGTTGTAGGTGAACATCACAGGGGCGTGGATCTCCACCGAGTCCACTGTCAGCTTCACGGGTTGATCGGACGGAACAGCGTGAGGGGACGTTTTGCAGGTCAGCATGGTGGATGACAGGCTGGTGGTGGGAGGGTCAGAGGTCAATGGGAGTGAGTCAACACAGAAGACATATTGTTGTGTCAGAGTGTACAGTGGGGTCCATTGTCCAAGCCCCCATTCATACCCATTCTCTCACATTATCCCTAATAAATCAAGCTTGAGCAGGAAATTGACGAAAGGAGGAAAGAAGAGAAAAAAATTAGAGGAGATGACTGAGTGCAAGAAAAATATTTGACCTTTTAACCGATTTCTGGGCTCGCAGGCAAAAACTTTCTCGATAAAGTCACAGTAATTTCAGAGCAAATTGGTCACTGTGTCTTAAAAACAAAGCAACCCAAGTACAACAGCAAAGGCACGCCAATTCCACAGAAAGCCAAAAAGAAAAAAGAAGAACAATGCCTAGAAAATGTGTCACTCGATGTGTAAACTTTATTTGACACATTAACAGGAGAAGCAAAAAATAAAAAGAAATGATTATCTTTATTATTATGTTATTTACATGCCAATGAACTGAAGTTCAACCAGGGCAAAAGGGGCTAAGACTCATGTCAACTGACCTCTGGATTTTACAGGCGCTTTTCCCAACTGTCACCTCTTGTCTGTTTCCAGTGTCGAGGAAAGCTCCTCTGATGGTCAGCATGGTGTTTCCGGACTTCGGCCCAAACGTTGGGAAGATTTCGTGGATCATGGGGTCCTGGACACACACACCAGCACACTCTATCACTATCTCAGAGTGATGTTAACATTCGAGTGTTTCCCTTCACTTTGTTTGTTTGAAGGAAAAATATCCGTCAAAATTATACCAACATTTGTAATAGAATTCATTGGGTGACTGTTAAGAACAACGTTTAAACATAAGCTCATCAGGAGTTTTATTATGAGTTTGATGCAGTAAAAGAGTAGTGCGACCAAAAAGAAGGAAAACCCCATTTCTTACCACAAAGGTGAAGCCCTCCATCTTGGCCACCTTGTTGTCAGTGCTGACCTTGACCGTGTGTCCTGACGGGGTGAAGTTCCCACTGAACGCTGGGTAACACTGCATCTCAGTCCACCTAAACAAGAAGCACACCCCCTCAAAATGACACACAAACCAGGCATTATACCCTGCAACAACCACCCAGCATTTACCCTAATTCAATGATCATCCGCTGCCCTGCAGGAATGCACGAGGCCATCTTCATGTGGGATTGTGTTTTTTTTCCTCCCTAATTTATGACAAGTTGTTTGTAGCAAAAGGGCCTTTTTGAATGAATATGGCGTGGCCTCAGTGGTTTTGTGGAAAGTCTGGACACAGCGATTTTTTCCCAGCAATTTTTCAGTTAGTAGAGTCATGTGTCGAATGTGGCACGCTGCTGGAGAAGTAATGGGGGGGGGGTGCTTCTAAACATTCTTCCTTCAACACAATAAACCCCATTAAGCCTGCTGTGCCCCAACTGGCTGCCAGCACTTAAAGCACAACTCTTACAGGTGGCTGTTCAGATACTGCGCGGGGACAGTTGCTGCATTTGTACACACACCTGTTGACGTTGTCTTGTCTGGGCAGTCTGCAGGGAGCTCCTGCCACCTCCACCGTCACCAGTGAGGCCTTGAAGCTCTCCGTCTTGTCGAAGCCAAAGTTGTGGCCGCAAATAGTGACCGCTGTCAACCCTCGTATCGGCCCAGAGGATGGAAAAACCTAAAGCAGACATGAGGAGCATTCTGAAGTCAGTTTGTAATATAATAAGACAGTGAAGCTCAGCATTCAGCCTTCTTGGACATGGATTTATATACAGGCGATACTACGACCACTGCTTCCTTCCTCTGCCTGGTGTCGATCCAGGTGTATTTGTTTTCACCGACAGGGTTAACATTTCAGGTCAGATTTTACCCACAGCCATCCACTTCAACCTCCGTCAGCTATTGCAAGGATCCCAGAACCAGTACGAGCCTGCTTACAGCCATAAATCAACCGTACAGTGCAGTAAAGATACACAGCATATTTTTCAAATCCCAGTCATTGAGTGCTGGACTTGTTTCATATTTAAACTGTATATATAATCCACCTATTCATTTACACAATGAAATCATGTTCTACCAAATTCCAAAATCAACAACACAGATCATTGATATAGACTAAAACCTGCATCTCCTTTCTACCCTAACCCTGACCCGTCATTGAAAACAAAACAAATTGAAAATAAAACTTTCTCCATCCAAATGTTGTGTAAATGTGATTTAGATTGAATTTGATTCAAGATGGTGTGTAACAGCTCTTTTCAAAGGTCCCAGAGGGAAAGGGGAGTTTGGTTTTGTTTTTCTTGAAGGGTCAGTGGGCCAGCATGAGGTGCTGCATTAAGCGCCAGGAAGAATGAGAGCTCAGTGTGAGCGTGGTGCCTTCAAGGACAGCGAGCCTGCTGGTTCATGAGGAGCTTCACACAGAGCAAACAGGTTGAACAGGATGATTCTGCTTTTGGAGGGAGAGGAGTTTGATCACATGAGTGGTGTCCAAGCAAACTGAGTGAGCAGGAAGTAGCAAAGGTTACACAGCTTGTTTTTAGGTCCTGGTTATTTACACAGCGTCAGAGCACCAGCGCCCTGAACAATCAGGACTTGATAAGTTGAAGTGTCGCCATCATGTTTTGTTGTCTGTTCACATGTCAGTGGAATGTGCTGAATTAAATAAACCATGACCCTATAGTGGCCCTATCGCCACGGCGATAAGTGGTTGCTGTTACCTTAGTGATGACCGGTGCACAGTATCGCTGTGTCCAGTTGGAGGAGGGACACTGGTCAGCTCTGCTGCAGCGTCCGTTACACCAGCCACATTCAGTTACCCTGGACGACAGCAAGCAGGAAGTACAGGTGGTCAGCTGACCACAGCCAGGGCCAATCAGAGGGACCTTGGTGATCTAAGAGGAGGAAAAATAATGATTTAAAGAATTTATGTTCATAGTGTTTGAGGTTTGACAAAAAAATCTTACGAGCACTTTAAAGAAGAACAAAATACTACTGCTCAAACTTTACATCCATTGAGGACATAATTGTTTTTGTATAATTTTATTTCCCATCTGACACTAATACATCACAATTGGAATGTGGAGGTCTGTGAATCCTGAAGCCTGAAGTGTAGTTTGAAATTCCTTCTTAAAACCCACGAATGCATCGAACAGTTTCAGTGTGTCTGATGATGTAGGACTGTCTGCAGGACCAAACATCACTTAACAGTTTTACAACTTCACTTCCACTGTCCAAGTTTTTCGCTCTTGTTTTGTTGACAAGTATTCAGTGAAGTGCACTGAAGGTCTGCAGTAGTAATCTGTCTTTAGAGAGCACCATGGCTGTAGTTGTAGTGTTAATAACTGTGGGTACAATCCTACCTTGTTTCCTGTGGCTATTAGTATGGCTCCTTCTGAGTGGTTGACATCTGGCAGTGTGACACTGGAGGACACAGGTCTGGAGTCCAGGCGGATGTTGACGTGCGGAGAGGCAAATCGAGAGAACAGCACCTGAGGGAGGGAGCACACGGCACTGCGTTAATCTTCGACTCATTCAATGCAACGATAAAGTAATTTCATAACTGGAAAAGAAGAGTAGAGGACGATCAGAGCAACAGATATAGCAACAGTGGTATTACAACAATTTTAAACACACGTCTCAATAAACAAACAAATTGGTTTGAGTCAGAGTATGATTAAAAACCCAACATTTAAATCAGACAACTCAAACAAATCAAGTCTCCTGATGTACATTGTTGGCATAAATTCAACAAGTTGCTATAAAAACATCTCCAAAGACAACACGCAGTAAAATATTTAAGTACTTTCACCATATAAGCACTCCAAATACTTTGGCCAGAGCAGACCATCATTCCCAGTGTATAACTCACAGTGATGAATCAGAGCTTCACAATTTGGTCTGAAATTCGGGGGAACATGGCAGGCTGTGATGAGCATGTACAGATGCAGGGCAGAGGTGATCATGTATAAGACCGATACAGATACAGTGTCAGCAACCAGTCAATACTGACTGATAATATAATGGTCTCTTAATTAAAAAAATCATTTGTGATTAAAAAAAATGTTTCCATATGACCCGGCACTGGATACTGAACTTGCTTCAGTCCATAAACAAGCCAGTATGTCCAGTGCATACAGCTAAACCTTGCATAAAACTTACGCACACATCTGCTGCTCGACCGACTATATAATTATATTCAATTAAAAGACACAATGGGCCTCCCCACCCAAAGAAATGTTCCATTAAAAGTTCTAGCACTCAAGTCAGACGAGGACACCTGTAAAAAAAAAGAAGACGTTTTTATTCTCATGACCACAGCTTGCATTGTTGCTTTGTTTATTTGGAATGCTTCACAATGCTGTTCACTGATTGACATCATCACAGTGGATTAACTGCGAGACAAATACGAAGCAAAAACCAAGCGGATGGAGGAGCTGGAATACGTCTACAGGCTCTTTTGGCAGCGCACCACCAAAACAGTTGGGGAGGAAATATGATCAAGAGTATTTGTTTGAGCCTGCATATACAATTTCAGGACACTAAATCTGGATGCGTATTGGGTTGCATGCAATTATCAGAATTTGACAGGTATTAAAATTAGTCCTGGAATCCATCACAAATCTGTCATGTATCAAATTACACACTTTATTATATGTCAAAATGTTCCATGGGGTGTTTATCCCAATCAGCTAAATACCCCACCTAAGATTTGAAGTTAGATGTTGACATGTAAAAGAGAAGTTCAAGCTTTCAACATCTAACACAAATAAGGGGATAGAGAGAGACGACAGACTGGTTTAGAAGCACAGAGCAAAGAGATGCGGCCGTCAGCTTAACCACTGTGTATTTTACACACACACACACACACACACACACACCTGGGAAAGCGTTTTATTATTTGCGGTTAGCTGCAATTACTGGCCTGGGAGCAAACTGAAAAGTACACTGTCTTCTAATGGGGTGTGTATCTTCTTCAATTACAGTCTATGAATTGTCTTGAATTATATTGTTGCCCCTGTCAAACACACACAGCCTCGTACACACGGATACAGCACGGACACACACACACACAGATCCGCTCACACTCTCTCTGCTGGGTCAGGGTGGAGCACGTTTGGTGGGGCATGTACTAACTGTGTTCTTATGTAAATACACCCCCACAGCAGCATGGATGTGTTTATTGTATTGTTTTTTGTCATCCCATTACTGTTAGCGTGTTGAGCGTCCAATAAATGAGTGAAACACTGCATTGTAACTTTTAATGTGACTTGGCTGGCCCTCCGCTTGCCCTCGACCTTCACACTTGGCGAGGGTTGTTTTCCAGTGTCATGCCTCCCGCTGTTTGAGCCTCATGATCAACATCAGCTTTGTAACGGGGAGCATAATGGGTGGCTTTCCTCTGGGACGAGGCCATACAACAGGCATCTCTCTGGATGTAATTCCAGTGTAAATTACATCTTATTGTATTAAGCAGGCAGGGGGGAAGTTTGGCCCATAAACACGGCCACTGTGTGATTCCCACAGTGGGCCAACTGAAACCGAGGGAAACACTTCCTGAGCCAGAACTGAGTCCATGGAGGGGAACAGCGCTCTTTTTCTTTCACTGCCTCAAGTCCATGTTCCCTCTTGCCCCGTCCGCTGGGAGCGACCGGGAAACTGGAATGCATGAAAAGTTGACAAGCTCTTTTTTAATGCCACTAACAATGAAGGGACCTGCCACAGCAGAGGCTGCCATCTCCCACAGATCCTTGCTGCAGCTTGGCTCTGGACAGAAAGAGCAGGTGGCCGGAGGAGTAAGCTCAGGGCAGGGAAAGTGAACAAGACACAGGCGGGTACACGCCGGGCAGTCTTGGAACGAAGAACAGGGCAAGTAAGCAAGTTTGGCCAAATTGTATACACCACTGTATTTGAAAAGTACGAGAGAAGTTACGTCCTGAAATTATTAGTTCCTACTGTTACTGTTTTTTATCAAGGCAAGTCAGATCAACTTGTGGACAGAAACCTGCCAGATTCTTCCCGATTTCAACATTGAAGCACGCGCTGCAATTTTGCAACGTCTATTGAAAAAGGGCACAGTCTTTTTATGAAAGTAAGACTTTTAGGGTATTATGACACGCAGGGTGAGGAGCGTAGGACAGCTGGCCGACTCTTTAGACCCTCTAACACCCTTCGGCTAAAAACAATGAACTTCAGCCAATTCAGCCAACTCACAAAAAACAAAAGAGGGCTGAAGGAGGACGGGGGGGGGTTGGCGTGATGGGAAGGAGGGTTTATGGTAGAGAAATGCACAGCAACAGCTGCACTGAACGCTCAGCGAGGAGAAAATGCCGTGCGAGGGAGCGTGTCAGCGGAGCCCGCCGTTCACCATTAGCGTGCCGTTCAGCTTGTAAGCCCCCTCGTACCCCCAGCACCACCGTCTTAAACCCCACTACCCCCCCCCTTCCATGCAGCTGTCACCCCCCCCTTTCCCCTTCTCTTGCGGTCTGTTTCTCCCCCCCCCCCCCTTCCATGCAGCTGTCACCCCCCCCTTTCCCCTTCTCTTGCGGTCTGTTTTCCACGCACGTCTTTTTCATTCTTGTGTTTCAAAAACACGTGAGGTCATTTTGCTTTTACTTTTGTGCCTCATTCCATTCTCCACAGTTACCTCTTCACCACTGAAGCATACTGCAACAACACGAGGTCACCATGCAACTGCACTGTAATACATGCAGTTGTGACGGCAGAGTGGATGAACAAAACACCACGTACTAAAGGAGGGAAAGTCACAATAGTTATAGAACTTAAAGCATGAGGCTTCAGCCATCTATTCTATCTACCTGTCCTTTCATGCACAGAACACAATCAACACTGGGAGCCTCTAGTCTCTGTCCCATATTAATCCAGATTATTCCACAAGTACTACACTGAAAATAGAGGAGCACTGGTGACCAGGAGATTCTGAAAGCTGCAAACAATTGACCTGGATGGTGGAATCTAATGTGGGTCAGGACATACGCAAAACGGACTGTGGGGTGTTTGCTCAGATGGCAAACAGGAACGTGGGCTGTTAGGCGGCTCGCCGAGCATGGGCCAAAGGAAAGCAAATTGTGCAAACAGAAAACAGTCCTGGTGTTTGGTCATCGTTTCCCCCTAAGTCGCTCCTGACAGAGGCACCTGCAGCTGACTCTTTTGTTGTGTCTCCTGCAGGCGCTTTCACTCGTCACGTACCAACATCCTGCCACATTTACATGAACAATGATGGAGGGGAACTGCGCCAGTCCCTCCAGGGTATCTGTTAATGCCTAACTACAAGAATCTCAGATTGAGTTCCTTCGTATTTTTTTAATGGCGTTAACTGTCAAGGACAGTATTAAATGGCTTGCTCACCTGTATGTGGCGTCCATCTGCAGTGCCCAGGTACGCTACTGCTCGCCCATGCACTGGCACCACGCTTATAGAGGTAACCAAGGTGTTGGTGAGCTCCTTGTGCCAGTACTCCAGCCTCTGGACAAACTGGGTCACCTGCAGGCGGTAGTTGCTCTCCTTCCCTTCGCGGATTCCCTCGTGTAGGTCACAGTCGTCGGAGGAACTCTGCAAAGACATCACAAGCACCAAGGAGAGAAGATTAGCCATAAGAAAAATGAGACCAACACATGTGCACGACTGCAACCTCAGCGTGGTCATTTCCAACACCCTGTGAAGTGCACTTCAAATGGACACACAAATCTGGAGCAAACAGTGATTAGCACAGACGTTGGACTGCACTCTACTTTCTGGTACTCATCAGTGCGATTGGGTCATTTTGTCAACACAGACTTCTCCCATAAAAAGTCGTCATTATATAATATCATGTTGAACTTCTTTCATATTGTGCTCAAAGGGGGGGGGGGGTAAAGAGCCCAACCTCCTAAGCCCCCTCTGAGCTTGTCTTTCATCAGGCCGTGCTCGTAATGGAGGTCTCGCCGTGATAGTACCTCTAGGGCGAGCGCAGGCTTTGTTGAATTGGTCTGTGCACGGCCGGGTTTCATGGGAAACAGCGATGAGATCTTCATGCTGTTTTTCATTCCATGAACTCATTTTTCTCTCTCTGGCTGCGATGCCTCCTTTTACCCGGCCTCCTCTTTCTCCACTCCCATCGCCACAGCAGCTCTGTCCCTCTTGGGTTTTCAAATGTCGCTGGATTGTGCAGATTGTTGTGTCTGGAGCCTCTGGAGCATACAGTGAAAGCACTGACTGTAGCCAGGGCTTCTCTCTATCAATATCACCACACTCTCTCTCTCTCTCTCTCTCTCTCCTCTTACTGCTCGGCCCTGCCCTCTCACTGCTTCGGCTCTTTTAGTGTTTAGTCATGGTCCCCTGTCCCAGCCTCGGGTTTCATTAATTATTAATGACCCAGGCGGTGGTGGGGCCTCTTGTGGCTCTTAAGGTCCTTGACCTGGTCGCTTGACCAGACCTGAGCTTTCTGTTGTTTTCTCAGCTTCAGTGGATGATGACCTCTTCAGCCGAGTCACAAGAGGCAGGGTGATAGCAGGTAGACAGATTATGATGCCTTCGTTCAGAGGGCCCCACTGAGGAGTTTGGCCGTCAGTGGTTTTTGACATTAGCTTTAACCCTCTCGCATGACTTACAGAGTAAAAGGCCTGATCTCAGTGCATGAAACTAAATTGGTTTTAATCACTAACAGACTAATAATCCTCAAGGAACTGGCTGGGTCGTGAAGACATTACAAGCGGTCTGTGAGAAACATGCCACATTGTTTGTTTAGCGTTGATCTCAAAGGCAAGCTTTGAAGATGAAGAGAACGCAGGTGGGGGAAATAAATCAGGGAGGACTCTCTCTTGGTGACGTCACGTGGTTGAGATGAACAAGCCCGCGTGAACGGAGAAAGCAACAGAGGGCAGAAAAACCTGGCAAAGTGTCAAACACGCAGCAAGAACCCTTAATTAAAAAAAATATCCTCAAGAACAGTGGCTGCAGCAATGTGTTGGAAATCGACAGCTGGAAGAGACGCTTGAAACGGTGGTGCAGCCAGCTAATCTGCATCTAATTACTGAGTGTGAAAGACGGGGGGAAAGTTCAGGGCATATGCGGAATGACTGAAAACAATTTAGAGTTGGACAAAGTTAAGGACACGTAGGACAAGATGGGGGTTTAATAAAAAGAAGCATCTCCTCCTCAAGCATGATGGCCTCTGACGTGGAGATCTGTGTATGCGCACGTATGACCACAAGTGTTGTTTATCTCATGCTTGTTCCTAGTTTCGCAAAATCGGGACAGGGTGCCCAGCACTGAGCAGTGAATCTGCCAAAACGGTCCTCGCTTCTTAAAAGTGGAGCGGATAGAAGCATCATCACTGCAGGGATTATGCCACGCGGCTCAGAAAACAGTCCTTGGCCTGATTATTTTCAGAGCAAACAAACGGTACTTTGGTTGTTTGTTGAATTGGAGCAGGACGATGGGAGGCACAACTGGAAAAGGTCTGGGAGGGCATTCCTCTGCTGGCTTTGCTGGGATACTTGTGAGGATCAAGGCAATGAAATTGGACAGTGGAGGGGCAGTTTGGACGGGCTTGTGGCTGTTAGCCTTGGCTGATTCTTGGCATGGAGAGAAAGAGAGAGACAGAGTTTTAGAAGATGTCACACTGACATAAGAGATTTTCATAGTAACGTTTAAGATTCAAGACTCATTTCCTTCGAATGGAAATATTTTTTTAAGAATATGAGCTGAACAGAGGGTCAAAATCGTGTAGGGTGTGGGGGGGGGGCAATAGGGTGGATCTGGGTTGTAGGTGGAAGCAAACAAGTCATTTAAACCAGTTTTTGTCTCTTCATAACCACAGGAGATCCTGTTTAGACAGTTACATGTCATCAAGTAACTAATGTCACAACATGTAGGTTTTTTTATTTTTTAAAACATGTTTTTGAAACACTGAGCTTTTGGATGATTTATGACATTGGCAAGTGCGCCTGATGTTCAACATCTTCCAAGTCACTTTGAGAGCATGTCTCTTGGCCGTAGAACAGGCACCGTAGGGCAGATATGCGAGATATCATACACCTTTGGCCCCATACATAACTAGCAGCTATTGTCCCCAAAAACAACGGCACAGCGATTGGGTTTCTGCGCCGCGGAGCTCCTAAACCCTAAAGGGGATGAAAGATGATCTGCGTGGCTTAATGTCGTTTTCATACGCTTGCTGTGGCCCCTGGGTCTTGTGTGAATAGACAACCGAATGCCTAATGCCTGACTTATAAACTGTGGACTGGGTTACCAGCAGAAGAGGATTTGGATACAAACAGTGCCGTGCAAAAAAATAGCATTCTTGCACACAATACACATTCTGGTGCAGAGGCTTGGCCTGGGCTGGCACACTCGCACACATGCACAACCGTGCGGAGTGGGTCTTGTCGCTCGCCCCTCAGCTGGCACTCTCACTGGAATAACACACCTTTTGACCTTTGGATAGCTTGTGCAATTGTGAGCGCCGGACAGCGGAGAGGTTCCGTCGTCGGGGTGTGTGCAAATGCATTTCTTAGAGAAAGTGACATGCAAAGGAATGTGGAGCACAGCACATGCACATGACTGCATGTGTGTGGATGTGTGTGTGTGTGGGGGGGGGGGCATTGTTGTCATAATGTTACAACACACATTACAGTACCCCACCTGGACTCAGGGTGCACGTTACTCTGCAACCTGACTCTCAGTAGTGAATAGCCATGATGTGTGTGTGTGTGTGTGTCTGAGCTCACAGGTGGCTGACTGCACACAGCCACATGCAGTCATGTGTTAATGTTTGCATGTGCTTGGTGTGTGTGTGTGAGTGTGGCTGCATCAGACTGTCAGGGTGTTAGCGACAGTTAAGGGAGGGGGGGGGGGGGGGGGGGGCAAGCGGACAAAGACCCCGGCCCCTCACGGTGCAGCTGGCCTCGCCCTCGAGTGGCCCGCCAGACGCCAGCTTTGTTTATAATGGGGCCCGGAGGTGGACACGGCGACGGGTGGAAAATGGCTTCGCACATAAACAGGTCCAACTGCAGACTTGGAGATTTCAGTCAAATTAGACACCTTGCTGGTAAAAAGGTAGATAACATGCGACTGTCAGGATGCATGGAATTCATGCTTATTATACACATGTTGAAAACGTTCCACTGCAATTACAAAACCAATGGCGTCACAAGGAGACTGTGGTCCTATATTTCTTATATCTCTTTTTTATGCTGAAGAGTAATGGACACTCAAATAAATAGGACACTCACCTCATGTAGTCTTTTGTATAAACGTTTAGTCTTTACAGACACCGTCCTGGGAATACCAGCCACAGAACAGAGTGGAGGTTTTGGAAATCACTGGTTTCCAAAGGAACCTGCATCATTCATCTGTCATCGAACTCCGACACAGCTGTAATCAGGTGAGACTACCTGGGAACGACTGAATGAATGTCGAGTTAAACATACTGTGTGCACAGTTGCACTGACTTTTCAAAAGCTTTGCACAACTACAGTAATTACGGAACTTTTCAAAAGGGTTCACGTGTTATCATAGTTTTCTTTTTGTGTACGACACAACCACTCACTCACAGTGAATCCTCCAGTGGATCACTAGACTGAAGCAGAACAAACACCTGGAGTCTTAACCAAAGATATTTCAGTCGCCCATCCTTAACAATTGTTGACCTTTTCACGAAGAGCAAAAACGATTCCCGGTGGCAGAATGTGCTCTTTACATTACCCAAAGCACAATTTTCATGTCAGACTTTGTGCTTTTATCATGATAAATTCTAACTCCACATTGCACAAGTCTTTCCCAGGAAAGATGCAGGAGAGAATGCCCTCCGCTGCTCCGTATCATTTGTCACTCACAATAGGACGAGGACGTTCTCCTGTTCAGGCCAGATACTGAAAATAAAACCTTATTGTTCCTCGGACATGTTAAATAAAGTAAGCCTCCAAGTCGCTCCCCCTTTCCTCCAACATAGATCAGCAAAGCTCTGCCGTTTTGCCCACCTATTCTCCTCATCGCCTTCAATTCTTCTCCTGGCCAAACACCTTCCTCTCTTTTTTTTTCTATTTCCTTACTAACACTGACGCACACATGTATGCACACTGCATATGTGTGTGTGTGTTTGTGTGTGTGTGTGTGTGTGCTCCCTATGTTCCCCTCACAAAGGAACTATGGGAACAATGCAGCCTCTGAGCACCACTAAATCACCTTAACTGTATGAATGTGAGCGAATGACGATCCCACATTCTACACTCTTGATTAAAAAAGTAGAAAGAAACTACCATCACTGACATCACAGCGAGGACTGATCACATCCCTGTTTGACACGCAAATATCTTTTTCTGCAGTGATCAACGCTTGTTTCTCAGAGTTTGGGGATTCATGTGATTCAGAACAAGGGAAGGAATGATGAGGAGTTTAGTTTGACCATCAGGGGCCTGGGAGCCTCTTTGATTCCAGTTCCCCGCAACAGCATCGGCACATTCTTCAGACGAGCTTTCCGGCCCTGAGCTGCAAATCCACATGTGGGTCAGACCGACACAGTAGCTGAAGTTGTGCTCTGTAGATCAGAGGGAATTAGACAGGTCAACTCCTTCGTACTTTCTTACTGTTGCACTTAAAGATGAAAGAAACCAAAATAAGAAGGGGAGGAAAATCTTTTACATGCCATCGGGCCAATTACGTGGTATTTAGAAAAACAGATTAATCACTTGACTCTGCTCACTGACGTCCCTCTTCTATGAGTTTCTTCTAAGCGGCTAATATATGAGAAATTACATCACACAAACCCAGGCCTGTTGAGCTTGGCTTGCACTTTCAGCATGAGACATCCTGTAAAACACTTGTAATGGACACTTTTTCTTGCTGACTTTTATTTGTTTAAACACTGAGGTCACGCTGATTTGTGTGACATCTGCTGCGGGGATGCTCTGGCAGTGACCCTCATCACGGTGGTGCGCACGCACGCGCGCACATATGCCAAATGTTTTGTCCTTTACATTCATGAGGAGAGCTTCCACTGAAGAGGTGGAGGCAGACATGTCAGGGGTGGATATTTCACAACCTGAACAAAAATAACCACAACCATCTGCAATGGAGAGACACCACTGTAGCGATGTGAACTTTACATTCACACATAGGTGTCGGCACTGCAGCGCTTTATATACATTCATTTTATATGATTCCCTGGGGTGAAAACGGCTACAAGGATAATGTGGATGAATGCGGATCCCAATTAAGTTCAAACACTTTGTCTTGATATTTAGTGACAGGACTTGGACTGGGTAAGTAACGACACCTTCGTGGGGGCGAACGTGCGCCACATCCCGCTTTGCTTTTTCAGCCGGCGTATTACTCCCTCTGGACGTTATTTCAGAGCATTAATGTCCTTCTGAGGTCTGATCGATCACCAAACTGACAGCCGAGTGGAGCGGCCATATTTACTGAAGGGCCCGCCGTCCCTGCACGTGCTCTTAATACCAGAGACACAGGTCGGGGGCCGTGTCAGTGTCAGGGCTGCTTCACGGAGTTAACCAAAGTCATCTACAGTTGAGATTTTATTAGCATTAGCATTGCATTCGCCAACTGATAACTGCAGCCACGGGGGATGTGAAAATAGAGCTGTTCTCCCATGCAGAGATAAAACAGCTTCACTGGATACGTCAGAAATAATTGGCCCCTTAAAACAACTACATTGGATTTGAAGCAGGGGTATGAACGTATGTTTGAAAAAATATAATCTGACATTTTTCAGTGTTATTCAGCCAAATCTTTTTTTTTTTTTTTTGGTTTGTTGTTTTTCGGTCATCCAGAGTTCCTGCTTTCTATCAGTCTGGAATAATCAAATCCATCCACTGGAGCAAAAACTTGGCAGAATCTGCACAGAGACGATTTCACTCTGCACAGGGTTTTAAGCCAAAGACAGCTCCACAAGCCTTCTCGCTACCATTTAAAGCATCAAACACTCATGACTATAAGTGGCTCTTTCTGCTTCCAGCTTTTTTTTTTTTCCCCCCTCATGCACAGCTTTCTATCTTGGAGCCGCTCTGAAGTGCCGGGGTCCCGCTCGCACACGAGGTACGGCAGGGAAGCAGCAGCTGGGCAGCTGCAGCCAAACAGCAGCCGCTGCGGAGCAGCCAGATAACCCCAGGTTATAAACAGTGCGCTGGACTGTTCTTCAGTGGCAAGGCAGCTTATCAACCGAGGGTCAACACAAGGTTTGAACACGTGGCCTCCTCATCTGAGCTCTGTCCTGGAAGAGAAAAGGTCTCTGGCAGGTGTTGTGTTCTGGCTCAGTTTGCGAGAAGAACAAAATCAGGGAAACAAATGAGCGCTCAGGGTGCTGGCGAGCGCACGGGAGGGATCCGAACCACTGCAGACGGGAAGACAGTTTTCTTCAAGGGCCGTGTACTTATTATTGCCTGGAAGCCTGTCGCTTTTATACGTGTCCCTTTTTACCAAGTGATGCAGAAAGGCAAGTGTAATATTCCAAGCGGCTCTCCGTGGAAAATGATGGGGCTAAAAATAATGAAACATCCCATGGAAACACAGCCAAACCTCTTCAAACACAGACGTGGCTTTTTATAGCGGGAGATCTTTACAAAGCCACCATTAAATATTTCACTGCATGTCCCGAAAAACGTGCAGGCGGACGAAGTTTGTCCACGACAGCATGATGAAGCAAAACTACAGCCAAATCTTCTCCCCCTAAGGTTTATTTAAATGTATATTAAGAGGTGTGAATTTAAAACTGTTGCTCAACCCCTGAGCAGCAGGCCTGAGGCCAGACTACTTAACGGTCTGGACTGCAGGATCTCAGCACGCTGACTTAATGTCCAGAGCTCTGTTCCGTGGTTTACTTTAAAAAAAAAAAAAAAAAAAAAGAGCAGGGTGGAAGCTCGGTCAGGAAACAAACTGCTCGTCAGATTAATCCTCTCAACTATAGAAACAACATAGCCACTTGTGCAACACAAATGAAAAGTCGTAACATATTTATATGAAATCCCACAATTAGTTTCCGATAAACGCTCGTCAGCCTTGGCAGGTGTGAGCTTGCCTTCCCCCTGCAGTATGATTCAAGCGGGGATCACTGATGAGGTGGATAAGATCAAAGCTGCCAGAAAGTTTTCACCCCATCCAAGGAATTGACTCAGTGCCCTCTGTGTTTGTGGTGCATTGTCTGGAAGCACGGTGGGGCGACAAAAGCCAAACAAGTTTGAGGACAGAGAGACCGAGGGGAGGTTTCTTCTGTTCGCCTCAATTACTTGAGTACACAGTCAGGCACAATCCACTGCTGGCATTGTGAGGGGATTACTGGTTGAATGGAATCGGGGGGGGGGGGATTACTCCTCATCTGGAATGAGGCCATTCAGTGGGATGACATGGTGTCCACTTCCATTCGCCTCCTTCATTGGCTATCTGTGCAATCAGGAAGCTTGTTGAAATAGTTGACAGAGGTCTGCAACCCAGGAAATGCATCGCATCATCCACATCAGGAGACGTAAAGTGGCGATTTGTGCTAATGCCAAAAAAAAAAAAAAAAAAAAAAAAAATCTGATGCCCTCTGCTGCCTCTAGTGGGCGTGAATGGTCGTCTGTCTCTGTGTGTCCGCCCTGCGATGAACTGGCGATCTGTCCAGGGTGGACCCCGCCTCTCGCCCAGTGACAGCTGGGATTGGCTCCAGCCCCCCCCCCCCCGCGGCCCGGTAATGGACAAGTAGGTGAAGAAGAATGAATGAACTTAAAAGAAACTTCTCTTAACATTTATAAAAAATGTTTCCTCCCAGTCAGACATCAGGCACCATGGCTCAGGAATCAGACGGTCGATGGTAAGACACTGAACCCCCTGAACGATGTGGAGTAGAAAACTGAACGTGTTGAATGAAACTGTAAACGTGACTTGTACTGCAAAGCCCTCAGTGGTCTGACTCACACTTTATAAATACAGTCCACTGACCATTGACTTCTAAAAAAAAAAAAAAAAAAACCTAACCAAACCATCTGCATTACAACTCAATGAAAATGACCGAAACATGTGTCATTCATGTGAAATGAGTCTTTACGGATGCCGGCTCTTTGACTGTGATGGTGATGGAGGTTTCCTTTTCGTGAATTAGAGGGCTGGTGGTTTGTCCTCTCCACATGTCAAAGTCCTGAGGAAGAAACTGCCATCGGTTCTTTGCTCCTGTTTATTTTCCTTGTGAAAACCGCTTGGATAAACTCATAATTACACCTTAGTTAACAAACCATCAACGGAATGGACTGGTCTGACGATTCTGCCCACGTGTTTTTTAACGCGTTGACTTTTTTATGCACTGGCCGCTTCAGTTACTCGAGCTTGTGAAATATGAGGCTGAGGTAAACTTTCATTTCGGCCCTGTTCGCGTCTGAGGCCACAGGCCTGCTGGGATCATTTGCTGCTCTGCTGAACTTTGCGATTATGAGCGTTTCAAAGGGCCAGACTCAGACACTATGACAGAGCTCAGAGGATCTAGAGCCGAGGAAATGAGAGTGATGCGGGGTCAAGGTAAGGCTGCCCCTCAGGATGGCAGTGGGCAGGGAGGGAGAGTGCTTCTGCTCCTTCATTTAAAGAATGAGGGCCGACAGATAAGCATCCACACGCCTCATTTCAGTGTAAAGCAGGAAATCACCATGTGGTGAAGTAGAAGAGTAGAAGGTGATTAGGAAATAGCTTGGGGGCGGCCTTGACTCATGAGGTCGGCGGAGCAGAGTATCATAAATGGCTCCTGGCACTGCTGCACAGGAGAGCGTTCAGAAAACCAATCAGAGGCTAATCTGTCTGTCAGGAAAGCATCTCATTTTCAGGTGTCGAAACAGAAAGACGCAGGAACCACAATGACTCTTTGGGGCCCAACAAGCAAAGGATTAATACTGTGTGTTCTATACAGTGAGATCTGGTATAGTTTTTGTAGTAAAGTAAATAATACCATGTATAACCTTAGAGGTTGAAGAGAGTTGAAGTGTAGTTAGCAAGGAGGTCAGGTAAAGGGCAGTCAATATTCCACCTGCCCCTACACCCCTTGAAGAGTTGCAACAGATGGTTTGTTTTGATGAATGATAATTCTGGTTGTTTCTAAAGCAACAAACATTTTGGAAAAAGAAGAGGGCCATTTCGACTCCAATTGTGCTGACCCACTAACACCATTGACAAAATAAATATTCACTATCCAAAGGTATAAAACAAAAAAAACGCTTGAGACATTTAAGAAACTGAACAAGAAATGGTTGTTAGAAATGGCTGTTTTTTTCTGGGAGAGCATGAAATATCAGCCATGATCCAAATTTAGCTGGATTTGGCTGTAACATTAGTCGTTGGCCGTTGGTAATTTCCCAACCTGCTTATTGGAGGCAGCTTGCAGGCGCTGACGGTTTGCGTATTTACTGCTTGGCTCGTTATCTAGGGAACAAAGATAAGATGTGCATACAAAAGCCTGCATGCAACAGGATTTACACACATTTCCATCTCTCCAGCAAAGCATGAAAAGCAGACTCCTGGAGTAATGATTAACTGTGCGGATTCAAAACTAAACACGCTTTAAGTGGATGTAAAATAATGTTGGAAACGGCCAGGAAATACCTGCAGACCTTGGCCGGACACTGCTGACTAGATCTTGCCGCATCTTTGCAGGACGGTTTTAGATTCTGTAGAATTGTATCATGACAACAGTGTGAAAGCTGATCCGGATTTGACACAGTAGCGCACCTCAACTAGTGGGTGCACGTTCGGCATTGACCTCATCGTTTATTTCAAGGGGAGGTTCTGTGATACGAAGTCAAACGATGCATCTTCTTGACAAGGCGTGCAGCTGGATGTGGCCGCTGACCAACTCTTCTCACGCACACAGAGACCTGCCTGGACACGACTGCTGGCTGACGCAGCGGCCCACCTGAGGGAGGAGGGGTGGTGGGCACACAGCTGCCAGCTCTCACCGAACAACACCTCACTGTATGGGCAGTATGACTGTGCTGGGTGAGGGCATGTGGGAGGGGATGCATTTCTCACCAAACTGATCATCAGACTATTTTAGGCTAAACCCAAACCCTTCAGGTCATTGGGGGTATTTTTTTTGCAATTTTTACCTTTGTGACATATTCCAATAGCTGTTTTACACATTAAATAGTTTTTTTTTAAATTTTTTTTAACCACACCAGAAATAATGGAGAGGGGACATGATCAGGGGATCATCAGCGTCAAACTTATATTTGATGTAAAAGAGTCAAAACCACATTGATGTATTTGTATCCAGGTAATTGTTGCCATTATTATGCCAAAAGTTACAAAGAAATGTCTTCAATTGAATCGTTAATTCCATTAAGATGAAAAAAAAAAAATAAAAAATGCATATGTTAAATAAATAAACTTTAAAACTATGTGTAAATATTCTATTTAAGGTATATCACATTTTTGGAAAATATAAAAATTCAATCAACAGCAAGAAAAACACAATACTAATTATTCATTTAGTAATTGACCATTATTCATCGATCATCCCAATAGGTGCGTTCAGGATGGATCTAATGTCTCACTGGCTCTGGTTTCAGATATCAGTGTTAATATATTAACATGTCTAATTTGACTCATTTTGGTTGAATTATTTATTTAACTAATGTATTCAAACTTACAACGTGGTCTTTCTAACTGCCTGTGGTCTCTCGTTTAAATATCACAGCCTCTTTGTGACCTAGGGCAGCAAATGAGACAATCCAGGAGAAAATGGGCGTCTTCTAGAAACTGTTGTCAGTTTCTGTGGATGCTAATGATCTGTTATAACGTGGTCGAACAACAGCAGCAGTTCATACACAACCTCATCACTATGCAACCTGCTAACAGCCGTGTGTCTTTTCTGTCCTGCTTGGTTGGACCAGGGGGACGCTGGAAACACCCGCATCAACAAAACCAGTGAGAGCAACCTGTAGGTTTTATTTCACGTCTGAAGTCTGAAATTTCTGACTGTTCCCTCAGGAGAACGACTGCCCAGAGTCTTAAACTCAAGAGGCGAGAGACTGTGATTATTTGGTGACTCAAGTGGATTCGATTTGCTCTGATCTTGTGTTTTTACAGTTTTACGACGCCAATAACCATCGAGAATCAGGAAATGCGGTGACATTTCCACTCGTCTGATAAAATGATTTTGTGGAACAATATGATGTCATGATGATTGTTACTTGTGGATTTGTGACCAACTGGAAGAAAATCCCCTGGGGAACACACATCAGAGCATTTCTCATACAGGTTAGAACATCATTTGACATTTGTATGAGGTGACTCTCATTTGCTCGGATGAACTCCTGTGCTGCAGATCTCTGTCAAAGATCTGAGAACCACATTTACGCACAAACGCACACTCACAGCCGGGGCGTGCAGAGGGACAGGACAGGACAGGAACATAATATTTTCATTCTTTGTGTTTATTCACATTTGCTCCGGACGACCTGCCTGTCAGCTACGTGCACTGCTGTTCAGTGCACTTGGCTTAGCAAGAGCACGAACACGCTCGGGCATGTGTGGAAACAAAAACACCCAGCAAAGGGTAGCGGTGCCAATTCTCACCTTATATCAACAGAAATAACAATGTAAATAATGCATAATCAGGGACTTGTATGTTTTTTGTTACGTACCAGTCCATGTATTTTTCTACTTCTGTCACTTTGTAAATACCGGTGTGTCCTGGGAGTGACCTGGGAAACAGTGTGAGAGGTTAATCCTCGATAGTCGATGGCGAGAGCAGTAATTTTCTACTGACAGTTAATGTGTTTTCTTGCTGCCAATAGTGCTAAATGATTATATCTTTTATCACGCATGTTCCAACTGGGTCACGAAGGTGATTAGCCGACGGCGAGACGCAGACATTCAGAATGAAATGAGAAGGTCAGGAGGCCAAAACAAACCCGCGCTCCGCGTTGTGGAAAGCCTCCGCAGGTCGACGGCAGAGGTTTTACACGAACCAGCGCCAGCAGAGAACAGGGAGAGTTCAAGCGAACAAATACCAGCTCAGTGATGGCATGAGCAGGCTCGGGCATGTGACACTCACACACCATGACTTCCACAGCAGAACCCACTGAATCAGCAGCACCACTAAGAGACAGAGGACGCTCAGTACAGCGGCCGTCCGACCGCTGCGGGTCGAATCGTCTGAAACTGTCACAGCGTCGAAAACAACAGGGAAATTATCCGGGGCTGATGTTATCAACACAACCAGGGCGTCTGCCGGACGCTGCATTAAACACTGCTGCTTCAAACAGCTTCCCGCCCAGATGCAACAGAACTATCTGACCTTCCATATGCCTGTTTCAGGCTCAAGCTCTCAGTGAAATGAAGATTAGAAGCAGATGTACTGAGATTAAGGAAGAAAAAAAAAACAGTTTGTTCCTGTGTGGTATATCTGGAAATGATAAGTGACATCTCTCGCTTTAATCATGCTGACTATCTCCTGTCTTTGTTTCTGTCTTTCTGTTTCTCGCCTCCTCCTCAGTCATTTGAAACTACTTGTTGTAAAATCCCGTCATGATAACTGCATCAACATGTTTTTAACCACGAAGCTATACCCTCTTTAGAGATTTAGGGAAAGTTAAGTCAATTAAAATTAGAGCTCAAGGAGCAAATTAGCAGGTATTGTAAATCATGGGTTGTATGTTATTATAATACTCTTACATATATAAAAATCCTGACTTGCTTTGTGACAGAGGGCTGGCAGGAGCATGAAGTGTTCTGTCAACAAACTGGCAGCTATCTATCTATATGTAAGTGTCACAGAAGTGAGCAACGTACAGATTCACAGAGCCAGGGAAGATTACTGAAGAAGCACCAGTTGTTTTCCTGCTCCTGCTCCTCCTTCTACATCCAACTCACAAATTAGATGCCGCATCGTTTCCAGTTGCAGGCGACTGACAGGCTGATTCCTCGCCACATAACCGGATCTCCTCCGTTTCATAATCAATCATCAGGAATTCCTTGACAAAGTAACGCTGAATCAATGGGCCTCCGTCGCTGCGTTTTTCAAAGCCAGCGTTTCAAGTGTGTTCATTAAAATGGCCCGGCTAATTAAAATGACTGTCGGTCAAAAGCATCTCCCGCCTGGAATTATATTACGCGCACTATAATCAATCAGGCCAAAGATTCAATTTAAAAGCAATCAGCATTTGGTGGGTTCTCGCAAATCAATGGTAATCCGATGATAATTTTGACCTCGAATGTGGCTGTTCTTTATTTTTAGTCTCAAATGTCCCCGCACCCACTATGGACTCGGTATTCGATACCAGGCATGCTGGGGATGCACCAAATCCTGCGGCGGCTTTACATATTACATTACCCAGGAAAATGACCTGACGTCTTATTAAAGCGCCGCTGTGCTGCGTTTCCCAGGCGGTAGAAACACTCCGGGCGTTGGATCGATACTTTTTGACAAAAAAAAGCAGAGAATGTCTGTTAATCATAATAAATCTCTGCTCTGCTCAAGCTTTGGCATCATGCTTACAAATGATGAGAGCCCCAGAATGAGAGTGGCCATTTAAAGCTCTGGTTGGTAATACTCGAAAAGCTAACAAGGTTAGGCAGGCTACACTTCACAAATATGCAGCACACCCTCCAAGCAGCCTTCTCATACCCCGAAAAACACAAAATAAGGCTCAAAAAACTGTACATTTGTACCTTTTGACTGTGCTGCTGGAAAGGAAAATGTTTGATTCATCATTGAATTTATAAAGAACACATTTCCCCCGAAAATATTATTTTAAAAAGGCCAACATCCCTGTAGCTGTCCACCTGCCATACACAATGTGGGACAGGACGTACACAGACAACAGGGACTCTTCACCACCATGAAGAGTCGAGCAGACGCACAGAGAGTGAGTGTGGACATTTCTTGATTCTTGCATGAGCCGATTGATGTTTTTGACTATGTTCATTGCCAACTGATTTTAACCAGCGCTGCCTGAGGGCAGCTGGGGTTTCCTCCGCACTCCTCTGACCTGCGCTCCCTTTGGACTTGAACAACAAACACCAGCACTGATCACAGAGTATTAGAACACAAACAAGACGGAGGTTTACTTTGTGTTTGTTTGATGGACACACGAGTATAACGTGATGCACCCGTCTCACACACACACACACACTCCTGCAGTCAGTATTTCCTCCCGCACATTATGATGCATCATCTTAAGTCTCTTACGGTGCAGCACACAAGTCTAAACTGAATGGATGTCAAATCAGTCACAGGAAGAGTCTTCTTGGAGCAGTTTCATAAAGCAAATAATTGACGATGCAAACCGTTGACTGCTGAATCGAAGGCTAGCGAAGAAGCACACCTCTAACACACAGTGGTGCATGTCATGTGCAGAGAGACGCACTCTTCAGCGCAACATTCATCAAAACCCCGCCGTCTGTGAGTGAGGAGGCATGTCTGCGCTGACAGTCGCCTCTTAAAAACTTCAAACATACTCTTACACTGAGCTTTCGAGCTCATCTACTGACAAGAGCAAATGCCAGAATGTATCCTCCTGCGTCTGCCTCCTCTGAAAATATACAACCTTAATGGTTATATGGCGTCGTCTATCTCCCCCAGTCCTCATGATAGCAGAGGGTCTATCGGCCATATGCTACTGATGCAAGTCATAAAACTATTAAGCAGTGGTATGATCAGCGCGTCCAACTCCAACAGCTTCCATAGGCCGTTGTTAAATGGTCTGCTTGTTTTTCTAACCTGTCAGCCGAGGACAAGAACTAAGACTGCTCGCAATAAAACCAGAAATTGGGAAACGGCTCCCAAGCTGCAGTTGAGATAAAAGCCCTTTTGGCTGCAGGGATCCGGCACTTGACCTGCAGCGTCTACGTGTTTGCAGATGGAAGGATGGAAAAAGAAAAACATTCTGGAGTGGAGCAGATATTTTGGAGTTTTTTTTTTTTTTTGTCTCTGCTGGTGCCTGCTGTGAGAATAAATCAGTGTTGTGGTTTAGGGACCATCCAAGTGTGGACAGTCATGCAGCTGTGAGTGAACAAAGCAATATCTGCAAATCACACTGCAGAGATATCAGTGTATGATGCTGGGGTCAGAATGCTTTCTGAATCTTGACTACAAAGACAGAGAAACAATGTCTAGTGAGGAAACAGCCACTGTCATGAGTTGGAGATGAAGGAGAGTTTTGCACAGTGCACGTCACCTTGGTACCAGTGAAGCACGAGGAGATTCCGTGCACGAGAGCTCGACAGGCTGCGTGTGTAGCTTCTGAGTTTACAGAGGACGACCACTTCGGACATTTGCACATTCCAAAGCACCACCAAATTTGCTCCCTGTTAAGTGTTATATCACAGCAAATGCTTCACATCTGTTCATCAAAGACGCCTGAGCCCAGAGGCTGCGTTCCCTCTGCAGTCTTCGACTGCTGAACGGTTTTCCCTCTTTACTTCCCTCCTCGTATTTCCTCGCATTTATGCATCGAGAACTGTGGAGGTGAGGAAGGTTTTTCCACATGTAATGCATCGCTGTGTGAACAGGCGCTGGGCTAGACCTCGGACTTCTGTAAAATGACCTCATGGTACGATCAGATCAAGATCTGGCCCCTCAGAAAGTCGATAGCGCAACACCGATGCAGCAAAAAGCTTCTCAGGCGTTACTGATGTGACTTCCACTTTCCCACAGGTGCTGGTAACAGGTGGAAGTGGAGGGGAGTGGGAAGGCGGTCTCGCCAGCGTGGCAGGCCGCCACAGTGGGTCGGGTGGATCATCTTCCGCCCAGCTGCTGATGCCCTATTATCCCCGAGCCATTCATCACGGCTCGCTGAGGGTCAGTTATGTGCTGCTGTCGAACGCCGCAGCTCCGAGCATTCCTCGCTTTACCCAGTGGATCTCCACCGCTGTCAGCAGCAAGGGCCATGCTGATGTACCCAAACATCCCCCTCTGCATGTATTCACAAAGCTGCTTTGAATCTGATGGGAGACTTTAGCAACAGGTCATTCTTCATGATTGTTTTGCACTGCAGGTCTTCAAAACCACTCCTCCCAAACTTAAAGAACCAACATGTTTTCAGGCCAGAGCTCCTAAAACACAAAACACCTTTGCCAACCAACTTGGAATACATGCTATACAGTTTTATATGTAGTAAAGTAAGAAATCTAGACAGGCACTAGCCAGTGACTTGTAGTGGGAATATACTGCTGCCAAGCCAAAGTGTTCTCGACAATTCAATCAAACTGTACAAAATTTCACACAAGACATCAGATATCAGTTCCGCACATGTGCTTGTTTTTTTTAAATCAAGAGTAATTTTCTGGAAAAATGGCAAATATGTGGAAACAATTTTGAAAGAAATTGATTTAAAATTCCTAGATCCAGCCATTTCTTTATATCAGCTGAGCTTGTTTTTTCTCGGTTTCAATCAGGCTCAGTTTTCTTTTGAGCTTGCCTGAGTTTTCATAGGGAATTAAGTTGAAAAATATTCAAAAATGGACGATTGGTTTAAAATCAATTAACCGAACTATCCAAAAGCACCTTATGAATACAATGGTAAGCTGTGCTGTGAGGCAATGTGTCCACAATGTCTAAAACATACCAGAAAATATGCAAAAAACACTGGTACAACCAGTATTATATGTTGTCTACCCACAGTGTGATGGAGCACGATTGTGGCTTGCTAATGACAGCAGCAAATGTTTCCACTTGGAAGGACATGCAGCAATGTGTTAAGCATGTGCACAGAAAAAGAAGCCTGCATAGTGACACACACACACACACACACACACACAGTCTTCCTCAGGAGTACGCTGGGTGTTTGCATACGACTCGTGCCTATTGGACAGGCACTCCAGTGTATAGTGTGTCCAGGAGGCGATGGTAATCCACTGGCTGACTGGTGATACTGTGGTGTTATGTAAAGATGAAGTCACTGCAAGGGAAGCACTAGTGCACGTATTGACGGAACCTTGGACAGGCTGGCCTGCAGTCAAATTCATGTCACTATTGATCAGGTGATTCAGCCAGTTGATTGGGTCAATGTTGATGGATTGGACGGGAGTGGGCGACTCACAAGGTAACAACTGGCTCACAGCAGCGTGAAGACAGGGACCAGTGGTGCAACACCACATACAGCCCCCTTGAGCTCAACTGAGTTGTACAAAAAGACACACACTCGTAGAAGTCCCGCCCATAAATGTGCCGGATTTCTTTATCAAGATTGATTCAGCTGACCCACAACACAGCCTTTAACCGCGGTCAGTGGGAATCCATGCTTGTCTCCATGCGTCTTCTCTTCAGTCAGTGAAACACATGATCACTTTGACTGAGGTCAGATAACTGAAGCAGCCTGTGAATAATATTTAAATGTTTGTACATAAAAAATGTTGGTTTGCTGACATTTTGTCCTAAATCTGTCTCAGTAGTTCAAAAAAATGTCTATGAGTTCAACAGTGTTCATCGAGAGCACATGTGGACAACTTCAAATAAAAGCTGAGTGTCAGCACTTTAACCTCACAGCCATCATATCATTTAAACTCCAACATTATGGAGCACCGTGCCATCGCAGTGAAAAACATCTTGATCTGATAGCTGCAGTGTGTAGATCCAGTAATAAATCCATAACCATAAAAGAGATTTATAAAAGAGACCCTGGAAGAATAACATGTTCCTCTGACTCTAACTAGAAGGGTCAGAGGTCAGGGGAACAAGTTAGCAGGAGGTCATGCTTCAGCGTCTTGCTCAAGGACACTTCGACATGGACACAGTGGACAGAGTGCCTGGGTGAACGTTAGAGCACCCAGTCAGAGACAGCAAACAAACCAACCTGGGCAGAGTTCTGTGGCTGTACAGGATTTTGGTTTTGGTGTTAGATAGAATGTAAATAGGTCCATAACTTGAATGCCCTTATACTGACACACAGCAGAAGCTATTGCAGTTTGCTAATGACATAACAGCAGCCACTCCCCTCAGCCTCAAACAGAATCAATAAATAAATGGACTCATATCACTTATAATAAAAAGAAAATGCTTGGAACTATGTGTAATGAGACACTTTGAACCAATTGAGCCCCATTTTGAAATAATTTGGTTGTTTTTGCTATAAAAGTTATGACTATTCCAAATTAGAGTAGCAGAAAAATAGAGAAGTGAAGGACAAATATCTACTTTCGATCTTTCTGGGTTTAGAAGTTCAATGCATGTTTTGACAGTTGAGAAAAATTTGCATTTTCCTCAAAAAAACTAATGCAAAGTAGAAGTTCCACAATGGCTTCCCCTGCACATTCTCACCCAGCCCCCACCCAGCTCTTACCACATTGTAGCAGGTCCGCTTGTCAGATCCAGTGAAGTGATAGGGGTCTACGGTGTTGCACCTCTGCATGTACATCTTGAACATGTTGTTGATGTGTTTCAGGGACATGATGCAAACGGCTGAGTTTGGAGTCGGCTCCGGAGAGTTGGGTTTTCCTCGTGCGAAGGCAGCGAACAGAACGTCTTCGCCCTCCTCCACCTTCAGCAGCTTCTGCAGCTCAACGTCGCTGCCCACCTTGGTGACGTGAGCTGCCTGCAGGATGTTGAAGACCTTCACGTCTTCCGGGGAGCGCCGCCGCCTCTTATCAGTACTGATGCATTCGAGGGGCATCTCCACGTAGCGGCGGATCACGAGATCTGAGGAGCACATGCGCACGATGCGGGTGTGGTAGGCCTGAGAGTCCTTGCTCACCCGCTGCACAGTCAGGAAATACGTGAAAGGTCCACTGTGGAACGAGTAAACGTAACCCAAGTAGTAGTTTCCACGAAGAGATGGAATCAGG
The DNA here is from genome assembly GCA_016785235.1 of Pseudorhombus dupliciocellatus. Classification (NCBI taxonomy): domain Eukaryota; kingdom Metazoa; phylum Chordata; class Actinopteri; order Pleuronectiformes; family Paralichthyidae; genus Pseudorhombus; species Pseudorhombus dupliciocellatus. Next base: position 167,128 of record JAFBJW010000374.1, read on the forward strand.
TCCATGTATGAGTGGCTGGAGAAGAAGGTGAAGCCATTTTGACTTGTCTTCATCTTCCGTAGAGAAATGGTATGAGGATGTGTTGCACTGCCGGGTACTTTTTCCAAGCCAGGGATCTCAGAGTTCCCAACAAAAAACTTGATGACGTTGCTCTCCACATTGAGCACCTGAGAACCTGAGGGGCTGACCACAACGTCCGAGTCACTGGGTTGACCCTTGCCTTGCCTCACTTTGTCAGCAAAGCAGTAGACCTGCTCGTCTACAGTTTTAGGGCTAGTGTCATCGTCCAGGACATGACGACGGCAAACTCCGTTGTCCGCAGAGCCGCAGCTGTACAAACCTTTGTCATAAATATTCTCCACCACCAGGGCGATGTTGTGGTTGTCCACCCTGCCGTTGGGCTCTGTGCCGGTCAGTTTGTGGCCGCATGTCTCATTGGCAAGCAGTGGCCCCGTGCGGTACTCCGAGAGCTTGGTGAGGTTCGGGGCCAGGGCATAGATTCGGTTCACAGCCCCGACGTAGATGATCCCGTCCAGCATCACCATGTTCTGAATGGGGAAGTCTGCAGTGAAGGTTGGGAGGTCATAGCTCACAGAGAGGTTGAGTTTGTTGGTTTCCGATGAGTTATCACACTGGCCCTGTGTGCTGGGGCACAGGGCCCACAGCAGCATGACAGCATGAAGCAAGCTGCGATTCATCCTGTTCCAGAAATAAGAGACATGAGAAATGAGTCGGTGAAGCATCCCTGCTAGAACACAAACACCCCAAGACATTCATCAGAGATATCTCTCAATAGGTGGGCTCACTTGTTCTGGAGGGGGAATGTGAGAAAAAAAGACTGAAAAGACACAAGAGGCATCAATATCCTCTTTTGTGCTCCTTAATAGAACTGTGTCAGTGAGTAAAACCAGGGTTTACTCACTTCACCACAAGCAGTGAAACCAGTCATACTGAATTAAATGCAGTCTGTGTGGTGACACACGGCTCTAACATCGTGCTCCTAATCCTCAGCACTTTTGCGTCTGAATCCACTGACCCGAGAGTTGGGCGAGTGCTTCTGTGGCGCTCAGCTCTGAGCGAGTGACCACAGAAGGCTGAGAAGTGAATCACCCAGAGAGCAGCTCGCTCTACGGCCGACGCAACCCTGGGCCTTAAGTTTAGACAGCGATAGCCCAAGGGAGCGGAGATAAATTCAATTAAAACAAAAGAGGTGGGAGGGAGAAGGATAAGGGGGACCGTCCTGCGAAATGATAAATAACCACAGCCACTAAGTGGAAATCCACTGGGACGTGCTTTTAGTGGAGAGGGTGTGTGTGTGTGTGTGTGTGTGTGTGTGTGTGTGTGTGAGGGGGGGGGGGTCACCAAAGCATTTGCAAAATGTGCATTTGCATGGATGTGGTTTAAACACAAGCCTCAAACTAAATATGAAACCAAAAACAATGAGCCAACTTGATTTTACACTCAAACCCAGTGGACTTTTTTTGGACTGATTAACGAGTGATGGATCACTGTTGGTGGCCCATTTGTTTGAGACAGCTGACCACAGAGAGTAATGTAAAGACAGACTGAGCAGGTGCCTGTACATAAACTCCTGTTAAAGTTTGGAGCAGAGCATATAGAGATAAGACCTGAGGGTAAAATACAAATTAGCCAATATGTGAATTAATTAACGTCCCCTAGAGTACAGTGGTACAGTATTAGAGGGTACTTTGGTTTATTAAGGGGATGGTGAGATGAGTAAAAGCTTGTTTTGAACTCACATTATGAGTAATATGGGGGTGGGGGTGGGGGGGATTTTTGAGCACCTGCAGCAAACACAGCAGCTGCTCTTACAAACAGGACAGACTGTGGCAAACTGTGAAAACATTTTCAATTTTAGAGGAAAGTGACTCATGACGAAGAGTCTCAGAGAACACACACATGGGAAGTTGGTAGCGTGGTGTGAGGAGCCAGTAAAAACACTGGAAACCAGGCTGCCTGTGATAAAACTTCTCCTCTCAACCAGAGCAGTGGAAGTTGTGGAGTCAGAGAACATCTCTGGGAATAAAATAAAATAAAAACCACGAGATGAAGCACTCACCTGTTAGCGAGCAGCAGAGACGCGTGTCCCCTTGGTTCAAATCATATTCCACTGGGACTGTTTGACTTCCACATCAAGTCCGAACCAGGCGCAGGGAGATGCTTCCCCCCAAATTCTGGAATAACTCAGAAAGAACAAAATTTTTTTTAAAACTCTGCCTGACTCAGTTTGTTTTCCAACTCTGCTCCTCAGCTCCCCAGTTGGACTCAGTGAGGGTCCCTCGCACTGAATGAGCGCATCCAGCAGAGACACGCCGCGCGCCGTCTCCCCGATCCCTCTGGCTCGGCGTTAAAGCTCCGCCCCCTTCTCCTCCTCCTCCGCCTCCTCCTCTGAAAACTGCGTGACGCGGCCAGGTGCTGCCGCGCCGGGGCTCCTCGGCCCGTGGAGCTCAGGTAAGACAGGAACAATAAATTATGAGCTCTCCACTGTGTTATGATGCAGCGCAAAACCCCCAATTACAACCGAGTCCGTTCCGCCATCAGCCAGACACTGATGACTGCTTCCTGCTATCTGTCTATCTAGGAACTTCTTTCTTTCTTTCTCATAGCATCACCTGACTCTGCTTTATCACCTTGGTGAATTACGTTATAATTTTATACAGCTCATAAAGGCTAAATGCTGTGTGTGTGTGTGTGTGTGTGTGTGTGTGTGTGTGTGCTCGCCTCAGCCATGAATCATAGCAAGCAACAAAAATTCCTTTGTCCCACTTCCTGAAAGGAGGGCATGCAGTGGAGACTGGAAACCCTGATAACAGAGTGTGGATGTAGAAGTAATAGGTGCAAAGCTGATGGGATGAGACAGCGACTGTTTGTGTTTCATTTTCAGACACACACGGTGCCACGTGAGGATTTTAATGAGACAGACACAGGGGACAAGTGTTCAAGTCTTGAGAGGACGGGTCTGAGTCACCATGTTTACTCCCACAGCAGACACTGACCATCAATGCCGTCTTCTTTAATTCATCAGCCTTTCACCTCCCTGGTGTCCCTAAGGAGGACGCTGTCCCCTCTGACGTCCCACCAGAGAGCCCTATAACTGTCACTGTGCACTTTACTTCACCTTGATGGATTATTGCAGAGGAATCCAGAGGTTGGCAGGTGTGCTACCACGGACCCTAAAACCCCCTCCATCACATTTTTTTTCCCTGCTCAGAACACTGCGCTCACAGAACTGGGGAACCCATCGCTGTGCAGGGTAGTCTTCAGGATACCAGGAACAGCACGTTTCCTCCCCCAAACAATCAACTTCAAGCATATTCACAATCAAGTGTTGCACAAGCAGCCACTTTCTTCACAGAGCCCATGAATCCTGTATCTCCTGCATCTGTGAGGAGGCGGATGTTTCATAACCCAGTCCTCCTCTCCCTGGATTCACTGTTTGTGAGGGGAGTTGTTTTTTCCCTACCTCTGGCCATTTTCTGTCTCAGTTGCCAAGGGGTGTGTCTAACAGAGCGTGTGTGTGTGTGTCTGCATGTCTGACTCTATACCCGAGGGGTGTGTCTGTGTGGCTCCTGTAGTGGCGAACTCTGCTTTGGCTCAGGCCCTACTGTTGGCAGGGCGGCAGGAGAAGAGGAAGAGGAGGAGGAGGAGGAGGAAGAAGAAGAGGGTCGGAGCGGTGGTGAACATCTCACCGCTGGTATGACAGATGTGGAAACCTCAGTGTGTGACACAACGTGTTGGAATGATCCGGAATAACAACACCTGCTGCAACACAACCACCAAGCACTTTGCATTTTCCAGTTGTTCTTCCGCTTCACGCGTTCCAGGGTGCACAGTGCCTGGGATAAAGATAGAGATCTGAGTGTATACTTGGTAATTAAATTGCTTTGACACTTTAACCCCTCTACAACACCATGCCTATGACTCATTATGGTGCCATCTGCTGGTGCGCCTGGTGAAAACCCATTGGGTCCCTGGAGTCACGAACGAGGCCCCGGGTTGGGTTAATTTCCAACCTACTGAAGAGAGTGTTAGGTGAGTGACGTCACAGACAAAGACTGGAGGTTATCAGGGAGGAGCAGGGAAACACTCAGTCTTGATTTGACACTCACCAGTTGCACCTGCACCTCAACCAGGGCCACAGGAGGTTATTTATCACCTGCAGGGTCAATACAGACCCTGGTTAACTGCTGAGCACGACTGGAAACTGTGATCGATGCCCTGGCTTTCATTCCACTGATGGACTCCCTGCCTCTCGCGGCTCACAGAGCGGTGATCAAGCGATTGCCGCCTCCGCTGCAGCGAGCCGTGTGTCTTCACAGACAGGTGTCTTCAGCAGGATCACTGCACATCATGACGTAGTGGCTCATAAAAGGCTACAAGAGGTGACAGGGGGTCAAGGGAGGTACGGTCAATATGTTTCTCTGGACTGCGATTACTCTTAATGAGGGAGCACTTTACCGTCTGCTGGCAAAGACTGCTCGCAGATATTTAGTGTAGATTAGCCATGACAATAAAAGTCTGGATCCCACAGTGTTTTTCATAGGTTTAATATATGCAAGGAGGTTTTTTTTATAGGTGAGAAAATCTGTATCTTTACTATCTGAATTCAGTGTTGTACAGGTAGTTGATGACTTAAACAGAAATATTCCAAGATGGGAGGAAATGCTCTTTGATTTTAGGCCAAATTGTAAAAATATGATTTTTAGAATGAAAGTTGTTATATTGTTATTTTCTCTGCTGAGTGCCTTCATTCATGATGGTAGTGGTTGAATCCATATCCACTCTCACCAGTCATCCCAGTCAGAAGTTCTGCTGGAGGACCACAGAGTCCTTAATTCATGTCTGGAGAGATCAGCGTGCCCATCTTCCATTACCTGTGTGTTAGATAAAGACACACATTAATGAAAAAGAAAAAACTAAAAGATTACAATCTCATACATCACAGGAAATGCTCCCTGCAGCAGGCGGACAAGAAAACTGCCAATAAGACTCTGCTGCGTCTGTATCTGACAATCTGTGCAACAACAACCTAGCTCATATGAAGTCCCACATGACGGGCACCGGTGGACGTTATGAATATAATTAAGAGGGAATCGTATCAGCTCAGGAAAGGACACATGGAGACGACCACCACGTATTTGCACCATATGCTGTCTCATAGAAATGGAGTATGAGAAGCAGGTTGATTATTTGTTAAAAACCTCAGTGTATTTTGTGTTTAATCCCAGATTATCCCAGAAAACTGCCACTTCACTGCTTCTCGCCGTTGCTGTGGTCATCAAATGAAATGTAATAAATGATGATATAATATGTTTAATCTCGATTGTGAGATTTCCACTTCCTTGTGTTGAGTCAGTCTCTTCCTGTTTAACAGTTTATGTGAAGCTTTCAAGAGCTCTTACACTCTCCAGCCCTGGGTTGTTTATCTGTGGAAGCTTGGACTAAAATAAACCACAGTCAAGGGCCAGTGAAATATCTGTCCGACATTCTACATCTGCCTCCTCTATTATACACTTTGTACTCAGTCAGTCTTTATGTCTGCTCTTTTCATCTGTCATTTGTGATCGACCTGAAAGTTCACAGTAAAGACAAAGTAAAACATGCTTGGCAAATATTATTAGAACTGGTGACAATTGTTTGGAAAGAAATATCATGAAAATGTATTGATTTCGGTATTTCACTGAATAGATATATTTCCAACACTTCAAGTTCCACTGTATTTGTTGATCTGTCTGCAGGAAAACCATGTGTCATGTTTCCAGTTTCAAAATGCACCAAAGGAAAACAGGAGGGGCGATGACCAAACAGCGCCACCTACAGGCGATCCATCCAGACAATACCTGTGAATAAGACGGCTTTAACAAGTGACACCAATTCACCTTTAAACGCCGACAGCGGAAAACCCTAAAAACATGTGGTAAAAATGACGAGACATTTGAAAATGTGCAGCGACTGACAGAGAACCAGGTGTGCCGGGGGGAGGAACATCTGTACAGGGCTGATGTGGTGGACACTGAGCCGGAGGGCGAGGATCTGTTCAGACCTTCCACTCACTTGATGTCATAGCACACTTCATCATTGTTAGAGAGAGCAACAGCTGAGAGAGTGCAGTGCCAAAAATGACATGGATTGTTGCTCTGAGTGTGTGTGTGTGTGTGTATGTTTAGCCTAAGAGTATTTTAAAGGAAAACACAGTAAATGATTACAATGTGACATAAAGGGATGAGATAAATCTTTCCTTTCCTACCTCACAGATGACGAGAGGTGCCGCACAGATCTATAATCGTCACCCTGATATTCAGTGAGAGGCAGTGTTAAATGAGAACAGACAGCTGGCTGTCGTGTTGGGCAAACTGGACAGCAGCTTCCCTGAGGTCTGTGGAGAACACAGACCAGGCTGTGTGTGATTTCACTCAGAAAAGAGTTTAAACCCCAGATGTCGGGGAACAGATCAGGGAGGCTCAGGGCTGCTCTGGACCGCACAGCAATGAGCAGACAGTCAGGGACAACTGATGGTGGGGAGCCGTCAACAACTGGCTGGAGGCTACTCTGCAACTGACTGATTGCCTGAGTGCCATTCTGGAGGAGTCCATAGACACTAGCAGACAGATTTCAAACCAACATGGTGGAATCCCAAATTGCCACAAGGAACAGCTTAACAAAACTATATATTTCCAATTTAATAAACCTAAATTAGATGAGGGGTGGTATGTCTCCATGATCTAACCTGTCTAAGAAGGTTGTTTGAATGGAAAAACGCCTAAGATCAGTGCCCATTAGCAAAGTAAGCACAGACAGTTAACATAACATCCTAAAAGGCTGGATCTGACCCAAACAAAGTCTACAGGCATTCATGTGAAAGTATCCTCTTTATCACAATATACAGGGAAGGTGAGTGTCTCGACTGTGTATGCAGAGAGCTCCCTGTCTGATCGCTGCTGTGTGTGGGTCTGCGCGAGAGAGAAAACAGCTGCCAATGCTGCTGCTGCTGCCCTCCAGGTGGTTAAAAGCCCCAATGTTTATGTCACCTGGTCTTTCATCCTCCACTGACGAACATGACTGAGTCATCCCGACTGGAGGAGGACAGGCCGATCATCGTGTTAACTCATGGCTGTTACATCTGTTGTCTCAAGGCTATCTCAGCTCTTGTGCCAGGAGGCTTCAGCAGCTACAAAAACTAATTGTGATGATGTTAGTGGTGCTAAATGTCTGCGCCCTGTGGGCCTGCAACTGACTGCACTATGCAACTTTATGACTTACAACATGATTCCCACAGCGTTGTTAAAGGAAACACAGGACACGAGAAAGTCACATGGAACTTGCTGCCATTGTGGTTTGTATATGTTACAGCTTCAGCTTGTTAGCTGTGTGGTTATGTTTGTCTTGTTAGTTTTGGCTTGCACCGCTGTGCTTGACTGACAGTGGATCAGGTGAGTGAAGTTGTCAACTAGCTGCTATATCATCAGAAGCATGAAACTCTACTTCAGCAAATTTGTGTAGAATCTTTCTTTACCTTGTCTGTCAACATGGGCCTTCTGCTTCTGACATTGTTGTCAACGATGAGGGAGGCATTCTGCCTGTAGGGGGAGCACTGAGGCTCATATCAGCTCCTGCATGTGTCACATTAAAGACTGGCTCTGGAGTTTGAATGCTGGGGCTCATACAATACGGTGCAGAATCCTGTCACTCCAAGAATTAAAATGAAATTATACAAGATTTTTGATGACTACTGTTTCATAAAGGGGTGTGAACACATCTCTCTATTTATGTTTGTGAAGGCAGGGCCTTGAATGGTTTGGAGTATCGACCTTAGTTGAGGGAAAACTGCGTGTGCAGCATCACACAGCGATGTTTTCAACCATGGTGTGCTTCAAACTTTCTGGCAACATTCTATTAAAGCCCTTTCCTGTCGTGACAATGCCTCACTGTGCACAAAGGAACTTCAATGGCCGGTACCCCCGACTGACCCCAACCCCTTCATCACCTGAGCTGAATCACTGACTGCGAGTGAGGCCTTGCTGCTGAACTCTGGTGCAGTGGTTCTGGTGGTTCTGAGGGAACACTTACAACCAGAGGAGAGGCTGCTGTTGGGATGATGATCCCTGATCTCAGAATGAAGTGTGTGGTTGTCCGCATACTATTGGCCATCTGGCATACCTAAGCATTTGTGACTTTAGTCCACTAGAGGGAGCTGTTGTACTTTAAAAGTTGAGTTACCGTTCCTGTCTTCATCGTCTAACTTTGTGTAAATCGTTTACCCTGATCCACATCTTATTATTTTTACTTTTCATTTATATTAATATTATTATTGACCCATTAACTAGTAACAAAATACCTCTGACACTTAAACACTGGGCTGTCCTCAGGACTGTCCCCATCATCTAGTTGAAGAACTGTGTGGATGGTGTGAAATAATGGATTAATCATGATCACAGAGGCTGTTGTTGCAGATGAATCGCTATCTCTGCTTGATGGCCCAGTTTAGGACTAGTTCCTGCACATTCTATTTATCCAAATACAAAAATAAAAAGCATCCCATCGTTGTCGTTCCGGCAGACATTTAACTGAACAGGTAAACTGAGCACCTCCACACAGACGTGCTTTGAGCAGAGGTAGCAGCTGCAGCTAACTCCTCACCCAGGTTGTGTCAGGTCACTGCCATTAGCTCACAAGTGCCACTGTCCAGTCCTGTGGAGCGTGTGGCGGTAACAGAGCTGTCTCTGTGTTCTCTCATCCTCCTGTTAAGTCTGCTCCGCCAGTCCACGGAAATTTCCCCTCTGGTTCCTCAGAGCCCGAACATTTTGCTGCATCCCACTCAGAGGTTATCTGAGGGGTACGACTGTTGAGGTGGACGCTGTTAAAGCTTCATGCCATGCGGTTTAGGGCTAGGCTACTATTAGCTTATGCTCATAAATTCCTTTTAAAAAAGCCTTTTACAACTTTCCATACGACCATTTTGTGCTGTGGCCTTGACCAACATTAGACGATTGCTAAACTGATTTGACACCATTGTCAATCTGTTCCTGTTGAACAGTTAACAGTGAGAGTCCAGGCCTGTCATATCAGCATAGCCATGTGCTGGCTTGATTGTGTAAATGAATTGGAATTCAGCGAAGAGCCCTCACTCTCGCCTCATGAGCGTTGCCCAACACTTTTATTTGTTTCTCAGGTAACCAGGGAAACGTTGTGCCAGGCAACACCACAGGCATTGAGCCTCTCAGACTCAGCAACACGTGCTGCAGATGTTGTGGAGAGAGCCGCTGCTACTGGAACTTCAATTTCAGCAGCTCTGCCTAAGCTTCATTTTTATGGACTTTTTTTTTTTCCCACTAGGAGCGTCAACTGGCGGGATCCTGCGGCACAGATGAATGAAAGCAGTCAGGAAGTATCTACTGCGAATCATTATACAATTAGATTTTCTATGACTCAATATCACATGTAAAAATTAAGGACAAAAAAGCCACTGTTCATATCTGACTTCACAAGGAGGCGCATGCTAGTGATTACTGGCGTCCTCATAATTCGAGGAAAAAAACATGAACAATGCACACGGGATTATATTAAATTTTAATGTGCACAGCGTTACATTGTACAGTAAAAGCAAAGAAGGAAAAAAAAAAAAACTTTTTATAAAAATATCACCTTTTGAGCTTAAAATACTCATTTCAAGAAACAGGTGCTATGATATTACCATCCCTGTGTGAAGACAGCAGGTAGACTGAAGGTGACGGAGTCAAAGCGAGCTTGATGTCTCTATAAACCGTAACCCCTCCCTAACCCCAACCGTATCCATCCCCGGGCTGGGAGGCGCCGGTTTGATGCTTGTCAGCATCGTGTCCACAGTCAGGAAGCAAGGGTAGCGGAAACAAACTTGTCAGGGTGATTGAAAACGAAACACGAATTGAAGTCCAGAGTCACACGCTCTGCCTCACATTGTCTTTATTCCAATGCATTAACCTGCGCAAGTACCACAGCGCGCAAGAGAAACCTCCATTTGCACACTCGTAACTACACGCCACGAGTGTCAAATGTACTGTAAAACTGTAACTGTTCTCCACTAGCTTTGCAAATGAGTTTGGGAGATTTTCATTAGTGCTTTTCACCTATAATACTTCCCCTTAGATTAGTGCACTGGAATGAGGCTCGTAAAGTCGTGTTTTCTGCACCCATACAGTACATGTAGGATATCAAAACAACAGCTGTGAAATTAAGTTCTTCATTTTCAAAGCGTAGGAAAAAAAAGAGCATTCACTATAATGATGTGCATTGAAAAAGCATTGAGCCGTCGAGCTTCACTGAAAAATGAGAAGGCTGAACTCTGTGTGAAAATGAATTTAAATGCTAACATTCTCTGTCACACACTCATGCCGTTATGAGGAGGATGGTGACCGTGGAGCCTGCGCTGTAAAGGGTTTGTCAGAAGCTGGAGGCGGAGACAGGAAGCGGGCGCTGAGCGTGGCGTGAGCGGAGACGCAAAAAAAGCATTTCCTGCATGGACAGGTGGCGTGGCAGGTGTGGACGGCGCGATTGCGGGCAAGGTGACGCAGGTGCATGCAGGACCGAGGGCAGGTTCAGTGTGTCAGACTGCTGGAAAGCTGGGGGGGCAGGCATGGGCAGGCAGGGAGGGGGAGGTGGGATATTTATTTAGGCGGGTTGGAGGTCATGTGGGGCCAAAGGGAGGGGCATCGCTCTGCTGCTCAGCTTGTGGAGGTTTGTTTTGTTTTAGCTGAGTCGGATAGATTTTGGCAGCGACCTTTTTTTTTTTTTTTTTTTTGCCTCTCTGCTTTGACCCCACTGTCATCCTGCCCTGTCCGGAGGCTTCAGAGCAAATACACACAAGCGCAGGAGGAGACAGTGATACACTGCGGCATCCCCTCTTCACACAAGCCAATCAGAGCGATCAGCTATCCACAGACACAGTAAGAATGGAAGAAATTAACATCATGTGGTAAAACTAACAGAAAACACACAAGGAGCCTGGTTGCCTGCTTGACAAAGTTAACAGTGAGGAATTAAAAAAAACTATGGAACAAAAACAAAAAAAAAAAAAAAAACCCCGAAGGACGACCCTTTAATTTCTTGTGCCCACCCATTTGGTTACGTTGGTGAGAAAAAAAACAGCTGGCAGGAGAGGGGCGGTGCCAGGTGCCATGTGACCACGCCTCTTCCCCTAAAACATCACCCCCTGGCCAGCTCTGGAAAAGTCTCACCTCTTGTTTTCCAGAGGTCTTACTATTCTTTTTTCTTCTCTCTTCCCTCCATCTGTGTTTCTCCAGCCCTCCCATCCTCCCTCGCCCTCTTTCTGTGAATCCTCCTCCTCCTCCTCCTCCTCCTCTGGTTTTTCGGAACGCTACACCTCCTTGGACAAGCGGACTCGGATGCTGCTGAGGCACTTGCCCATGGCCTCGAACAGGGGGTCGCAGAAGGTGTGCACGCAGATGGAGTAGACGCGGCTGACACAGTGGATCTCGATCAGGTAGCTCTTGACGCACGGCACCACGGCCCAGATGTGCAGGAAGGACAGGATGGCGAAGAAGATGCCCCAGATCAGCGCCAGGGGGATGCCGACCAGTGCCGTCAGCAGTCGGTAGCACCAGTACTTGGTGACGGTGAAGGTGGTGAAGCTGGCCTTCCACACGCCGTCGAAGCTATAGGTCCCTGCAGGCTCGGCGATCACATCCTCAAAGTCCACCTGAAGAGCAGCAAAGGGCGATAGTGAGAAATGACGTTGCAGCTTTGTGAAATACAGAATGCATCTGCACAACAGCCGTACACAGAAAGACAAAAGCTCTGACAACATGTATAAAAAAAGGAATGAACTTCACCAAATAAAGCCTTGATCAGTCAGTAAAAGCTATTGGTTGGCGGGTGGGGGAGGGGCTGTGGCTTTAATGAGATTATTTGCAGTCCATGTGTTTAGTTTCAAAACAGCATGAAAAAAACAAAACAAAACAGGACAGATGGTTCCCTGGTGACCCAAAGTATGACTGTCACGGGGAACAAATCAGCCTTTCATGCAAGGAGAAAAATGCTCTGACACATTTAATGTTGGAGAGAATATTTAGACGATGGTGACGTCAGAGGTATGTGAGGCTTCTGCTCTGTGGTCAGAAACAAGACTTTTCTTCCCATATACAGAATCCAGTTGAGCTACTCTCCACAAAATCTGTCATCTGAATAATAACACCACAACACGTAAGCGTCACAAACGGAACATAAACACAGTGTGCAGTATGCAGAGCGGACCCAATTGCTGCCACAAACCAAACCACCATTGTCCCCCTCAAGCGCCTTCATCCACTGACAATCATGTGTCACAACAGTCCTTATATGGCACCGCTGAAACCACCTCCATCGCAACTCATTGTTTCCATTTACACCAGCAGCTTCCGTCACCGTCCCGGCAGTGATATGTCAGTTTGCTGAGAGGCAGCGTGGATGATTCACGTCTCCCTCCGCAGCGACTGGTACACGGTCTAACCGCCAGCGCCTGCCCCGCCCCTGGAATCTGCTGTTTTTTCTGATAAATCATTTCAGGATTGCACTCTAGAAATCATCCACCCCCACCATGGTTAGCTGTGCCAAAAGCCAAACAGATAAACAGACTTTGCTGGAGTTAGAACCAAAAAAAGACAAAGTACACAACTTCCAACCACAGCTGGACCAGATGTGGCGTGTAAACTTTGGTGGTTTTAGAACACCATGCCAGTGTTTGATATATCTAAATAATTATCCTCCTGGTAACTTTGACATTTGCTGCTCTTAACACTCAGTGTGTGGTGCGTCTTTATTAGGAAAAACCCTGTTGTGTACAGGAGGAGGAAATCTGCTCGCTCGGCCTGATCGGTGACGCTCGCCACCAGGGGCGTGGCACCATTCTGACATGTCTGACTGAGCGATGTGAGGGTCTCCTCCATGCTCCATGACCTTCCCCGATACGGCCCTGCGCCGAGCCTGAGTCCTTCTGAGGGAAATGGATGGAACTCCAACGCCACACACACTCACTGCACGCTCTCTCTGCCACTGTTCCACCCTCTGAACAAGCAACTGAGCATAAAGTCAATGTTACACTGAGACTGCGTCCTGTCCAGCAGACCAGTTAGACAACTTACAGCCGATGGCTGCAATACAAACATATTCACAGATATTATCCAGTGTAATATTAACTGTCTACTGACATCAAATTAACTACTTTAAAGTCATTAACATGTCAATTTGAGTTTATTATTTTAAATGTAATATAATATTGACAAACTAACATGTTATATCTATTTTACTGAGCATTTATGTGAAGCTACGCTAAACGACTTATAGTGATGGTAGTGTTTTCATCACATCACACTTTTAAAATAACATTAATACCATGAGAATCACATTTTAACACTCTAACTCTACAAAATATACAACATAGGAGTGAGACATTAAGAGTGAATGTCATATTTCTCTGAGGCTTGATGTTTTACTTAGGAGCAGATCTTTAAATTCCCAGTCGTGTTTTTCCCCCAGCAGCCTATAAATCCAATTCTTTTCCTCTCGGCAGCAGCATGCAGCCGTTCTCACAGCACCCACTCTTGGAGCTCACTACAGCCTTATAATATAATTCTCTGACTGCAGCCACAAAACCAGTGTGGTATCCATTTAATTTTTCCACAGCTACAAATTTTAAAGTGGACCCACTCTGCGCCAGTTTCCAGAACTTTGATTCAGACTAAATGAGAGCCTTCTCCAGGCGCGGCACAAACACAGCCACAGCAGCACGCCGGAGCGTTTTTGACTTCATGAAGTCGAGTTGTTTGTGTCTACTTTTCTGTTAGCGTTCTAGTTTTATTATGCGCGCAGTCATCAGCATTACCCGAGGTTTGATACGATGTAAGAGTTGGTCAAAATTATTTTTTATGACTCTGGTAAAATTTGGAGGAATTGAGTGCAGGAATATAAATGTGTGGTCAACAGCAGGCTCCTCGAGAGCTCTAATGAACACAGTGTTTACTGCAGGACCCACTGAGTCTAAGGCTGGACCTCTGCAGTCGTGTCAGTGGTTTGATATGAAACAATGGCGTCTCGGGGTCGGCATGTGACCAGTTGGCAAGGCAACAGTAGTATTGAGTAAATAAGGCCATGTTCTATTTCCAGAGTTTCATCTTCAGGCTGTCAGCTACGCTTGAACAGACACAGTGGGTCTGCAGGGGAGCAGGTCACTGTGCTGCGTTAATGGCCTCTTTAGTGGGTCGGAAGGATTTGGTCGTCAGGCCGAATGTTTGGTTAGAGTCAGGGGAGAGATTAGGATGATGGGCAGCAGCATAGACACATGACCAGAAGATGCACGGGCCCAGGAACACCTCACTCATTCAAATGGGAGTTGTTTTCCATCCATAGACAACTCAACATATTATTCCTCGTAATACAAATATATTTGCAAGAATCAGATGTTTCTGATGTGTACGACCTCACACAGGGTTTGCTAAGCACTGGATGTTTCTGATGAAATCACAGCAGAAATCACCCAAACTAGAGCTCCTCCATGCAACATCAATGGATCTATAAACAGTTCATCACCAGCAAGTGAAAAATGTCTCACAGGGAGTGTTTCATTCCTCCAGTCTTAATGTCAGGAATCAACACCAACTGAAAAATGTTCCTCCAGTGGAGGCGTTATCTCTCCGCTGGCCACTGTCAGCTCAGGCCCCTCCTCTCTGCTATATAAAGACCTGCGACTGCTCCAGAGGGGAAAAAAAACGTTCTCCTCACAGACCGAACTCCACATGCGAGTCAGTAATGGAACTTGTTTGATGTGGCCAGGTGATTGAGGCCAGCTGCAGCAGCTACACGAGAACACTGTGTATCCCTCAAGAAGAATGCAGTGATTGATGTGTGCGTGCACACTCAACATGCATGTGTCTGAATATACACTACATGTGTTTACATGCGAGCAGTGTGTGTGTGTGTGGTCACAGTGGATCGCAGAATGGAGGTTGCTGGAAGGGATTCCCTGCTTGTGCTTTCCATTGGGGCACACACAGCGAACACACGCTTCCACTTGGCAGAGCTGCTGCACTGACCTCAAGGCACCTCAGAGCCACTGTGCACGGCAGACGGTAACACACCATGAGCTCATTTGTTCTGAAACCCAGGGGGAGGCGTTGAGCACCTCTGGGCGATAAAAATGATAAAAATAAAGTTATCTACGTATGTCAGAGGAATCTCAAAATACTGCTGCTGGGGATCACTTGGTCTGAACAGAGAAGAATACTCTGGATTTTTATGTAGTCATTACAAACTGCTTCACACATGTTAGGTCAGATGACTATTTTTTTTTATAGATGTTAGAAAGTATAAAGAATAGCAAGGACACAGTACATTGGCCTTGTCACTGTTCTTATTATATCTATATATTTTAAACTCATTTCCACTGTTTGACACCACCGTGCATATTTTAACAATTGAACAATTTTTTGCAATCTTCATCTGTGATGACTAACTGATGCCATTCAATGACTCCTTGGTTTGCAGTCAGTAACTTTCCACCTCTGGTTTCTTTTCGAAAGTCTCAAAGTTTCCTTGCAGCCGTTTTAATGGCCACAGTGCCCTTGCACGTGAATTCAGATCATTTCACCAGCGCTCTGTTGGGCTGATTACAGAGGAGTGGGCCAATCAAAAAGGCTGAATTCTATTCTGAGACTGGAAGGAGAGTCTGACTCACTGTCACAGTGGAGTAGGACCGGGAGGGGGAGAGAGAAGAGTGTGGTGGGAGCAGCGGAGGAGAGGCGGAGCAGAAGATGGGAAAAGACAGTGGAGTCCATTTTCTTCAAAGATGCTCAGAAGAGTTTTACAAAAGAGAAGATTGCAACAAACATAAACCCCGAAATGAAGAGAACGGCTTATTCTAACTCTCCTCTGGGGCAGAGCTGGAGGCAACGTGGAACTGCTGATTACTGGTGAATATCCCTAGAGCCAAATGTATTTCATTTAACTTTGTTTCATCCGTGACATATTTTCAAACGTCTATCACATGGGAAACCCAGTGTCACATGAGAAATATTAACTTACTACCCAAATGATCCATTCCAGTTTGAAGACAATGCAAGATAAGATACAACTGATTAATACAGCTTAGCCAAACTGAAATCACATGACTCCAACCAACAAACCAATACTGTCAGAGTGAATATCTGTTATCTGTTGGAAGCTGTCGTGGCCAATCAAAAGCAACTCTTTTTCTACCCTGACGCAGCTACAGGAATGTAGGGAGGGAGGCAGGGAGGAGGGAGGAGAACTGAGGTGTGGTGAGGGATATCCCCTTTAGCCCACCAGCTGCTTGGGTGTTTCACTGTTTTAACAAGGCAGAGTTCAGGCTTTTCAAAGTGCAAGCCCCTCCTGCCCCACGCAGGGAAACGTCTGACCCCGCTCTGATGTGTGAACCTGCCCCAGCTGCAGCAGAGGGCGGCCGGGCTCAGGCTGCTCCACGCACACGCGTCAGGTGGCTTTTTGCAGCGCACCGCTCCAATGTTGCAGTGAATTCTCCCCCCGGGCTGCCTTCAACTAAATAAACGCTCAGGCTGCTCTCTTATGGAAAGAATTCTATTTCCCCCCCCAAAGTAGGGCGTGCGCAACAAGCATTGTGGGAAACGCGCGCCCTATCAACAGGAAATCTCTGTTAAGGCGAGGATGCTCACGTATTCAAGTTCGCAACCAGTGATAGTTTACGCACGTGGACTGTTTGTCCATTGTTGGTGACTTTTAATAGCTGTGCCAAACGTCTTCCTAATACGGGCAAATGGAACCAAAGCGCGCAAAGGACCGAGTGCGCCTCTGATGCGCAAAGCAGCGCGCAAAAGCACTCTGACAGCTCACAGACTTTGACGCAGTTTTCCCAAGATCACTTTACAGCGCCTTTATTATTATTTATAAACTACCTACAAGTCCTCCTGGTTATGGTGACAGACGACGATAGAAAACAGAGCAGCCACACGCTGCATCCATTCAGAGCTCAGAAGCCTAAAGCCAATCTGACTCACCTTGACAACGTCGTCGTTTATGTGCTTGGGGTCCCGGTTGACCAGGTCGATCTCTTTGGTGTGGATATCCTCCATTGTCTTCTCGTTCAGACTGTCGTTGTCCATGTCTTTATTGTTGGGTTTGTATATGTTCCCCTGCTTTCGGATGAACGGCGAATGTAGAAACTCCTGTCAGGGTCCGGAGGAGGCAGAAGGAAGGAGAGAGTGAGCAGGAGGGAGGGATAGTGCGCACTGCGCTGAGAGGCAGGAGAGACTGGAGCTGCGAGTCACCAGCCTGCCCTACAAACAGGGATGGGTTTAAATGAATAGAACGTGAGGCACCACACCCCTCGAACCAGCCGCAAGGGGTCCTCACCACCCATACAGAGCTTTCCCGACGCGTACCTGCGAGCCACATCTTTAATACGTGCGTAAAAGCGCATACTCCAATACTCTTTATTTTTCTCCTTGAGAGACGATGCCTAAAATATCAACTAAAATGAGATATTTTACCTCACACAAATAATAATTCCTGCCTGTAAACTGACACGCTTCACATTTAATTCAAAAACATTTTTGGATTTCCGTGTTGCTTTCAAATGCGTGTGCGTAAAGATTTCCCTCAGCCTCAGTCCCGGCGCTTTGCGAGTCTTGTTTATCCTCACTAACACATGGCCTCACTGCACAGAGCTATACGTGCGTAGTTTGTGGCCGGAAAGTCTTGGAAAGTTTAAAAATAGGCTAGTGTGGTTGAATCTGGTTTGCGCTTTTACGCACGGAAACGTGGTTCCCCGATTTCGGAGCGTAAAACAGCAATCGGATACTCTGTTAATTGTAGAAGGCTTAACCTCGCACCCCGAAGTTACTGACTCTTCACATCCCCTCATCTGGTGTGACACGAGCGTTGATGACCATGTGCCAAAGGAAATGACGACCGGTAAATAAGATGATTGCATTTGAAAAAAACAACAACAAAACATTATATAATTCCCGCATTAGATTTAGATTAAAAGGTCCCTGGATGTAGGACACCCCAGAGTCAGATTACTGTAAAAGAGAGCCATACTGTACCTCCTCTGTGTCGCCGTCCTTCAGTCCTCCTGTCATGCTTTCCTCAGGTTTGAGCCGATCAGCGCGTTCAAACAGACAAGCAGGACAATTTAGGAAGCAGAGAGGGAGGCGTGAGGCAAATGAAGAGGACCGGGGCTCCTCTCAGAGACATTCACAGATTTAATTCCTGCCCTTTTTCCTTGGACGCGAGCAGAATGTAATGCCAGTGGCTGAGGGGGGGTGGGGGGACCTCCGGGGCTTCCCTCCCTGATCCTCCTCTTAAACGCAGCCCGGGGAGTTCACCTGTGATGTGGGCAGAGAGAGGAGAAGCACCGTGGAACCTGTCCGGCTGGAGGAGAGACTGAGTCGGTGCTGCTACAGGGGCTGTTTTAACTTGCGTGGAATCTCTATATTTGGGGATCAGGGCAGAATAAATAAGCTCTTTGTTCAGCGCAATGTGGGCGTTAATTGGGGATGGCAAGGTGTGGAGACTTGCCATACCTTAGTCTGAGAGAGGCAGAGTCATGCGGCTGCAATAGAGAAGAGTGAGAGAGAAACAGCAAAGTTTACAGAAGGGACCTTCAGGAAATATAGGTGCACTTGCTCATTCTGGGCTCCACAGGGTTAATGGTGAAGCCATGCCGGTCACCCTGGTCTGTTTACATTCCTCATTCTACTCACCTTGAACAGACACTATCTGGCAGCTCAGCTGTTTTCAGCCACTGTTTGAGGTGTGTCAGAAACAACCCAGTGGTAGAGCAATAATACTTTCCCCTTTCCTCCATTCTACTCTATGTTACTGATGCTGCAGGTCTCTGTCTTCTTTACAACAACTCGATGGGCCAAGAGCACACACAGTAAATACACATTTAGAGAGAACACGATGAGCCCATGCAGCGTCCTGAAAAATAGTGTGAAACAAGGATGGGACATGTATTATCATTACACATATCATTACTATTAGGAGTAACATTAAGGATCATTCAACTCTGTGGGGGTTTCTGTTTGACTGCCGGGGTCAAAGGTCAGGGTCAGCTGCTGGACTCTTTAGGGACTCATGTCTGGTGTCTGGTGGTGGCGCTGAGCATCATGTGCATCCTAACACAGGTCAGAACCTGCAGCGTCACATCAGGACGTTTTTATAGAAGCAGCGACTCCAGCCATCCTTTCATTGTGTGGTTGTTATTGTGCAATTTAAAAAAAAAACAGCTGAGTCAATTTCCATAAAATCTAGTAGTCACCTGAAGGTGAGATACCAAACATCACCAAACAAACAAATTAAGTTGCAGATGGAACAAACATGACGTACAGACCAGTAAGCGGGGTGCAAGAGGCAGAAATGCTGTGCACGCCTGTAGGTCTAAATGTGAAGCCTCAGGTAATGTTCCATGGACCTACAGCTTATTTTTGTATAAGAAAGTGTCTTATGCAATCTCTGCAAAGTGATTTACGAGGCTTCTCTGGCACTCAGCTGCACGTCCCTTTCCCCAACCACACTCATCATCTTTGACAGAGAGAGGCCGCACACAGAAGATTTAGCCTCAGAAAAACAAATTCTTTCACGTCATTTATGAACAAGGTTTGGTTTGTTCAGAAAAAAACCGGCTGTTATGATTTGAAGCAGAGAATATAACACAAAGTTATGTGTCACTTGTGATTTATTTGTCTGAGAGGGATCGATGACATTTGAAGAAGAGCTGATCTGAGGTCACTCCGCGCTACATGTTATGTAGAAGAGAGAGGGTTCCACTCTTTCACAGCCTCACATTTAAACACAGACACACAGGGTGGCAACCTGTCAGGGGTCCAACACCAGTGAAAGGATTTCAAAGCTCTTCAGAACTGCTGCACGTCTACTGTCAGCAGGAAACAGAACACTGCATTGCACAGTTCCAGTCGTCTGTTGTGTCAGAGGTCAGTCTGGTGCATGGTCGCACAGCTGCTCTGACAATGCAACGCTGAGGAACAAGCAGTGAACGGTAAAATACGGAGACAATCCTTCTGCATCTGGATGACCCCCCCCACCACCACTGTGCATGGTATTCAGAACGGGCTAAATAGCATGCCGAATTCTGACACTGAAAAGAGGACCGGTTGAAACTCATTGTAAGACAAGCTCAAGTCAGTTCTGAAGCCTTGTATCAAGTTTTAATGCGCTGCAAATAAAAAAAGCCAACATTATTCATTTTCAGAATTGCATTTGTGATTGTTCTTGCATTGCACCAGTTTGCTGTCTGGGTAATTACAGTATAACGCTGAGCAGAACTGAATCCAAATGCACTCTGTCAGACAGTGAGCGAATAACTGGTTTAATGATTGCCAGGGCAGAATAAACACAAGCCAGGTCATAACTGTGATAGCAGTCTATGAGGAAAACAAATGCAAAACTCGGTCGTGGTCTGGAAAAAGCAGACAAGAGTACAGTACGGTATCACTGGAGAGTCAGGCTCGAACTTATGAAACAGTGAGTGGCTGAAGCTGGCTGGTTGAAATAGACTGATGAACTAATGATGATGTTGATGATGATGATGAACTGACTAGTCATGACAGATAATGGTCCTAATTTCCTGAAAGTCTGTATTGGAGCACAGCGATTATTTCACCTCTACTTATTTTAATGGTGTTTTAATTTAACATCCTGGTGTTGAAATAGAAACACTGATGCTTGTATTGGAGAGCACAGAGGTTAATCCTTTGCCTTTCGATGTGCCCACTCTGCGTATTTGATCAAGCAGTACACAAGTTGACACTTGTTCGTTATTTTCAAGTTAGCTATAAAGGGCTGCTGTGGCTGAGGGGTAAAGTGGTTGTCCTCCAACCAGAAGATCTGTGTGAATGGGTGAATGGTAAATGGTACTCGACAGCACTTTGAGTGGTCATCAAAACAAAAAAAACACTATATCAATACACACAATACAGTTTGTTGCTTTGACTGTTATAGGATTTTCTGGTAGTACTTTCATCCAACACATGAGATTAAATAATTTAAGACAGATACAGTATGTGGTCTTAGAAAATACAACATCCGTTTATTGAAGGTTTGTTCACACATAATCGTAAAAGGGAAAATGTGAAATCTCTCTCTGAGGCATATTTCAGTATCAGCACACAAAAGAAACTCCACTCCACTGATTCTCTTGTTTTGCCATTTAAATGAAGCTGTTTAAGTACAGCAAGTGAACTTTACCAAATCCACCGCAATAAGAGGTCAAATTAAAACGATGTGGCTGATTAGAGGTAGGGTTGGTAACTTGTTTCAGAATCATCTTCACGTCCCAAAAGCCATCAATGATCAGAGAAGAAGGCTGGGGCCCGTGGCCCTCACAGGACGGTCGTAAAAACACAACCAATCGTCTCATTCGCCTGAAATGATTGGCCTGTGTGCCCGTCTGTAACAAACCAATGGTGAGAGGTTGGCAAGCAATTCACGGAAAAGTCGTGGAATGCTCTCTCGATCATTTCCAGGATTACCAACCCTAGCTTTAATGTCCTTCTGGCTGCAGAAGTTTGGTTCTCAGCCCAGCCCGAGCACCGGCCGCTCTGTCGCAAACAGCAACCGCAACTCTAAATGTAACGTGCGTGTACCAGAGTGTAGGCTCAACCCAACAGTACGTCTCCAACTTCTTTGCTGTCAGACGGCATCAAAAGTTTACCCATCAAGAATTGGGGATGGCATAAATAATAAATTAGAACACCGCTCCTCTGAGGATATTCAGTCCTGGTCTGTTTTTATGTAGATGTTAGAAAGCTGTACTGCTTATAGCTTATATGCTAACGTAGGTCCATAAGAAAGCAAAAGCCTGCTATAGTCAAAAAGAATGAAGTCAACACAGCAGATCAAATAAGCCTGTGAATGTGCAACACACTGCGTCTCAGCATTTAATATATTCACATCAGCACATTCAACTTGTTGCTGAACTCTTGGCAATATATACATATAAAGAAAGCAGAAATATGACATCTCATAGCGAGTGAGCCAAGTGTTAATACACATCCCTCTCTGCCACAAAATAATGGAATGACAAGAATTTTGTTTTGGTCACAATCAACAAAACAGCTCAGCTCTGGATCCTTATAAAGTCTGAAGGGTTTGTTATGACTGCATGTTAGAATGTCTCTAATTGAAGTTCCTGAAGCGCTATGCTCCTGTCATAGTACACAGTAGTTACACTTGTTTACACGGTTCTCCTCGGTTTTATTTTTGGCTTTATAAGAACTCATACCACTTGGATCATTCACGACTGCGCTTCGTCCTCTGCATCAGTTCTCTGTGATTTTGATTTGAATGGAGGACAGGCACTTTCCCATGCTGTGGTAGAGCGGCGTGACGAACATGTCCGTCAGACTCCTCCACACAATCTGCATGGACGGTAGGAGCATGAGGCAGCTCTGGATCACAGGCATCACCAACCTGGCAGGACAAGGTTTGAAAAAAGGTTATTCAAGAGACAGATGGCAAAAGAAAAAGCTTTTTTTTTTTAATCCTAATTTTATTCAGAAGTCCGTCAGTGTGATTGCAGTGTTTACTGATTTCACATTAAGATTTGGAATTACTGTGACTGTGGGAGAAACCTGGAGTACCACGCTCGTCCAGGAACAGCATGATGATGCAATGCCAAAGTGCCCAATCGACTTCCAAGTTCCTCTCTGTTTTTCAAATGACTGAAAACCACTATTTGAATATGAAAATCAATCCTGGCTCTGATAGCTCTGCACGACATGCTGGTAATCTGATATCACTGTTAAACCTTTAATTTTAGGGTACGTTTATAAAGTTCCTCTTCTTGCGCCTGAGTTTTTCTTCCTGGTATTCAAATAGAAAAGTAGTTTGAGCATGACACACTGTGAAGGTGAACCCAAATAGAGGGGTGGATGATTCATGCATAGCTTAGATCTGTTCTTTGTCACCATTCCAGCAACACACGTATGTAGCATTTCATTCCATCCCTTTTCTGGCCTGTTTGACTGTGTTGATACGAACAATCAAGTTAATCCACTATTGAATATGTATTGTGCTCATTTACCTACTAATTCCACACATGCCTGCCTATGCCTATTTGGATCACATTTCTTGCGAATGATTCCTCTTATAAACTCCAGGAGCAGTTGATGGGTAACAGATCTCTGAATCAGCCGACATACTGTGTATGAACAACACTCAACAGCACTTCACTACTTCAAACATAACCAGGTTTCTGTCAGGTTTCTACCCATTTCTTTAAAAAAATAACTCTTTGAACAATTGTCTGAGATGCCTCTGTGTGATCACCCTTCCTCACATTCCACACGTATTGACCGGCTCAGTGTCACCACTCAGTCCTGATTGATCAATGAGGCGGCTTCCTCCTTCAAACAGTGGGGATGAAGGATCCACGCAACCTGCAGAGCCTGTGACCTCACCAAGGTAAAAGGCCAGTCCTCTATCTGCGTCTCAAGAATGTCCCACTTGGGTCTGAAAATAGGCTTCAGTTGCTACTATGCCAGTGGTCTTGTAAAAGACATTTTTTTTTCCATTACTTTTTTTCCCCCCACTACACGACTCAACATTCCTCCCAACTTTCCACAGAGCACTTTCTCCCGGGCATAGAATGTTGTTTCATCCAGTGTTGCTAAATGGACTCTTTAGGTTGTGGTCGGGAACTCATATGTGCACTAATGTTGTTTGAAAGTCTGAAAGCACCTGGCGCACTCGCCATCCGAGTACATTTAGCACACATGAGCCTGACATCATCATCCAAATAAGTTAGAAAAACAAATTGTATGAATGTCATACCCCATGTGACATAGATGGTAAAAATCACTTGAGTCAGTATGCTAGCCGGCAGCATAAGACAGTCACTTAATGGTCCTGGGTTTATCAGCTCATCAGACGTTCAAGCTGATTTATGTTGGATGTGTCAACAAGTTCTCTGCTGCTGTTTGAAGAATTGCACTTATATGTTTATTAGAAATTATGACCTCTTGATTTTAACCTTTCCCCAAATTCTGAATAAGCCAAACAGGGGTGGATGGAGGGGTCGGCTCAGGTCAGCACTGGCCCTAACTGAAATTAGATGGGCCCCCGTCCTCCAGTCTTAAAAGTACAATACCTTGATTAACAAGTCTTATTGTAAGTATGGTGTGCCAACAAGGAGCAATTTCAAAACATGTCTTAAGCAAGGCTGTTCCACATAAATGTGACCCCCCCTCCCGTAAAGTTTGGCAATGTAAGTGCTCTCTGGTTCGGATGCACCACTGTTCCAGCCTAGCGGGATGCTTGACTGGTGTTTTCTGAAGAGAACCATTATCTCATTTAAGGACAACATGCGCAGCCCCTTCCTACCAGATGTGGATGCAGCTGAGCACGGCGAACGCCAGGCCGAGGATGAAGGCTATGGGCACGGCCAGCAGGGTGGTCAGCAGGCGGTAGAAGATGAATTTGACCAGCTCGAACGCAGCGTGGCTTCCGATCCACACTTTGTCGAAGCTGTGCGCGGACAGCGGCTCGGCGATGACGTCTTCGAACCCGAGCTGTCAGATCACACACGCAGGTTGAGGACATGTTAGAGGGACAAGTATCAGATGTTCAGGAAGGGAACTGTGCGCGAGGAGGGTGACGCGCACCGAGCCACTTCCAGGCATTCACGCCGCAGGTTGCCAGTTTCAGAACTCGTGACATGAAAACATCAAGGTCCCCGGTCGCTACAGTTGATAATTCAGCTCCACAGCTGCTGCGCGTGTGGTTTCACTTTGAAACTGGCTCGGCACTGGCTCGGCGCAGACCGTACCTTCAAGTGCGCGTTGACATCGTTTGGATCTCGGTCCGGCTCCGATGCGTACGCTTTCCCCTTCTTCGCCAGGATCGGCTCGATCGACCTGTTGAACTCGTCCGCGTCCATAATGATGCTAGTGTCCGACTTCTCCTTCTCCAGCCCCATGGTGTCCTGTCAGACGCGCGGAAGACGCGGGGGACAGCAGCCGGTGACGGTGCGCTCTGCGCTCTGCGTCGGGTCGAGCGCCACCCCGCCCCGCGCGGAAAGGCAGCTCAGCGTGGGGCCGAGGAGACACAACACACCCAGAGTCACGTCCCCGGACCCCTCCACCAGCCCCGAGCCTGAACTGACCCCACTGTGCTGCGTGCACACTGGGCTCCAGTCATGATGGAGACGGGGAAGTCCTCATGGAGGCTGCAGACACCAGTCCTCTGCAGCCATGTGACAGAGCTGCAGGCTACTTCTCTGTTTACACCTCTTAGGTTAGGCGTTAATTTGGTGATGTTATGGGAAATCAAACCACGTGGTTCAGAAAACAATACAAGGCGTCTTTATTCCCCCCCTACATTTGAACTTGGTTATTATTGTTGCTGAAGCAAATCCCAACATTCTCTACCTGTTGAGCTGATTTACCACAGTGTTTTCTTTTTCTCCAGGTGTGGATTTATTGCTGTCAGTCCGCTTCCAGCTCTGCACACATGCCACGTGCAGACATTGTTAAAATAACTGCAGATTATTCATATCCCTGCACAGGAACCTGGACAGGAAGCATCCTCCTGGGGCAGCTGGTGTTCCATGTGATGCCATGTCTGAGGATGGACCCCATGCACCCACTTGTTGATGCGGTGGAGTCCCAATGTATTTATTCCATATGCATGACACAATAAGGCTCTTGAACCCAGAGCCTTCTTATTGTGAGGCACCACCGTGCTGCCCGCTGCTTTGTCACTAACATGTAAAGTTCACCTTCCTCTCATCAACATGTCTGTCTTACTAAAAGGACGGACTTCCTGCTGTCCTACACCCTGCCTCATGTTCAGCGACATGTTAACAGCAAGCTCTTTGGTTTAACTCACCAGGACATAAAAAGCAAACCAGAGCAGTGAGTGTAAACAAATCGGAAACACAGCATGCAGACCCCATGGGGCATTCAGAGCAGTGAGAGGGATCCCTGGCCCTGAACACGGGGACAATACAACACCACAATCCTCCTGGATTAGCACACAGGGCCATTCTGACAGACAAGCATTACGCAGGGGGGAGACCTGGCCGAGACCAGGCTGGCCTGAGGGTGAGGCAGGGTGGGAGGACAGTGTTGACATGAGAGTATGTGAGTGTGCAAAAGGGAGTGTAGCAGAGGAAGTCAATGGCTTTAGTTTGTGTTACACTTTGGATAGCAATGTGAACGGATGGTACTTAAAGGGATAGTCAACCGAAAAAGTTTCATGTCTGTTAAAACATGTTGTAAATGATGCTGTTTGGAGTCCCATCAGTCTCTGTCAGTCTGTACAACACGTTCAACACTTTTTATGTAGTTTGACCATTGGGTAGAAAAGTAAAAGTTGCAGCTCTCGATCCTGCAGGTTAATGTTTAATAAATTCACCGCAGCGCCACATTCCAGGACGTTCCAGCCAGCGTTCCCTTGAGGATCTGCGTCCTGATGTGGAACGACATGGATCATTTCCTCTGACTTCATAAGGAATAAATGTGCATTTGTCCAGGAGTTTCCAGAGGGAACAATGAAATCATTACACCCATAGTGTGCAGGGATTTCCTGTTACACCCAAAGGGCTGTGGACGCTACGGTCTGAGACAAACATCGTCTGAAGGACAGCAAGGAGAAAGGTGTGTGAGTGCGTGTGTGCGTGTGCCTTCAAGATCTTGTTTACATGTTACATGCACTGACAGTATAAAATATAAACATGTGTGATTTGATGTTTGTACTGTAGAGAGTAAAACTGAAACCTTTTCAAATGTGTTACACCAAATGTTATAACTTATTGCGACTATATTTTTCCATCATATAGTTTCTAAAGCATTTATTCATCAGTTGGAAATGATTCCCGCACATTGATTTATCGTGGAAGATCATCTTGAATCATTAAAAGATCTGCATCATAATCATTTTCTCCGCCATAAATAATAGATTTGGCTCAGAAACATCGCACTTGTGAAAACGTGTGTTAAATGAGACCCAGACCATCGTGTACGTAAACCCAAAGTCGCAGTAATACATTTCTACACAGCTTCACCTCAGATTTCTTTTGGCATGAGTTTCAATTTGACTGCGCACATCTGATTTATAGAGCAGTGGTCGTAAGTGAGGTTGTAAATTCTGATAAAAAGTTCCCAACTATATAAATTCAGGCAAACGTGATCCTGACAGTGTTTGCTACACACATTCTGTTGTATGTTGTTCTACATTTTACGCGTCTGTGTGAGGTTGTCTTTCTGATGTAAATACTGCCAAAGAGAGCATCAATATATGAACAGTGTATATTTATCTCGGTCAATAGAGAACAGTGCAGCCACTGCTGGAATCACACATGGAACTATCCTGCACCTTCAGGGGTCAAAGGTTTGACCCCAGCTGAAGCGAAAGCTGCAGCCACTGTCATGGAAAACACCAGATCGGCCTCTGAAAACACCGGTTTATGTTTTTTGGGTGAAGGAGGTAGGAGGAGCCTGCCTGGAGTTTGACAAATCCAACTGCCATTTTCTCTCTAAGTGAGTGACTCATTCTAAATTCTTTCCAGTAATAATGGATGTTGCTTTCTGGCAGGGAGCAGCCGGTAGTGAAATGGGGCTGTTGAATACACAAAATGACCATCAGTCTGCAACTGAGACTCTATTTTAACACCAGATATGCAAATGGAAATATGCAGACGGAAAAAAATGCAGTTGTGATAAATATAATGAAATGAAAGCAAACAGCCACAAATTAACTGGACAAACAACACAGAGGCCTGTCATAACTCTTCCAACTCCTCTCACTGACATAACATGCGATTGGTTTGTTTCTGGTGAAGAGAAGAGAAAGTGATACGTTTGGCACCAGCTTTTATTCTCGCAGCTCCAACTTTTCCTGGCAAGTCAGGAAGCAGTAAATACAATCATAAAGCTGTCTTCATTAAGACCATGATTATTGTCCTATCACTGTTACACAGATACAAATGCAGAGTGTCACGCCCATCATCACCCCCTCGGCAACAGTAACCTGAGAAACGAGACGCTGAGCTTCCAGAGAAATATGCAAGGAAAACAACTCAGAGGCAGAGAAGAGATTTGAAGCGATGATAAGGTTCCCGAAATATTTTCATTACTGAAATCTTTTTTTCTCCACATTTCAATACGAAAAAACCTCAACCTTATCTATACATACAGTACATATATATGAGTTTGCATCAGCACCAGTGACTTCTTGCTTTTCCATGTATGGACATGTCTTAGATACAGATGTAAACCGAGGGCCAATGCTACGTGATTCTCTTTAGGCAGACAGAAGTTCTGGGTTTGAACCTAAAGCCAACCAAGGATGGGGTTTGATTGTTCTCTGTTTCTGTGAGGGAACTCCACCTTCCTCCCAAGGCCCAAAGACACTGAGGTCAGAGGCTGTGATAACCCTCTGGCACAGGCAACATATCGGCCCATTTATGGAAATGTGAGTTGCCTTATAAAATAATCTTCATACTGCGCAGCCAAGAATTAGTTCATTACTCATTAGTCTGAACTCACACATTTCTAGAACTAGTGCCTCTTCACTTTTCTTCCTGCTCTGCCCTGAGAACTGATGAATGGATGGAGAGATGAGAAGAGGGAGAGGTTTTTTCGAGGGAGCGGTGTCCTGACAGGCCCCGGCATACTGAAGCATTGACTGTCACATTTGTTCTAAGCGCTGGAAACATTTCACAACAAGCTCCAAAAGCCCCTCAAACCATTTTCCAAAATAGACCAGATCAGTCTCAGAAAGAGAACATCTGTGTCAGTGTCACCTGTCTCTCCAGCTGCACGCATCCAGTGTGTCAGGGAGGCAGCTCCTGTAACTACAGTTTGGAATAGCAGCTATTTCGATCATCACAAGGTTGATAGCATTATTCGCCCTGAGGTGAGATCATCTTGGATGAGGAGGAGGTGACTGACTTCTTGAAACTTGTCCCATTTGTTATCGGTGTGCAACTTTGCATGAAAGCAGCTTCATTTTCCACAAAAAGCCATTAGCCCATTCACACACATTCATACACTGCATCTATTAGCAGCTCGTTGTTGTTCCATGGGGCAGTTTGGGGTTCAGCATCTTGCCCAAGGATACTTTGGCATGCAGATGAAAAGACTGGGGATCAAACCTCCTGATTGGAGGAGGACCACTGTACCCTGTCAGACACGACCGCCCTGTTTATCAACATATGGGATGATTGGGGGTTAACATCTGTCCGGCCGCACCATTGTGTGCAGGTTTGAATGCAGCCATTTACCAAACTGCACCACAGAAATGTCAGCATTGTGACTTTGATCACACGGGAAACTATTGTTGGCAGGAAAACACTTGAATAGTTTTTGATCACACTTCACCCTACAGGGTTTGTGTGTGTAAAAATGGAAAATATTACCTCATGTCAAACACAAACTGTGTGCACCTGCTTCTCCTCCTTTGCTTGGTACAAGCACTTAAGAGACGTCCCCAGG
Organism: Pseudorhombus dupliciocellatus; assembly: GCA_016785235.1. Taxonomy (NCBI): domain Eukaryota; kingdom Metazoa; phylum Chordata; class Actinopteri; order Pleuronectiformes; family Paralichthyidae; genus Pseudorhombus; species Pseudorhombus dupliciocellatus. Next base: position 196,629 of record JAFBJW010000374.1, read on the forward strand.
GTGAGTTTGATCTCCCACGTCACTGGTCGCACTTAGTGAAAGTAAAAAGTCACTCATGTATTTCACCAAGAAAATACCAACAGCATCATTTGATCTGCAGCCCCTCTAATCTCTTGGTGACACCCCGTCATCCCAGGACTGACAGACATTTCACGCCTCGTGCCAAAAAGATGTAACTTCCACTCATGGATGGCAGACAAAGAATGACTCTCTCAAGTGGTAAGTGTTGGTTTCAACCAGGTGGAAGACTGATGCTTTTCTCTCTCTCCCACAAACAGGATTGTGTGGCTGCACATCGCTGGAACGTGATGGATGACAACACTGGAAGGTATGCAGAGCAGCTGTTGGCTCTTGCACCGTACCACACTGGTGCATTATCTTTGGTGTTGAGTCAGCCAGAGATGATGGACACACATAACCATCAGGAAACATGCCAATGGTAATTTTCTGTATTCATGAAAAAAGGCTTAAAGCAGACTTTGGGAGAAGGAGAGTTTATTTGACAAGAAAAGAGAAACAACTGAAATCTTTAAATATAAATACCAACGTGTCACGCCTACATATCTTCACTATGGCCTGACAGATCCTCTCACAGTGAATGAAGCTGATCCCTGGATCTGCCTCCTGATCCAGAATAGCGTCAAATTTGAATGGGTGATTCCCTGACCCATGTTTCCACCAAGTTCCATTATAATCTGTCCTGTAGTTTTCAATAATGCTGCTAACCATCGAAAAACAATCCAAAAAGAAAACATAACCTTGTTGATAACTCGCATTTCTCAGTGAATACAATATCAAACATTTGCTGCTTTACCGTTAGCATCAACCATGCGGTCTGACCACCATGCTGCATGGTGGCTAATGTTAGCTAATGTCGGCCAACTTTAGAGTATCAGAGAGTGGACTCAGTTCTGACTTGTTCTACTTTTATACTGTTTCCAAACATTTACTTTACAATTATCCCATAAATACACCTTGTGGCCAAACTGGCTGCTGTTTACCAAGAGTTAAACTGGCTCCCACAGGGCATTCACTGGGCATAATGGGCCCTTTCTGAGAATTTTGATTTACATTATTTCTCCATTAAGCAACATTTGAATGTTGTGGCGTATCCAGCTGGGCATGTTATTGAGTCATATCATTGATACAGCAGGTTTTAGTTGCTAATGTATGATATTTGTATGATGACTTTCTTTATATCCCATCAGAAAATCATTTCAACTACTGCCCCAGACCCCCCTCATGCATCTAAATGTCAGACTTGATCTCCAGAAAGCATCAACGCGTTTGGACTTTTGTGCAAATTGAGTCAGAGTTGAAAGTGTTTTGAAATCGTTGTGTCGTGCAGCTGCAAATTTTCCCAATTCCAGGGAGTTAAAAGATTTTTCAATCTTGCTCCACATCACTGTTTACTCCACTGTTGCCAAACCAAACAAACAAGCTCCACGGCCTGTTTTGTTGTTGTGTGGCACAAAAGCTCTCCTTGGTAGGTATAGGTGAACATTTGATACGTCATGAATAACAGGACGGCCCCTCACTGCAAGAAGGATTCAGGTTCATTTTCCAGGAATAAGGACTGAATGAGCTCCATCGCTTAGGAGGTTGCTGCCACCTCTAACCATAACGCCTTACTCATGCTTTCAACCCTGACACAAATGTGGGCTGGGTCTGACACACCCAGCTGCTTCATGAGAATCAGCACACCCTCCTCAAGACACACACACACACACACACACACACACACACACACACATCTGCACCAACCCACATTTCTTGAACCACAGCAGCTCTGACTGGAAGGTCTGAATAACTGTTTAAAGATGTCTGCAGCATTTTTCTATCTTTTTTTTTTTTTTTTTAGCTCTGCATGCACCATCAACCTCCATCAAGCACAGGAATGTGAGGGCTTGGCTTTTACTTGGCAAAAACAAAATAAGTGAAATTGTGTTCTGAGCAAATATCCCAACGACTTCACAATCATTTTCCAGAGAGGTCTGATAGCACAAACTCATCCTGCGCTACTGTCAAACTGTCCAAATTTATAATAATGGCATTTCCTCCCTGGGCATCATAGGAGAATCATTTTTAACTGGCAGGCTGTCCTGTTTGTCAGATGAATGTCTCATCAATACATGTAACAGGCTTGACTTCTCCCCCAGAGTCCTTATGCTTTATCATTTGCAGATCCAGGACCATAGGGCCACATCGTGGATTGGGTTAGGGTTAGGGTTAGAGATTGTGTACACTGAATTGGCAGCTGATTGAGAGTCAAAATGGTACATCACAATGGCGTCAGTGGACCATGACTGTGTTGATAATGGTGGCAGCCGATAGTGATGGATCATGATCACAAGGGCAGCTGTCCATGTCCAACAAGACTACTTGAGATACAATGTGTGTATTCATATGCTCTGTAACACCTCAATTCAAGTTTTAATACTCTTGTTATGTTACACACGGCATCTGCACACATCCCTGGAGAAGGAGTCCCTCACAAGTGTCTTTGGGAGTTCTTTGTCACACACTATGAGACAAATTGGGATCTGTGAATCAATTGATTGATCTCACCGGATCAATGATGTGGAGAGATGTTTACCGATCGTCTTTGTAAGCATCTTTACTCTCAGTCAGCAGAGATACAGAGACATGGATATTTTTCCTTTTGCGTTGCAGTTGTAACCTACAGTGCTACTGAATGCAGTAAAGTGTCCTTTTAGGTCAACAACGCTTCATTGACTGTGTAAAGTCCTGAGCTGAGCTATTCTCATTCCTGAGGAACTTCCACACCTGACACACATATGGAGGGTGTGGCGAGCTGAGGAGCCACGGGCCAATAGGCACGTCGGCTCGCTCACACACGAACGGTGCCTCCCGGGTAGTTTTCCACAGAAATCTAACCCTGGGATGTGAATGATGCTTTCACACAAAATGGCCACTGCTGGACGACTTTCAACTCAGCACAAAGCTTTCTTTTAACGCGGCAAGGGGGGGAAATCTCCCGTTTTAAAGACACAACTTTGTGATGAGGTTTACCCCTCAAGACAGAGCATGTGGTCCAGTCCACTCTGACAAATAAAGCGCCGCATTGTCGCCAGCTGTCTGCAAATACAATACCTCAGTAACTCGCTTGTAGGATGCTGAGATGTTTGGACTGATACATAACTCGTCAGTACATGTGCAGCATTTGGTGGCTTTGACACATTTCACAGAGCTTTCAATACATGCATGATTTGGGTTATGGTTAGGGGCTCTTATAGACATGGGTTAGATGTGTCTTGCAGTTTGTTGCTATGGGGAAGCCATTCATTCATGAAGGTGAATGAATGGCTTTGATATTTCTTTATGAAACTTAAGTGCCAAGATTTATTCAGTGCCTCTCTTTGCTGTAGATCCTAATACCAACACTTCACATCCTAAGTAAATGGAAGGGAACCTCTGGCATCTGAGGCAAAAATTACCTGAGAGACAACAAGGAAATCAGAAATTGCAAAGTATATACTATACTGTCTGTTTAGCTACATCCTGGTAAGACTCGGGATAGGTAAGGATGTAGTGTGGATCAGAAAAAATCTAGTAAGTTGAAATCAGGCAGTTTTGGGGAATGATATTTATATTTGAGTGTGTGCAAAGGGAATGTAGGTCCTTGGCTGAGGTATGTACTCTACTGAGCACCATTCCAGTTCCCAATAAAGTTTGGTGAATGGCACCAAACTGGAATGTCATGTTTATAAGAAGTAGCTCAGTAAAGGCTTTACATTGGATACAATCAAGTGTATTTACATTTTCTGGGTATTGTGCTGGGTATAGTTGAAGCCCTGGGTTGTTGCCTGGGATAACGATGATGATGATGATAAGGACACGTATCTGGTTTCCATTTAATCCAAATGACACACTGTGTGGAGGATTCTCCCTGCGGTAGTGGAGTGGAAGGAGTGGTTGCTATGCTGAGAACAGGCGGTTGCCATGTTGGGAAGCAACCGCTGGGCCAGCCAAACAAACATCCCTTCTCTGAGCCACAGCACCCCCCCCCCGCCCTCCCGCCCCCACCGGTCTGTGGAGTTCCCTTGCTAAAATGGTCCTGACTCACAGTTAGCCTGTAATTATGCCTGAATTCTCACTCACTGACTTTCAGTTCTCCTTTCCCTCTATTTCTTCTGCCACTCCATCCAGGCCCAGACACTGCGCACTCTGTTACCTCCACTCTCTCTTTTCCTGCTCCCTCCTCTTTCACATACACCATTTGGCCGCTTGGACAAAACAGCTTCTGGACGATATTTTTAGGGGCTTGCCCCCCTCCCATTTGCTTTCCACCTTGTTCCACAAACAAGCACTCTACTCCACTTCTGGAGAAGGAAAGCTCAATTTGCTCCCTCATTACAGACAGGGATCGTTGCACCCGATGACCAGATGCAGCTGTTTGCTCTGTCTTCTTTGTAAACAGGATGTGAAGATGAGGAGCTGAACCGGGAACTGTGGTACCTTGTTCTATCATCATATCATGATGATGATGTCACGTTGTAAAGAGATTGATAGTATTTGGTGATGAGAGCTGACGGCAGGGTCATATGATCCCCTCAGCTGAATTCATATCTACCCTCAACCTTCAATGTGCTTTTGTACCTTGCATCCACATGACAACATATCAGATTGAAACACGGCGTTCAGTCAAATGTAGGAAATAAGATGAACGTTATTAACTGTGAAAGGTAAAAAATGAGATCTAAAATACTGTAATTCTTAAGACTGTGTAAAAAAAAGTTCTCAAGCATGCAGAGCATTTTGCTCACCTACGTTCATAATGTGGCTAGGATGGCACAGACGTCCATGTAACAGGATAACGAAGTTGCTTCTTGATTCAAATTACTGGTTTAAAAAGTAAAGTTAATCCCTGCAACAACAGTCATGTTGACGTGGGTTCATGCACTGGTTACGTCCAGTGTTCCATTTCACTGTCATTGTGTTGGAGGGTAAGGCTCTTTGTTCCTTGAGGTCTCATTGTTACATGTATGTAGCGGAGGAACATTCCTGGAAAAAGAGGAGTGGAAGAGAGAGCTGCTGATATCAGACCACACATTTCCTCCATTAGGGAATGCAACCTGCAGAGCTGGTGGGAGGATGCACCCAGTTCAAAGGCCACACCCGGTGACTCCACAGAGAAGGAAAATAAGGAGGAGAGCAAGTAGAGGAAGAGGAGCAGTCGGTCTTGGGTGTGTTAAATTTTTGAGCGAAGGAGGAGACAAATGAAAACTAAATCTTATTACACTACAATTGCAATCGATGGAGGCCCGCTCAAGAAATCATCATCCTCTGAAGTACGACAATTTGGAATAACATAACACTGTTCTGATTTGTATCCTAATCCGATTTATATGAGCCATGATTCTTCCATTACTTTGTGTTTATACAGCTGGGATTGGCTCCACCTGCAACCCTCGTCATCATGATCATGATTAATTTTCATTATAATATTTTTTTGTGTAAATGTCCTTTTACCCACATACAATTGATGACCAACAAACAGAAGCATGTAGATACCAGACAGACAGATGAATCTACAGTATTTTGGAAATAAAAGTCACCCCATACATTAAATGTGTGTCTGTTTAGACATCTCAACAAGGATCCTATGACCAGACCAAAATAAGGATACAGCTCTAATCAAAGAGTCAGTTGTCAGAGCCTGGAATATCCAGGTAGGAAAAACAAGTGTTGAGTAGTATTAGTACTATAAAAGCAAATAAAAGTTACGTCAGAACGAGTTCTTGCAGTTTTCCTGACCCACAAAAGCCTCACTGTGAGCTGTGGCTCACCGCTTTGTTGTGTTGGCACGTTTCATAGGTTCTGAATGAAGGCATGACAAAGTGGTTGGAAAAATCATCGCTTGAGGACATGAGTAATTTGTCACTGACTTTGCAGTTGGCAGAAAAGTGCTGACAAAGGCTGAAGGAAGGGAGTGAGCGTAGAGTTTTTGGGGTGTGGCCGAGAAGGTTCGCTCATTTACATCAAGGCCTTTTTACAACCACGCTGCAGGCTGATCACGCTGAAATGCTAAATAATAGCAGTTTCACGAAATAAACTTTGATATCTCACATCGATTGACAGATATCCAGCGGGTAAGGATTTCTTGGTGTTTGCTTGGTCAACACAGACTTAGAATGACGTCATGGTCCAGCATGGAAACTGTGTGGTCATACTCTGCATACATGGCAGAAAACCACACATGCAGCTGCTGTGGGTTGGTGAGGCGTCTAATGCTCAGCAAATCAACAATAAACATCAAATATGGTTGTCGGGGGGGGGGGGGGGTCCTTTGCCCTCTTGTGAGTTAATGGACATTAATGAATGCCTGAAATAGGGTTGGGTGAAAGGTGAAGACCTTTGACCTGTGACTTAAATTAAAATGTTTCAAACAAGTTCAAAATAATCAGTCCAGGAAATAGTCACTACTGCTGCCTTCACGCTGCAAATCTCACTGAGCTCCAGCATGAATCTTGTCTCAGCTCTTTCACTTTCTCTTGTAATGAAAAATGAAACTGTTGGAGTGCAATTCTCACGTTAGTATAATTGAACAGTCAAATGAGTTTGTCAGACGTTGGTATTTTTCTGAGTCAGGTTCCTTACTGATGAACGTTGTGGTCAAACTGAATTCTAGTCTGATGGTTTCGTTTCCCTCTCTCTAGTTCACGACAAATGTCTGCCAAATTTAAACATGTTTTTTGTTATGTCTGTAAAAATAAGTTTTTCTCTAAATCAAAAGAGACAAAGCTTGGAAACTGCTCGTCACAGCAGCCAACTCTTGACTGACAGCTCATCTGTGGTTCACCTGTAGACAGCGGTTCAGCGTTGACTGCTGGACTCACTCTCTGTGCAACGTTGTTGACGCCTGGAAACTGTCAAACTGATTAGATGCAGCCATTAGTCCTGACATGAGTGGCACTGTACTACATGTGGTTGCTGTGAGATGTGCATGTGGACAGTTTGTGTGTGTGTGTGTGTGCGCGCCCTGGGGCCAACTACTTTTAATCGTCTCTGCCATTGATAAGCCAGTCGTTATGCAGGGGGGTGGTTTCATTCTAACAAGCAAGCTAAATCTCCTTTTATAGCAGACATTCTTTGTGCCTGTGTCATTTTGAAATTAACTACAGCTGAAATGTTGCACATGGACTCTGGTGTTTTTCCTCAAACTGTGCATGAGAGAATGTTTATTTTGATTAACAGCTATTTTTAGAGGGAAGATTTCTGCACTTGTCTCATGTTAAATTTCACTTGGAACCCAGAAGGTCAAAGCACAGAGAGAAAACCCAAAAGGCTCCTCCTGGGATTGGGCGGAGCTGGGAGAAGAAACACAATCTGTTGTTGTCTGGGCCCGACCAGAACGTTCTGAGTCACATCCAAAGACTTATAGGAGACTGACTCTAATAATGACTTTTTGGACATGATAGGTCAAAGGATAAGCACCTGTCTTTGTATATGTTACAGACTGGGCATGAGATGCTGTTAAACTGGAACTATTCTGCATCTAACTTTGGTTCTCTCTGACATCTCAACATCCTAACTTTTGGTTCTCACACTTTCAATGTCTTTTGGAAAAATAGTTTGAGTTTGTCACCACTAAGTTATTTTTGTGCGTAATTGCTCCCAAAAGGAAGAGACGATAATAACTCATATGTCTCTCTCTCTTACTCTGCCGCTTTTCATTATAACATCCAGTCTGATGGAGTATAAATAAGATGGTTACACAACTGTTCCCGGTCTCCCGCACCCGTCACTCACCCCTCTCCACACCCCTCTTTGCTCTTCTGTCTCTGTCTGAAGTTGAGGCAGATGGTCGCACGTGGTTTTTCTCCTCTTTGAATTAAAGTAGAAGCAAACCCTTCTATGGACTTGATTGGGATTGACACTGCACCACTGAGTTGAAATACTTGTCTCTATGTATATAGACTGGCTGGGTCCAAAATTTATCACACCAGGATTTTTACGTGACATTTTTTAAAATATCCCACAATGCATTGTGAAAATTAGTGTGAAGCGATTGTTGCTAAATAAGCAATTATACCACAATGCATTGCACTCTTGGCAGTGAGGAGAGAGGCTAACAGGAACAGACATATCAGACAAACGCAAACACAGTCAGAGCATCACAGCACAACCTGCAGGAAGTTTTTATTTCTACATTTTTTAAGATTTAAAATGGTCACCATGTTTTTTTATAGCCTCGCTGTATAATTCTCTACAAGTCGGGGTAAGAGAATGATTGGGGGATTTCAGTCAGTCCATTTGTAGTTGACTGAAGAGTGGCCTGTCCTGCTGCCCCCCTGAGTATAATGCAACACTCAATAAAGTGCTGCTCCTCCGTTGGCAAGGGACACAACACACAGCCCAGCAAACCCAGGAGGAAACAGGAGGAACCATCTCACAGAAAAGGCTTTGGCTAAGTGATAGGGCAAGGGTGACTGTTTCAGAATTTCAATATCATCATCATCATCGTCATCATCTGTTGAAGTGTCCTGTCTCACATACAAATCATAAACAAGCATGGATGAGGTTAAATTTGTTTTAACCAAATGGATAGAAACGGTTTTCTCACAGTCAGTTGTTTCCTTAACATCTATGTCAAGTGCTTTGGGCAGATCTACACTGTTGTCCACATGCAGACATTTAAATATCTTTCTCATAGGTCCGTAAGAGGTCACCTCGACTCTCACACTGAGGAACTGGATCCGATCCCGAAGCAAATCACCAGATTTAAACAGTGAAGAGCCCACAGTTCATTGGCTCCACATCATTTAGATAGTTTGAAACACTCTGAACCTTGGATGAGCTCACTCCTCTGGAATCTCAACTCTGCTTTTATTCTATTACACGCACACTCACACATGCACATGCACACACACAGGCAGAAAGAGCATCTCTGTGCCAGGGACGTCAACATCATGCCAAAGCGAGACAAGCCTTCCACAACATTCCACTCAGGAAGTGTTGTTCTGCAGATAACAAGCAAATGGGAAAAGGGGGCAGTGTGTGGTTGAGCGTGCTTGCACTTGATGTGTGCGCACATCTGACATAAAATCTTCGACAGTCGACACTTAAGCTACACGGCTAATTAATAGCAACCAGGAAGTGCGAGATTTGTTTTCTTTGTGCAGCTGAACATGAAATTAGAGGCGTTATCGCAGCCTCTCAGGCCTCCGGCCGCTACGTCTGAGGAGACCTGCTGCAAGGTCTTGATTGATCCCTGAGGGGAAGCTCTGGTCAGGGATCAGACTGTGGGACAGCAGCTGTGACGGGTCATCAAGAAGGACATGCCTGTTTTCCATATTGATTTGCATGGCTATTACTGATGCATTAACAGCTTTATTGTCTTTTACTGATGTGCATACGTTTAAGGTTGCGCTCATTAGAACACTTAACAATGCATCATATTCTGTAACACTGTCATGTCTGCAAGGCCTTTTAAAGGGTTCATTCAAAACTTTCAAAACACACAGGAAGACGTCAAGGGGGATAAATGGTCAACGCTGCCGTCTGTAAAGTAACTACATCTGTCAGACAAATCCCTCCAGACAATGCTGGACAAGGATGTGGGCGCCCCCTCCCCTCTCTGCTGAGGTCATACGTGGCAGGTGGTCTCGCTCACCCACAGGTGGCTGATGGACACTAATGGCCCACCATGATTTTTCTTGAGCAGCACATCAGTCTAGGCCTTTTGACTTGTCTGTCTCTGCAGTCCACTCTCCCTTGCTATAATTCCAGTCTCATTGCTCTCCCTCTCCTCTCTCTCGCATAACCCTCTGACTCCACTCCTCACTCCTTCTCCAGCAGAGTCGCTTCTTTCCTGTTCTCGTTTAATGTGTTTATAGAAGAACCTCTCTTTCTGTCTTTGCATGCCCCGTTAGCGCTCATTCATCGACATAAGCAGAGCGAGGTGTAGCTGAAGTGTCTATATAAAGCCTCGCTCACCCCTCACCATCCCTCTGCTGCCGCCCACCCCCCCACCCCTCCCACCCCTTCCCTTTCTTCCCACAATCCCTCTCTGCCTCTCAGCCCAGCCAGCCAACACAGACTTTCCTGGCCACGGTTCAGGAAATTGCCGCTCCAAAGAAGGAGGAGGAGAAGGAGGAGGATGGAAAGTTAGAGATGGCTGCTTTGCCTTGGATACAATAATAAAACACACACACACACACGCTTAGGAATACAGTCAGAGTGAAGAAGAGGATGCACACATTGCCTGCCTGTATGGATGTCTGTGTTATCGGGGCAGTGTGGGAACATTTAGACACTCAAATAACAGTTAGGAAAGAAATGATATTAGTGCAGGGCCTGATTGGAATCATCTGTTCTCTGGAGTTACTTTAGAGTGATTTCTCCTCCAACAGTTCCTCAATATACTGTCTGTTTGTGTGTTGAACGTTTTGACAGAAGGCGACTGATTATTCTATGTTATTAGGATTGAACAAGTTTCTTGGTTAACGTTGAATGTCAGTGTGAGAAAACGACTGCAATTCCATTGCAATGGCTTTTGTTTTTTCTGTCTCATTCTGTGTGTCTTTTTTTTTTTTTTTAATCCCTCAACGATATTCTTTCCCGATGCTTTCTTTCCCAAGCGCTCCTCTGTGCTCAGAGAATAACTCTGGCTTCCTCAGTTCTAGTGACTCAGTCTTGCCCTTGAATACTAGAGTTCCCTTCTTCCTCTCTGCATGACCAGCCAATGCGGGGCGTGTTTTTTCAGTGTGTGTGTGTGTGTGTGTGTGTGTGTGAGGGGGGGGGCAGATCCTCTTGAACAAAGGTGTGAGAGTGTCATTATCAGTTATCAAATGAAAATTGTGGAACCATGAGACAGTGTCTCAGCTGGTTGTTTGTCTGAGAGAGGCATCGTGGCTTCCTGCATCAGGCTGAGCCAACCAGAATTCAATTGACCAACTTACTATGAGCAGTGGGGACTGTGGTGATGCTGGTTAATGGGAGTGCCCCTTTAACCAGGCATGAAGCCATCCCTGGCTCCTGCCTCTCATCTCCTGCCTCCCTGAGGCCAGCCAGAGCGTCCTTGCTCCTCACGCCATGCAGGAAACCACAAGGCAAGAAACCCACACACATGACCAACCAAAGTCTGGCAACTCTACGTGTGTATATATACAGTATATATCTGCACGTTCTATGTACCCACAAAACTGGAACACGTCTGCTCACATGCAAACAACAATTTCAAAGCTGATTCCCTCAAGCATAAACCGACTCAGTGACTCACTGGCGTGACCCCCCACACAGACAGACATATTCTGACCAGGTCACACACACACACGCACACGCTCACAAGCTCACGTACACACAGTCTGGTAGAATCACAGTAGAACCACAATACAGAGAGCCACAATAATCAGCAGATGACGCACGTCCCGCTCCGCCACGACCTCCCTCTCTGTCAGCACTGGTGTCTCCCTCTTTTTTTCCCCTCCAGTTGTAACTTGTTGGCAGCAGGTTGCTATGACAACCCTTGGTTGCCAAGACAACAGTAGTACAGAAGTTACATAACTGGGAATGACTGCACCGCCCCCCCCCCCCCCCCCCCCCCCCCCACCTGCCCGCCTGCTGGTCCTGTGGGTTTAGACGCAGGATGGGGTTTGGATACTGTACTGGGCTCTGGGACAACATGGCTGACTCACAGCAGACGGGAGTAGTTTCGGTCCAAAAACACATCAGAGGAAAAATAGGCTCCACGGAGTAAATGACAAGCTGGCCACTGTTTTACAGCTCACAGGCTCGATTCAAACTGGCCAGCGCGGTATTTTTAACAGAATGGGAAATGTGTTGTGTGTGGAAAAAACGGTATGGATGATCGTAAACCACAGTGAAACAAGCTGCACCTCCCAAGTGTGAGGTGCATTACATATTTCTGGATTTCAAATGAGTTCACTGCCTCATAACTCTGAAGACTTTGGGGGTTTACTTTAAAGCAGCACCCCTGTAAATGAAATTACTGAGGAGTCACCGGAAATCTGTGCTGTTGGTTTCAAAGAGTGAAAGTTGTAAGTTTTAATCAAACAGAGGAAAAAGAAAAGCTGAGTGACAAATCACCTGAATCCTCAAAGGCAGTTAAAGGTAACGATGCCAGAGCTAGGGTATGAAAGAAAGTTGACGGTCACCTGGCACTGTGGGTGTAAAAGCAGCCTCAGCGCACCTTGATGTAGATGGCTGGTTTAAATTCAGACCTGTTGCAAATCTACAAATCTGCGTGTGGCAAGAGAATTTAGAAATGAATTATCAGTAATCTGTCAGATCCCCTGAATGACACAGGAGAAAAGAGTTCCCTAGGATTTTTAAGTCAGGTCCTCAAAAGGGAAAACAAGCAGGAGGCGGGAGAGAGGAGCGACGTCGTCGGCCAAATATGAGGGAATTCCTTAGGATGTGAGGGGAGTTTGTCAAGAGCCCGACAGGGAAACCCTACCGTCCCACTAAATTCTTTCCAAAGCCTCTCACCACACGCACGCACTCTATTACACACACACACATTCATGAGACCTCATACTTTCCCTCAAACATACTCACACACACACTCTGTTCACCTAGACAACTCAAGTCATCTCGACCACATGTTGGACAGCAGATGGAGGGAAAACTCAAATAACGATAAGCAAATGGTAGCATCAGTTTGTCTGAGGACACCGCTGCGGTGTGGTGGAATCTGTTTTTTTGTTTGGACGCATACCCGACACGCAGGGATTTCCTCGGCCTGTTAGTGGAACACTCCTCTGCTAATGGGGCTTAGGCTGCTGTGCATAAATCTGTCCTCATTCTCAGTAGTGCAGGCGCACACCCTCATCCTCTGGCTCGCATTGTCCCCTCTCTGAGTATTGTATAGCTCCTGCTAGCAGGGAGGATATGACGGAATGCGCCGGAGCTCCGCATGTGAAAACGATACCTCAGGGAGCGCTCTCCCGTTTCCTGAGTAGGCCTCAGCTGGCTGCTTCCGTGCATTGTCACCTTGAGTGAGAGAGAAGGGGGGGGGGTACAGTAGAAGGGGCTTGGCAAGGACATCCCCCAGTTGATTTTTCCTCAACAACCTAATCAAGGAGGGGAAAATAAATTTAAAAATGAGGGGGAAATGGTCCCAGAGGGCGTAGACTACGCTTTGTACTTTCTCCTTTGAGCTCACTGGGAAAGCTGTGTAGTGGCTGGACAGGCTTCTCAGAACAATCTGTTTTCCTACGGCACAGCTGAAGGGTCATAGGGTTTACTTTAAAAAGCTTGTGTAGATTTAGGATGTTGCATTAGTGCTGTCATCCACCTGCTTTCACCACATTCTGATTTTTTTTTTTTTAGATGAAAAAAATCATTGCAAGACACTAGCCAGGGAGCAGGTGGTTACCAGGTTAAATTCTCAAAGAAAACTGGTTTCAAGATGCAGATTATACAGCGAACATGGCTTGTACAGCACTGAGCAGCTATAGCAGCAGTCAATATTTATCTGAATGACCTGCATGGGGTGTAGATGCTAATTTCCCATGGTAAACACGGATGTGGATGTACACAAATGTGGGCTGGGTTCTCCCTCTCTGCCTTGTGGCTGGATCCAGGCCCAGGTCAGTGTTTTCTAATGAAAATCTTACTGTTAATATTGTTGTACCTATGATTGAAGTGTGGCCCAGATGTACTGCACATTCACCATAGCTAATGACCAAACTCCTTGTGTTGTTTTGAATGTTTCAGCTGCTGGGTAACACCAGCAGAAAAAAGAAGAAATATACAGAAACTACAAAGATATAGCCTAAGAGAATTTCAAGAAAAAAAATAGAGGTAAAAAAAAAAAAACAAACAAACAAAAAACAAATTGCAATATATTAAGATCTATATCAGTCCTACGTGTATGTTGCAGTGTCAGGCAGTGTAAACCCTCCATGTCAGACGAGTATATGTACCTGACACAAACCTCTGTGCTGGAATGCAGGGAATTCCAGAAGGTAAACAGCTGACACAATCGAGTGGCATGACTGTCAACTTCAGTCTGCTGTTTCCCTCTGGGAGGGCTGGTGTGCTGGGCATAGCATGAAGACACACACACACACACACACAAAACCTTGTCTTTGTTATATCGTCAAGTTCCCAGGAACCAGGAGGACTGGTCAGGTATTTAGTTTTATGCGGGTCTGGTTTTACTTCCTCACACACATCCAGACATTGGGCCAGAGCATTTTACACACACAAAAACAGAAGGTCATAAACACCTTCGGCAAACACTTTACATGCGAGTCCACACATACTCACTGACATTCTTCACCACATACCGACACATGCGTGGCCTACACCAAAGGAAGAGCTACGTTAACAGTAATTCCTTCCATGGCTCCATGGTGCTGCACATTGTGAGCAGATACGATTTATTACGGCCAGAAGGGCCAAGTATTCTCCAAGCACCTCACAGGAACACTGCGGCTCCTGTTCATGTGTCGGGCTGCAAGAGAAAAATGGTAGAAACTTTACAGTTGAGCTAACAACGATCCCATCTCTCTCTCTCTCTGTAACAGACACACACACAGAAATACATTGTGGGAAAAACACAGGGTGAGGGACCTTCAGACAAAGAGTGCCAACTGGTTATAGATTACATTTCAAGGTTCTCAGACTGTAAACAGGACTTTAACAGTGGCGAGACAAAGTAGCAATCACTCATGGAACCATGACCGACGGATCGGTGCAGCCATGGAGCGCCAACACGCGTGTCATTATTATCCCTGACTCAACCTCGAGTGGGTACTAGATGAGCACAGCCTTCAATGTCACAAAACATCTATGTTCCACTCTCTAACTTACGATGTAAAACAACAACAAGATCAGATGTACAACTTGCGACAACGACATGAACCTTGATTGAAAAAAGAACAATTCTCAGACAGAACTTAGAGAAATCCCCTGCTACAGCTGCGTCTTGTCAGCACCACAACCGTCCACCCAATGTCATACATTCCTGATCTGCCCCAACCATCCCTGAAGCAGGGTGTGGAAAATACAGTACCATCTGGAGACAGGAGGAGGTGTTAGCTGTTAGGGAGGGTGGTGTGAAATTCTTCCTGACGGAGGAAATCATAGTAATTTTTTTTTTTTTTAAATACCATTTAAATAATGGTAACCACTACGTTTTTGGAGGCATCACAGGAGAATCTTGCCATAACCTGGTGTCTCAGAATCACCAGTTAACTGTTGAGGAGAAAAGACAACAATGTCCCATGAGGATGGAGCCAAGTCGCAGCATTAACTCAGCAAGCTGCCAAATATTCTACAATGGCTGCTTCTGACTGGTTGAGCTCTGCACCACCATAGGCATACACGTGTGATTACCCCTGCACCAGGAGCTGGGCTGTCACGCCTCAGTGACTTTAATTGAGTCCAATCATGGAGGGAGAGCTCCACTTTGACAGGAACTCATCCATGACATTGTGGAAAGTGTGTTGGCTGACTGGGTAGGTGCCTGTTTTAAAGGACACAACAGGGATTTAACAAGCCTCAGAGCTCTGTCTGTCTTTCTGAAGAGGTAGACACATGACCCAGTCAGCACAGGGACTCCACCAGGGTCACCTCAGCCCCCCAGTCTGGGCTCCAGTTCATCATGTGAGGCAATTTGTCAAGTTGAGAGAGACATATTTAGAAAGAGGAAATCAATTTTTATTTTAATGCAAGTGCTTAAGCAATCAAGGACATAATTACAAAGGAAGGAAAACACATTTGGGAAAATTCAAGACTTTGTTGTAACGATTTGGGTCCATGTTACGGCCACTTAGAGAGTGCAGAGGAAGATGGCAGACAAACAAACAGGCACACAGGTTGCCAGTCGTCAACAACAGGAACTTAATCCCGGAAGTAGTGAACAGGAACTCCAACAACAAGCAGCAGGACTTTCCTTTTTGGTGAATATAATAAAAGAACAGCAGTAAAGATTGAATTATCTTGGTTTGAGCTGACATCACACAAAAGCAGCCCTGGCACTTGAACGAGTAGTTAACACACACTCTCAGTGAAAATGACCATGCCCTTGACAACTTGAAGAAGTTACGCAGCAGAGAAAAATGAAAACGAGAGACGTGCTCAGCTCTGCCCATCAAGCCTGAATGCGTCCTGATGATTACCTCACTCCCAAAGAACGAGACGTGGGATAAAAATCCTTGCCAACAGAAACATACGTCTCCCCTCCATCACAGAAACACTGTCTGCAAAACCATTCTCTGTAATTAACTCAGTTGAATTTTCATTCCCTGGCAGCAGTGTTTTTTTTGTTTTTGTCTCCGATGTGCTAAAAAGTAGATTCAACTTGATTTTTGTCTTCTAAAAACAGGTCAAAGTTCAAACTCTTCGACATCATCACCCTCATGGACCAGACCGGGCCCTGTTTTCACCTCTCTCTAGCTCACTTTCTTCATCTGTGGAGTATGACAGCTATGCAAGAGGGAGTGACAGAGCAAGTGCCGAGCAAGTTGGTCTACATTTGACCCAGATGGAGTGAAGTGGTGATGTCACCGTGACAGGAGTGTTACAGCTTTTCATTGAAGGTTTTGAATTTAGAAGTTTTACAAAACCAGAATGTCTTGATTAACATCGAAAAATGAGATAGAGTTCAGTAGATCAGACAGACACTTTAAGTCAAAAAGGTCTCACAGAAGCATCCTTGTGCCCTGTCTGCAGCACTTAGTGAGGTCAAAGGTCAAGAGTCCTCACTGGCTTCTGTTTTATGGAAAGACGGGGCAAAGTTTGCAATAGCAACGATCCCATGAACACATTTGATCTACAAGCACGGACCAGAAGTCACACAGGGAACAAGCCCGGCCAAGCTTGTTCTCTTGAGGTCACGAGAAGAGGCATTGCTGAGGCACGTTGATCATTATGCTGGGATAATGCCTCTGGATTCCATCCACGAGATACTCAGTAAGCAGTCATGTAATTATGAAAGATAAACCTCACAGACAGAAATTAATCTAGAGCCTGTAACAATGCCAGGAAAGGAGCTGGCCCACTGGGATATGTGAAGTAACTACTGCTTAGTGTCTCCCTCACCAGTCGGGGGAGACAGTTTAATTTTCGTCCTCTCGTCTGTGTCTACATTCCCCTGCTCCGACTCTTGATGAATGGAGGAATTATAATGAATTTGTTTTCTTTGACTCAGTGGATGTGTATGTGACTCTCCTGCAGATATCCATCAAATGCCATGGTCAATGGGTTGTCCATGGAAAAGTCCAGTCACTCAAACAAGAGGAGTGTGGATTTTGGCACTGAACAGCGGCTCAGACGGTTGGCTCGGTCAAGGATCAAGGGTCACGAGGTGAGAGCAGGGCCGGCGCTTACACCAAACATTTGCCGTTTGCTCACGGAATCTGTGAGAGACTGCGTGTGGAGAGATGAAAGGAAGTGTGTGTGTCGTCTTTCTGTGCCTGCTGTGAGAGGACGACTGAATCAAATAAGAGGAATGAGTAAAGCAAGCAAAGAAGGTGTAAACCGTGCTTCACGCCCCTCATCACTTCATTATGAGCTTCTACCTCTCTGCAGTGGGTATTACAAATAAAAACATTCAAACAAACAAAACAAAAAAATACTATTGTTGTAATACAGCTCTTCACAATTTGGTGGCAGGAGATGGAGAGGAAGTGTGACGCAGTCATCGGTTTTCGAGCATCACATCGAATCGTTTGGCAAACTTGCTAAATCTCTGTTACCTGCTCCTGATGTCAGCTCTGCCACGATGTCCCACGGAGAGAGTGACAAGCGAGTATATATTATAGCTAGCTGCTGGCTACTGCCCTGGTTGCTGTGTGATGTAGGTGGCCTCTGGGGGGTGCTGTCGTGAGGACAGACAGTGCTTTCCCTGAATTTGCTCCTTATGGATAATCACTTTTGTCTATAGAAAGTGTTTAAGATGACATAATATATCTGAGGAAGGGCCTTTTTTTCACCAAATATGTTCCCAAGGTTTCTTCAAGCAATATGGATAGACATTAACACAATAAACGCATCATATGTACCCTGTTAAGCTCACATACACTTTGTTATCAACGTTAAGGCTCCAACGAAGGCCAAGGAAATGAATCGAGGGACGAGTCCCAATAGGGATAGCAAGGCAAGAGAGTGTGTGGTGTGTGTGTGTGTGTCTGCATGTGTGCTGGGGGTGGAGGAGGGAATAGTAGGAGAGAAAACAAGGGAGGAGTAATGGAGTTATGGGGCAATGATCTTGGACAGATCTGTAAACATCACTCCCACCTTACCATCTGGCCTGCTGCGCTTAACACACACACACACACTCACACACAGGTTAAAACGCTTGGCCTCAGACCAGAAGCAGCTACTCACTGGGCCATGGGAGGGTTGATGAGACATGTGGAAGTGTATTTGACAGAAAGAAGACAGAGAGAGAGAGTGTGCGTTCCTTAATGCATCTATGAGTCATGTATATCTCAGCTTTCACGTGTGTGTGTGCGGCGTGTTCGCTTGTTTATCAAAGAGCAGGTGTTTACGGCTGTTGCCCGGACACCATTGTGGTGCCTGCTCTCAAAACCGCAGCGACAGCAACGTGTGTACAGACAAGCGCAGCCAGGTGAGCAGAGAAGGGAAGAAGAGGGAATGTCTGATAAGGCTGAAAACTCTTCCACTGCCATTCACTTTCACACAAAGGTGATAGAACACCTCCCCACCCCTTCATCTTGACCTCCTCCTCCTCCCTGCCTCCCTTCTGTGAAAGTGTATTAAAATCCTCACAGGGATAAAAAAAAGACAAGCATGAGTATAAAAAAAGAAGCGGCAGTCAATATTTATGACCATACAAGGCAACCTTGCCCTCCTGCCTCGGACATTCAGGCTCTTAAACTCCGTTCCTGGCGCTTGCCAGAGGGGAGGAATTCTCATCTAGGAACAGGACAGAAGACGTTTATGTATTATTTTTTACGATATGCATGGAGTTGTGTGAGCATGAACATTGGAATGTAAATGGAAATAAATAAGGGTTAAGGGAAAATGAAGTGAACTAGTTGTACGGGACTGAGAAGTCTGGAACAAGGTGTTTCCGCTTTAGGGCCTGACAGTGTTTGTGGCTGCTCAGTGTTTCTTTGCCCGTTACTCAGAAAGGGAAGCTTGGTTAGACAACTCAGTGCAGCTGCGACAGCTAGGTAGCGATCAATCAGCTAAGGCCAAACCGAACAATAACATCAAAAGCTTGTTTCTAATCCAATTGTTTTGTAAGCCTGAGTGAATATGAGGCAGTCTGGATCTGTGAGGAGTCACGATGCTGCTGCTGCTGCTGGTTTTAATGATGTCAAGGAGGTCAGGAGGTTAATCCATGTTAGTTTAGAGACACTGGCTCATCAGCTTAAAGTCCAAAACACTTCAGCTCTCTCTCACACTCATGCTTATGACATCTCTACAGTATTAGAGTGCTGTTCCATGTATGCCAATACAAGTCTCCCTCCCTCTCTCTCTGAATGAGGCACAGCCACAAATCTAACTCACATGTTTTATTGTTACAATAAATTGTTTAAGCCTTTACTTGTAAAACTATTATTTACGTCAAGAGAAAAAAAAAATCACATCATAGAACTAAGGACAGTCACATATCTGATTGTTGTTGGAGTACTGCTGAGCACACAGTGCAGTTAGCTAGACTGGTAATTAATGAATGTCCAATGACATCTGGGCTTGGATGGATGACTTAAATAATAGAACTAAATACATGAATTGCATTGGGATAAGTTGTTTTTTCTCTCCCATGGTAACAACACATGGCATTCTTTAAACATTAAGAGGAAGAAACTGTGCTGCTCTGTACCCAGATGTACCCACATGTGAATTACTTCATCGTGGGTCTGCAGAGCTGCAGAGTTGGAAAAAGAAGTTCTGAACTTCTGCTTCTTTAACTCAAGTCGAAGCAGAAGTTCGATGGTTCGCTCTCACAAAACGACGCTGAACGCAACAGAAATGCATTTTGAAGTTCTCCACACGTTGCTCATGGAGTCGAGGTCACACCGCACATTTTTTTACAGGGACACAAAAAAGACGGACTCCGTGTTTTCATCCGCTCTTTGTTTTGAGCAGACTTCTACTTAGAACCGAGTGAAATTTCAGGGGGGAAAAAAAAAAACAGATGTAAATGGTTGGAGTGAGTCATGCACATATAATGATGCATTCAGGAGCGGATACTAGCCCTTTGTTCTCCGACTGTTGCTGTTGTTCTCCAACAGCAAATTAAAAGTTCCATTCAGTATTTACTCTGACAAATCTGGCTTCATAGCCCTTATGGGGGCGTAAAAGACACACAGTTAAATCAACATTTAGTCATGTGTCCCCTTAATAATCCACGACCACTATGTCATGAGCTCATGTTGTTTCTTGGGCTCCAGCTCTGTTCACCTCTGTGAGAATTCAGTTTGAGCTTTTTCCAGGTTCCAGAACGCGGCTAACAATGGCAGGAAAGGGAAACATGCAATGAAAAGCTTGGCTGCAGCCTAAACTGCGTTAATATGTCAGGACGGCATATTATTTTATTTTCTCAGTTAGACAATGCAAGTGGTGTGACACAGAATTTGGGGACACGTTTAACAAAAGAATGTGAGATTTGAAGAATAAAGTCTAAAGCAATCCTGTGGTGATGGGTCGTAACCATTTCTGAAGCAGCCAAAGTCATAAAAAGAGTGATGGAACAATAAGAGCATGAAGGCAGCCGGCGGCTCTGCCAGCATGTCCGTCTTAAACAAATATCAACAGCTGTGACACGAAGACATTAGCTGCTCCTCTTATCACCAAGTGCAACGGTAACACAATCGAAGAAGGAGGTCGATTCTGCTCAATAAAAGGACTCATAAGACGGTTAAGGGCCTGTGTGTTCCCAATATGGGTAGTTGGGAAATAGCTTCTAAAAACAACATAGAGGACAAATTACTTTGGCTGAATTGATCCCGGACATGTAGAACTAGACTGAAAGGAGCTCTGAACCCTGTAACGAGGTCATGAAATGAAACTATTCTCTTCTCGTCTGTCGTCTATCGAGCTGATGTGCAGAGCCCGAAGATCGGATTTGATATTGGGTTAAATGCAAATAAACGTGACTTGACTTGACGTTAGCTGCAGGCATTGAAAAAAGGTCCCTGAGTTACTGCATGTTCTCTAACCACAGATCTGCCCTTCGAGGAGTAAACACAATCAAGATGTCTGGGCCTGTTCGGGCTGCTATGGCAACATCAGCTTCCTGGCAACTGGTACAGTTTGGATTCCTCAATCAGGGGCGCTGACTAATTGATGAATGGTGACAAATCCCAAGTTCCAAAAGAGTCATATGGGGAGATTTTCAATGGAGATAATTTTTGTTTTTTCTTGAGAAGTGAGACATCTCAGCAGAAAAAAAACCTCTGGCAAAGTCAAAACTGGGTGCAACTGAGGCAGCTCATTGCTGGAAACCAGTCTGTCAGCAGAGGGACATGCTCTGAGTGAGCAGCAGCGTCTCCAGATGAGCTCAGCTGATCAACTGAGTCTCATTTAGTTTAACAGACATTTGGTTTAACCCCAAAGCCCTGATTTATACACCACATGTCCATAGGGAAGAGTGACTCCTACTGGATACATCAAATATTCTACCAGGGCAAAGACTTGGTCTGAACAAGTTCCATGGAAGCAGATATTACTTTTTAAGTATAATTGCCTTTGCTTTTCACTTTTCCCCATCCTACTTTCTTTCTGTGGTTAATTCCATGATTTTCTTTTGCTTGAGTTATTTTAACATTAAATTACATCTGTCAACCAAAGCACCTGATTTCTACACACGTGGAGAATAAAGTCTTATGCACGACAAAATTAAAATATATAATGCATGTGATTGAAAAAAGGCTTTGGATTTCCGTAACTGCTTCATTCAGACTTCAGGGAACCACGTCCTCCATTTTTGAGGCGGCACTCACAACAGCAGTGTCAGAATGTCTACATCTTGACAAACCATGGCGAGAGAAACAAATTTCAACATCAGCAGGAAAGTGACAAGCTGGGTGCCATATGGTTCACACAACAACTGGCACCTCGGCCCTTTGCTCTCAGCCTTTCTGTCCTAACCACTCGGCGACATGGACGAGAGAAAGAGATCAATGGAGGCAGAGAGGAAAGTTACTCATGGAAGACAAGAAAGAATATCATTTCAGAAAGAGGGAGGGGTGCTGAAAGTGGGAAAAAAAAGAGTTAAACAAGGATAAGTTCATTCATTCACATCGGAGCACTCTGATGAAAAGGATGGAGTACAGGGAGGATGATGAATGGAGGGAATGGACAGAGAGGAGCGGGTCAAGGATGAAGGAGAGCATCTCTAACATGGAGGAGTGATTTTAAACCAGGCCAATGAGGGGTGGAGTGTTCCATGAGAAGAAAGGAGGATGGAGAAGGAGAGGGGGAAAAAAAAAACTAATGAAACTTTATGAGGATTATGAAAAGCAAGAGGCTGTAGAACTTCCAAGAAACTGCTTGCTTCTCTGAATGTTTTTACACTGCGATAAAATAAAGCTCATAATAAACCAGAGTCAACAGTCCTCCACAGTCACCTGAGCTGACCCCGCTCCGAAAGCCTGCACAGGCTGCAGGTGAACAAAGGCGTGATGCAAAATAACAAGCTGCTAAAAGTGAAACACAAGGTGATTAAAAAGACAGCGTGGCTGAGGTTGATTTTTTTCCTACCTGTTTTATCAGGAGCTGTGACCATGTGTTGCTTCAGGAGCAGGTGAGAGGCCTAACTGAGGCCTCCAAACATCTCATGCTATGCTTTCCAGTGGGTGCGCAGGTGAATGTGGTCCCTCAAGGAACGTGCGCTGGGGAGTTTTGGCTGGTTCCCGAAACCTGAATTTTCTCAAATGACCAGCAGAGGGTGACTCCACGAACTGTCAGCATTGTAGGGGATTGTGGTTGATTTGCCTGGTGGGTACTATTGGCATGAGTCTAATTAAAGACATAAATCCATCTCTCTGCAGAGTAATGTTTTGTCTTGATTGTTCATCGTGGGACTAAAGTGGTGGAGCATAGTTGGCAGCAGATTATATCCACTGTGTTTACCTGCTGGTGTCCCAGTACAACACAGGTGGGTGGGGCCTTGAACAGTGCGGTTAACTGGGCTGGATCTGGTTCGCTAGATTAAACGAACTGTGTTATCTCAGACTTACAAATTGGAGCTTTAAATAACTGATATGTGATTCTCTTAGGATGAGCATTTCTCGCAGCACAGGAAGACTATCAGAGATAAGATGGAGATGCGCTCAGCTCGTCTGCACCACCCATCGGCTGCTCCGGTGGCCGCTCACAGCCTGGCGTACCAAGCCTCCTCTAGACTGGCATTCCATAAAAATGAATCTCTCCCGCTCGCCGCCGCCTCCTTCCTCTCTGCAGGAATGTGGGTGGTGAGTTATTGGAGAGACCTGGGATTTACACCAGCTGCATTGGGAACCCTGCTGTTTCTGCTAGTCTTCACTCAGGGGAGCTTCTCACATTCCACTGTACTATACACGTGTGTTTAACCCGGGGTAATGGATCCAGAACTGGATTCACCTCTGACAGGTTGAAGCCCTGCCCTTCGGCTGGAATCACGTTCAATCTTAGTGATAAGCTGTTTTTAGGATGATGACACTTTCTCCCTAATTCATGGAAATGATATGAACATATACGCTGAAGTGCAGTGTTCTATACTTTGAGGGAGACATCACATTCTTACACAGAGCCTAGAATGTCCTATCAGTATAAACTAAATAGCCATTTTTTCCACCTTGTGCTTTGCATGTCTGAACAGTTCTTTTCCATTCTCCTTCTCACATGGCAGGAATGTTATCTGGATGCTGCAGCTTCTTGTCTCTGGTTTGAAGCATATTGGGTGAATCATAATGACTGCTTTTGATTCTGCAGCCAGGAAAAAAAGTAATCTGCTCAGGCTGTGGGGTGAGACCATCTTCAGGTGTCTGTGCCGAGCCTTGTTTAGGCCTGACTCATGCAGCGCGTGGGAGGCAGCTCGGGATGGTTCCCATTGAAAACCGCTCTTTATTGGAGGAAGCCTGATTGTCCAGATGTGGATTTTCCCTCAAATGCCATCAAGAAGAAAAGTATCCAGAAAATCTCACCTTCCATCTCCCTCTGAAGTTTGTGTCTAACTGCAAATACTTGTTGCCAACACACACAAGCTCTCTTATCACAGAGGACTGATACAGTCCCCTCCCTCCAGCCTCAGCAGGCCGCCATCAGCCCATATGGCAAAGAGGAGACAATGCTCAAAAGTTATTTGGACACTAAGGGCAGACTTGTAATTTAAAGTCACACTGGGTCACACCCATGAATCTAACTCCAACATTCACCATCCATCTGCTACTGTGTTGGTCTGACTCAGCCCGACACATGTGTGCCTCCGCTGTGAAACACTTTGGACTTCACTTAACGGACACAATAGACTAGACTGGTTGAGAGTTTTTAGAGAACAGAGCAGTACACGCTGTACTGTCACATTAAAACTGTGAAACTGGCTTCTGCTCGGTTGTGTTGAGACTGTCTCATGTGGTGTTCCACACTGTCCTGGCTGAAGGCTGCAGAAATTGAAATGTTGAATTCCAAGTAACTTACAAAATCTCATCTTGATTTAATCTCTAATTTGTCGTCGTGTGACTCTGACGCACTGCAAATTATTATTCAGGATATAAGGAGGAAGAATAAATGGTCTATCTATCTATTCATTTGCACCTGAATTTTTACCAGTAGCCACATGACTTCAAGCAGTCTTTTTATAGGAACATAGTAAGAATAAATAAGAAGTACAACATGACAAATTCAACTACAAATCAACATGGTTTTTGTTGTCGAGCTTGTCCTGTGTACTTGTGTGAACAGAGGTACCTTGTTCTAGATCTATCAGCATAGAGTCTGAAGACTTAGAGGAGGATAAGTGAAAACCAGAGGATATTGCTCTTGTCTGTCATCCAGGCCAGTCAGTGCTCTGCTCCATATCAACATCATCCAACTCCCTGGGGACAACCAGAAACATTCATCAGCATTCTGTGCCGGTGAGGCAAACCACAAGCAAATCAACACCTCAGCATCTCAGCCCCGTGTTTCCATGAGCAAACAGTGAGGGCTGCAGAGCAAAAACAAGCTCCCCCGCCTGAGAGGGAAGCATGGGATGGCTCCAGTATACCTGATGGAGTTGAATGCAAATTCAAGTATGAAACAAATCACATGTAAATTTCATCCACCTCACAAACACAGGAAGACAACCCCACCTCTTTCTACGCTGCTTACAGTGGCTCCTTTGTTAGGTGGCATCAAAGAAGACCACTGGGTTTTATTTCAGCACTAAAAGTCTTAACCCAAATACACCTTAATAAATGAATCACTTTCTAAACTGAGAGGATACTGGAGGACGATGGCAAGGCGTGATACTGGGACTGGCCTGGCGATTTGCTAGTATCAGGTCTAGTAGAGTTGTGGTTGAACGAGGGGAAATAGCAGTGCAGCTCTCGGCCGACTGCCATCTCAGACAATGGGGCTCCTCAGAGATGGAGCTTCCTTGAATTGTGCACAGTTTCCACTGAGTGAATGAAAACACGAGATCCTCAGAGTCTGTTTTTCCATCATGGCCGTCCTTGTAGAGATTCCATCAGAGTGTGATGACTGTTATGTCAGAGCTCGAGTCAAACATGGGTCCTGTGGAAGTCATGATTGTCATGTGGGGGACTGAGGTTTGAATCCAGGTTGAGATGAAAAATATTTTTTCACATGATTTTAAAATTCTGAATAAAGAGGACCCCACCCACTCACATAATGAAAGCAGGTGATTTGTAACAATCCTCTGACCCGCCCCTCCCTCGCTCTCCATCTCTCAATTACACGAAGCTTATGGAAACGTGTCTCTCAGGGGCTCTGTGAGAAGGATATTTTCAAAATGTAAAAGAAACAGGGGACAACAAGAACACGCCTGGCATCCCTTCAAAATTTCTTTTGAAAGAAGACTTTCTAGTTGGAGTAATAATTTGATGTCCTATGGCAAGTAGTGCACAGGACATGGATATGAAAGAAGAAAATAAAATATAAATAAATAAATAAAGTGAGACACATTTTCTGGATTTCGTTTTTAAAGTGCAGCTTATTGCATGACAAAGAAAATCCATGGTACAAACACAACAGAACTGAAAAGTTTGATGTTACAGTTTACAGTGTTTTCCTCATTTCATCAGGTCTTTGGGAACCAAGGCAAAGCTGCCCTTCCTCCTATGTGACAACTGGCGTTACAGTGCAAACATCTATTATGGGGCCAGTGAAGGAGACCTGAACAAAAACATCTCAAACAAATCTCAAGTAACTGTTTTGCTTATTCTTTTGGTCTATACTTGTAAATGGATAATTGATCCAAACATTTTAATTGACTCATTATGTACTGGTGATGGGGGGGT
The DNA here is from genome assembly GCA_016785235.1 of Pseudorhombus dupliciocellatus. NCBI lineage: Eukaryota > Metazoa > Chordata > Actinopteri > Pleuronectiformes > Paralichthyidae > Pseudorhombus > Pseudorhombus dupliciocellatus. The sequence continues at coordinate 223,043 of JAFBJW010000374.1, forward strand.
AAACAGTGTTTCATTCAAATCTGAAAGCAGTCTGACAGTGTTGCATCGATCTCTGCATTTTGTTTAGTCACATTATCAAACATTCGTGGAAATGACATAAGAAACACCTGAGCACCACAGACCATCACGTTTGGTTCCCTTGAGATAACATGAAATTACTAGAGCCAGACCAATTTACTGGATGGCTGATATTATTTGTGCCAATATGGAAAGATTTCAGGCATTTATATTTATGTAAAGAATATTTTCTTTATTCAAGTTTTATATATTTCAAAAATCTTCTATTTATTTGTTTTATTTGAGATAGTTGTGAATATATGTAAACTGTAGAATTTAAGTTATATTATAATTCTTTTTGCATAAGGGTTTGAAACATTTGCCAAGTGTCAGCAGAAATTCAGAATGGCAGATAAACCCTAAACTCTAATATGGGTATCAAGTCCTGCCTCCAGATTTCCATATTGGTCAGAGTCTAGAAAATATTACTACACGTACATTGTGATGGTATCGCACATCCACAGTAGGTGGCAGCTTTAAAGCCAGTATTGCTGTCAGAGTCTGGGATATTTACTTCCAGTTATTTAACTTAAATTTAAATGTATTCATTCAATTCTTCAGTCCAAGCACTTGAAATATGCTGCATAATGATTAGGTAATTAACTTTGCCCATGATCATTACTTTTAAATTTGACCTGGAACACAGCGCAGTGGAAGCAAATCAACACCAAACCCTGGCTGATAGAGCTCAACATAGGGGCGGCATCAAAGATGTAAGAGCAGTGCTTCTATTAAACACAACAGTTTTAACAGCAAATAAAATACAAAATAAATCTCAGGCAAATCATCAGTACAAAAAACTCAGTACAAACAAATCTACTTGCTGAAGGAAGACTTTTGGATTTAAGGCAAAGAATACAGTGGCCAGAAAATGCCAGGGTGATCCTAGTTCAGACTCAACACTGTTAATATGGTACATCTCTCTATCAGAGGCTTTAGGCACTCTCTGTTACTGGTTTTCCCTGCTCTGGTTCTAGTGTAATTCAAACCTGTGCTGGTTTCACAAGCGGTTGTGGAGGAGATGGTTTTGGCCCTCTAAGCCATGATTTTCCTCTTGCACTCCACAGAGCAGAAGAGGAAGCCCTTCTGTGCCATGAAGCGTTGGCTGACCAGGCACTTGGAACAGCCGGAGCACTTGAAGCACTGCGGCTCGGCGTGCCAGTGGTGCTCGCCGTAGGAAACCCGCTGCGCCTCGGGCTCCATCGCGCCCTGGCAGGTTGTGCATTTCTGGGATGAAGGAGGATATGATGACGTCAGGTTACACATGTCTTTTTACTTTGATATTGTCAGCTTTAGGCAGCTCTGATTTCATGATGATAGCCAAACTGTGCATTTTAAATGTCAATCATTTGCCTCTTATCAGCACATTACCAAATGAGATTCAGATTTTAAAGTGATACAAGCTTTTCCTCATTTAATAAAACAATCGTGCCACAGACACTGACTTTTCTCTCCTTCTCAGCAAGTTGCCTCAGTACAAACTTGCCAACACTACCTTTGAGTAGTGATTTGGCAGAACATTGCCTGGTAGTACAATGGAGCCTCTAGTTCTTTTACAATGACAACATCAAAAGTGAAGACAAGTGTGACGCTACATAAAAACTGTGGCTTTGCAGGGGATTATGTCGGCTAAATCGTGTAAACACACGCCGAGTGCTTCACATTCTTGGCGCTCATTTACACTCGTACTCTTTTATCAGTCCTTCGTGGAGGTCTGCTGTTTAATCTGCATCACACACTTTTTAAACAAACTGACGGTCAAACTTTTTAAACACGAAGCAGGCACTAGAGGAGGATAACGTAAAGCCCTACATTTACACGCAAAGAGTTTTCTTCAGATAACTATTACCTTTAGTGGGCGTGGCCAGAGTCATTTGTTATTCACCAAACAGCATTTTCATTATTGTGCGTGTCAAACAAAAAGACGTGAGATCATGGAATGCTGGGCAGCAAAGCTACGACCTGCCTACACCCACGTCTCTCTCCCCCACACACAAAGACACGGTCTTCACATACAACACATTAACAAGCTTACTAAAGCTAAGTTATAGAGGCGGCCTGGGCAATGTTTCCAGTAGCAGTTCACACACTTTTATAACAGAATGTTCGGATAAAGTAGAGGCTTCTTGCCTCAGTAACGTTTGGAAAGTCAAGACCACAATTGTCATGAGACGTTTCAATCAACGTTATTAAGGATAAGAGGCCGGTGCACTCATCAGGTTGGGGTTTTAACCCTCAGTAGTTCTCAAACTAAAGGTGTCTTAATGATCTTAATTGTGAAGATGAAGCTATTTTAAATTATCTCAACAAACAAGAAGCCTCACCACAGCATAGTTCTTCATGTAGCAGGGCTTGCAGACCGGCTTTTCTTTCTCCATGACATACGTCTCACCAGCGAGGATGCAGTCACAATCGAAACAGCAGAAGTGCTTCAGATGCCAGTTCTGGTCCTCAGCCTGAGTGTACTCATTACTGAAGATCAGCTGTAGACAGAAACCCAGCAGATGGATTCAATATCAGCAGCCAGCTCAACATGGCAGAGAGAGAGATAAGTGCACGTTGAAAAACATACCCTGAAACCATACTGTGAAAAGAAAATGCTCTAAAACATTACTTCTAAATGATGTTAATGGTCCCTACCTCGTCACATCCTCCACAGCGTGGCTTCTCACTGTCTCCATAGTGACGGCCGCAGTAGAGCTTGCCCTTCTTCCAGAAGTAGATCATGTCCACCAGTAGTTCGTTGCATTTACAACACACAAAGCATGCTGGGTGCCACAGCTTGTCGTAACCAGCCCGCTCGGCGTAGACGGCCGGCTCGCCGAGATGCATCGGGAGCTGGCAGTGACGGCATGACTTGGAGAGAGGAGAAAGGAAAGAGACTGTTAGTATTAATGTGGAGTTGTGATTAGTTTCATTTAAACAACATTTTTTATTTGTTGCTCCCATTTTTTCTGCTAATTCTCAACTAATCGAACAATAAAATGTTTAAAGGTGCCCCGGGGAAGATTTGTACTGCTGGTGCTACCATTGCACCCTGTCCCAAAAAGTTATCTTCCTCCTCCTTTAGTAACACTGACAAACAGCAACAACATTCTCTTTGAGTCCAGATCAAAGTCAAGTCAGGAATTATTTGATGTAACAGAGGGGACATTGGACGTTTCTGATTCAGATCTAAGTCCTCCCTCGATGGAAGACAACACAGCTCCTGGAGCCTGACCTCTGTGTTTTGAATTATGATAATGTGACTGCTGGTGCGGTTTGGGAGACAAGGCAAAGGTTGTTTAGTGACTTCAGTCAGGAGGAGAGAGGAGAAGTGTGATGTTATGGACAAGAATCAGGGGGAAAGGTGGGAGGATGACACAAAGAATCTAAGAACAGAGCAACATGAAAAAGACCAGGAGCCTGCAACAGATGAGAACATGGGAGTAAATTACAAACAGAAAAATAGTTGATGCTGATGTATGTTCTCACTGCTACTCTTGCAAAGCCACTGCTGCTTCTGGATTTAATATCAAACCCCTATCAGTAAGACTCACGCCAGAAAAACAAAGTCAATCATAAGACTCCAGGCAGCAAGACTTAACTAACTGCACATGGTGATGATAAGATAAGACAAAACGTCATTTATGCCACATGACCCAGTGTGAATCAGGACTAAATCACTGTGCAGCTCAGTCAAGTCTAGTCAGTCAAAGTTGGTCGTATGGCTCCATCTAGTGTCCAGTGTGGGGGTAACAGGTCTCTGCAATTGTTACCAACTACAGATATATGAAACTATAGATTCACTGTTTAAGTTTGCATTCACTGGAGTACTTGTATGTTTTGTATATTTTGTCACATTTAGGTGTACATTTTTCAATTAATTAATAGTTTCTACTACATGCTGCATTTATGGATTTTGTGTTTATGCAATAACTAAAATATAAAATTCTTTAAATTATTATTGATTCCTGGAAATATAAAATTCAAATCAGTAAAATAATACATATGTATCCTACTGTGGAGGCCAGTCTGGTATGAACTATTAAGGAAAAGTGACCGAAGCCGGCAGAGGCCAAAGTGATAAACAACAAAAACAAGTTTAGTATGAACAGCTTACAAAGTTGCGCTGTGGTTGTCCAGCCTGCTGAGCCCCAGGGAGCCCCATGGCTCCAGCGGTGGCAGAAGTGCCCATGGCTCCTTCAGCAGATGGTCCAGTCCCAGGCCCTGATAGTGGTCCAGCACCACCAGCTCCAAATCCAGCACCGCCACCTCCAGCTCTATCAATTCCAGAACCTGCAATAGCTCCAGGCCCAGAAATCGACCCGACACCATTGCCTGCAACCCCTTGCCGTGAGACAGCTCCAGCAGCGCCAACTCCCGGTCTAAACCCAGCACCAGCTCCAGGTGCTCCAGACCCTGCTCCTCCAGCACCGGGTGCACCTCCAGTCCCAGCACGAGATGCACCTCCAGCTCCAGCCTGCCCTCCAGCCTGAACCAGAGCCATCTCCTCCGGCAGCATAACATCTCCCACGCCCAGGGCCTCATCCTTGTATTTGCGGACATACTGTTGCATTTGCTTGACCTCAGCAGGAGTCAGCTCATGGCATTTGGATGGGTCCTGGTCATGCTCAGGCAGCTGGAGAGCCATTTGCTGCCGACGGTAAACCGCTCCCTCTGTACCGAACACCGGACGCTTCTCTGGTGGAAGCAGCTCGATGTAACGTACCGCCTGGATGTCAGAGGGAAAATGAAAAGAAATGTTAGAGCTCAAATAGGATAAGGAAAGTATAAGGGTCAGGGATGATGAGAGCACACTGCGGACCAATCAGAAATGAAATAACAGGGAAGCTGTCCTGTCTTGTGGTGAGAAGTTAAACAACACATGGGTCCTACAGATACAGAACTAGACTAAACAAAGACTGCTAAAGTGGGAAAGTTAGTCCCAGGCAGATGAGTGGGATGGTGGAGCTGCTGCTATTAAAATCTTTAAGTCAGAAAGATGGACAGTTTAAGAAATTATAGTAGCAGTATTTTTTTACTCTTACCACATATTTATTAGCTACTGGCGGTGCCCACTCATAGGTGACAGACGTCATTGGCACATCTTTGGGAACTGGCATCACATTGGCTGATTTGGTGCTGACAGAAAGCGGCAGTTTATTTGCCTGGACTGCTGCGGCACTTGCGGGTGCGGCACTTGCGGGTGCAACACTTGCTGGTGGGACACTTGCTGGTGGGACATTCGCTGATGGGACACTTGCTGGTGGGACATTCGCTGATGGGACACTTGCTGGTGCGGACTGAGGCTGAACCTGGGCCGGGCCACTTCTGGGGGCTGCAGCTGCAGAGGCTCCAGCGGGCCGTACAGAACCAGCTGGGGCAGAGGGGGGAACGACGGAGGAAGAGAAACTTGGTGGTACGGAGTAGGCAGTGGAGGCACTGGGCAGAGTGATGGTCACCATGTTGCCCTGGTAACCGGGAATGCCGTCTGTCTTCAGCTTGGCGATGAGGCCGGTGTATTTGGTGTCCTCAAACAGCTTGCCCACCTTCTTGTTCTCCTCTGAGTTCATCGACACATCGTGCTCTGTGAGGCCACATTTGCAGTTGCGGCAGATTTTCCTGCAGAGAAGAACAGGAAAGCATTAGTGTTCAGGGCGAGAGAGTGTTTTGCTCCGATTGCTTTATTAAACCAACACAACAAGCTCTGTGTTGCATTCACTCATCTGTCTTTTCCACAGGCCTCAACACAACTGGCTTCATATTTGCAGAGAAACTATGATGCAACTTAGGGCATGTTTCAGCCTGACCTGGTGCACAGACCTGAGGCCTGAAGTGCCCTCATCTTCTGTGTCAGGCAGTGAAGCCATGTTTTTAAAATGGTAATACAATCACTTTCACAAGGTAAATTACTTCCTCTTTGCTTAAAACCATCCAAGAAAAACAGGAAGTTTAAGAAGTTAAAAATAAACTTAAAATGATCTATTACAAAATTAATATCTAAATGTCCCATTCTGGTGCCAATGACGATAAACTGTGTTCTATGACAAGTTAACTTAATATGCCTGTTCTTTGTTGAAACACCTCTTAGTGACATTATGACATTTACTATGACAGTTATTTCCAAATGTGTGGAGAAACATGTCTCGTAACTGCTCAAACGGTCTAGGATCATTCATGGCCAAAGCTTACGTAAGGTCAACCCTTTGTGATGTTAACATTAGCGCCCTCCAATCAAATGTGGGCAGCCTCCTGCCACCAACAACCTCTCATGAGTGGAACTCTGAAAAACCCTGCTCATTTTCCAATCTGTAAGAAAACTCAATCCCTAAACTGCACCCCTCATTCTCTCCCACCCATCATGTCCACAACCATGGCTGCTTTTATACCACAACAATCCTGGCTACAAAAACAATGACCACTGCCACCACAGACCCATGGCAGGGTGTCTGTGCTGGTGCTGTGGTGGGCACCAGGGCACCCAGTGTTTTGTTCAGGAAAACTAGCCATGTGTGGATAATTGTCCAGATAGGACAGTGCATTCAGAAATGACTGGTCCACAGCACACATTGTGACCGATGGGCAAGACTGGGAACCCTGGGGTGTCAGTCCTGAATCAAGACCATCCCACATTTAGAGATTCAACTTAAGTGAGTGTGTTGAAATCAGAGCAGAAGCCCCTCTCAGGCTCTGTAGCCCCCGCTCTCAGCACTAATCAGACCCAAGTCATCCACTGCAGACACACACTGTTCTGGCGGTTCCAACATTGTCGTCACATTTGTTAAGAATAAGCCAACCGGACGTGGAGCTCTGTGAACATAAAGCACAGCAGTTCTCAGGAACAGCATGTTCCTATTAGGCTGCTGGCTCCTGCTGCTATCAGAATATTTTCAATTAAGCGAAGGAAAGTGATGTTATTAACCACTCTGAGCCCATGAAAGCACCTTTTTACCATTCCAGGAACAATGTGATGAATAAGTAAGTATTTTATAAAGACTGTGTTGGCTCATAAAGTTATATTAACATTCTAGAGAAGTGTCTACTAACTCTACTGTGTATCCAAGGGTCTCTAGCTGCGGTTAAAGGGGATCTTCAAGGGAAAGATGGGATTAAAAGGGGGATATCTGAAGTTAATGTTCATTTCTTTGATGGTACTCGGCTGTGGAAAAAAAACTCATCATACCTCCAGAAATGCAGCTCGAAGCCTTCGCACTTGTCCTTGCATTTCAAACAGGCTGCTCCGGCACCAAACTCATGGCCCAGTGTCATCTGTGAACAGAGCACATGGTTACAAATTATGGCACAGTCATGTTTTGACTGAGTCATCAGTGACAGGAAATGCTGAGCTTCAAAAGGGAAAGATGCATTAAGTAAATACACAACTTAAGAAATAAACATAAGAGAATAAGGAGAGAAGAATAAAGCTGTGATATGGCAAGAAGAAAACATACAAAAATAATGTCATACTATTAATGTCCAGAAGCAAAATGCCAACATATTCAGACTGCAGCAACAAAATACAGAAGATCAAGGCAGAGGAGAGTTAGTCCTATGTTAACTGACAACAATTCAATAACGCAAATTACATTTTTCTGTTGATTTAAATATAAAATATTAAAGTAAAATACAATAGCCTGTATTTAACATTTTACTTTAAACTCTCTTATTTGGGCTCAAATGATTTGTGATCCACACAGATTGTTAGATTTTATTTCAGTCAAGTCTTCCTGACTAGAGACTTTATTTTTTTCGGCTCTTTTTCTTCAGTATCCTCCGATGCTTACGTCCACCATGAGCCAGTCCTGCTGTGTATGACCATATATGGTCAGTAATTCCCTGATGCTGCTGACAGCCTCCAGCAGGCATCGCTAATGTCAGGGAGAAGTTTCTGAACTGAAGGAAGCTCACTACTGAGGAATGCACACGCGGACTACAGCTTTTATTGCTGGAAGCTTGATGCTTGAGCTTAAATCTCATCTTCCAGAGGAGTGAGGCGTCAGTGCCTTGGGAGTCATTAAAGGAGCACAAGGGCCAAATTCAACAACATGATTTGTGGTGGGAATGAAAAAGTGAAAACATGCAATAAAACTCAGTTAAGCTGCACACGCGATTTTAAAGGCAGAATTAGTTTGTAGGTAGCAATGCTCATATTTTCCTTTTATAAGTGACTGGTCTGGAAAACTAAATTATCATAATACATCTAATAAGATATATGCATTTGAGTTATCTATTCATCTCTCTATTCTACTGTTTCTATATACTTTTGACTTAAAAACTATTGTGTGACCTAGCCCAGTGTTTTTTGTAATGCGCTATATTAATCACTTTTCCCTTTTCTAAATGTACAATACAAATAAACATGCTACGCTCAACTATAAGTCAACTATAGCAGCTTAACTTCTGTGAATTCTTTACATTAAAAAATACAGAGCATTTTTAATTTTACAGTCTTTCAATTCAGTTTTTTTTTCCATATTAGAAACATTTTGCCAGAGACCCAAAACATTTATTTCACATAATTACACTGGCATATGACATTACTCAAATGTTGTGGAACACCCAGTGAGCACAAGAGCTGTGAACACCTCAAATGCTAGTGCTGGCATTAAGCTAAGTGGTCACTTGTGGAAGCTTAAATATTTGCATACTGGGAGACTGAGGTAATTCAATGTGTCTCTGCGTCTCTGTGTGTGTCACAGTTGTGTTCATTTAATCATTGTTTATTTCTGGAATAATGTGTTTTTTGTTTTGTTTTTTTTTACATTTTTGGCTGTATTATCTTACACAGAATTGTACAGTGGTTTTCAAAGTGGGAGTTTATCCACAGGATTTAATTTCCCTGCTTTTTCTTTTGTTGTGTCGCTCATGCTCCTTTGCAGTGAATCTTTTTATTGTATGTTAAAAACGGTTTGAAGTCTTTTGCCACAGTTTTGAGCTAACATTACTGACGAAATTAGCAGAATCAATCACTGTGTGCTTTGTCGAGACCAATGTTACAAGCAGGCTGTTTAAGTGCTTACTTTGAAATATAATACTGGTGGCAGCCCTGACCCACAGTATTTGATGCACATAGAACCAATTTTTCTCTTTTTAAAATACCACCTTTTGTTGATGAGCTGGGAGGGTTTGAAGATGAAAGTACATGGAGATATTTCATTGTAAAATACAGCTATAGAGCCTTTTGTTCTGCCCCTTCGCTGCACATTGACTCTTGACAACAAACACATGACTGACTGTAGAAGTCTGGATTAATGAAATACACACACCTTGCTGCCATCTGCTCTGACTGGGAAAAAGTTAATCACTAAGAAGCTGATAGCTCATTCAGAAGGATCATTGTGAAGCAACTTAGTCGCTCCTGAAGAACGACTAGTGTAAGAAATAAACAGACAGTAAAACGTGCACTGTTTGCAAACTCTTCACTGCCCTGCTCCATTCGTCTGTCTTAACAAGCAAATACGACTGGAAAAAGTTCTGGAATAGCACATACTACAGTAACACTGCACATTAGTTCCTTGCATCCTATTGAGTGACTAATGCTACGACGTCATGTCTGCGCCCATCACACAGGCCACTTCATCCCCCCTGCAGCAGCCCGGCCTTCCTCTGCCGCAGGCTGCCTGCGGGTCAGACAGAACCGTGACTCAGGCTGAGTCACGGTTCGGAAGTACTCACTGCAGTACTGACACCAAGTTGTAATTAGCAAAGTATTGCAACACTGTGACGAGGTTAGCTGAGCAGGTTAGTATGTTTTCAGTTTCGAGTCATGAAAGAGAGAATTCCCAAACTTTGCTATTGACTGTCTCCCAGTCCACCACAACCCTTCTTTTAATTTCCTCAAACTTAACTGAGACAGGAAAACACTCTCATAGCGAGGAAAGACGAGAGCACGATAACAAATAAATGTTCCATTCCATCACCCCGGCATGTGAATTGAGTTGTTCCTGTTTCAATTTTACGAACGAAAAGGTATAAACGATGAGGGACGGTTCAGAGCCAGGGGTCTGCCTGCTACCCCGGACCTTCCCCCGCCACCTGCCCGCTGCTCGGCACACCTTCTCAGGGCGGCACCGCTGCCAGACACCGACTGAGGAGCGGAGGGGGAGGGAGGGCTCACCTTCTTCACTTCCTTCTCTATCTCCATTGTTGTGTCAGTCGGTGCGAAGTTTTCTCCGAGTGGGGTCCCCCTGTCCTGGAGTAGCCGACAGGAAACAGACGCTGAGATGAAGCGGCCACGGAGAATAACTGGCCCGACAATCGCACTTCGCTGTTCGCTTTCTCTCCGGAGCTCCTGCCCTGGCCCAGCTGCGAACTGCCGTCGAGTTAGCGCACAAGCCGCGACGAGACTTCCGGGAAACGCCTTAAAAATAAAACCGGTATTCGCAAGTCGACGTGAATAATTCTCCAAATCACAAACTAAATGAAAAGAGAATTAGGCAAAGGATACATTCACTACAAACGTGTATTATTTCTTGTAATACAACAGCGCTTATAAGATGTAACATCTAGTTATTGGTCTCAACTGTCCATGTTTCAATGTTATTTTTTAATATATTCAGTTTATAAGAGAGTTTGATGGCAATACACTACATTTAATTAATTATATATGATGTTAACGTCATATTATTCGATCATCTTCAACAGCATACACTTATCGTTGCCTCTTGCTTTTATTCTGAAAGCACTTCAGAATATTGTCCACGTCCTCTCTCTAGCTTAATGCAGCTTTTCACTCCGGGGGTCCCTTGTCCCTTTCATTGATGATTTAGGGTCGCTTCCGCTTCGATTGACCGTGCTACTCGACCAATGGGAATGGCGAGCGAGGGGAATCAAGCGCAGGGCGACCAATCAGAGAGCAGCAGGGGCGTGTTCTTGTCATAACAAAGGACGCGCAAACCTCTTCTGACAGATTCAACCAGCTGTTGTAGTAACTCTAGCGTTCCTGTCATTTCTCCTGAATAAAAGTTCACTGTTTATTATTGTTATCATCATGATTTGATGATTGTGTTACATTTTGTTGTAGCCTATTTTGTATGATAAAAAAAAATCCCATCCTCATATGATAGCAGACAGTGAAATCACCCTAAAACACTGAAGGAACAGGGAGCTGTGCTGGGTTGATCTGCATGTTTTTTTTTTTTTGTGAAATGGCTCAGCAACAGGAAACAGTGGCGGCCAACAGCTTCCTGTCTGACCTGCTGTCACTTAGTCTTAGTCGGATCATGTTGAGAACACTGGCTGATCTGTTCTCTCTTATATAGACATCTGTAACACATGATATCCTTCGGTGCAGTGATGTCGTCATTTATTCTTCATTTTTGTATGGACCAAATATGGTATTACTGCCACCTACACATTCAAATAGAAGATCTACAGACACTTAAGATTAGGGGGTGCTGCAAATAACGGCAATGATATGATGCCTAAAAATACATAGCAGCAATTGTGGCGTATGAGAACTGCTACGCCTGGCTCGTTCCAGAGCATGCAAATGAAGGGAGGCCCACACAGAGTGTCAGATTAAATAAGTGACACATTTATTAGGTACAACTTAATACAAGCAAACTAAATAATTCAATGATCATTGGGAAGTGAGAGTAATGGGTGTGAGGAAAATGTAAATTGAGATGGGGTGGAGGACACTGAAACATGAAAAAAAAAATACTGAAGTAAAGTAATGAAGTAAAAGAACTTACATCACACTGCTAAATCCAGATCAACAATCACATAAACAAAGGCTGTAACTTTGCTAAATGCAAAGAAAACAAGCCTGGCTCCTGAAGTTCAGCAGCCGTCCAGGAGGAAGAGGGAGCGTCAGCTTTTATAGGCTCCAGATGGATGAGGTCAAACCTCCAATGAACTTGGAGCGACCCTGCAAACAGAGCCAAAACATTACTATACTGCAGCCGCAGCCATCACACTGTAGCCTAATGAAAATCGTTCTACAAACAATAGCCAAGCCTTTACTATATGAATGCTGAAACCACCTACAGCCATTGCCATTGCTTGTAGACAGACAATAGAAAGGTATCAATGACAATGACAATATGAATAATTAATGTTACACATGACATTAAAAATAATGGTATGCTTCAATACAGCAGTATTTTCTTTTTTGTATTGATGTCAAAAACAAAGAAAATAAGGAAGTTCCATTTTCTCAGAATGCTGTTTCACCGTGACGTTATTCAACCCTTGAAATGACAGTTGCTTTTGTGAAGCCTTGAGAGATCCTAACCCGAGGTAGGAGCACGCCGTTGGGACTTCATCAGGACACTTATGTTGACCTGCACACGTGTTTGCTTCTCTGTGAGTCTCTGCGAAGCTGGAAACCCACAGCAGGTGTTTTCCACACCTCCGCTTCTGTCTCTTTGCTTTTCTCCTTATCAGCTATCTTGCATAAGGCAAAGTCAGATTCAGGGACATGTGCAGTGGGTCGTGTTAGTGAGTAACGCCAAGGCTCTGTACTCTATTGATTACATGCTTAAATATGCGGTTAACACACATATAAGAAGCTGCCTGTATAAAGACATAAACAGATTTCATGTTCAAAATATTTGTAAATGTTCATGTCCTATATTCAATATCCAGATATTAAAGTCAGTAGCTGTGGCTCAGCCTGACCCAGTCTGACTCTTACCTCTTTATCAACTGGGCAAAACTTCCGAGGATAAATAACAAACCCAACTGCATGCTGTTGGTTTGCTATGTCCAGTCTGCTGTGAGAAAGGGACCAGCTGTTGACATACCTCCATCACCTGAAGCAATAATGTGGTTGGGACATGTGACAGAGCAAACGGAGCCATAAAAGCTCGTCTGTGGGCTCAACCAGAGTCACACTGCTGGTCAAGATGAGGGTAGTGCTCGTGCTCGCCACGCTGTTGGTGGTCTCTTTCTGCAAGACGACCTTTGAGGGGTAAGTGTGCCAGTACTGAAGTCTCCCTGCTGTGTGACCTGTGCGCTGATGCCTTTTGACACTACTATGATATGTAATTATCAATATATTGTAGCTTTATGCTAGTTGATTACAATTAATTAAAAGTTTTCTTAAAAAAAAAAAAAAAAGCATTTAACCAGAAGTGCAATGATGCAAGGTCCTCACAACACACTGGTTCTGCTTGTGCACAGAGTCTGCAAAAGCAGAACCAGTCTGACTTCAGACATCTTAGTTCAACACATGTGAGCATTGCAGTTGTAAAACATTGCGTCATTGTCTTTGCAGACATCAGGTGCTTAGCATCGTTCCCAAGGATGAGGTCCAGCTTTCACTTCTCAGGGACCTGGGGGACATGATGGAGGTTGAGGTAATCCATCATCCATTATCAATAACGATATGAAAATAGAAAGTAATAGAAGAACCAGCTTCTTTGATCCCAGGACATGAGGAATAAACTCGATTTTTTTTATTCAGCTGGATTTCTGGAAGGATGTGACTGATGTGGACATTCCCGTGCACATTAGAGTTCCACCCTACGGCCTGCAGTCCACCAAAATGTACCTGGAGTCTCAGGACATTGCTTACTCCATCATGATTGAAGACCTGCAGGTACGAAAAGCAGCGGCTGTGGAATAAATTACCTAAGAGGACCTTCAGTCTGACTCTGATATGACTGGTGTTCAGGTGATGCTGGATGAGGAGCAGGAGGAGATGGACTCTGCAGCTCGCGTGGCTGAGCCCAGAAACACTGACGCCTTTGACTACTCCAGATACCACACCATCGACGAGGTGCGTGCATGCCCTCACTCTGTTATCTAGCAACAACATATTTTGGTTCTGTCAAGGTCCAAGTCCATTTGAAAGCATTCCAGTAGTTGCTTGTGTGTGTGTGTGTGTGTATATATATAAATATATATGATGTATTTGTGTCTCTGCTTTAAGATCTACAGCTTCCAGGACATGCTGGTGGCCGAGAATCCCAACATGGTCAGCAAGATCGTGATTGGTCACAGCTACCAGGGCCGCCCCCTGAATGTGCTCAAGGTGAGTGAATAGAACACTATGGTTACCATATCAATTAAACAAAAACTCTCACACAGATACAGTGCTTTTTCCCATGTATTCTTTCATAAAAACATATTATCCGAGGTATAAGGTTAGATAAGATAACATTTAATACAACAATAATACACCTACATATCTATTCCAAGCCTAAGAAATTCACTTTCAGCAGTTGATGGTGAAAATGAGAATTACAAACCTGATGTGACATTTTTTTTGATGATGCCTGATGCCAGTAATGGGGTATTTAGATATATTTGATGATGAAGATGATTTCTGTTCTTCTGTCGCAGTTTAGCACTGGTGGACGCAACCGCCCAGCCATCTGGATCGACACTGGCATCCACTCCAGAGAGTGGGTCACTCAGGCCAGCGGCACCTGGTTTGCCAAGAAGGTGCTCCGATCATTGTCACTCTTCTTTCCTCTTTCCCTTCTGACCTTTGACCCTGCTGCTTTGACTGTTATGACCTTCACATCTCTGTCATCATCAGATTGTGACTGATTACGGACGCGATCCTGCTCTGACGGCCATCCTCAACAAGATGGACATCTTCCTGGAGATTGTGACGAACCCTGATGGCTTCTATTACACCCACAACAACGTAGGTTTCTGATCCACCAGTGAATTCCTTTCACATTCAGCCTTTCAAAATAAAACTGTTAACGTTATATCATTTACCTACATATAAGAAATGATAATGCGCAAAATAAGCAAACAGGAAGTTGCACAAGAACTCACATACAAAGATGAAATAAGATTAATGATCATTATTATTGACATAATAAAAACTGTGGCGACATCTTTGCAGAACCGTATGTGGCGTAAGACCAGGAAGCCCAACCCTGGCTCGAGCTGTGTTGGTGTTGATCCAAACAGGAACTGGGATGCTGGTTTTGGAGGTAACGTCTTCAAATGACACCTAATGTCATCATCAGGTTTTAAAAATTCTTTGATTAAAGCAACAGAAACTTACTATGAAATAATTATGGGATATATTTCTGCAATAAAACCGTTTGTTGAATTTGTACTTGTATCTGCAAGTGTCAACCTCGATGCGACCTCCAGGTGGCATCAATGTAACAGATATTCACATCCTTCATAGATAGAGTTTTTGAGTTGAAATTCAGGAGCTGTTGCACTTTCTCGAAGTATGATGTCATCCTGCACAGGACCTGGTGCCAGTAACAACCCCTGCTCCGAGACCTTCCGTGGCCCCAGGGCTCACTCTGAGTCTGAGGTCAAGTCCATTGTGGACTTTGTGAAGTCACATGGAAACATTAAAGCGTTCGTCTCCATCCACTCCTACTCCCAGATGCTTCTGTATCCTTATGGCTACACCAGGACTTCAGTCCCTGACAAGGCTGAGCTGGTAAAAAAAAAAAAAAAAAAACAGCAACTGAGCTTATCCACTGTTTATTATATATTGACATCTTGCTTATCTCAATTAATTATGAGATACCATCTCTGAGTCATGAAAATATTTGCCCATGATGTTAAATTTTCAAGTTTATAAAAAACCAAACATTTAATTAAATATAAATATATACACCTTCATATTCATATGATATGTTAATGTCTTCCCACAGCATGCTCTGGCTAAGAAAGCCATCAGTGACCTGGCTTCCCTGTATGGAACTCGTTATAGATATGGCAGCATCATTGACACCATCTGTAAGTTTTCAACAATTATCACTATGCAAGTGCTTTTAGCATTTGATTTTAAATAGGCCGACTTCTTCTAGGTTATGATATGATAAAGAGTCAAGAGATCACAGCAAACAGTAAAAAGTGCTGCCTAAGATATTCAGAATCAAAGCTCACATCCTCTAAACTATTTCTGTTTCTGCTTCAGACCAAGCCAGTGGAGGCACCATCGACTGGACCTACAACCAGGGCATCAAGTACTCCTTCACCTTTGAGCTGAGGGACACAGGTCGCTATGGTTTCATCCTGCCAGCCAATCAGATCATCCCCACCGCCCAGGAGACCTGGCTGGCTCTGATGGCCATCATGGATCACACCCTCAAGAACCCATACTAAAAACCTATGTGGCCACTGTTGACCGATGGCCCCTTCAAGACTAATATCACCATCGTCATTGTCCCACTCCATCCAGATGAATCCCACAGATAAATAAACAAGCACCTCTGGAAAACTGTGATCTGAAAGACTTTCCATTCTTTGGATGTTACACACTTTCTACATTTACTGACATTTTAACTTTTACATTTTAGCGTGTGTCAGTATTATCATTTAAAAAAACAGACCTCACTAGTGAGGCATCAAGTGAGCTGACAAACAGCTGCTGTAACATGAATTCATTCCTTTCACAAGACACAAACAAACAGAGAGCTAGGCTTGTTACCTACATTAGTGTTATTACATCTCAAATTAATTATCTTGGGAAAATGGAGGAAAAATATCATGTTGTGCTGAGCAGGAAGTGAGTGGTGGATCACATAGAACACATAGTAAAATAGCAAAAATGTGAATGGAGGTGGTCCAAGTGGAATTCATTTTAATAATGACAATTACTATTAACAGCAAACAATCACTCATGCACATCTATTAGTCAACAATCATGTGATGAGATCAGTAAAACCCATTAGAAGTGATTAAAAAAAAGGAGGAGTTCATATTAAGTTCACTTTATTAGTGTCGTAAGGAGCAAATCACCAACCAAAACAAAAAGCCACCAATCAATACTGTTCTTCAAAAGCATGGCTCAGAAACAAAGTGCTGACTGCACAGTCAGGGAATCTGTGGCGTGCTCGGTGATCTCTGCAAAGGCTTCACGTAAATCTGTGACAGTGGTTCACGATGTGCTGTCCACGCATGAACACAGACATGCAGCAGAAAAGTATCAGTATCATTTAGTGTGTAAGTGTCTGCAGAAGTTACACATAGAGGCTTGTTTGTGTGTCATCAGTTAAGGAAGCAGAATAAGACCTCAGGAGGCTTATTGCAAAAACACGGCGAAACCTGGACTACTCACTCTGGCATCACCCACTCAAACTGGAGCAGTACAGACATTCAAAGCACATGTTCACATTCAATGTTTGATGCTGCAGAAATCAAACTGTAACTGGAATGTCAGAGTGGTGGGGCTAAGCATACAATCTCCACGAGAAGATGATCTCAAGATGAAGAATGAGGTTTTTTTTAAATTTGTAAATGTATGTTTGTTATGTGCCGTTCAAGGTTATTTCCAGGGTCGACTGCTTTGAATCCTGGCGCTGTTCCTTGCAGAGGATAAGGAACTCAGTCGACTCCTGGTGCCGGATGTGTTGGAGTAGGAGCTGAGGGTCGACATGCGGCTGGATGTGCAGCTCTCTGTGAATGTACACACAAACACCGGTGACAAATATCAAATCAACTTTGTGTTACTTCTGCCAAGTGACAACATGGCCTTGATTCATTTTTAATGTATGTGACCAGTCATAGTTATTGAGCAAAACACACACACACACACACGCAGAAATTGCTAATCAATGACAACATTAGGGACACCTATTCAATTGATTTTCGGACAGTGTGGGCTTACTGTTGCTTGGGATGAGCAGCTCCTCCAGCTGCTCCTGGATCTTGGTCAGCTCGTCTGATGTAAAGCGCCACCTCATCTCTGCTGTCGGCATCGGCTGCTGCACAGAATTCTTCTTCCTCTTCGACTTCGACGGTGGAGAAGACAGGCAAGCGGCCGGGATGGAGCCTGTCGTCAACCCCTCGGGAAATTTCTGAGCAACTACTTTGAGACCTGAAGGAGGAAAGCAGAGCGGGACGGCAGCTGTGTTGAGGCACTGATCCTGGCTTCAAATACCTTTAGCCTAATAGCATAATTGACTCAAGTCATCTTTTGCACAATGTTACAATAGCACTAAGAAATACCCATATGCTTGCTAAAATCCGTTGATTTCTTGTTTCCTGAGAAAAAAATATCCCCTATAATTCGGAACAGTGTGAACAACTGAAGCTAAGTGATCATGAACTTACCTCCAGACAACATAAACAGATTCTCGACTCCTCGCTGACACATGGTGGTGGCTGCCTGGCTGGCTATTCTCTCGTCCTCGTCGTACACAATGATGATCTTCCCTGGTGCATTTTTCTAAGCGGTGCGGGTTAAGTTCAGTAAAGACAATAGTCAGGCGTCCCTGTATTTCAAAAAGCCCTAATATCTAAAAAGGGGCCATGAAGTCTTGAAGGATACATATTCCAGCACCTCTTTGGTGAAGGGGTTCATCGTTCGAGACAGCGTGGCGATCGGGAAACTGTGTGCTTTAAGAAAGACAAACAATATAGTTGTTGACATTTTTCTAGCCAGCATAAAGAACTTGATGATCATTTTCCTGCCAACTACCGCTGATGATGTGACAGCAGTTGAATTGGTCACGGTCCCGCACGTCCAGCAGCAGGTAGGGGCAGTCGGGATAGGGCCTGTTAGCATCATGCTCCGTCTTCTGACTCTTCATGTCGATGCTCAGCTCCCCCACACCACTGACAACTCTGTGAGAGGGAAATGGCTCTGAGATTATTTAGACTTTATTCCTTTGCCCTTTATTACCTAGAAAGTTAGGTTTTCATCAGCGTTTTTGGTTCGTAAGTTAGCAAGGTGATGCAAAACCCACTGGGTCTGTGGATCTTCTCTCAGACTGAAATCTTTCTTCTCTGCAGCTGCAGCTCTGATCCAAGTTTAAAAACTGACCAACCCACCTGACATGGAGGTCTGCATCATCTTCTGATGCCTCTAACCTCTAGTGATGACCCACTACAGTACATCATTTTGATATTGTGTGTTCATAAAGCAGGATGGTCTTCAGATCTGGCAGCTTTCACACCAGATGATGTGAAACCGACACTGGAAGTCAGCCAAGCGTGCAAATGTGTCCCCATGTGAAGGTGGGGTTTGCCCCTGTGCTTCTCCTCTCCATCTGTCCTTCCTGCGCTTTGAAAAGCAAACAGCCTGCAGCCCCGGGAGAGGGTGCAGATTGAGTTACACTCCTGGGGTTCCTGTTGCAGTTGGAGGGGGCAAAGACGCAGGTGAGAAGAGGGGACACTGGTGACAGATGGAGGGAGGGGACTATTCCAGAGGGTGAAGTTGGAAAACAAGTGGATGTCTCTAAGGACAACGGTTCAGTGGCACAGATATGGTGGGTGTATGATTACAGGGCTTCTTGCAATAGGGCTGTGATTGTTGGATGATGACAGTGACTGAGGGTGAGTCCCCCAACAGGAGATATTCTGCAGGATTTGCCTTGAGTAAGTTGGTGTTTTGATGATGAGAACAAATATGTCAGATGTCAACCTTGACCTCTGATAGGGCTAATGCTGGTTGTCCTTCTAACTGTGAATAATATGTGAGGTGATATAGTCAGTAAGGGCTTTCTTACCGTAGCAGCGTTGACCTGGCGGAGCAGCAGATGTCCCTGGAGACACCTGCATCATGCGGATCCAAAAGTGGTGGCGTGTGCGAGGCGCCGTTGGTGTGTTCGGACAAACACTCCAGGTCTGCTTCAGACACCTCCGACAGGGCATCTGCAAATCAACAGACAGTCACCCACTGTCAGAGAATAAAATCCTGACTAAAACTGTTATAAACCCTAATTTAGAGTGTTAACATTTATATTAGCCTATGAAGATGAAGCTGTAAAAGATTTAAGTTTACCGTCTGGGCAGTGTGAGTCCCCATCACTCTCACATTCATTCAGGTCTGACACAGAGGCTACCTGAAGTACCTGGGGAGAAAAACAAGTTTGAAACTATCAATGCTTGTACCAGCGAGAAAAGCAACTAAAACAACTGGGAAGTAAAATTGCATAGACCATGGTATCCTGGAATCTGTAAATAAAGGTCACATAATGAGCTGAATGGTCAATAAGAGCAGTCTGTGCAGAACGATTTATACCAGTATTCCATCAATTATTAACTACAGTAAACAGATCAGATTTCCCACCATTTTCCTTCCAAACAGCAGGACGTTGCACTATTGCAAGGAAATAAAATCTGATTCTTACCATTTGTGCAAAGGTTGTCACCTTCAACCGCTTGAATATTTCATCTGCACGGTACCTGTAATCTGAGGAAATGGGGATTAACAAAACAAACAAAGGTAAATGTTGAAAGGTAAATGTTTTATGATGATGACAGTCAATGTTGAAATTCCTCATTTCCAATGACAATGATGGCTGAAAAGGATGACTTTGGGTCCAAAAGCAAAACAGGTGTAACAATTGCATTGTTATTTCTTTGCCATGTCTGGCTCCCTTCCAACAAACAGGTTACTCACTTTTTTTAATGTCCTCCAGTCTTTCCATGTACTTTGTAAGGCTGCATCCTGCAAAACCAAACATTATGGCGATGTGATAGTTACTTTATTTGAGTGATGTGTCATTTATTTTCAAGAAAAGGTTACTCGTGAAATTATGGATATTATTAAAACGTGAACTGGTTTTGAGTAAGCCTTTATGTGGATTTTGGAACTAAGAAAACTTAAAAGCAAACTTGCTGACCTTTTAAAAATATTACTTTGAAGTTACCAGAAAGAAGTCACCTCCCAGAATTTAAAAGCTCAGTTTTCCTCAATTTCTTCCTCGTCCTTTAAGCAAAAAGTTGGGTTTATGGGCTCAAAAGGTTTATATTATTCCATTTAATGTAATTATAATAGTCTGAGTTACAGAGCTGAGGAGTGATGTTTTTAAAGAAACCAATGAGAATAGAGAACCCCGTGAGCCTGACAGATAAATAATTTAAACCTGTACCTGTATCCAATCGGGTCTTGACGTGTTGGTACTTAGCGTTAGTCGGTATTCTTGTTTTCATGTACTAGAAGGAAAAGCACAATGATGACTTTCACGATAGTCACGCACACACAGAACTATGGCGTTTATAAAGCTAACAGCATTATTATCACCTGCCGGGAAGAACGTGACTGACTGATAGCAAGAATTAAATGTTTTCAATTGTACTGTGGATGTGGTTTAACAGAGATGATAGTTAGCTAGCTAGAGTAGCTTTCTTTGACCGAGTAGGCTTCGCGGCGCATTAACTACACAACCTGCAGTTGAATAAAACACTTTAAAACGTTATTTCTCCAAAATTACCTGCACACTGCCAATGCCCTGTTTGAGCGACATCTTTCAAACCGAAAAACCAAACATTATCAGGAACAGTTTATCAACGTCGCTGATGATTGGTCGGTGCACTTCCTCGGACCAATCAGAGAAGGCGATACTCACTCTCCAGACTGCTCTCATTTGGTAACGGTGGCGAGTTGCTAGGCAGCGAGGGACGCTCCACCTTCACGACATGGCGCCTTCACGTCCAAGAGAAATCACCGTAATTATTTTCTAGAGACAACGACTGCAAACATTTAAGACGTATTCAAAAATTTCTAGAACTGATATTGAAATAGCATTAAGGACAAAATAAAAACAACGTAAAATGCACGATTTGATTCAAGCACAATAAACATAGCCATTAGAAAAGTAATAAGAAAAAGCTGTAGACTCTTAAACGTGATTTTAAATACACATGTTTAATTAGATTTTTTTATTTGAATTGTATTGCTATCATTCCTATTCACAACTTTCACAGCAGATGTATTAGTGAGTGAATTTCAACGCCAGGTTCCTGAATGCAGCAGCACTCTCATCGCTGCAGCATCATCGAGCTACAGGTGGACGGTCCCTCGATGAAGACACAGTCAGCGTTATTCGCCGCTATCGCAAAATCAAAAGCCACTTTTCATTGATGGCCACAGAGGAATGAGTAAATCTCCCCGAGAGACCACCGGACGGAGCACAGCGGAACGATCTGGGCTCGACAGGTCAGGTCTGGGCCCGTTGCTGAAGGCGCACAGTTTGACAGTAATGGAAGAAGAACAAGTTTCCTCCTGACATCACCAGCTCCGCGAAGACAGCTGCAGCCCAGAATGGCGTCTGTCCTGGTGAGAACATACCTTTATCACCACAGAGAAGCTGACGAGAGAAAGCGTGACTTTACCTTGGTCATGCACTCTTGTGCTAATGGGAGCTGAGTCGGCGAGTTTGCTAGCTTCGTCTGTGCTAAGAGGATTTGCTGCTGGACGAGGAGAACAGCCTGCCTCCTCTGCCCTGAATCTTTGACAGCGTTCTACACTTTTTGTGGATGTCAGGTTAAGAGACCTTTAATGACATTTGTAAACCCGGAACGCGCTCGGTCAGGAAGGGAGAGTCCCACAGGAAGTGCCCTGCACCATGGCAACAGTGGCTCCTCACACAGCAGTGGGGTCGAGTTTAGAGAACGTATATACACCTGTATATAAACATGTGATGGTTAAGGGACTAGGGGATGCAGGTCAACGAATGTCCTCACAGCTATAGAGAAGCATGCAATAATGACTAGCACAACACTCTCAAGCTTGTCGTCAGGCAACATTTTCAACATTAAGCTGCAGAGGGAATGTCAAGTTTTGCTGACTGACTGTCAGCCTTGTCACTGCAGGAGGATCCCACCCTGGAGCGACACTTCCAGGGTCACAAAGACGCTGTCACATGTGCAGACTTCAGTCCAAACCACAAACAACTGGGTAAAACCTGCTGCTACTGCTTTGAGCCTCAGACATTTACAGAAGTTAGTTGGCTGTTGGCTGTCACATGACATGCTTTTGCTTCCCAAATCTAATTCTATCTTAACAAAACACAGTTGAAACATGTATTTTCTTACTTTTTGTACGTCAATACAGTGTTAGTGAATATAGAATTATGTAGAGAATAAGAACTTGTACAGATTCTACTCAGCAGTTTATGTAGTGAGTCACCTTTCTTTTGTCTTTCTCCAGCCACTGGGTCAGTGGACAAGAGCCTGATGATCTGGAATCTGGTTTCCAAGACGAGGGCCTTCCGATTTATCGGCCACCAAGATGTCATCACTGCGGTTCAGTTCTCCCCTTCAGATAACCTGGTGGCAACGTCCTCCAAGGACAGGACAGTCAGACTGTGGACACCTTCCATGTAGGTTTTCAACATCACTACTGTTGTGACCATGACTTTTTTTAAATTCATAATTACAGTATATGGACAGTAATACAGTGATTGATCTGGTGCAGACTAAATCCAATGTGTCACAGGAAAGGAGAATCAACAGTGTTTAAGGCTCACACTGCTGCGGTACGGAGTGTTGCATTCTCTCATGATGGCCACAGACTGGTAACAGCATCTGATGACAAGTCAGTCAAAGTGTGGAGTGTTCATAGGCAGTCCTTCATCTACTCCCTCAACCAGCACACCAACTGGGTGCGCTGTGCCAGGTACAACCAGCACTATATCTAGCATGAATGAATGGTCTGTATGTCTGTGTCTGTATGTCAGCCTTGCGATGAACTGGCGACTTGTCCACCCGTCTCTCGCCCAGTGACAGCTGGGATTTCCCCATTGTTGAAATGCATTCAGGAAGTATTAAGTCCTTTTCAGTTTTTCACACTGGGTGACAAATGTTTCCCTAATTAGTAATTTGACACAACTACACATTATTAGTAAAGACACATAGACAGTGTGTTTATTGTGTGTTTACACTCAGCTGTGTTTTGCTGCAGGTTCTCTCCAGACGGGCGACTCATAGCTTCCTGCGGGGACGACCGCTCAGTCCGACTTTGGGACACGTCCAGCAAACAATGCATCAACTGTTTCACGGACTGCGGAGGGTATGTTCTCAGAATTAACTTACAGGGGCATCTTTTCATTTTTCGCAGCTTTTTTTATTTATTTTTTTTTATTTTTTGTAAACTGTAGAATTATTTTATTTTTCCCTTTTCCTTTACTGGTTAAGCACAATATATGAAAACAGCATCTAAAAGTAATTTGATGTTAGTCGATAAGCACTGTCCCTATAAAATTATTATTGTCAATACAAAAAGCATGTAACAGTCACAGTAACTGATTTGGTGTAGTCATTGCTCAGGTTGTCCCATAGATGGTACTGCTGTGTACCTCATGGTAGCTGCTACAGCTCACAGACTATATTTATTGCCACAGGTCAGCAACGTTTGTTGAGTTCAACTCTAGCGGCACCTGCATTGCATCATCAGGAGCTGACAGTTCACTAAAAATCTGGGATCTACGGACCAACAAGCTGATTCAGCATTATAAAGGTGTGTCAAAATGTCAGTTACATTATACTGAAGTGTTTTGCTTGCTTGTTTATGTGTTGCTTAACATTTTCATGTCACCGATGGGATCAGTCCACAGTGCAGGAATCAACAGTTTTTCCTTCCACCCATCCAACAACTACCTGATAAGCGGTTCCACTGATGGCATGGTCAAGATTCTGGACCTCCTGGAGGGACGCCTCATTTACACCCTGCATGGACACAAGGTGATCGGCAGTCTAAGCATCTGTTTGAATATTTTCCATAGTCCATCCTTGACGCTCTTTGTCATAGTAAGTTCTGTTAATCCTCATTGTCTTTTGCAGGGAGCTGTAATCACGGTGGCCTTTTCCAGGACTGGGGCTCAGTTTGCTTCAGGAGGAGCTGATGGTCAGGTTGGTGCTTCAAGATGCAGTAATGGCTGTGGCTGGGGGGGTACAGCGGTTGTCCTCCAACTGCAAAAATAGGAACGCATGATATAAATAGAGTTACATGTATTTTATTTTTAATGTACACCGATCTTCAGACTGACCTACCCTGACCTAATTTAGAAAAAGACATTATTTGATAATGGTGTTTACATCTGTTTATTTTTGCAAAACAACTCCTATTAATTTTTCTGTTTTGCTGGTAGCGGTCATCCTTTTATTTTCTTAATTGAAACATTTGGAGAGCCTGGCCTGTGTTAGTTAAGCTCCTGCCTTGGTTTCCCAGGTGCTGCTGTGGAGGACAAACTTTGACACCAAATCGTACCAGGAGGTCCTGCAACAACACAGCCGGAGGTCCACCCCTGATCCCGCACCCCACGTGTCAGACATCCACCCCAGAGTACCCCACCTTCATCACCAGCAGCCCTCAGCCATCCAGGTAGGTTCAACTTGACATGGACATATTTTCCACCTCTGCTCTCACTTTACCTGGGTTTCTTAAGGAGTGAGACCATCATGATGATGCAGATATATCAGTTGGACTACTAACCTTATCTGGTATTCCTCTCATCATCGTGTTTTCAGAGTATTATGCTAAAGCGAAGGAAAGAGCTGTTCTTTGATGGTTTAAGTGGAGTAGCTATGATATATATCTCCACAGATCAGTCAGACAGTGGCAGACACACGGTCAGCGTACCCCCAAGTCATAGAGATGGGCCAAGACGTTCCCAGCACCATGGTAAGATAACACAACTAAATCTGCACTCACACAAAAGGCAAAGCCCCTTACTTTATCAAACTATGGATATTTATTCATAATCTATCATCACAAGTGTCTGCTACTGGAGCAAATGGCAGGAGAAACGTGGTTTCTTGAGGGTAGAAATTTTAAAAAAGGACGAATGACTTGGGGATATCAAAACAGTTACACCTGCTCTGTTCTTCATGTGTGACAGGCGATCTTTGGAGAAAGTCTGGAGGCTATTTTCTGGAGTTCATGTTGCATGTTATAACACATCTGATGGGCTTGCAGAACTGTAGTGTAGAATGGATATTTACCTCAAGTTCTGGTTTTTAGTGGTATTAAATGAAATGGCTCTCTATTTTGGAACTCATGGACACAGCAATGTTGTTTATTAGGTTAAAAGGCTCATGTGACCACCAGGTGGCAGTGCAGACCAGTCAGTCGTAAGTCTCACCGTCAGCTGCCTCAAGGAACAACAAACTCACATGACTAGCACAGTGGCGACTAATCCTGCCTGTTGGCAATGTTCTGTTCTCTTGTTCTGTGTTAATGCTCCTGAGCTACTTAAGAATGATTCCTTATCATTAGTGTATCCTCCTCAAACATTACTGTCTCTTTAATTGTTTGTATCTGGGACCCTCAATGGTGTGTCAGTTATAGAGTCATAGAACTGTTTCCAGCCTGGTTTATTAGCAGAGAAGGTGTTATGTTCAATTTCCTTTAATAAAAATCATTTTTGAATTTGCATTAATTGTAATGGTCCTGACCTAGCAACCTCGTAATACCCAGTGACCAGGTTTCGAACTTGATGAGTTTGAAAAATCACGAAAAGGCTTCTATCTGCTTACTCCCCAAATACCGCTTTGAGGCCAGGACGAAAATAATCTATGTGGGTCTTAATGTACAGATGCAATTAGTATTGGGGGAAAAACATGCTCTCACATGAGGGATGATAATCTCATTTCAAGGGGATCCTATGTGAGAAGACTCAGGATTGTAGCTGATTGATTTGCTCATGGCTGCTGAAGACCACCAGAATTTGTTGTGTATTTCTACTATGGAATATCATTGGCATGAAATGTCATTTCTTGTGCATTTCCTGGCATCCTTGAAATGTCACATCACATGCTGCTGTTTCCTGCTGCGCAGCATGAGGCGTAGGAGAGGAATCATGAGCCTGTCTTGGACATAATCATTTATTGCTGCCCTCTGCTGTTGCGAACAAGAGCTTTAGATGTTAAGTTGTAGAATTTAGTGGTGAATTTGCATGTTGCTGCTGAAAACCTCTCACCCTCACCCTCCTCCTCACGTCACACACGATTACAAATGCCTCACAAACCTCAGCAGTTCAGTTGCAATGTGTGTTGTGATGCACTTTGTTTAACTGTACTTTGTGAGAACCAAAAGACAGCTGTCCACTCATAACATAATTATACCACAATTTATACCGTACATTGAGTATTGAAAGTTTCCGTTTGTTTGAATGGTCTCCTTATTGCTTTTTAATTGTAAAAATGTAGGAAAATGTTATTCCTCCTCTCGTGGCATTCTATGGAGCGTGGCACCCTGCCTATCTTAGTGTCTCCATTCCTGTGGCTGGCTGCTGCGTGGGAGAAAAGCCATGAATGGACCCGACCAAGCAGAAGCCATTTAGAGTGAGGATGGCCAAGTCAGATAAGTGGTTTGGATTCAGGAATCCAGTAAACCCATGACTCCAGCACAGCTGTTCATGACTTGAATTGTTCCGATGTTAACATGGGAGTGTGTGAATGGATGTAGGGACCTCTTTTTCACCTGCTTGCAGTAGCTTATCAGATGGATGGGTTTAATGTAACAGGTCATTTATGGCCTTAAAAACAACAGTTCAAAGTGATCACGTACAAAATATAGCTGTTGCTTTGTTGCTAAAATTACATAATCTGAATTTAAAACCCTCAATGTTAAAATATAATATACGAGATCATAAACATAGGTAGGTTGTCACTGTCCTAATAGTGTTACACTTAGAGAAATATTTTGATGGTATTGTAATGTCTCCTTGTGTTTCAGACATTTCTTAACAATATCAATATTGATTGATATGCTTTTTAGAATGAGCCATCTCTTTCCTGCCTGTTTCCTCCCCTCGAGGCATTGCTATAGGAGCATCTCATTGCTCCCTGTATGAATTGCCCAAGTGTGGCTGAATGGAAAGGCCAGTGAGAGAGAGAGTGAGAGATAAAACTGGGGAGGAATAGAGATCAGAGAGATGCGGGAGATAGCAGGAATCCACGTGCCAACACCCAGGCCCCCTGGGGGCCCCAAGCAGGGAGCAGCAGCCACAGCAGCAGCCGTAGCCGCAGCTCTAATAATAGACTTGCTGGAGTTCTGCCTGCCTGACTGCACTCTGGAGTCTCACACACACTTAGTACATGTACAGTTTCATCCTCTCCACAAATAGAAAGACGAACGCTGGTTCCTGTACATGCTTACTCACTGATGTGTGCATTGGCTAATACGATCATATCAATGTGCTTTGGTGTTAGGTGTTAAAATGTAAAACATACACACACACTCATCCCTGCTCACCTAGACCTTCTTCTTTCCCTCCGTAAGCACATGGGTAACTATAGTTGTGCCTCCTCTGAAGATCTAATACGTAAGCACCTCCACAAGCCTATGCAGAAAAGGGTGTTATGAATAAGTGTAGGTTGCAGAGGAGCTGATGCACACACCTCCCCAATCTAAAAAGCACGTTGTGCTGACCTGTGTCTTCAAGGAAGCTGATCGATTCAAAATGTAGAGAGAAACTTTCATTTGCAATATATATCTTCTTTCTTTGGACAGAGTGTGTGTGTGTGTGTCACGGGGGTTATTCCTGTTTAGATTGGTTCAGAGCCGGGAGCCCCCAGTGCTACTCGTCCTGTCAGTTTTCATCACCTGATTTCCATCACAGGGAACCTCTCCTCTGCTCCTCCTCCTCCTCCTCCTCTTCTCGTCCTCCTATCTTCCCTTCCGGTCATTTCCCCCTCCTTCCACTGTTGCCGATGTCCTCAGAGTGCTTTCCCTTCCGCCCTGCGCCTGTGTTTCCCCTTCATCGCCCTAATGGGTCCAAGCGTGGGCGGAAACGGAGAGGGAAGAGTTGGGAGAGCCTAACAGACAAACTGAGAGATGTTATGGGTAATGCAAATGACCTAAGGTGGCTACGTGGGTGGTGTGATGGGGAGGCCCCTGCACTGGATGTCCTGCTTCACTTCTGTGTCCTTAATGTAGGGCAATGTCCTCCTATCACTTATAAAATTCAGCACTGTTATGAAAGAAATCACATCATGATAATATCACTCAGGACTCGGGTTTTCTGAATTGCGGGTTATGCTACGTCACTCTAGAGCAGACAGAAGCTCAGGGCACCACGCCCTTGCTCCCTGTTGACAATACAGAGCTGTGAGAGACATGCCTGCCGCCATTAAATGACACGTCACATTTATTCCAGTGTCCCTCAAGCCCTGAAACCGTTGAGCCTCTGCTCTGTAATAACTCACAGTCTTTTAGCACATTTAAACAAAAAAAGATCTCCTAATGTTTCCATTGTGACACATCATGATCTTTATGATATTAGCCCAATATTATGAGTTTTTCCGGGAGCTTCAAAGACAGGTCTTTGATCCAGATTGCACTGGCACAAAATGAGTTTTTTCTAATCACAGTGCTCCATGGGCTCCAACTGCCACCCGAGTGCTTTCCTCTGGTCGGATACTTTTTCATCATAAATGTAATTACATTTATGGAGGTTCAGAAAGAGTGAGCAACATAAAATTACTCATATTTTATTGAACAAATCCATATCTAGTGAAATTAAATGTGACTCCATTGGGGGACTGTTTTGACTTATTTTACAAATAAAAAATATATTAATTTATTTGAAGATAACCTGAGTTTGGTCCGTGGTTGTGAAATCGTCGTGCAGTCTGTTGTCGGTTTGAGTTGCTCCTCTAGATGAATGGCAGCAGAGGGTATTCAACGACACAGGCGGTGTCAAGTCCGTTGCACTGAACAGACATCAAGTCGGCTGTGAAACACATGAATAGTGGCAAGTGTGAAATGAGGCCAATGAAGAAAGCAGAGATTTTGTGTGTGTGTGTGTGTGTGTCTTTATGAGGACCAGCGTGTATTCATTGAAAGCCTTCAAATGTTGTTTTCTGTTGCATCACTTTTAGTTAAATACAAGTGTTGAGTCAAGTTAGGATACGGTCAGCTATAAAGTATCAAGAGTAAAGGTTAAAGAAGTGTTTAATAATAATCCTTGTGTGTGTGTGTGTGTGTGTGAGATTAGATCGCAGAAGGTTAGATTTGGTTACTTGTGCCATATCTTGTGTCCCTGCAGACGTTAAGTGTGACGCCACTTTGACCAGACAAGGTGTCCTCTACCAACAAGCTTGCATGTGTGAGTGAGTGTGTGTGTGTGTCCTTCCATCCTCTGTGAACGGTTGTATAATCCTCATATTTGAGTTGAACCTCCTTTCATCATTTCTAATGCTCCTGTTCATGTGCATCCAACAACTGAATGTGTTAAGACCACACGTTTGTGCACTGTGTGTACGTTGCTACATTTACACAGATGGCCCCGCCACCACCCCTCTTGAGCTTCCTGTGCAGGGGAAGTACAGGATATTGGATGGCCTGGAGGTTTAGATACCAGATTTAAGTGCTGCAGAGGAGAACATGAGTGACAAGACGGGACGGAAATGGGCTAAAGATAGTAACAGCTCCGGGGAGGGGGGGCACTTTCCATCAGGACACGGGCACCCAGAGGCTGCATAACACCCTCACACTCACATGCATGCCCAAACGCAATCATCACACTGGTACAGTCGGGCAGACATGCTCGTGCACACTCAGGCACATTCATTCATACTTTATTCTACAACACTGGCTGTCGCTTAAGTCACTCACAAATTCTCCCACAGGCCTAAACTGGAAAACATTGACAGAACATATATATGACAATCCTAATGTCCACAGCCTAGATAGTAATACTTTGAGTCAACCAAATGTGCACTTAGAATCAACAGCAAATGTAAAAAAAAAACAGAGCGATAAATCGCCTGTAAATGTAGTTTCCCCAAGGTAAAACCAAGGTAAAAAAAAGCACAATGCAACGTTGTGTAACAGGAACATTTCCAGATGCCTCCTGACCATCCGATGACTCGTGTGACAGCAGCAGAGTCAAAGTGGAACCAGTCCCCAGACGCCACACGTGTTCTGTTTTGTTGTGCTTCGCTGCGAGACTCCCCCAAGCAGCTTCAGTCTCCTTGGCGCTTGGCGTGCAAGTGTCCAAAAAACTTGATCTTCCTCATCAAAGATGGAAGAGGAGGGCAAGCCTTATTAGTAATTCAGGAGGATTCTCTCTTCGGATTCCCGGCTGCCCTCCCTCACCCTTCCTGTCTCCCTCCTTTCTCTCCTTGTGTAATTGGTGTCTTTATCTCAACCTTACACAACACTCACTCACAGGAAGCAGCTGTTTACCTGAGGCTCATGTCATCATTCTTGCCTGCTCTTGATTTTTTGGGCGGTAAAAAAGGAGGGTTGCATTTTTTTGGCAGAGTAGGTTAAAAGTATAGGTTTGGTAATTTTGTTTCCGAAACAGTTTCTTATTCCTCAAAGTGCAGCCAATTCTCTGAACGTTACACGGGGCGTGACGAGCCATATTCAGACTGGACCTCCAGTTTCCAGACACTTAATTGAACCAATCCATAAATCGGAACAGATCATTCTCACTATCACATAGTATTATTTTTTCTTTCTTCTCTTTTCCCCCATCATATGATTTTATTTCTGAGCTGTTTGTTTCCCTCCCTGTCACTCTAAGGGTTTCCCTCAAGAAGACCATCCGTCCACGTCTGACCTCCCCTCAGTTTGGAATATGTCGTCTCAAGGGTACATAATGCATCCTCAGGTGTTTCTACTCATGCTGAAATCCGGTCTATGCAGGAGACTAAAAATAGCCATGCAGGTCTATTACAGGTGCTGCGGGCACCTGAAAGGCAAATGTGTTGTGTTTTCTTCTGCCTTGCTTGCATTACACCTGCCTGGAGAAAAAGAGGGGAGCTGGAATGCCTGTTGAAAACAGGGTCTGTTGAATTTATGGTCTCATGGAGCGTTTGGAGATTTTTTTCCCAAAACAGTCCAGTGAAGGAAGGGAGACTGAACATTTTGGCCATATACGTCTAATGTATTTCATTTTTGTCTAAAGGTGGTGGACATCTAATGCTAACCAGTCTAACTGAGACACTATGTGTGGAAACATCATTCTACCTTAACATCTGATGCTATTTTCTTCCTGAGCGGAGGCAGAGAGGATGTGCCCCGATGAACTGCGTAGGAATATTTCAGACGCCTCATGGCTCTGCTGCAGGCCCAGCTTATTTCTGTGTAGCTCATAGGTGAAGAAAAAAAAACACTTTTCTAAAAAAGTGTTTTCTTTTTTACCTCCCACTGAGCAGCATGTACAGTACCTGCCGACCTTAACTGATTGGGGCAAGGGTTAGCTCACACTAGACTGAAATTTCAGGGGACTTTCAGGAATGGATTTTTTTGTATGGCATTTTTAGCTGGGTGGTGGGTAGAGCCCATTCTATTTGGCAGTTTGTTCGTGGAGCAGCTCTTATGTAAATTAAACCGCTTTGGCTATATCCACTTAGTCTATTTATTTTTCTTTCTTATCTCAGGAACCATGTGTTTGAGCACAGAGGTTTCTGTGTGGCTGTAACATTTTATATATGCCATTTGCGCAGATGTTTATCTGCATGTATACGTCAATTCCTTACTTACTTGTGGCTACACACTGACAGAGTATAACCGGAAAGCAAGGATTACTTGGAAAGAGCGAAGAAAACAAATCCTTTTCCTCGGGCTGAGACAGCCACATGGTCACGGTTTCTTTCCGGAGCTGCAGCTGTAACCTAATACTGCCTTGGTTCCAGGTTAAAGCTCACCTCCCCTCGCTGCTACCCCCTCCTGTTAAGCTCATAGTCCACCTGTTCGGAAGTCATTCATCTCTCTGTTCCCTGGAGAGAGATAACTGGATTCCCCGGCCTCTGACCACAGCCCCACTGATGGATGGTTTTAATGGACTTTTATGGTTTGATGTAAACACTCTCTTCCTCTGTCTTTTCCAAATCAGATCTGCTCTCTTCATATCCCTACTCTATCTGCTCATGATGTATGGTTTCAGGATTATCAGCATTCAGAAAACTCTCAGCCAGTCTCAGGGTCGTCTCCATACATATAATTCCCATTTTCCCCGCAGTAATGTTACTTACAAACATGCATCATTTCTTCTGCTGGAAAAATTAGTGGAGCAACAGTTGTCCAACAATAAAATGTTTATTGTAATGTTTAATGTAATGTTTATTTTGCTGCTGGACATTCCTTCTACTGTTTAACTTTATGACATTGTTGAGGATTGGAACACAGTAGCCACTGATCTTGTACTGGGTCTTGCCTTAATCAGATACAAACGGGCACAGACTTCAGGTTTTATGCCAGAAATGGAATTATGGTCTCAATACAAAACAAGTTCGATATTGTTATGTCCCAAGTAATACATATTTGGCTGCATTAATATTGTTGTTGATGTTTTGATTGTTTATCAAGGTTCAGATTAAGGATTCTCAGTGAAAGACGCTGAAGTGTTTTTTGCGCTGACCGTGAGCCCAGCACGTGTTGGAATTTAGGAAAGGTTTGGTCACAGTCTGGGGGGGGGATCAGAGCTGACCTGTTTGCATTGTCTTCCAACGAGACAATTAGCAGCGGGAATATTGTGAATGGCGAATAACTTTCCCACAGGTCCTTTGCAGTCCTTCTGGTATTAGCTTAAGTGCTAAAGCTGATTAGCAGGTATTTGTGTGGCAATGCTGTTCAATCCGATCTCGCTTATGGACACCTGCCTGTTTCTGCAGTTTCCTGTGAGAGCCACAACCTTTCCAATGATAGAGTTCATATTTGGGTCATAATCAAGCAAACAGATTACAGCGGTGAAGGCAAACAATTATGAGTTTCAAAACTAGGTGAAAAATACCATGGTTTGAAAAAAATCTGATTCGACGTCCATGTTCTTGGCGGCAGCTCACGCGTCCCTATGGATTTCCCTGAAAGCTGTCGCTTACCCTTTCAGTCACGTATTTAGTATGAACTCTCGGTATACTGGATTATATAACTGTCATTCAGAAGAAAAGTACATGGTGTAAATGGTCAGTGTTACAGTTGGCTGCTTGTTGCGACGGGATTGCCTGACAGTTTTCCATGAAAGCATTGTTGTTGGGTATAGTGGGATAAATTCATGAACGATGTGGTTGGAAGATATTGCAGTTTGGTCAAACTTGTACTGTTTTTCATTTGAGTGGCATTTAATTCACCAGTGAGAGGCCTTGCTGGGATAGAGAGCCAGAATTCAACAAATGGCCAACCCTTGATTCCTTTGGTTTATCTTAACATTGTACAATGAATACTTTGAAAGAATGCTGTTTTAAAAAGAGCTTACAATACATATAGATGTCATCAACATCAACATCGTCCTCACTCTGCCATACTACGTTTCTCTTTTAGAGTATGTCCACGTGCCGTCTCTTCCCTTGTGACCAGCTATATTTGAGCACTTAAGTGGGTATAATGAAAGGAAGTCACCCATTTATTTCCCTCTTTACAGTTAGTTAGTCTCAAAAAGTCCCCTTGCAGCCCTAATGAATCAGTTGCAACACTTTAAAGTTGTCAGTTTGAACTGACAGCCATGGCCTTCTTAAGAAATAAACTGTAATCTTGTGACACACAACAGGGCTGTGTTTAGAATGGCTCATGTGAGGGCAATACGGTAACAAGTGACCCAGTGATGGCTTCAATTGACATGGATGAGAATCCAGTTACTTTCAATTGCCATATTGTATGTTGTGGCTTGTGTTGACTGATCAGTGTTTGTATGTCAACTTTCGGTATGTTGACAACAGAAGAGTGTCTGTAAAGAGTGGCTTTGGATTGACATTAAGGTCCTGCTCAGTTAAGAGCAGTTTAGATGGTGTTATAGGCAGTTTTACACTAAAGGCAACTCACCTTACACACTGGACCCTTTCAGACTGCTTTTAAAAATTACTGGTTCTACAAATGATTACATTTCAGCAGCTGTGAGTTTGCTAGGCAGGTCTTCATCTTCTTCCCCTCATACCCTTTATTATTTATTATCAAATTAAAATTCAGAATTTTCATCCTTGATAATAGACCCCTTTTCTGTTCCTGCCACTCACTGTAGAGAACAATGGCTCCAGACATTGTAGTACCCAGGAGGAAACACTTGCACTGTCTTTTGATCCGCCCAGGACAGAGTGGGATTGGAGGTTTGGCGTTAACCCCTGGCCCTTGTGGAGGTGGTTCAATGAAAATGACAAGAATGGCTCCATAGTTTGAAATGTTTTCCTTGTTTCGCTAATGTTTCCACTGGGTCGTGAGATGTTCGCCCAGAAGGGCCTGGCCTACCTCTGCAAAGTCCTCTGTAGAGCTATCAAACCTTTTCTCACTTCTTGAAATAACAAATGAATACAATATATCACAGACTACTACTACAAGTATTGGTGGTATTGTTTTATCTTGTGTTCTGTTGCACACTGTTTTTCTTATGTCTTCTCTCATTTCTTGAGCGACTATATGCAGAACCAGGGTCATACCAAAATATTAAAGGGTGTGTAAATATGTCCAACTGAATGAAACTACTCTAGTCTCACACCCACTGACAGTTCACATGCATTGTGCATTGTAAACTGGCCCATATCATGAAAAATCATCAGTCCAGAGCCACAGACTTGCTTATTGTGCAGCCAATTTCAGCTTTGTATAACCTTGTTCAGCAACACAATGACCAAACACATTTTCATATGAATAAAACGCACAGAGATTGCCACTTAAAATAACCCCCAGATAACCTTTTAAAGTTGTGAAGACCAGCCAGTGTGTCCTCATACTATATCAAAATGTCCTCAGAATGATGGTTTTGAACCTAAAAGGCCCTCATAACTCTAAAAGAACACAAGTGCCACACCGAGTGGAACCTCCTGTTCTCCATCTATCACACATCCCATTGTTTGGTGTGCGAGGTCTTGGTAGTGGATGTCAGCCTAATTTAGCTACTCCAGCTCTGAGCCCTCGGTGCTGCCATCAGAGGAGGATCCTCAAGTGCACAGAAGTTTTGCGACTGTAATTGTGAAGATAAACCATGGTGGTTTGAAAAATAAGCAACAAGTTACATTTCCAGGGTTGCTCTGGCAATCTGTCGACCAAGAACATGGAGGGGGGGGCGTATTTTGGGGCCACAGCACCCATGATGACAGACCACAGAGCCCACCTGCGGTTGCCAGGGCCTGGGGAAGCTGTCTCTGCTGCTTGTAATGTGAAGGGCAGAGGCACAGCAAGACCTCTAACCCCCCATCGCACCAGCTGCCACTCAAGCAGATCAGCAACCCCCAGCTTTTCTGATGCTCTCTTGCTGTGATGCTGCTCAGTGGTAGCTATATTATCTTTGAGGGCCCCTGTAGCCCAATCAGCTACCCTATTTTTTGTTTTCTTCTTGCCTGGAATCCACATTGGCCTTTTAAGTGGGCTACAGAGTGTTAGAATAGGCTTTGGAGCGTTGTTGACATTTCAGTTAGCAAGCCCGTGCAGTATCTACTGTAACTCTTTTATGCAGAGCTGGTTCTGCTCTAGTGAGGTGGAACAGATTACCAATGAAGTCAGGATACTCGGCACAGTGTTGATAAATAGATAAAGTGTTAAAATGTCTATATTTTTGTGTGCTCATGCTTAGTCATCGAAGTTGTATTATTTGTGTACCCTTTTTCTATCCCTACACTACCTAAACTTGAGGTCAATGAACCTTGAATTGTTTCCTTTTACTAAGCCTCATGCTGCCTTGTTTCATTGCCACAGATTTTGGATTGTATTCTGCATGTGTATGTGTGGGTGGGAATGTCCATTAAAATGTGAATAATGTGGGTAAATCTTACTAAGGGGCTTTAAAATGGGCTAATCCCATACAAAGCCACAATGACGCTCATTCACTTCCTCACTGTGAAAGGATTCACCTCCACTTGAGACTTTGGTGGGAAAGAAAATCTCAGGTCAGGGTATGAGTTGCCGAAATCTTAGCAAAGGTCTAATTTCCTCTGCAGCAAGTGACTTTTCTTTAAACCTCAGCTGTGGATGTCAATCTTTTCAAAAACCCATTTAAAAAAAATGCCGTACAAAAAGCAATCGTCCTGAAACTGTTCACATCGTTTTAATGTAAACTGATTTTCTCATGTTTGTCCTCTACTTTTCAGCTAATGCCGCTGTAGCATTAGAGTAATCCTGGTTTCCTTTCATAAGACACTTAAACCTCTCAGACTTTGTTTTCCTTTTTCATGAAATACCCAACAGTTGTGCCTATGAAAGCTTGAGACACTCACTTATTGTGAAGTGTAACGTAATCATACACAACACAGAGATTTTTTGTTTATTTAATTACTGTACATTAATAATTAAGCATGGGTTATTGTAGTTCATACATAAAAAAATTGGGAATCAGAAAATATAAAGATACCAAGTGCCATTTGGCACGTAATCAAGAAAAAAGAGGAAGCGTAGTGGAGGAAAGAGGCATCAAAAATGAGGTAGTGATAAGGTTAAGAGGAACCAGAGTTGCTGACTGACTCATAGGACGCAAAACAGCCAAGGAAAGAAAGGAACTAAGAGCTAGGATTTCTTACCTAAACTGTTGGCCATCATTTGGTTTCATCGTATGTGTGCATTTGCCTCTGTATCAGTTTCTTAGTTCACATTTTGGCAGGAAGGACTCACTGAAATCTAATCCATATGTGCAGCATGGAATGAATCTGTCCACTCACAGGCCAATTCAGAGAGACATGTTTCATGTTCAGGTCCCTGTGGCAGTAAACGGCAGACGTTTGCTTTAGAAAAACTCAAGCTTATTCTAATGGTACTGCTGTGCTGCTGACCCTGACCTCTGATCTCTCTGGAGAACAGACGACTCAGAATCAGAACATATATGTTTTTAGTGACAAAGTTTTGTTATTATCTTTATTTTACATTGAAGTCATTTAAAAAAATGTAGTTAGACATGAGGCAGTGGCATATACCAATGATATTGTTTCTTAATCTGTTACTGGTGTAATCTGTCAAGTGATTACTGTTCAGCAGTTTATGGTTGCATGCTTGAAAGAAAGTCCTTCATTGGGTTTCTTAAGCCATGACCTCTGGAGGATATACATTAACCGGGGTCAGGACTTTCTACCAACATAGAAACATGCACAATGTACCAATGTAGATAGTATGTGATTTTAAGAGACTGCGAACACACTCAATACGTCATGTCATTCAAGTGACATCCATTGTATACTTGATGCTGCAAGGTCCTTTTAGATAAAGAAGAGTGCCATGAATGTTAGATGGATCAGATGGGTTTAATTTATTTGCTCTGTGGGTGTTTGCAGAGTGCATGGCAGCCTAGTCAGGGAAACATGCTCCTGCCGACTCAACCAGAAACTGCCGGAACCACATAACATTTAGTAATCAATATCATTTTATTTGTGTGTGCATACGCGAGATCTGTGGAAAGGCATAATAATCAATTATCCCCCAGGAGGGAGGGCCGGGATATAACCTTCTCAGAGGCAGACACATTTAATTTCCTGCCCCTTGTTGGTCTGGTAATGCCATGTTAATAGCTTCCTGCTCTCATGCATTATAGCCACACTGCCTCACATGCTTGTTTATTTCTGCCACAGCCGGCCTGCCTAACCACACTGTTACATGGACGACTTCAGTTCAGTGTCACAAAAACACTTAACTCATCAACTGCTTGTTAAAAAGGTTCCATTTTGATAAAGGTATGAACTGTTAATTTGTTTAAAGCCTGTCTTTAGTATTTTAGTATAGTTTAGTTTGTGCTTATACAGGCCTTTATCACACATGGGATCGTTGTATTTTAATTCTGTCAATGATAATGTTGACATTATGCTTGCACTCCTGATCTCTTGGTCCCTGACCCATTTCCTAAAAAACATGTGTCTTTTTGACTTATATTCTGTTTGACCATGAGTCACAAACATGTGGATGCACAGCTGCTTCCCGTCTGACATGTGTGTCACTGTGTTCTGATGCTGCTTTTGTGTTTGCACGTATGACCCTGTTTTCTTGCCGTCCTCTTTTCAGTTGCATCCTTGACACGACATCGCAGAGAATTTTCATTAGAGCTGCAGGAAGCTTAACCTGCTGTGTCACATCACAACGACTCAGTGTCCCCGAGTGTCCTCTTCAAACCGCAGATCATGGGCAAACACGTTTTTATAAAGCACAAGTGAGCCGCAGTAATTGCTTTTTCACCGGGCTGAGAGTAACTCATATCTG
The DNA here is from genome assembly GCA_016785235.1 of Pseudorhombus dupliciocellatus. Classification (NCBI taxonomy): domain Eukaryota; kingdom Metazoa; phylum Chordata; class Actinopteri; order Pleuronectiformes; family Paralichthyidae; genus Pseudorhombus; species Pseudorhombus dupliciocellatus. The sequence goes on from JAFBJW010000374.1 coordinate 261,801, forward strand.
ATAACGAATTCACCGAACCACCTGCTCATGCATTTGGTCACTTCTGATTAGCCTGAGCACCATATGTAATCATTTTATAATGCCTACTCATGTTTTCACAGTAAGAACGTCAACAGGTTGGCTGGTTCCGTGACTCCCTTGAGTACGAGATTTGAATCCTAGCTTATCAAATAATGATGTCCAACCACTGAAACCCAAATTAGCAAGTCTCCTGTAGTTGTTTTCCATTTTGCCATTCAAAGTGTCAAAGCAAAGCTCTCCTTGAGGATTTTCATTTTTCGGATAATTGTCAGAGATTCCCACCCTTTCATGCATTCATCCTTGGCTCTATACATATTTTCCTCCTGGTTATAAGCAAGAAGACTGATGATGAGACTTGCTGTGTCTATATTACCTCTCTCTAAGTCTTCTGTGAGCTAAGCAGTGCCAGGCGATGAGTCATCTTCATTCTCGGTAGGCGACAGATGCTCATGCATTCATACTGCAGAAGTGGGTCAGAGTGCCGAGTTCATCTTCACACCAATATAAAGTGTTCCTCTTCTTCCTCTTTGAGCTGCCTCATTCCTCCACCCTGGTCATTTCTTTCTCTGTCTGCACCTTCTGGGCCCAGCACACATGTGGCTCCACGAGGAGAAAGTTGTTTCCATATCCATGGCACAAAATCAAACATGTTTACACTGGGTGTTGGACTGTGCAACCGTGGCCCCGGATGCTGTCTGTGTTCTACTCCTGGACGGAATCCCAAGCTTCAGCTGGAGTAGGTTGAAGTTTCTAACTAGCTTCATTAATGTTATAAATGTGTTGAGAGATTTTAGGAAATGACCAAATGATGTTCTACTCAGCATCCGCTACAATTTGGGTTATTAACAATTTGAAGTATACCAATATGCATATAGTATAAAATGATGAAGATTGCAAATTATAATTCTATATCATCCCACTGATTAAAGATATTTTTTTCCTTCTCCATATTTGTATTAGTCAAATGTGATGTATTGCAGTACAGTATTGGCTGATTGACTGCCATAGTATCTACATCAGTAGTATTCATATTTAAGTTTGGGTACAGGGGTTACATTACATACATTACATCTGTCTCCACATGTGTTATAATATCAGTTTCAGCTGTCATTGAATCAAGGCAGGACAGTATTGTTTTGTTTTGTTTTTTTATTGGCTGTGGTGGAGCTGTTTACTGTCCCAACTCGTGTGTGTGTGCGTATGTGTGTGATGTGGCCGGAAAGCACACTGTATTTAATGGCAATCCACGGCCAAGCGGGATATTTTCGTCTGAGCGTGTGGGTGGGTGGCTGCTGTGCGGATGTCAGGGACAGACAGATATAAGCGAGAGGAGGAAGACTGAGAAGTAAAGAGGATGTATCCACTTCCTCAAAGCCACAAAAAATCCACTGCCTCCTGCTTCGCATTCAGCTCCAGCTTGAAATCTGTATTTATACAAACAACGTCGCAGCACCTCCGACAAAGATCCTGTTGGATCAGGTCAGAGGTTCAAGCTAAATTATAGTTACCCGTGCATGCGTGTGTTCATGTGACTCATGCGCTTGCCTGTTTTATCAGTGTGCATGTGTTTTGGTGTGTCAGCTTGCGTGGGTGTGAACATCCTGAACTGTGTGTGTCTTGTTTGAAGAGACACAATAGTGAGGTGTGGGTGTGGGTGTGAGTGCTGCACCTGGGCACATGACAATTAGGTGTGACTGAGATGAATGGAAAATGAATCCTCTGATGTGATGTCTTGGCAGCATCAGCACAGTGGACTCAGATCACCTGCCAGTTTTAGATGCCGCCTGACTTTGTGTTAAAGGTTAGAGGTCGGCGGCACAGGAAAACATGATACTGTGTAGGTTCCCACACAGGAAGCATGTTACTTTTTGAAGACAGATGCGTTTGACTTGACATAGGATACTAAGGTTGTTGCCACTACTACTATTACTAATAATAGGGGTGCTACTACTGTTGCTATTATTAAGTGGCCATCCAGTCTGAAAACAACCTTGAACAAGCAGTGGCCTGAAATGTTGAGAGCGTTACCTTAGGTGGGAATTCTTCAAAGCTTTGCAGTTGCCGAAATGTTGCACAGTTATTCCTGATGCCATTCAAAATAAGTTAACATCTGTTGACATTTAGCAATCATTTCATTATTTATTTACAGCAACTAAATGAGCTAAAGTTTTCATGCAACAAAGTCACAAAAATTCCTGCTTGCACCTAATTTCCAGAGCAGCATATTCTGGGTTTGTTGTATGTTGTTGGGTTCAGTTGCTTGAGGCAGGTTCATGGCTACATACACAGAAAACACAAAACCTGCTTATCTTTCTCTGTGTGTATTACATTAGTATCTGCACATGTCTTCTGAAAGTCTGCGTGTATTGTTCAAACAGACAAAATGGAGCAGCACCACCGGACATTGTTGGCGGCAGTGTCCAGTCAAATACAGATCTGGTTTGTTAACACTTCTGCAAGTCGCTTGGAGGCAAAGGACAAACTCCTTTTGGGCCCCTTCAGCATGTAATGTGGACATAGCTGTAGAGGTTCACTGGGTTCAAGAAGGCTCCTCTGTGTGACTGTGTGCCGAGACTCGAGCACGGCCTTGAATGCTGTTAATCAAGAGCGGAATTCAGGAGAGTGACTCCAGCTGTTTGAGTGTTTCTGATGGCAGTTGTTGAGTGACTAATTATTTAACTGTGTGTGTGTGTGTGTGTGTCTTGTGGTACTGATGGCAGCCAACTATGCACAAGCCACCATTTATGTTGGCTCAACATGCGTGCGTGTCCGTGTCTAGAGGGCAACAATCTGCTTGCTTGTGTGTGTGTGTGTGTGTGTGTTGCTCTGCAGAATTAGGAAAGCAACCAGGGGGTCAAGGCCAGTTAATGCCTGCTTTGATTTTAACTAGGATTTCCTCTCTTCATGGAGCCTGCTTTATTAATGGTATTACATGGCATCCTGTGACCAGGAAGCACTCCTTTTCAATTTCAGCTCCACACCAAACATCTGACACGGGAAAGGAGGGGAGAGGCGATGTGATGGGAACAGACTAACGTCACTGAAATCACAATTATATCAAAAATGAATCACGTTGCCAGTATACACTGACAACGTGCATTTCTTTGTAGCTTTTTTAGCACACTTTTTCTCCCAGCTGCAGTGAACGCATTCCACCATGTCACACACTGAACAAAAAGCCACCATGAGAAGTAAAGCTGTGGTTCATTTACCAAACGCTCAGCAGATAGTACTCTACAGTGTCCAGTCTGTCTCCTGTGTGCGACTAAAGCCATATTCAGATATAACCTGCAGGTAAAATCTAGAGGATTGTCTTCTCCTGGCTTTGTTCAAGTAGGTCAGGAGGATAAACTCCATAGGCTGTGGAGCCGTTTGGGTTCACACATGCACCACCTGTAGAGAAAATATGGAGGAACTGCATGAACTGCATGAAGCATGTCAGGCTGAACCTGAAAGGACTCACAAAGACTAATGTAGTCTGTGAATGGCAAAAACAATCCATTGATTATTATTATTACGATATTAAAGTTTAAAAAAAAATAGTGGAATCTGAACAGCCACTCTCTGTTGTAATTGATCATACTGAAGATGATTCCTCATTCAATGTTCTTGTTTTTCCAAAATCCTCTTGAATATAGCCCTCGACAAATTAAAAGTCCCATTATCGCATATATTAAATTGAAGTGTCATTTCTTTTGAATTTGTGGTCACGCTCCCGTCTTAAGTAGCTCTTGTGAAATAGCTGTTGAACTATGGTCTCCATGTAAACACAGCCAGTGCTTGGCATGATGGGGGCAGGCAGCTCAGTGTGAATACTGAACATCACAAGGCTTGAGAGTCCATCTGTCCTCCAGTGAACGTCGTGACACACCAGAGACGTGGTCGTTCTTGTTAACAGTTCACTCTGTGGACATTGAGTTATTTTGATAAAACCTTGTGTGTACTGACCAGAGCTGTCATTGCTCTGTTGTCATTTCTAAACAGCATGAGCGTTATCATTGAAATGTACCTTTTTGGAGGACCTTGGCTCACATCAAGATGAGGATTTTCATGCTGACTAACAATCAAATCAGGTTATTTGAAGAGGAGAAGGTAGTGCAGGGAGGCACAACATCAGAGGAGCCCTTCAATTAAGATCAAACAGCTTTTTTTGATGTGAGGGTCACAGTGTCTGAAGTTTCCTGCCAAAAGACAGAGCAAAGCTAATTCTGGTGCTGATGCTAATCATGGTTTTGATCAGACATCTGCGATTTGATTTAGGAATGGAGGGGAGACTATTTTTGATCTCTCCCCCGAGGATGCGTTTGATCGTCAACATCACAGATGCTGTTAACATTTCAACACGGGCTGCTATTCTGATAGACGACATTGCTGTTGAATGGTCTGCAGTCATGTGAACATGGCTCAGCAATTATAGCAGCGGGTTATTCTTCTACTGTGCGTTCAACACTTGTGTTACTTTACATGGGATTATCAGGTGAGATATAACCCGTCAAACGAGGAAAACAGTGTGGAAACTTTTTTGTAATCCTGCCGTGCACGCTGTGAAACATGTCCTCGGCTTACAACACAAAATATTTCAATTTTAATGAAGCCAGGACATGGCATTCTTCTCCCTTTTTATTCCACTAACCAGCCTAATGACCTGGTAACCTTTCACCAAACGTTGAGGGCTGAGCCTGCGTGTCTCACAGGGCATAATGCTGTAAGACAGCGCCCCAATACTCCGTCACGCAGAGACAACGTGAACATTGTCCCTTTGATGTGACCAGCACTGGGGCTCTGTCACGTCACTCCCACTGGCCGCCTTGCATCTCAGCAGCTAGTTCGTGCAATAATCAGCCACCGCGGCCCTAACCACCCACTCATCTCCCATCGGACCGACAAACCCTGGCTGGCTGGGAGCCATCACCACATTCCTGCCACTGTTGACCGCAGCTACAGCGAAGCCACGACCCCTGAGCTGGATGATTAGCTCAGAAATGATAATGCGATTCTTAATGTGGATGTCATGCTCCAGCACTGTGTTTACAGTGTTGCGGTTTAGCTCCTTATACACTTATTTTTTAATCTGTTCAATATTTTTGATGTTCTGCACCCTGTGCTCTGCTGCAAGGGTGTGTGTGTGGTAAATGTTTGATTGCACCCAAACTTCCTGGCGGAGCGGGGGTTGCGGGGGGACAGATGGATTCGAGGTCTGGAGTGTAAAGGATCCCAGCAGATGTTGGCCAGATGTGGAGGGGGCTGTAGGATAAAGAGTGGGGAAGCACAAAAAGTGATATCATAGCATAGATATTGAGAGTGAGAGAGAGAGAGAGACACACACACACACACCATCCACACACTGACAGCTTTGTTCACCTCCTCTCTGGAGCTGCCCTCTTTCCTCCTTCCTTCACACTCTCCTCCCTCCATCCCTCCTTCCTCTCTTACCTCCCTCCACGCTGCCTTTGAAGTGAGGAGACAGCGCTCAGGAAGCGAGCTGGAATCAATTGCTTCATGCATTAGGCTGGGAATGTGTGACACCCTCCTCCTCTTAACTCTCGTTTTCCTTCCTCCATCTTCTAGACACACAGCTGACTCTTACCTGACTTCATCACTAGATTAACACATTCATGCAAGTTTAAGATTGGTTTGTCTGATGACTTGTTTTTGCTTCTCATATTAATTTCAAATGTTTTAGTCCAGGTTTTGTGATAATAAAGTTGCTAGTTTGAAAACCAGACTCAGTCTGAGGAGCCTCTCAGCAGCCAGCACTGAGTAAACCCAACCCTGTATGGTAACGCTGCTGCCGTGAGTCATCCACCTTCCTCAGTCTGCCAAGGAACAACCCACTCAAGGCCCACTCCGGCACGACAGAGACAGGAAGGATGTTGCTAACCCTGCCTAGCATTAAGTATCAGTGTTGCTTATTAGTTTAGTGTAATGAATGTGTTTGACTCTCACTCCCCTGCTTTGATGCCGGCACATTTCAGACCGGCAGACCACTGCTCTGAGCTCCGTTTACAGAGTTTTAGTACATTTAGAGTTGGTAAGGCTGGAGATGCTAGGCTGGATTTCTAACTGATGCGTCCCGCTGCCTTCAGACATCGCTCGTGTCGAAACTACACCCCTAACAACACATGAATGTACATCAGTCAGGTAGACCACCAATCAGTGGTCCACGTCTAAGCACTGATCCTATTTGTTATACTACTACAAGGGCCACAGACACTGGGGGGATTTGATATTGATGAAGGCCAAACTCAAGGCAGATCCTCTTTCAAAGAAACCACCCACACAAATTTCAATCCGCTGAAGGCCACTCTCTTTTTTCTTTCATCTCCAGCTCTTAAACGGTCAGACACGCTTGATGCCCACGCAGGCCGCCCCCATCAGACACCACTCCAACAGGTTGCCGGCGTGTCATGTTGCCAATTCAAGCGAGGAACGATGGAAGGGGGACCTAAGTACCCACAGGGCAGGTTCAACTTTTGGAAGCCAGATTGGGGCTGATGGAGGAGGAAGAGGAAGGAGAGAGGGAGAGGAGGAGGGAGAGGAGATTGTGCCGCAGCAAGTGCTCTCCGGTCATCAGTCAAATTTGGACTCCACTCTGAGGCACATTGTTCAACAGTTGGATATACTCACACAGGTCAGTTATTAAACCATCATCTCATGATACTGTCAGGTTGTGAAATACCAGAGAAGCAGGCCAATAATTTCAATTTAATGGTTGACCATCACTATACTGGTAGTACTACTATTACTACTACAGTTTAATGCGGGTCCTATAACTTCTGTGCTGACCTGAAAACACACTGTGCCATGACACAAAACACTAAAAAAGCCTCATCTGCAGCTCACTCAGGCTTTGATCCTCAGCTTCTGTAATCAATCTATCAACACATGGTATATTAATTATATACATCCTGACTTCAAACAGACTGTTTCGGTGCTGGAGGAGCGTCTCACCCTGACAGAGGACAAGCTGAAAGAGTGTCTCATCCACCAGTCCAAGATTTTCAAGGATATGCGATCATCAGGAGAGAGGCGGAGGACGGACAGCAGGGAGACGGATGGATCATCCACCCATCTCACTTGAGGATGACCTCGCCCCTTCTCAGGCTGCAACACACACACACACACACACACACACTGATCACTGTGTGTGTGTGTGTCACTGGCCACCTTTGGGGACAATATTCAGACTATATATGTTTTTCAATTTTTTGCAGAGGTATTAAATATATGATTAGCATGTATAAGAATATATTTTCTCTCTCTCTGTCTTTGCCTCTCAAGGATATACAGCTGTACAGCCAAGCAGACATTCCATAAGTGTTTGTGTGTGTGTGCGAGTGTTGATATGGATGTTACGTCCTGACCAGACAGCTGCAGCTATGAAAACAGACGATGCATGTCTGCTGTGTGACCCCAGTGTGTGTGTGTGGGTGGGTGTTTTAATGCATATTTTAGCTGTCAGTTGCTTCTGCTGTAACTTTTTTCATTGTACTCTGTTTATATCTCTGCATAACACCATGAGAATTTACTGTATAAATTATATTTGCTCACACAAAACTATTTCTATGAATAAATGTTATTTTGTTTTTTTCTGTTCAGACTGCAGAGCTTTATTCTGGTTTTGGGTTATACCAGTCAAAAAGATCAACTTAAAAAAAAATAATAATTGAGATTGGGAATGGCCATCAACAGTGTTACAGAATCAGTAAGGTATAACATTCCGTATTATCTTTATATTTTAAATTGTCATTCGTATTTCATTTCTGTCAACCCTCTCTTTTTATCTGTGGTTTTTATTTTGATGGTGGTGGGTTACTTTTCCCACAGCCATGACCCTCATGTTATCTGGTGCTGCTTGTTCATACGATACTTTTGTCTCCGCCAGTGACTCTGTAATGTTTTGGCTGGGTCTCACCCGGCGTGGAGACTTCGGCTGCTTATGTTTTCCCAGCGGTGAAGATGTGGTGAGCGATGCTGCCGGGTTGGGAGGAAGCAGTAAAAAAGCCACACAAAGGGCCAGCACTCTGCAGGCTGCTGTTTTCTCTTCCCACCACATCCTCCACTTCCTCTCTGGTTTTACTGGTTTTCTTCCTCCTGCATCTCTTCTCTCTTCTAGTTTTATATTAAGCGGTTTGGCCTGCTGAGTAGAGGAGACCAAATCATGTTCATCCTAAGCAATGAGAAGAGTGTCAGACGAGTGGAAGCTCTGGTGTGAAGTACAAAAGAAAAATAGAAAACAATTTACAAAGCACACTTAGATTTTTAAATTATTGACTTGCTTTGACATTGAACTGCGCTTTGAATGAGGAGTTCCGCTCGACCAGATTTTTATCTCAAGTTCAATCAGTGGAAATCTGCTGTTATGAACATAAACCACCTGATTCTCATCTTCACATAGCCTACCACATGATACATTTTGGACATTAGCTCAGAGCTGAATCATCCCTCACTTGCTGACATTGTTCTGGCAACCGGCAACCTCGGCTTTTCAGAACAAAAGCAGGAGACGGAGTCAGGTGCGAAGGGTTAACAACCAATTTCCACCTTCACTTGCAACGCCATCTCATGAAGTGCACACAGGGATTGTTTTACAGTGAGCGTGGCGTAAACCCCTGACTGGTGCGTGTGTTGTCAACATGATCCCATAACCCATTCATAGCTTCCTGGAGGAGGGGTTTCCTGTTGGAATGAAGGATGGCCTCTCCCAGCCTGGGTTGTTGGTGCTTGTCCTTGGGTTGATTGGCTGTGGAAGTGTGGTTCTACTGGTAAATGGGGAAGACGGCTGCGTATTGAATTCTCAAGCTGATTTTGAACCCTCATCAGGTATCTTACTCCTGCTCTTTGCTGCTGATGTGATGCTCAAGGGTCCGGTCCTGCTTTTGGTTTTGTTTGTCCACAATAAGAGATGGAAGCCTTCCTTTAAATGCAAGAGCTGCAACCAGATTTTTGCGAAGCCAAATTTAGCTCAACCTGCTGTGTAAATGAAATGTAATAATATTATTCTAATTAACCAAAGGAATTCTGAACCTCTGCCCTCAGATATGAGATATTCAGAAATTCCTTTGATGCTATAATTGTACATGAAAATGAAAAAAGTCATATTGAAGGTCAACATTATCTTTTGCCCTCCCCCCCTTCTTCTTCTCTCCCTCCTCTTATGTTTTTTGCTGATCCCTCAAAAACAAGAGGATTATCTTTTCGGAAATTCCCCTCTAACGCTCGAGGGGATGAGGCGATAAATGAACTCCAGGGACAAAAGGAGAAGAGAGTGAAGAGAGAAAGAAGAAGAGAAGGAAGGAAGGCAGGCGGGGTAGAGGAGGATGCTGTGCCCACGCCTATTGGGTTTCAGTGAGTTCCACGCTGGCCCTAACAATTATTGATAGTGGTTTATCTAACGCCCATTCGCAGACACACAGCGTGACACCTGTTCAAACAGGTGCAGGAGGGAACAGGTAAATAGTGAAACCTGCACACCGCTCCACCGGTGGCTCCCCTGTTTACTTTCTATGTTTCTGTTTGACTTGTCTTCATCAGGAAGAATGCTGCCTGTTTGCCAGAGGGGTTTAACAGCCTGCTTCCGTTCCAGAGCTCATAGAAAAACAAGTGTGAAAAAAAAAAAAAAAAAAAAATGATTGGCAGTTAAACCTGTCACTGCTGATCTGGTCAAATCTGTTTTTCCATCACGAGACAGGATGTATGTTGCGGTAAAACATTTGAAAACAGAATATTTTGACTTGCGAAAGAGAAACTGAACAAATCATGAAGGACATTTCTCAGGGTGGCCTGTGTGCTGCATCAGAGCAGCTGAATCATTACGATTATTGTAAGGCTCAATTTCATTGACTTGGCACTGACCATCAAAGCTTCAGGGACAACATCCTGGGATACGTAGAAACTAATGAATGATGACTGCCCCTAAAGTACAACCTAGAAATGAACTGGCGACAGTTTCGCGACCAACCCTCCTGGTGAAAACAAAGTCCTTGTTTTGCCTCAATATCATCAACACACCTGTTTGCTCACGAGAGTTGCTGCAGGGGATCTGCTGCTGCTGTGACCTCGCATGAGCTCAGTGGCACTTTCTGTGTGAGTGAAGCCAAGTTAAGCTTGGTGTGAAGATGATCTGTGCCAAGTTTCATCAACATTACACAAAATCTGTGACATCAGTTGTACTTTTTAGGTGTTGCACATAATCGAATGGAGCAAAACATCAAAGTCGCAAAAATGGGCGTGGTCGGGTGCATTTGATTCAGGACAATCCACGCAATTCGATTTTTTTTCCAACACCAAATGTACCTGCAGGTGTCACTGTTGTCTCATTTTACAGCTGAAGCTATCAAATTTAGGCCTTTGAACATGGACAGCCTGGCGACAACAGAGAAATGGCCTGGGACGACCCCAAACGTGTCTGCTTGGTTATATTTTGCACATGGTCTATTCAAATTCAGAGATTATATTTTTTCTTTTGTCTTCTTTTTTTCTTTTGTATTTTATTTTTTATTTAAACTTTTGCCGTTCAGTGTGGATGGCAGAGGCAGAATTTCATTGTATTGTACATATGACAATAAACACTTGGAATCTCTAAGAGAGGCCACAACTTTCAGACACGCGGTTCTGAGCAGCAGTGCGCTGGTGCACCGCAGCATGCTGGGACATCTTTGCAGGCCGGTGTCGGCTTGAACACTCATGGCCTGTTTTTACAGGGCTTAGCGTGTTGAAAGCTTATCTCCGGTGGAAGGGGAGGGGGGAGGAGGGGATTTAAAAAAAAAGTGAGGGGAAAGAAAGAGTGAGCACAGGAAAGAAAAAAAAGCTGACTTCCGCTCAGCGAAGGTTCAAAGGGACCTCTGCTCTTGTGTGATCTGTTTGTTGTCATTTGATCCCCCAGTTGGTTTTCTATCTCGCGCTCGCTCTTTCAGCCTTCCTGTTCCTCTCTTTCACTCGCAGGAAACAGGGATGCATGTACACAAGGCCTCTGACAACACGCTCGCCATTCTCCCTTCCTTTGTGCAACAATAAAGTGTTATTTGTTTCTCTGCTGACTTCCTGTATCCTGGACACACAGTGTGCTGAGTCCTAAACAGTTTCACTTCCCTGACATGTAACCAGCTCATGGTCTTTCGTGTCTTAAAAGCCAATAAATCACACAATCCCTGCTGCTGTGGTCATTTTCTAGGAAAAAGGAATTAACTGTGTTAAACACCGGATGCCTTTTTCCTACTTGCATACTTTCAGTTAATATGTTTGCATAACGTGTCTGCTGACCATGAAACTACAGCCTCATTAAGCACAAAGGTATCTGAGCGATCTAAGCTACCTGGGAATGCTCGATTAGCCAACGTTGAATCTGCTGAGTTCACTTTCAAGATCAGCCTGGATTCAAACGGGACGTCCTCTGACCTGCTCTGTATCAGAGCTGTATCAGCATTCAGAGACCTTAATGCAGAGCTGAGTTTCATCACACTTTGACTTCTACCCAGAAAACACGATTCCTCCCGCTCCCTTCCTGTAAGTGCTGCCGGACGTCTAACATTGGCCCAGTTTTTGGTTAATTTATCTGGTTCCCTTTACTCTGGAATAAGGAACAAAACGTGGGAACAGGCCACCTCCGCTCCTCTGATAAGGAAGCAGAGGACGTCCTGGCATGCTGGGATATTATTGGTCAGGGGCTATCTGGGTCAAAGGTTCCTTCGGTGGATCACACATCCTTCCTGCCTGTCCCACCACAACCTGTTTGCTGGGTGAGACACCGCCTCTCTGCCTCCAATGTTCACTTCAGGGCAAGAGAGAGGAAGCCGATTATGATCACCATTCCATTCATGCTGTATTCCCATTCCAAGATAAAAACTGTGTGTGTGTGTCTTAGTGAGAACACATGATCCACTATGGTGTCCTTTATTTCAGAGTTTGTAAAATGACTGTTTAATATTTAATATAAAATAACTTTTCCGAATTTCGGCATGGGGATGAATAAAAGTTCTCCGTATTCAACTCACTCACCTCATGGAGACCCAGTAAATGTCAAATCAATGTGTGTATTCATATTTTTTTCATATGTTTGCATTGAGAGGCCATGTCTGTAAGAGCTGCCAGTGTTTTCTGCACCAGCTGGTTCACTTGAGGAGCTTTGCTTTCAGCCTGCCTTTATCCCACATGCGCAGCAATGTGTGTTGTGGTTTGGACGAGTGAGTCATGCAGGAAGTTAAAGTCTCTTAAAGGCCACTGACGCACTCTCCAGGTCGTCACCTTTTCACTCAAACTGAGAGTCAACTATTCTTATCCGTTCTCCACTCTTATATGTATCTTTTGTAAAAGTACAACTAATATACAAAGCTCATTGTCAAGTTATTTCTTCTCCCCTAACTCGAAAAGGGTTCAACAATTCCCAGAGCCCACTGGATTTTACTCCCTCAATGAAAAGGCAGATCAAAGATCCTTTACTATTTATTTTAGTTAGTTGGTCTTAGCCTTTGCCTTGACTAATGACTCCTCTAGTGGTAATCCGGTTATGCCAGTAGTCCTTCAAGTGGTCCTTTTGATATTCTCCTTTTGGTGGTCTTTCAGATAGGTCCGGATGGACCCTGAGATGGGTCCAGGTAGGTGGATGGCTGGATAGCGAGTCCGAATGGTCCTTGAGTTGGTTGCAGTTGTAGGTTGCAGGTTGCAAGTAAAAAAAACTGTTAGTAATTATTTATCAGCAATATGTCCCCATCCCTGGTCGTCATGTGAAGACACACTCTCTGAAGTTCTCTCAGTTTTGAACCTGATTGATTCATCTGTGAACCTGAACTAATTGATAATGAAACTAATCACCGGGCTCAGTCCTGAACTCGTGATTCAGAGAACTCCAGGCTCACTGTCAGTCATTTGGCAGATGTGGTAAGAAGCTTAATGTTCTTACTGGCTTGTCATTGATGAACTTAAACACAATGCCTGCTGGTACATGAAGGCACCATGCCAGGCACTGTGGAGAATACCTGCTTTAAAGAACACTTGTTTTACTGACATAAACTACACAAGTGTTTAGTATGTCATCAATAATCTGTATTTGTTCTCTTTTAACTGGAGACCAATCATTTTTAATAAATAAAGTTTAAGTAAAATACCATTTTTGAAATGGATCGGAGTAAAAGAATAAATCAAACATTTCTACAGGTAGCATTGCCAAACCAAGTGCTAATGTGGCTGGTGATGATGAACAAGACTGACGCTGTTTGTCTGTGCTTGATCCTGGAACTGGAACAACAGCTCTCAGTCTCAGAGCGACAGACGACCTGACACCTCCTGACAGTGTGATACTCCCTGCTCATGTGAGTTACTGTGTCACTTGGATCATCTCCGTCCCTCTGCCTCTTTATCTCTGCTTTCTCCCGTGACGTTCTCCCTCCCTCTCACCTCCATGTGTCCGCTCGGTCAGGTGTTCGCTTCCAGACTCGAGAATCCTGGTTAATCGTTTTTACTCTAAGCCTGCTGTCACAGCCTGCCCTTAAGTGGTTGTGCTCACAGGTGACGAAGGCAGGGGATCACAACCATCCTGGTCACAGCAGGTTACATTTGTCTGCACACACACTCCTCTGCTTTGCCCGTGATGAGGAATCACTGCGCTCCCAGTCAGTGTGTGTCACGTGCAGAAAATGAGATGTGTTTGAGCCTGTCCTTTCATTCATACACGGACCATGATGGACGGGGTTGGACAGTGAAGCTGCGCGGACCGCGGGGAACACTGCGAGACCAAATGACAGCATGACAGCAAATGACAGCACAAAGAGTATGAAGCAAGAATAGCAAATGTATTGCTTAGTAATACAAACCTTATATATAAATCCTTGGATCCATTTGGACATGAATATGAATATTATGTACACAACACTGGTATACTCAATATATGGACGAGTATTATTGTCATGACAGCTTGATATAGTTGTGAATGGATGTTGCAGTTCACCTCTCTGGTACTTTAAGAACCACACATAGTCATTTGTTGAGCTACTGGGTCAGTTCCCAGAATGCACCCTTGGTGTAGCCCACTTTGCAGTATGATCCCTTGTTGCTTTCAGTCTGTCTTATCCTTCTATCGTCTTTACCTTCACTGATTGGATTTACAAGATACCCCCCCCTTCTCTCATTTCTGGTCACTTCAGTTATACTGGGATGTAACACTGTAAATAAATAAAAAGGAAGAACTTTCAACCGACAGTGGATGACCATACAAACGGATCATGAAAATCACAATTGGTTCACAGGTCTCTGGTGCTCCAACTTGCCTCTTCACATCTGCTCAATTTGTTGACCTTTCCACTGAATGTCAGGACAGCAGAGTCCCTCCACCCCCTGTAACCTGTACGGCCTCCTCGTCTTCTCCTCATGTCGAGCTGTCCATGCATTGGCTAAAGTTAGACACAAACCCATCGGGTGGTCAGTGGAAATAGACTCATGCAGAAATTAAACATACAGAATGAATGCACACAAAAACATCCACCTTAACGCATCAATATATATTTAAAAGTAATAATTTCATTATTCCAACAAAATTCTTACAATATTATCAGATTTGATTTAATGAGTTGAATGATACCTCCGAGGTCTTACTGCCCCCTTAAATTTAGTCAAGCTGCACCAAATTTCCAACACTATTCATTTGGCCTTTTTGTTTTTTACATGTTCCCTTAATTACTCTCTTTTGAATGTAAAAACAAAACTTACTGTTAAAGATATATTTCAGGGCTTATGTCCCAAAATTCCACCAAGTTTCATTAATGTCTAGTACAAAATTTTATATATCTAACTGAAAAACAAACAACAGAAGGACATCAGCAAAAAAAAAACATTGCGCCTTTATCCTTTAGCGACAATTTGCAATGAAATCCCTCAAACAGTAATGTGTCACTGTCATTGCCGTTTAGTAAAATCCATAATACCTCATTATCCATGTGAAGCCCATGATAACAACACGACACAACAGAGGGAGAGAGAAAAGATTTCCTTCAGAATAAAAGAGTTACTCAACTACCACCTATCCTCCTCCCTAATCCCCACCAGGTGCTGGCCAACTCAGGCCTACCCCCACTTCGGTCTAAACCTTGCACCACCCCCCTCTGACTACTTCTTCTACCCCTTAATCAATTCTCCGCTCCTGGGGTGTCTGACATCTCTTCTTTGCTTGCAAGGACAAACACTTTGCATCTGGCAACCACTGTTGTTGTTCCCTCTCTTCTGGCTTCCTGCCCTCTTGGTCCTCCGGCCTCGCAATGCTCCCTCCACCCTCTGTCTGTCAACGTGTTCGTCCCCTGGACTGGAGAAAGAGGGGAAGGGAGGGAAGAACTGAAGGAGATGAGAGACAAGACAAAGTGAGCAGCCAATGGCCTCAGATGAGACAGCCTGAGCTGTCAAAAATGGCTCCTATCTGCTTACTGCATACATAAACAAGATTTATTTTTGTCAAGTAAGAATGTACGCGGCCACTTTGGTCAATGTTTTGCCGACAGCAGAAAACACTGAAGCTTGAGTTTTCCTTTAAAGTGCATATTCATCTTATGGTCTAACAGACTTTGTAGTTTTGGAAAGAACTTTTACATAAAGGCATGTTTTGGAGATGCGGTGATCTTCCCATGGGAAGATAAGTATCTTCCACTTCTTTTCCCCCTCTGAGTCCTTGATTTCACGCATCATCAATTCTGACCTGTGTAACCCAATAGGAACTCTTTGTTCCTTACTTCAAAGAGGTCCCACCGGACCAGAGATCAATCAACGGCTGATACCGCAAAGCGGATTTCACCCATTTGGAAAGTCATCAATACCATGACTAAAGAAGGAGAATCCCTCCCTCGGAGAATTGATTGATTTGATCAAGTCTCTTCCTCAGGGATTCCCAAGGCACGTATAGTCCCTTTAATCCCACCGGTCATCCACAGGGAGATGTTATTTCCAGGATATCTTGTTTTCCTTTGGCTGTCCATCCACAAGGGTAAACAGTAGGCTATAGCCAGTGTCGAGTTATGTAATGTGTGCCTGAAGACAGTGTAGCATGAAAATCAACCACCACGACAGCAGCAGTTTTTTTTAGATCTTTCAGTTTTTGTCTTTGGGAACCATTTGCATAATGACCAACATATTTTTCATGTTACATGTTCATTGTTTGTTCATAAGCTATCGGTTTTCAATTGACACCAGAGCGAGATGATACAATTAACTTGTTGTATTGACACCCAGTTTCCTCTCTGTGTTTAATCTGCAAAGTTATGAACTATATGGCTTGAGATGCCAGCCGTGCCTGGCGATATCTCACCATGGGCTGTCCCTCTTTGCTGTGACTTCGTGACCCAGCAGCCACTCTTCCTGAACAGCCGGGGGAAATGGGAAAGAGGCCTGTGTTGTGGCTAGGTCATGATCAGGCGCCAGGAAGGCAGGAAGTGAATATTTCCCATAAGCACCAAAGATTCCTCACTTTTGAGGAGAGTTGCAGAACTGCTTGTACCTTGAAGAAAATAAACAGGCTAAATAATAATGATGATAAGACTGCTGCACCACAGGTACTGTGAGTACTCCGCCAAATGTTATCTTAAACATCTCACACACTTTTGATCAACTCTCAGCCATCTTGACATCTGATCGTGTATTTGCTTGAAGGGTGACCCTGGTAATCCCCAGCAGTGTGGACCAGGCTTCCCCCAGCGTCTTTGTTTGTACAAATGTAGAAATGCAAAAGGAAATCCTTTATAGACCCTCCTTTACTTTAGAGCAATAAAGTTGAATGTGCCACCCATTGACTCACATGTTTCTACACAATACGGTAGATGAGAACACAGGCAGCTGAACCTCTGATCCCCTCTGCATCACATCCCATCAGTCTTTTGCTTTCCTGCCTCTTGGCTGCCTCCACCCCACACTGTTGTGTCTCACCTCTCCTGTCCAGGCAGTTTACTGTAGTATGCCAAGCTGGGTAAAGGCAGCTGGCAGCTGGTTGAGGGTCAGTCAGGATCTAGAATCCATCTCAGCACAAAAAACAACACTGTCAAATATTACTTCCTAAACTCTCCCCTCTTTTCCAGATAGGGAGTGTAGATCAGAATTTGGCAATATAAATCAAATTGAATTATTGATTTCCAGGGAGGCACCTTCAGCGCTGAGCCTTCCACGGCTGAAGCGCTTTGATCTTAAGTAGCATTAGTAGACGGGAGATCCTTTAAGACGCCACGGACATGCACGAGACCTGCGGGCAGCTGGCTCTACGCAGGGCTGATGGGATTGTATGAGCTGGGGAGTCCTGGCAATGCCGGGAGTGAGGTCGGACGGGGATTTGGGTAGAGGACAGTGACGCGAGGAAGTGGGCGAGTAGCACGGCTGGCAAGTTATGGTTGCCTGGGTCAAATCCCAGATATCACCAGTGCAGGGGAGAGGGTGGATTTGGTTCAGTAGCAGCAAGGATAAGAACAGCAGTGGGGACACCAAAAGCGGAGAGTGATTGCACATGTGCCCTCGTATTGATGAGAATGACGTTTGTGTGTTTATTCAGTGGAAGGAATGACTGAGCTCAATATATGTGTTTCTGTTTTATTTTGTATGACTTCACATGTTCATGTAGCCCACCGGATGAGGACTCAGTTGTCATCTGCTTTATTACTCCAAATGTTTCGAAAACAATGTCACCTGAAGTTTGGCTAAAATGAATGTTGCTTGTTCCAAGAGTGTTAAAAAAGTTTAAGATAACAAAGTTAACAAGTCTTCAAATGAGTGTTCAGAAAAAAAGTCTTCAAAGGGACTTTCTCAAAGTTCGGCGACTCCGACTGCCTGTTGGATTACCCTGCGTCTTTGATCGCGACTCTGGAGCAGTTCAGCAGAGACCACATGCTCTTAGTTGAAGCAAATTAACCGCTCTCTTGAAAATCCCAGCTATTTATCTTCAGAAGAGTGCAAGACTCTGGGCTTTGTGCTCCGCAGAGTTCCTCAAAGCTCATTTCTTCCCCGCCTCTCACTTGGTCAAAGGTCATCCCTTGTGCTAATTGTTCCAACGGTGATGGAGTGGAGCGAGGCCCGTTTTCCTGAACCAACTCCAGACATCTGAACAATTCAGCGTGTGTGTGTGTGTGTGTGTTTGTGAGTGAGTGAGTGAGTGAGTGACAGGCTGGGTGGTCCACAGCTACACTGTGTAGTGGGGTCAAGTCAAGCAGAGTCAGTTTTTGTTTTGTTGCAAAGACCAGACCCTCTACTTTTGCTTAACATTTGCCCTACGACCACAACTCTCCAGAGAGCCGTGTCAAGGGCACAATGGAGGGCTGGCGCGCTGTGGAGTTTGCCGAATATGTGATGTGAAAAAACATGCAAGGCTTGGAATAGACAGGAACTGAAAGATACAGAGATTCTGTTGAAGTCAAAATTCACTGGTATCTATAATGAATTCATTGACCCACATCTATCACACCTCTGTACCCAGAGTATCATTTGCGATTTATTATTAGACTGTTCATAGTAATATGGTACACATGTAGGCTGCTGTGACAGAGAGAGAGAGAATGAGCTACACAGGGATTTTGCATGTTTGGACGGTGCAGCTGACCCTTTCTTTAGGAACCATTATGGGCAGAGTAGAATAAGTAGAAGTTGATGTTAGTGGTTCCAGCTTTGTTGTACAACAGTTGTGTGTAGCTAAGCTATTTTTTGATGAATTGGTGGAAAATGGCTCTCGGTTTCAAGAAAAGAAAAATGTTTATACTGTATTTTGGTAAAGCATAATGCTACATGGATACACCTGGAGGACTCTGCCGTTCTTTCTTTTTTCCCAAGTGCGTGTTAAGTTTTCCCTCGTCCGGTTTGTGCCACCAACCAGACACTCATAACAATAACTGCATCAGCGACCTAATTAAAGGGGCCTCTTCACTTAAGGTCACACAACATCCAGCAAATCAGCAGCAAACAACCACATAATGGTCCCCATCCTGCTCGCCATCCCAACAACGCCGGCTCTGGGGGGTCATTACCCATGCTGCTTCAGGGCCTCCTTCCTTTCCCAGTGTTTATCACATTCCCAAGCCTTATTTGTATGGGTTGCGCCATGCGCTGCAACTTTACCTGGGTGTGTGTGTGTGACTAAAGCAGCTGTTGAGGAGCGAGGGGTCTTGTCTGGACTTGTAGGTCTTGACTCATTTCCTGACGTGTGGTTGCATTCTTGGGGGGAGAAGACTGGGATGCACCACGCGGCGCCAGAAAGGAACAAGCCCAGTCTCCTTCTGCTGTAGTCACGCATAGTTTGTGGTCGTTTTTACCCAGTAGTTAATAACTTATAGATCAGCATTTTAAGCGAGAGGTGGGTGAGGGTGTGCTTTAGCTGCTGGTGCAGCGATAATACAGACAGTGCAGCTTCTTTTCCTCAAGTTGTCACTCGAGCTGTAAATAAATGTAATTTGACAGAAGGACTAACACATGATAATGTGTCAACCTTGGAAGTTGATTCACTCTCCCACAGATAAAAAAGAAGAAGTAAAAGCAGGAGCCCCTTTGAGGATCCCACAGAAGTTAATTTGAGGACACAGAAACCCAAAGATGTTTCATATTGGCTCCAGAGGGATGAACGTGTTCCAACCATTCACTCAGGTTTCATTTTCATATTACACATTATCTGTCTAGCTACAGAGAGCCTGTGTGGACATGTCCAGTGCGTGCTGTTTTGACAGATGCGCGTGCGCTGAGACCACTGGCTGACATGTGCATGTGCCTGCACAGCTGTTTGGAAGTTGAAGCACGCCCTCTTCTTCTCCAGTGGCCCGACGTGGAATGTATGCAATGTTTTGAGAAGAGAATCAACGTGGATTCATGCGGGGAGAAATGACCTTTTTTGGACAAACTCTGCACAATAGTTTCTCTCCCGTTCTGTCCCTCTCATTGTCCTGCTGTGCCCTTCTCCATTTCCCCTCCACCTCCATTTGTTTCCTGTTAAAATAAAGTCACATAGAATAGAAACATCACCAAACACCAGCAAACACATAGAATGGGAGTGAAACCTACCCACCCCCCCATCTGTGTTTCCTGTTTTCCTCATGCTTGCACTCGTCCGCTTGTTTGCCGACTGGCTCTCGAAGGACGCCGTTCAGTCTTGACACTTCCTGTTTTCACTGGACCGCAGGAGTCAAAAGTGCAGACAAACAACGCTTTCTGTCACTAGACACCCCCCACCCCCCCCCAGTCAAGATTCTGCTACAAAATACACATTCTCCATAAACAGATGCTACATTAACCTCTCCAAGGCAAAGTTGATTGATTTTCATCATGAAATTCTAAAAGTGATATCCAGCTAGGCATATTTCACCAGGTTGGTTCTGGTTGATTCAATGTCACTCCTCAAACATACTGATGATGTT
The DNA here is from genome assembly GCA_016785235.1 of Pseudorhombus dupliciocellatus. NCBI lineage: Eukaryota > Metazoa > Chordata > Actinopteri > Pleuronectiformes > Paralichthyidae > Pseudorhombus > Pseudorhombus dupliciocellatus. Next base: position 282,170 of record JAFBJW010000374.1, read on the forward strand.
TAACAAATCATAAAGTTCATTGTTCTCATCATAAACATCCCTTCCCTTTGCTATTTCACTTTGAATCCCACTGACCGCAGCGGTAGATACGCTTGTGTTGCCAAAACAAGTCGGATCTCAGCGCCAGTTGACGTGTTTACTTCTGGACGACAGCCAGTGGGTGAAACTGACATTAACACATGTTTGATGCTATGTGGGGGTGTTTTGACACGTGGTGGACATGTGGATGTGCTGTAAACAAAAGCATGTGATCCCCGCAGCACAATTAATATGTTACATCCTGCCTCTGCCTGTGGCCCCACCTAAACACTGCAGAGATTTCTCTGTTTCATAGACTGGTCTGGACTGGACACACAGTGCAAGGGGGAAATCCTCTCCATGGGTCCTACACACACACACAGGCACTCACACTGAGGCCAGCAGGACAGCGGTGAGGCGAGGCAGAACAGAGACAGAGTGATGGAGCTGTTGATAACACTGGAGCCACCATTGTCTTCACCGAGCTCAGACCAGGGTGTGTGTGTCTGAGTGTGTGTCTGGAGCTGTTACCACACAGCTGGAGGAGTTCAAACTGTGTGGGTGTTTGTATGCATGTATCTGCTTTGAGTTTCTTAATGCGGTGTATACATATGACTTATCTATATATGTCTGTGGCAATTGCCAGCATCAAAACAATGGACTGATGTTGCATAATACATTTTTGAATATGACATAATCCCATTTTTCACATTTGTTCATGATATTTACAGCAAGAGAGAAATATCGTAATAGACTAGACACCTATGGCTGCATGTCTGCCTGTGTGTCTTTATGCATGTGTCCCCCTGGGGTCTCCTCCCCCCAGGGTGGTGGTGGTGTATCGGTGACGCTGGCGGATTTGAATGTGAATGGCTGGTGGAGACGGCAGCTGACCGAGCAGCGGAGACAGAATCCCATCGAGGGCTGAACTGGTCTGAGTGACGCTGAATGATGACGGGTACAAAAAGCTGCTCCCTTGTGGACACAAGCCTCGTGCTGACTTCAGGACAGTCTAAAGTTTCTTCTGACCTTAAACTTAAAACTATATCACTGTGTTTATCACAATGCCTGTCCATGCACCAGCTGCCCAGTGAAATTCCTGTATGCAAACATGTGGCAAAATTGGATTCTGATTAAGCTCCTGGTTCCACATCAACATGTTCATTTTTGTGTTACCCTGCTTAAAACAAACCAACATCCAAGATAGGAGCTAACTAATCCAACCAGCCTGGGTAGAGTCGGAGTAGAGGAGGCTTGGATTGTTCCCACACTTAATTCATTAGTTTCATCTTCACACAAACGTACCAAACACATTTGGAAGAATAAATAATTTATATATCTATACTACTTCATGAATGTCTCAAAGTTAATACTTTGAGCTGCATTAGTCTGGTTTTGACATCGCGTGCCGCTCACCCATTATTTTGTGTGGTGTGTGTTGCTCTGGTGAGCGTTCCTCCCCAGCACAGATACGATCAGTGTGATAAGTGAAGGAGGCATGTGCTGTTATCAGTGAGCAGGAGCCTGAGCAGCTCTACCTGAGACATCTCTGCTCACCTCAGTTCACACTGTGAATTCTCGCTGCCTGGCCGCTGTTGCGTCTTGCATGAACTGAAGAAAGATGTCACTGCAGCATGTTGCCCAAAGATGTAAAAACCTTCATGGTGGTTCACTTGCCAACCTCGATAAGTTCAATGTGCGTCATAACTCATCATAAATCATGCACCATCTGCATCTAGACTGTCAAAATAAAGAAGGCGTGTTCAGCCACGTGCCATGTTGCCATCACTGCTGATCGGAGCTGGAGTTGAAACACAGTCACCTGCCCTGGAGTGACTGCTGGTTGTATCCATTCCAGCTGCAGACAAAGGCCAGATGTTAGTGGAACAGGAACTTTAACTTTGTCTCATTTTGCCTCTATGTAAAGTGTCGCTACACTGACCTAATTTAGATCTAATTTTAAAATGTGACTGATGCTTGATTCTCTATCAACATGTTTGAAAGTATAATCAACAATATTTCTAATATAAGTACATGTATGTAGACGCTGTACCTGACAGGATTTCCTCTTATACATTTCTCATGTGTTTATTTATCATGAGTTTATTGGGAGTGAGTCTTTACACAATTGTGTTATTCTCTTGAATCTTAAATAGGACACTCTTCTGGTTGCCCCTTTATACCAGGTGTGAATGGAACACACAAAAACTAAACACTAAATAAAATAAATACTTGTTTGTTTTGGATCCTACAAATGCCCTTTTTCATGTTGTTCCTTGTTGTGTGTTAGCATTGTTTCCCATACTCATCATAAACTCTGTTCCTCTCCCAAGCACAAGCACACGCATCATGAGCTAACTTTAATATTTCACAACAGACTCTCTTTGTCTGCCTCTTTCTGTCTTTGTCGTTCTCACACAATAAATTCCATGATGACCCATACTCACTTCCTCGGTGTCTTCAAACACACACACACACACGCAGACAGGTCTAGCTCCAAACCTGATTAGTGCATGTGGTGAGTCTTTGTTTGAGGACAAAGGATTTCCCTCTCTGAGACGAGCAGCTGGTGGCAAAGACACAAGGAGCAGGACAAGATTAGCTGCTGAATGAGGAGGACGGGTGGGGTTGGCCCGGGAAGGGTGGGGGGTAAATGGGAAAATATGGAGGTAGAAAGAATGGAGCTTCAGTGACTTTGATTTTAAAACCATTTTCAGACATGTCCTCGAGGTAAAACCCAGAGAGCTGGCTCCAGGTTACCCGTGGTCTGCCCTTCACACATGTTCACCACAGCAACCTTCACATTATTCAGGCAAGAGGTGGAGCTGCCACATGCAGCAGCCCAGGGACAGAGGTGGTGTATGGACTGTTTACAGCCTGACATCGTCCTCTGCTCCACCGTCCACAACATTTTCATGTTTGTCTTAATTTGGACACGTGATTACATTGGGTGAGCTAAAAGTTCACAGTTCGAGGCAGGACCTTCTTTCAACAAGTAGAGGCCATAGAGAAGGTCAGGTCTGTGAAGTCCCTGCTTACTGAAGCTCATTAACGTCACTCAGCTTCCATCGTTAAATCAGTCGCTGTGGAACTGTGAACCGATTATGATGCAAATGTCATGTAAATGAGGATGTGAAAGAGAAAAGGAAGAATCTTTCAAGAAATTGATGCATGGGGGGGGATCCTCACTAGTGCTCTCTGAAGCAGGAGAAGAAGCCAAACAACATGCACACCAACACAGCACGCCGTATATGACTTCCATACACACATACAGTCAGAGCGCATGAAAGAAAGTCAGGGGTTTTCCAGGATTAGAATTCAGTCCTGAACATATCAACACACAACCAGTTGAGCTCAAGTCTGTTCCTGGTCCCTCTCCTCTCCCCTCAAGTTAATGAGGACGTTTTTTTCTCCCTACAGTTGCTACAAGTTCTTGATGTGTATGTGAACTTTTTATTATATTTACGGCATTGACCTTAATATGATATTATTTGTAGTAATTTTTATATATTTGTATTATTGCCATGTATCTTCTGTAGCACATTGTTCTACGCACTGCAGTCTGGATGTGACGGGCGGGCAGTCAGAGACAGAATGTCAGGGGGTTTCCAGCACTAGAATTAACTGTAAACATTATTAACTGTCAAAAGTCTGACTGGGGGAAAGAAGTCAAATGATTTGGCTCAGATTGTTTTTCAAAACAGACATCACATGGTACAGGGGCTGCAAAAGAAGTAACTGGATAGATGTATAGTGCTTTTTATTTCTAACAAAATATGTGAAGTCAGATGTGTTCGAGGCCTCCGAGTCACACTATTATATTCTCTGTACCCAAATGAGCAGCCATATTGTGCAATAGGTAAATCTGATTTCATCCCACCATCATGCCTACACGTGCCTGCTCATGTCCGCAAACCCCAAACCTCACATTCAAATAGAAACCTGGTCACTGACACTGTGCTAGCGGCATATAGGAAAATATCAGAGGCGGTGCTTGTGTTTTTGTCCAACGTCAAAGGTAACGACTGTCTTCCCATAACGCTGAAAATGTCAAGTGCACACATTGCTGAGTGAAATAGTTTTTGTTGTATGATAGCCTAATCAACAATTAAGTTCTTAACGTGACATTGACAAATCTCTTCATTTCTTCAGTCAGTCAACTGCACCTGTAAATAATAAAAGATTTATGTGTAATTTTACTAAATTGTGATTCAACCGTCACGGTAGAAACAATTGTTTTGTTTGTCAGCATGTGTGATCTTGTTGTTTTCAGTGTGGTTGAGGACTTCTTGAAAATAATTCTGAATCTTCCACTGTGACATTATCAGACAATTAGACTCGAATAGAATTAGAATGCTTTTATTGTCGTCATACACAATGTACAACGGAATTAAAAAAGTCTGTTATCTACACACAACACTTGTGCAAGCTCGGTCAAGATCAGTGGTCTCTGACAGTACGTATCCTGAGACAACAATGACAAGGACTAAAGGGGGTGAAAATGAAACACAAAGACTGGGACAGGGGAAGAGAAAGAGGGGCCAAGGGCAAAAACAGGGGCAAAGGCAGAAGAATAAAGTAAGCCGCAGGGAGGAGGTGGTAGTCGGGGGGGGGGGGGGGGGGGGTTGCTGGGAAAGGAAAAAAAAGGGGGGGGGGGGGGGGGGGGGGGGGGGGGGGGGGGGGGGGGGGGGGGGGTCGTTGCTGCTGTTGAGAGCAGAGCTCATTAGAAGGTGAATAGAAACAGCTTGACTATTGAGGCAGGGGGGTGAGGGGAGTTGTGCCACAGGGGCAAAAGGACCAATGTTAACGCTGGGGGCCGGTACACGCTTCATATGCTAACATACACTGCAGAGACACTGGCAACACACAGCATACATAGGCACCGAGGGAACAGAGGGGCTGCTGGGCCGGAGACTGGGAGTTGTTGTCGTCTGCTGGGTGTGTGTTTGATTCAGAGCCATGAGGGCTCGATATCCAGTGTTTTGCTGCTCCTTTCTTGATCAGAGCTCAATCAAAAGACACCTGCTGTACTGAAATATATAAGCTGCTAACTTTAAAATATTAACAAGTTCAGTTCATGGAATATCTGTTGTGGTCAGTTATGACATAAAGAGTCAGAGGTGCATCTTCAGCTGTCACTCACTGTCCTGCACTCTTCACTCCTGTGCATTACCCAGCAGCAGCAGTTTGTCTGGGGATGAAACACTGACCTGCCAAACGGATGATGTTGTGTGTTCGTGTTGCATTTTATGCGTAATTCTTGCTGTTATTGAATCTATATATTTCCGAGAATGTTTTCAGATTCTCAACCACAGATCATTACAGAGCTGCTGTTTGCAGCACGACTTCATGAAAACTGTGAAGGGTGCGTCATGCCCCACTCAATCAACACCTTCAGAGAGTTGATCTCTGAACTGTTCTCGCAGGAAATAAATGAAAGAGATTTGCAAGTCCACTAATAATCAGATATTCTTCTTACACCACAAGTGAGTCACCAATCTGACGTAAATATACACATTGGAATTATATACATGGGATGCAAAATAAGATACATCATACCACTTCAGCATATATATTGCAGTACTGTGTGGTCCTTTCTTGCGTGTTTTCTGTGAATGATTCATGGAATACTGTTGACTTGTGAGGGCGAGGGTCCAAATATGCAGGTTTATAATTGTCTCTAAAAGAGTTTTGCTGATATTCTCTGTATTTCTTTTTAATTTATAATCTCTCTTTTCATACTGCCACACATCTCCTTCATTCTGACTATCTTGCAATCACAGTTCCAACGACAAATATGAGTCCAAACTAGTTATTTATCCTCTGACTTTCCTTCCATATCTCGGGGTTAATGTCTACACAGTTGTTTCTATATGTTTCCAGCTTTGATTGAAAATAAAAACATGTCGGTGTGAGTTCGTAACTCCAGCTGTGTTTTGTAACAGCTGCCATGTATCTTCCAGCTCCGCGTGGCGTCCCGATGCTGTTTATTTGCCCTATATAATGTGTGAACTCCATCACAGCTGCTGAGTCTGCAGGGATGTCACGGCCACGGGACATCAATGGGAGCGCGTTGCGCGCGTTCACAGTCGGTTGCGAGGCTGATAGAAACGTGCACGAATCTTTTGTTTACCGCACAAACGCATTAAGATGCGGAGGCGGTTAATGGGCGATCAGCGGCCCTGATGACCCATCATCACTGACCGACGACTGCACGTCTGTCCGCGCTAAAGGGGCGTGAAGGACGCGGAGATGGAGGAGATCCGGCTGATTGATGTAAAATACAACACTTTGACACCATGTGCGAGTCCTTTCAAACTGGAATAGAATGGAATGGAATGGTAGAGTATGGCGATATAGAGCAGGTCTACCAGTGAACATTGAGAAGAACTCCAATTCTTTTCACTGCAGTTTGCACATTCTGGTTTTGTATTTCACTTTGTATTTACCTGTAAATAGGTAGGATTTCAAGAGTATTTCTTATCCTTATTGTTTTTGATCTTACTTAAACTGATTCTTCTCTCACTGAGCTGCTGTAAATGTGTGTTTCCCTCATGGAGGAGGAATAAAGACGTTCTATTCTATTCTATTCACAGGCACATCAGAGTGTCTGTGCAAAGTCTAGAGAGTGTAGTTAATGAGAGAGAGAAAGAGAGAGACAGGCTGAGGCCAAACTGACTGTGACATATTGATGCTCCACCACCCACACACACGAGCCTCTCCAGTCTACTGAAGGCTGCACGGACACAAATAGATCCAGTGCTGATGTGGGTTGCTCACAGTATCACTGAGTGCCATCATTATTCTGCTGCAGAGTTTATTCATTTGAAAAAAATAATGTCTACAGATACATTTGAAAATGCTCTCCGTGTAGACGTATATTTTAATTTCTGTATAGAGCATAGTTGTGATAGAATCTTTTTAACTCACATGTTACAATAAATGCACTTGCTGTTGTTGGTTAGAATGAGTGATAGATAAATAATTTGTAAAAGACATAGGTGCTATGTTTGGCTATGAGTGTTTTGGGGGAAGATGGCATCAGATTGCTCAGCATCTTCCTCTCTCTAACAGTTTAAAATGTCTATTATCAAATATAAATAATATCGAATATATTTAATTATGGCTAGAAGAAGATGTCCACTTAACGTCCATTTAACTGGAGATAAGTAGAGGCATGTCCGTCTGAGATATAGTTTTAAGGGCAAAGGTCATGCACGGTTCCTGCACAAATACACTGGCTTCACCGTGAAGTCACCATTGTGATTCTCATCTTAAAAATCTTTAATATAATCTTTATAGTCAAATTGAAAACTGTACAAAGAGATCTAACTGAAATGTCAGATGGATGGGAGAAGTTGTGGGATGTCAGCACCTGAATGTCCAAAGTCACACAGGCACTCTGCTGTTTTACACAATGCGCTTAAGGGAGCTTAAGTAAGGAAGGACGGTTTGTTATTCAGTGTTTGATTAGTCTCATGTTATCTGAATAGTTAAACTTGGGTGAAAGTTCAGGTGAAAGTCAGTTCAAGCTGCCTGATGTAAAGCACATTATTATTATATATACATATATAAATGTTGTGTTGTTGTGGACCATAATACCCCGCAGCTCTCACCCTTCTCCCTCCCTCCCTCCCTCCCTTCCTTCCCTCTGCCTGCAGTTCTTCTGTTTGTTTGCACTCACTTGATCCGGAGCGGAAATTCCTCTCCGTTTTTGTGAATGACAAACTCATTAACAATTCATCAACACGGGGCCGCTCCATCCGGCCCCCGTTTCCAAGGCGACCGCCGCTGGGCCCGCTCTGATTGGCCGGCCTGCACAATGTATCCAATGGGACGCCTCCTGTGCGCAGCCATTCAGCAGCCTGGCGCCGCATCGAGCGCACCGAGCCGCAGAGCGACGCTTCACACGGCGCACAGAGAAGGAGCAGGCGGCATCCGCGGGCACAAACAGTCGGATATTCCCCCCGCATGGTTCCCGTCCGCAGGAGCGCAACACCTCGCACCGCCTGTCAGCTGGGAGACTGAAGGGCGGAGGAGCGCCTGCGCTTGGATCCGTGGAGCTGTGCACGAGCAGCGGACGCAGCCTCGTCGCAGGGCCGGTGTGACTCATTGATAAATAGCACAGGCTCCCTCCGACCAGATGCATGAATGAGCGCCAGTGAGGGCAGCCCGCAGCCAGGGAATCTGTGAAGGGGATCGCCGCGTCTTATTCACCCCATCCCTCGCGTGCCACGGCGCACAGGACACCCGGAGGACATCTGGGGACCGATCCTTGACTCGTCAGCCTGTGCATCTTTTGGCGTCTGTTGTTATTTCTCTCATCTGGCCCCTCCAGGCAGCGCGACACGCACGATCCATTCACATTATTGCGCTCGCTCGCCTCGTCGTCGCAGCCGCAGCAAGGGGAGCTCCCTCGATTTCTCAACGCACGCTTTCCCAACCTCCTGCGTATAAATGCTAGAGAAACTCAAGCCCGTCGTCCAGCTCGACACGGTAATGGCGATCAGCAAGACGGTGGGCTGGCTCCGGGAGCAGCTGGAGACGCGCAGGGACGCGCTGCTGGTGATGGACTGCCGGGCCCAGGAGCTGTACGAGTCGTCGCACGTCGACACGGCCATCAACGTGGCCATACCCAGCCTCATGCTCCGGCGGCTCAAGAAGGGCAACCTGCCCGTGCGCTCGCTGCTCTCCGACGGGGAGGACCGGGAGAAGTTCGTGCGCCGGTGCAAGACGGACACGATCGTGCTGTACGACGAGTACAGCCGCGAGTGGAACGAGAACGTGGACGGCGGCTCGGTGCTGGGTCTGCTGCTGAGGAGGATGAAGGATGAAGGCTACAAGGCCTATTATCTGGAGGGTGAGTGCGGTTCATTCACATTTCGCGGCCCGCGGAGGCCGCTGCTGTTTAGCACCCGCAGATCTTTGCGCAGAGATGGAGAGTGAAAACGCGTTTAATGTGAAATCTCGCGCCGAGCTACGCGTTTAGTGACGAGCCTGCGCTTTAAATTTCGTTTTGCATTTATTCCAAAGTAAATCACTCTCACGTGGCACTGCGATCAAAACAAACGGATAGTGCGTGCAGGCATCTGAATAGGATCTAAACAAATGTCACGCAACGCAAAAATTAAATCTACATTGCAAATTAAGAGGAATGACATTTGCAAGGCAACACATATTCATCTGAGTTTTTTTTTTTGTTTGTTTTGTTTTGTTATGCCTTTCAGGTGGCTTCAGTAAATTCCACGCGGAGTACCCAACTCTGTGCGAAACCAACCTGGACGGCTCCTGCAACAGCAGCTCCCCCACCGCCCAGGTGCTGGGCCTCGGCGGGTTACGCATCAGCTCCGACTCCTCCGACATCGAGTCTGACATAGACCGAGACCCGAGCAGCGCCACGGACTCCGACGGCAGCCCGCTGTCCAACCCGCAGCCCTGCTTCCCGGTAGAGATCCTGCCGCACCTTTACCTGGGCTGCGCCAAGGACTCCACCAACCTGGACGTGCTGGAGGAGTACGGCATCAAGTACATCCTCAACGTGACCCCCAACCTGCCCAACCTCTTCGAGAACGCTGGGGAGTTCAAGTACAAGCAGATCCCCATCTCAGACCACTGGAGCCAGAATCTCTCGCAGTTCTTCCCCGAGGCCATCAGCTTCATCGGTAAGCAAACCCTTCAGAGCTGCAGGCACACCACAGCTTGTGTTGTTTTGCTGCAACCGTGATTTTTCCCACCCATGACTGCCAGATAAATGGTTTGTCATATAACGTCTTTATGCTTGTTAGGTGGGTCCAAAATATACCATTAACTGTGAGAAACGGGAAGCAGCTTGTCAGCTAATAGTTTGCCTAATGATTATTCCACTTTTACACCCTTATTCCTTGCTTCTGGACATTTTGTGATAGTTTTGACTACATGCAGATAAAGTGGAGGAGCGGAAGCAGATCCAGGACATAATCTCATCAATTTGATATGCGTTATCAATGCCAGGAAGTTCTTAGGTTCTTATTGTCCCATTGAGATTAGATGAGGTGTCCCTGGCTGTAGTTTTATCAGTCAGTCAGGCGGGGGTACACAGAGCGGGCAGATTAAGGCCATTGTGTTGAGGCAGAGGAATACAAGTCTCACTCTAATGGTGCGCAGGCTAAAATGCAATGTGTACAAGTGATTTGACTTCAATGGAAGACTTCCTGGCCTGTCTCTTGAACTGGGGCTTGTGTAATTGCAGAACAAAGGCGACGTTGAAACAGGAGAATGGGGAGAGTGAACAAGGGGAGGGCGGTAATTTGAGCGCAACAGGAAGGAAGTGGCATTGAAAGTAATCTAGGACATGGCACAGCCCCCCTCTTTCCTATCTCCACAGTACAAAAGGAGCCATTTACAGGCCCTGTTGACATCCTGTTTGCCTTGACAGGGTGCCCTCATGACTCCTACGTTTACACGCCCAAATGGCACCATTGTTGGAGTAACCCTAGCAAGCGGAAGAATGGTTTAATAGACCGTAATAGTCAATTTCCCAGCCGGCTACTCTAGGCCAAAAACGAAAGAATGTCCGCTCTGTTTATGTGCACTACTGCTGCAGTCCCTTTTTGTTGACAGACACGCCTGGGAGATAGTCAGGATAATAACTGTGTTGCTCTGCTTGTATAGTGTTTGGAAAAGTATCTTACATATATATTCTTTTCTCTTCTTAACAGATGAAGCTCGAAGCCAGAAATGTGGCGTCCTTGTCCACTGCCTGGCCGGCATCAGCCGCTCAGTGACAGTTACAGTGGCGTACCTGATGCAGAAACTCAACCTGTCCATGAATGATGCCTATGACATTGTCAAGATGAAGAAGTCTAACATCTCACCCAACTTCAATTTCATGGGCCAGCTCCTGGACTTTGAGCGCACGCTAGGGCTGAAAAGCCCGTGCGACAACCGCATGGCTGCGCCGAGCCAGCAGCTCTATTTCACCACCCCGACCAACCATAACGTTTTCCAGCTGGACCCCCTGGAGTCCACGTGAGGTTGGGTGATGCCATCCCTGTCACTGCTGGAGGTTTTGTGAGCCTCCTGTTGGAAAAGCTGCAAAAAGTTTCTCTTTTTCCTGTCGTCCGCTGTGCGACTGGGTTCTTGACGTTATTGATACAGCTGGTTGGAGGTGACAGCTGCTGAGTGGTTACTGGAGGGCCAAAGCCGTCTGGCCAAGATGCAGCTGCTGTTGACTAAATGAGGAGAGACAGTAAAAGAGAAAGAAAAGCGGAAGAGAGTTGATTAAAGAGTGCAGATACTTTCTATAATCCTATATCGTTGTTGGACTACCGATGTCGTATCTTTGTTATCATTGTGTCCGAGGAAACTAAAGGTGATTTGTCGGGACAGCTGTGCGTTATGCTTCAAAGTTCCGAGGCTGGTGTGCCAAAGATACATGATTGTTCAGACTGGACAGATCTAAAAATGAAAGTCTGGGATTCTTACCTTGGTTTCTCCAAGACTTCAGGGTGCATTGTCTCCTTTGTCTTCTGTGAAGACCTGCCTGTGTGGGGCCCAAACACCCCAGCTTTAGATGGCACACAAAACTGGACTGGATTTTACATCTGTGGATTATTTTCAAAACATTTATACATTGTGTATATATCTTAATAGGGTAAAAGCCTTGCTCTAGTATATACCCTTTGCAACAAGTGGGTACTGAAGATTATCTGTTTCATATTCTACTTTTATGTAAGCAAACAAACTGCATATTAATCAGTATGTAAGTTTATTATGCCAAAAATCAAGTAGGCTTTCCAATAATTATGAAAAAATGTGTACATGTGTAATATATTTCATAATTGCTTTATGTGTGAATTCAGCCGATCGGCCTTGTTTTTGCACCCACCCTATCACAAATCTAAGTCACCTTGGTTGTTTGCCTTACTGTTGTGCTCAGAAAGTTTTTAGTGCATTACCCTGCAGAGAATTGTTCTCAACTCTATGGGATACCTGAATGATTTTCCTTTTTTACACAACAATCAAACCAAAACTTGCAGTTAAATTAGTAGCAGTTTAATTTGACACCACATGGAAACTGGCTTGATTAGTCTTGAGTAGCCAACTCTGTTGCCCGGATCTCTGAAGGTTAATGTGACTAATCCAAATCTGTGCACAAGGGTTAAAAGTCTCTGACATATGGACTAAGCAGGAGGCTTTGATTGCCTCGCCTCTTCAGGGAAACGTCTGTGAAATGCATTTTAATTTGTCAAGATGAGAGAAGAAGAGTCCAGAGCTCTTGAGTATCGTGATGCCCCCTTCAAAGAGAAGGCCACTTGCAGGAGGATGCCAACTTGGTGACCTCCAACACCCCCTCCCACCCCACACACTCCTCTCTTGCGAATGTAAAGAAAAGATAAGTTATTAATAAATTGCTATTTTGTCTACACTTTCCACTTCTCATGCCTGTTTTTCCATTAACACAGTTTGTAAGTGTTTCGTCTGTGTCCACAGTGACACATTTATGTAAGTGTTTCCTCACCCACAGAACACTTGAGCCAAGTCACGACAACAAAAACCATCGCCGTGAATCATGGGGCTGTGGACAAAGCGTTTGCTATTCATTAACTCAGTGCTCGATTAATCTCCAACTTCACTTTCCAGTTCAGGATTAGCATTTCCTGTCACATGACACTTGTGTAAGATAGCAATGTGCACATTCTGTCCTGAACGACAATCATTCATGGACTGTTAAATGCTACTCAACAAGTACATAGTGATTCTAATTATGTTGTAAACAGCTCGACTGGTTTTTCCAGGTGCAGCTCTGTGAGGGCTTTGGGTTCATGTTAAACCTCCCCGGGGCACTTCGTGAAGGTGGTGCGTCAGTAGTCAGTCATCACGGGAACAGAAAGTACCTAGATAGGGTGATACGTGATAGCAAGCAAAGTAGCATATACCTGTTAAGACCTGGAGGCCAGGGAGACGATCCTCACAGTTCGAGGGAGGGAGGGGGTACTTTGTGTTCTCATGCAAGCAGCAACTTGCTTCACAGCTCAGCACCAACATTCCCACACATCCTGATTAGCAGCACAAGCAGACCAAGTATGCGTGACTGAAGTGTATTAATTCTCTAAGGTTTGGAGGAAGCATCAACCAGAGCATGGATCTGTGTACATCAAAGTCAGCATAGCATAAAGCTATTTTGTGTGCTATGCCATTGATGTGGGCAGCATGGATGTGCTTGTTATAATGTTCACAAGCTAGTCCACACAAACAGTATCCTTAATGTGAATAGCCAGTAGGGGTTTCTTTAAAGCAGGGGTCTCAAATTTGCGGCCCACGGGCCAAATGCGGACTTTAGGGAAGACACAGTTCGAGGTGGGCTTGTGAGCTCGATGATGGGAAGACGGGAAAAAACCCTCTGCGCCGGATGATCGGAGCAACAGATCTCTCCAGAGAGGTGGCGCAGGCAGAAGACTGCAGGGAAGGAGTGTTCTGACGGGGCTTATATGCTGGCTTGATGGGATGAGAGGCAGCTGTGCAGACAGGTGAACAGAGTTGAGCTGATGAGGTGGGAGTGGCCGGCAAGTAGAGCGGAGCAGGAGCGGGAGGAGTGGAAATTCGCTGAGGGGGAGGGTAGCAGGAGAGCAGGAGTGTGACACCACCACAAATTTATACCGTCAGTCAGTGTGGCCCCTCCATATAACGATAATATGCGACGCTACCGGAAGAACTGCCTTGACTATTAGAAAACGAGTGATGGCTGAACTAAAATTCTTAATTTGTATATTTTGTGTTAAAAAATTAAGATATTTAAGAACATTGGAATTTTTTTATCAGAGCTTTTCTTGTGGAAAACCTGAGGCGGCCCAGCCTCACCCAGACTCTGCCTCCAGCGGCCCCCAGGTAAACTGAGTTTGAGACCCCTGCTTATAAGGGATAGTTCACTCCTGATGAGTACTAATAGCCACATACAAACACAATATAATCACCCCCCCCCTTTAAATTAAATATTTTTCCCAGCTATTTTACATTACACACACCAGAAAATAACTGAAAAGAAACGCGGCATGTCTTTTTAATTTTAGACGCACAATCTGAGATACAATTGAACAAAGCAAGTGAATCATTGGCAATGTAATAAAAGGGCTTAACCAGCACTCTCTTGCACACTCATGCCCTGATGTAAATTATTTCTCAAAAAGACCAGCTATTTACCCCTTGCCCACTTTCCTGTTCAGATGATTATCTACTTCCTAGATAATAATTTCATACAGATATAACTCCTCCAGACAAATCAACTATGTACACAAATACAAAATAATCTTGTTGTAACTCATCTTAGAGTTGTCACAAGATTTTCCATGACAGGGAGAGGGGGGGAGGAATCTCATGTCCATCTTATTTCAACAAACACAGTGTGTCTCCTATAATGATAATAATACACATTTTTTGATATGAAATGTGCTCCAAGGCTCTGTTCTTGGCTGTTTGCATTCCTCTTATTATATTACATAACATTACTTTTGTTAAATTATTCACAGCCATAGAATTAGCTTTCACTGTGACACTGATGATAGCCAGTTGTATAAAGTGATACTTGTTACTGGCCGAACTTTTAAGGGTCCAGTAGTGCATCCATGTAAGTGTATGGGTTTTCCTAGTATACAATGGTTATGCTTATGTTGAATTTTAAGATATTTAATAGTAACTCAAATAATGCATACAAAACCAGCATTATTAAATGTAAAGCTTTGATACTCAGTATCTTAGTAATTATACTGTTTTAGCGATAAAAGCAAAAGGACTGTCCTCAATATAGCATGAAATTCAACAGCGTGCTCAATGACACTGTGACAGGTTTGAATTCTGGCTGCTGCAGCCACCCGGATATCGTCCATCATACCTAAATCCAACTATAGTCAGGGAAGCTCTTATTCTTAGAATGGGCTGTGGTGATGTCATCAACTATGATTGACAGATAGGACCGGGGGTATGTGTGACATGTCTAGCGTCCCTGGGGCTCTTATGGCCGCTCTTCCTGTCTGCGGTTTGGCCTTTCATTGCTTTAAAGCCAAGGATTAAAGGGCAAAGGAAACTACTCGTGCTAATTTCAGACAGGCATGTGGATGGGATGGGCAGACCCCATGAGCACCTACATCACCTCAGCCCAGTTGCTGTGACAGGGCAGCCCATACAGGGACCTGGAGACACGTATGGCTGTGGTTACGGTGAAGGCTGTTGGGGGGGCTTGGCACGCATGTAGTCAGATGACTGATAGGCCGGGAGTTAAATGTACAGTAGTGAGGAGAGTAAGCAGGTGTTCAGCCTAGAAATAGCCCAGCATTAAAAACACAATGGTCTGCATTAGTTTAAAGTCACTACAGGTATTGTTGATGCAAGAAGACCAAACAGAGGATTCGGTGTTGTCACTTTACCCCAGTAGAAATGCCTCATTCAGGTAATATGTGGTCATAAGTTCAACTTCAAGGTTTTGTTCTTGAATGGAAGGGGATGAATGACAGTTTTGACCATGAACATATTCAGGAGAATCTCCTCTTGGCTAATGACAAAAATTGTTTGTTATTGTGATGCCATAAACATCAACGTCAGGCAAAAGTTAAACACATTTAGTTTGAACCATCCACTCATTAAAATGAATGCTGGTGGGCAGGCAGCTCGAGAGATTCAGTCACATGCCTGAGTAGGAAACTGGAGGAGCTGGAGAGGTAAGTCAAGTAAGTTCGGCTGAAGTACAAGAATCTAAACTGAAGTAACACATGGTTTCATGCAAAGAACACAGGCAGGCTGAACATGAGTGAGTTTGGTTGTTCTGTGAATCTTGAATGAGAAAGAAAAAAAATACAGAGAAATCACTCATGTGAATCAGCCAATACCAGTATAAGTGGACTTGTAGAAGAAATATGTATATATGTATTTCTCTGGCTAAATTCATCTAAATTCATGGCCTTCAGTGGATGCAATCTAGGGGGCCCAGAACAACATCCCCACAAAGGCCAAGTAGACCATGGCCAATCAAAATAAGACTAAACTACTGAAGAGTTACATGATTGGCTTCACCAGCTCAGTCCATATTTCCTTTAGGCCAAGACTTACCTGTCATCCCTATAAAGTTATATTTGGTTTGCCAGTCTGCTCGCTGCTTCATCCACCTGGAGTCATTTCACCTGCATGCCAAGCAGACCACCCCCAGCCACTCAACCCACACCATGCCTCTACGCCACATGTGAATGGCCTGTATTTTTGGCACTTCACTTTTTTTTGCGATTTACCCATTCACACACATTTATGCAGCGCATGTATGGACAGCACTTGTCCAGAGACAAGTCATTACGCAGTTGGGGAAGAGTGGGATTGGACTACCGATTTCACCCTAAAGAGCAAAACTTTCCTCCACCAATCTTCATCAGTACAGAGTTACAATAATATTGATGGGACTGAATTCTGCTATTGTAAAAACCCAACTGCTCAGTTTTCAAGGCAGAGTGCTCACGACTCCAGGTGCTTGCTAATAAAGCCATTTTCTTTTTTTCCAAAACTCAGAAGAGGCCAAAAAGTGACATCAGAAAGTTGAAATCAACACCTGGACGAGTCACTGTTGAGTGTCTGGCAAAGTCTAAAGACCCAAACCTCAACCTGTGATGCTTTTTGACACAAAGCCTCCAACTTCACACTTATCTTTTCTCACACTTATTGCGAGGTCGCATCCTGAGGTGTTGAGAATGTCACATCCGGTGTTGTTTGGTTTAGATTTGGGTTATCATCGATCACGGCCATGGCATCCGGCTCTGAGCTCGCTGCAGAGCGCTGCTGCCCCAGTTCTCACTGGCATTTAGGCCGTGAAAATAAAGGCAGAGGGCTGTGGGGCTAAACTTGGCAAGCCTGCTAAAACTCTGCTAAAGATTCCTGTCCCTCTTACCCTCAAGCGACAGCGTGTTGACAGCCGCCTCCTCCCCCCTTCTTCTCTCTCCCTCCATCAGCTACCCCAGCACAACCCCCCCCCACCCACCTGTCTCATGTCACACTGCTTCTCTCTCATCCACTCCAGTCATTTCCTGTTGCCCTCACAGATCGTGTTGCAAGTTCCAGGGCAGGCGCGCAAGCACACACACAGTCATGCCAACGCAGAGCCGACAAGCTCATTCTCAAAACACACAGACATGTAGCAAACACTCTCTCTCACACACACACACACACACACACACACACACACACTCCCTCTTGCATGCCAGCCGTGCTATCATTTCCACAGCCAATCCTCACAATCTCATTGCTTACACCCAAACACTTCCGAACTCTCTCTCTCCCTCTCTTTGACCAGATAATTAATCCAGCTCAGAGAACAGCCTGTGACCAAAACCTAGTCAGATGCAACAGATGGAGCAGCACACACACAAAAAACCCCCAACAAAACCCTGCAATACTTCCTGTCGGCGGATTTGCACTCACACAAACAACATGCACACATGCTGAGGACACACTCACAGATGTCTGTCAGCCCGTAACTGTGTGTGAGTGTGTGCTCAAACTGTTGTGTTACAGAAAACAAGGATGTTTAGTATTTTAGCACAAAGTGGGAGGACTTTGTTGTGATGGTAAACTTAAGGAGCGAGGTCATGCTCTGTGCCAGATCATATCGAATTGTGAATCATATCAATTAACTAAAGCAGCAGAGAACAAAGAAAACAAGCCATAGTTTTGACTTAGCTAAGATGGCTTCTGTCCTGCATTGTTTGACCACTCTTGTCTCTTCTTACCATGTTTTTTTCCTCTGGCACTGTCCTTTATTTGCCTCAGATCCTGACAATAGTTTTTCCAGGCATTTCAGCCACCTGTGGGAGGAAAGCGAAGGGCTAAAATAAATAACACAACTTGAAGCAAACTACATAGTGGAGCACTTTGTGTTTAGGTGTGCTTGTATATGTTTAAACAAAAGTTTTTGCATCCATCAATTTTGCCTTTTGTGCATACTGCACTTTTGGGGCGACTCCTACGCAGTGGTTTATAAATGAGCCCCCTGATTACTCAGACCACATTCAGAGGTCATCTGCGATGCATGTGGCCACATTCTTTCGCTGTCTGAATGCAAATGCATCCATGTGATGGACCGCCTACTCGGTCTGACCCGCTACAGTTTCACAACGTACCAAAAGTATTCTCTCAGTGTCCATATGTTGATTTGTTTGGGTCCACCAAATATAACACAGTTCTCTCCCTATATGTTAATCTCAGTTATACAAATTGTTGTAACGCTTTCCACAGACAGGAACATCTGCCAAAGTAATCAAAACCACCTCTGATGTCCACAAACCTGTACACACACTTACAAGGAGAAAACTGTGATAACACGATGACCTTTTAGATAGCAATATTGAGTATTTTTACATATGTAGTCTGACTGGGAGCCTCAATGACATTTATTCTATGTTCCATCCTGTAAATGCTGTTTAATTTAAGTGTGTCTATTCTTTTCAGAGTTTGGATTTGTTTGAGGGCTTCAGGATAGATTTGTGTTTAGATAAATCCAGGTTCGTGACAAATGTGTATGGCTTTCAGCCTCCCCTTATTAAAATCATCACTTATGTCGTTGGGACCTTTGATCCCCACCAACGCTTTCCAGAATGCTGGGAAAGAATGTCTGAAGTGGGGTGGGGGGAGTCAGAATGAAGAGCCTTGTTGTGGGATTCAGACTCTCTGTCTGTTTGGGTTCTCCATTGCATCTATTCAACCCACACAATTTCCACTGAAAGGCATTTCTTTCCTCTGGAACATGATCTGCATTTTCTCCAAGTTTTTACGGTATCAGTGTGTGTGTGTGTGCTCTTGTTTTTTTTTAGTCCTTTTATAATTTTAAATAGCTTCTAGATATGATAGTTGATAGATGAGCTATACTAACACTCATAGCAAATGATTTTTACTTTTTCCTTTCATGTATCTTTTTTCATGGTTAAATCTCTTTCAGTTCTAGTGATGCAATCAGTAACATTTAAATTGATGCCCCACATGTTAACAACGGTAAACCTGGCTGAAGACAATCAACCCATGCTTGGTGGCAGTCTGGCCTGCCTACTATTTTAAAGTTACTTTAAAAACTTTCAGAACTGACTTCTTACTTTGGATTCAACCCAAGTACAAAGAGCCATTACCAAAATCAACAAAAGCTAGAATCAAAACCTTTACCGGACAAACTGCGAAGCTGGTGACAAAAATGGTTCCACTGCTTGGTTTTTCTGACAGCTTTGTAGATGTGCCCTCACATTTCTCAGATCCAGACGCCCACCCACCAAAATGGTGCTTCACTGTCAGTTACAGTCAGGTGGTTATATTTATGGAAATGCCTCATTATAGGCTGGTGGAGGGTCTTACAAGTCTCCATAACACCCACCGCCCTGTCCCCGCAGCATCACATATCTCCCACTGTGATCCATGTGCGAATCAGATGGCTTTACAGAGTGTTGATATAGCGGCCTGTCAAGTGCACACGAGCTGTCCCAGATACAGGCACAGCCACTTATACCACAATAGGCTGTTGACCATTTTAACTTTCAGTTCTGCGAATCCAGACGACAAAAGACACGACGTCTTTTCCAGAAACAAGTCTTAGCTGCATTGCAATGTTTGGATCATTAACACTGACCACAATCTCTGAGCAAATAGTCCAGTGGTAGTTCCATAGTTTGAACAGGCTAACTGACATGCAGGGGCAGGTGGGTTCAGTCAGTATTTAATAATGAGCCCAATTAGATGATAACAATAACATGGAGAGCTGCAGACACTGTGTGATATCTGTTCAATAATTTTACATTTCAAAAGAGTTCATAGTTTCTGTGTGATTTAGCCTCAGCCACCTCTTGACAGCTGGTCCCAGCAGGCAAAACTCTCCTGTGCACTTTACACCAAACAAAACTGACTACATATCTGTTACATGCACAGATCCTTCTTTGAGTTTGAGTTATTTAGCTTTCATTCAGGGGTTGATGTTGTTTTTTTTCAGCTTTGTATTTCTGAGTCTCCATTTCAGGACTAGCTTTGAGATTTGTGGAGTTTTACAGAGGCTGGTATTAAGTATAAATTCTAGAAAATTCTCTACGTTTGCATTGTCACATAAAAAGCAGCTTCAAACACCTCATGACAGCCTTCAGTCGCCATGATGCTTATTAGCAGTGATGTAGTGTTTATACTATTTCACATCATTTGCTATTTATTCATTTGTAAAAAAAATGCTTTCAACTGTCTTTCACCAGCTCTGCTTCACATTAAATTCAAAAGCTATATTTACGAGTATGTTTTTCCCCCCCGGAGTATCTGAGTGCTGTTTCTGTTTGGGCAGTGGACCTTCACCCCTGCTGGAAACACCTACGCTGCAACTTAAACTACATCCTTTTAATTCATGATGACTCAGACTGGAGACTTATGAAACCTTTCCTTCAAAAACTATCTTTGGCTCCATCATAAACCTTGAGTCAGTGTGTCCTTGCGCCCACAGTCTCCACCTGAAGACTACAATGAGCTTTCTATTATTGCTGTGCAGGAGACTCAAAGACAGAGATAAACTAAAGGAGAGCCACAGTAAAAAAGTGGTGGTTGACAAAAGGCGATCTGTGGCTGGCTGTGAATCATCGGCCTCTCTCCATTAAGCCCACGCAGCCAAAGAGGACTATAAATAGTCATTATCATTTAGAAGCTGCTTTAAAAATGACAAAATAAAGAATCATGGTGAGCAAATGTCACGTCATACAGACATGCAGTCAGGGCCACTTCACTGCGGCTGGGCTTTATGTCACTGCGTTTATGTCTGTTGACTTCCATTTCTTGTTAATAGTCACAGACTCTCAGATAAATGTTGGTGGTGTCTAGCACCTGTCTGGAGTCAGTGTGCGAGTGATGCATGAATACAGCAACAAATAAATAGCTTATTATGGCGCTGATTTCATAATAATAATAATAAAAAACACAACTAAAATCTAAAACAATTTTAGAGTAAAAAAATGTTTCAAATAAAAGTAAAAGTATTAGGAGTATTATTAAACATCTCATTAAAACAGTATTTTCAGTTCATTTGAACCAGAACTGAACCAGAAGTGTGGCATTATTTCCAAACTTCTGCCGCTTCATAACGCAACCCAGATTCATCAAACTCAGAGAGATAGCGATGTTTCCAAACAGGTCTACACTAGGAGTGAAGTAATAACACTAAAACATAGCTTCATGAACTTTGCCAGAGACAGTGACAAATTATTGTTTTTGGGTACAATGGAATGGTTTTGATTCTAAAATTGAAATATTAGACATTGCTCATCCATCACTGGGGCCCTGGCATTAACATGGAATGGAGATTCTGAATGCATATCTTCAACCTCAACACATTTTATTGTTTTCAGATATTTGAAAATGTTTTTTATACTAAAAATTCTGGCTGTGCAGTGTTACGATATAACACACAGCTTGGACCCAAATGCACGAGGCTGAGGACAGGCTTGATGGAGAGCAAGGCTTTAATGCTTCGGAAAAAGGCAAAAATTCCCAACGGAGTTAGCAAAAACAGAAGCAAACTAAAACACTCATCACGAAAAGGCAAAACTCAAAAAGGACTCCAATGGAGTTAGCAAACACTGAAGCTAGCAAGGCAGGACTAACAGCAAAACCGAACAAGGCGAGAGAGACGTATTTAAAGGGGAAGGGTAATGGGCACCAGGTGCAAACAATCAACAATCAGGGAGGACTCAGATGAAGACAGACGTAGTGCACACAGGAAAGACATGTAACCCTTGCCAAAATAAAACAGGAAGTGACAGAAACTTAACAAACAACAACTTAACTAGCACCGCTGACGGCGGTACGTGACATGCAGCATGATTCGTGTAGTTGTCCTTCTTGCTGCTGCCCTCCCTGAAAGTTTTCCGGAGTGTGTGTACGTGTGCACTGTAATGACAGTCGTCCGTTCTTTCTTCCTCTACCCCATTATCAGTGAAGCTATAATAATATCCTATCCGAGAGCTCCCTCCTATTTCTTGCCGGTTTCGGCCGTGTCACTTCCCGTCGTCACTGTCCGCCCACAGCAGGTTGTTGGCACATCGAGGAACAGGAAGTGGGTGCTTGAGGCAGATCCAGGCTCGCTTGCCCAGCGCATCCAGCCTGCAGGTATGAGTAATACTGCTGACACAACTGAGCCACTAGAAGAGATCTAATAAGGGAGACAGTGGGAGGCAAACGCATTTCACCACAGCCCAGCACACTTCACCAACTACTGGGTGATGTACAGAAAAACAAATTCACAGGATTGTTGACTGCTCCCAAAATAGCCAGAAAAGTAATTGGGTTGGTTTGTTGTGGCAACAGGACAAGAAATAAAGATATTCCAGAGTTTCCTCTCTCCTTTCAAGATATTCTTCAACTACCTTGTTTTGGCTCTACCACTGGGTATGATCAAATCAAATCAAATCACAGAACGACTTCAACTGGCTCTGTTCAATGCAAAGGAGCAGCAGCTTGAACTTGAGCGCCCTCTAAAAACCCAAGCCCTTCAACCTCCTCGATTC
This sequence comes from Pseudorhombus dupliciocellatus, assembly GCA_016785235.1. NCBI lineage: Eukaryota > Metazoa > Chordata > Actinopteri > Pleuronectiformes > Paralichthyidae > Pseudorhombus > Pseudorhombus dupliciocellatus. The sequence continues at coordinate 304,708 of JAFBJW010000374.1, forward strand.
TTAAGCCCGAACCGAGCCTTGTTACTTTCAGATGGCTGGGTCCACAACCTGATTGTTTGGGTCCCGACCCTGACCTCATGAGCAGACTTACAATGGCTGAAATAAATGAACACGTATCATATTCAGCCATTAGCCAGTGGAGGCTAAAAATGTTGCAGACGAATGGAGTGTGTCCTTGGTCTGAATGAACCCTCGCTCGATGCCTGTGAATGTGGGGGTATGTATTTTTTATGTAGTTTTCATTGTGTTTTTTTATATGTAAAAATTGCATATTTATTATTATTCTTGCATATGTCCACCTGTTGAACACAAACATAAAAAAATCTGTATTTCTTTTATCGGTTCAAAGTTAAAGCAACACATTTCTTTTGGCAGAATCCATTCATGTGTTCCAAGGAAACAGTATCATTCTGTAGAGTCCTTGCAATTGGCTGTATATATAGCCGTGCTTTCATTTGAGAAATGAATCACCCAAACCAGAAACCTCACGTTGCAGCTCGGCTGCAGACTCACAGCAGAATCGCAAACAACTCACAGACAACCGCTGTACCTGTGGTGTCCATTTAGTCCTTTACCTCACAGATAACACCATCGGCTAATGCAGCTCTGCAACACCTTCCAACATACTCTGGCGTGTAAGAGAAAAAACTGTACTTAAATGAATCAAACAGCCATTTCTTTCATTATTGTCCCAGTACAGCTTTCAATAAAACACCTCTGAATGTGTTATTCTAACCATATCCGCCTGTACTCAGTCTTGAAAGAGGCCTCAGGCACATAAACACAGCAGCCATCCTCCTGTTAGAGTAGAGGAGGAAGTCCATTATCAAACAGCAGGGGCCACACCGGATGGCAGAGCTCTGGCTCTTGATGAAGGCTGGAGGCTCGGGAGCCGACAGAGGCTTGTAAATATTTTAGTGTGTCTAATGTTATGTTTTCCCTGGCTCTGCCCCCCCCCACCCCCAGAGGCGCTCAACACTCAACTTTGCTATTTTACTCATTTCAAAATGTCTGATTATTGATTCCTTAAGGGCAGAGGGTGCAGAGGTCAGCTGTACAATGGAGCCCATGAATAAACACTGGACCCCTGGAGCTGGTCAGACGTTCAGTGTCTGGATCAAGGACGTGCCTTCAGGGTGGATGTTTATCATCTCAGGAGACTTTAAAGGACACCAAGCACATCAATAATAAGACCAGTGCCAATGCATTAACACATTAACATGTCAAAGAATAACATTTTGCTCTTAAGTTCTCATGAACGTGTTTTGTAGGCGTGTCTCTACCCCTCAGATCCTGAGCTGTTTAGTAGCGATGGCTGTGCTGCGCCTCAGAAATGAATGGCACGTGGCCACAAGATGGATGAGTGGTTAGGGCAACGTGCCATGTGGCGGAGGGAGGTGAGCAGCGGCCTCAACAACAGCGATGATGGAACGCGGCACTGACGCTGTCAAATCAACAATAACAACAGGTACTGTGTTTTCCCCTTGTCTTATAAGTGAAGAGAGCTGCCGCACAGCAACGGTGCTATGTGAGGACAGGACAGATTTATTTCACCACAGTGAAGAGTGAATAAAGTCTTTAATTCATTGATAAACTGATCTGTAGTTGTGGAAAGCAACAATGAGACTTTATGTATGCACTACTAAATTGTAGATACAGCTGCTAAGTAATCAAGAAATGAATATATGTACAATAATGTAATGTATAAATATATATAAAAAAAATACATGCATGTATTTTATGGCTGCCTTGAGACTGGACAACGAGCCACCTCATGCCCAGAGAAGGAGAGGGCTGTGTCTTTGAATCTGAATAAATGCTGTTCAAGCGCTTTTCAGATTCGTTCACTCAGCAACTGTTGCTTTATTAGAAGAGTCCAAACTGTGAGTCAACGTTTGAAGATACGAAGAATCCAACGGCTGTATTAAGTCACAGAGCAGCTTCCTCTTTAAACACCAGTTGTGTAAGGAGGAACTAATAATAAACTTCAGCACAAACCGGTTGCTTCACAGACATGAAAACTGCCAATTACGAGGTTAAACAAGTTACTGGGAGATGCAATTAATAAAATAAAGTGATGAAACAAACATCTGATCAAAGTTTTAAAACAGAAGTGCCGTTTATTCCAGAGCTACAGCTGGTTAGGTGATTACACGCCGAGGGAGGCATGAGAGGCTCTGCTCTGTGAGGAGTTGCATGGCCATTCAGTTATTTAAAAACAAGGCAATCTTTCTGAATCGATTCTAAAACCACAGGCAACGATGGCTGATGCAACTTCATTCAGTTTGACCTTTAGCACCTCATGATACTGATTTATGGCTTTCAGTCACTGACAATGGACACACAAATAACTTGTGGATCGGAGAATAACGAAGCACATCTTTTTACATTTACATTTCCTTCTGCACCTGCACCCACTTCATACTTTCCTGCTGAATCTACATCAGACACAGTGGCTCCGAGGTTTCTACGGATAAGAAACTACCCCACCTCTGACCTGCTGTTTTCTTTCTAACCAGTGTTAAAGTGCGATGCCTGTGGGCCTCCTGTCTGTCCGACTGACACTCAGGTGAAAGTTAAGAAGAGGAAATCTGCTGAAATCAATATGCTCTTTGTGTCGATGGCTCCCTTCTTCTGCCGGAATCCAGACTTGTTAAACAACTCCAAGCATGGAGGGACTAAAACAGATTCAGCAAACTACTGATGTATTTTATGCAACCCTGGGGGTATTAAGTTGATAGTTCAGAAGAAGATCAGCTCCATCCAAAAAAGGAAAAGGAAGTAGGCTGCTGCGTGGCCTGAAATGACCTTTAAGGAACAAGTCTATAAAGGATGTGTTGTAATGGCTGTAAGTTGATCCATTCACCCAATCAAACACCTGGTTAATAGAACATGGAAAATACTGAGTGAGACACAAAGCAGCCCTCTAACACTGAAAATAAATATCAATGGAGGGGAAGTAAGTGGGCTGAGCCATCTGTTACATCAGGAGACAGCACAGGCTCAATTGCCTTTGTCTGGAACATTCACAGTCGCTGATTGAGTCTCCATAACGGTGAAAGTGAACTCTCCAACCACCACCTCCACCCACAAGTGAGTTGTGTGTACAGTTGTCTCACTGAAACGTGTCCTCTGGTGACACTGTGGGAGGAAGATTGGAAACGCAGGAGGAGCGGCACTGCTGTGACAACGGACCATGAGGAAAAGGACAGTCCAACTGGTGCTGGTTACATGTGCTGTTGTCATGCCGCCTCATAATTGCACCAGTGATTACCATGAATATGGATATTGGATCCAAAGGGGTGAGCACAGGATATTCCTAAAGCTTGTTTCCAAAAATAAATAAATAAATAATCTATCTATCTATCTATCTATCTCTCTCTCTCTCTCTATATATATATATATATATATACAGTAAATTATATGGTATTGTAGATCCCTGTTGAGCACAACAATTAAAAACATAAAAAAAATATTATTGTTAATATCCACCACATGAGTGCCTTTTAAAGAAAGTAAAAGTGGACACATGCACAGAAAGGCAGACAGCCCTGGAGTTGACCACCACCTGCCCGGCCCTGACCCCCTCCTCTCCTGTTTTGCAATGCAGGAGAAGTGTCAAATCTCCTTGACCCCTCATTCAACTCAGTCAGAAAGATCCTGAGGGGTTAGGTGGATAGGATGGCGGGCGAGCCGACGCACTGACAGGCTATCAGAGTTCAGTTTACATGGTGGTTTCCGTCTGGTGCAGGTAGAGTGGAGTTAATGTCAGCCACGTTAGCCTGCTGTCACCGCCTTTGTTTTATATAAGAGCGAAAAGACGACAGGGAAGTGAACTGCCTGTAGTCACTCTCCAGAGGCTGTTGGTCTTAGCCTCACAGTCCACACCAAATGAATGTGTTCGCTGTCAAAAAGATGACCAGCTTGTTTCTACAATAACAGATTTCACTTTCAGTGTTTTTCCCAAGCTAAAGGGTTATGAAATCATACACAATTTGTTTTTAAATAAGAACAAATGTGCTAGTTCCCAGAAAGACAAGGCAGCAATGAAGTAATTTTACATATTGATCTTTTTAGAGGACCCCCCTGAGATGTTATTGGTCCGTGCCATTGCATGATGTCATTATGGGGCACGTGTCTTGTGTTGTGAGTGTGATCTTCGACAGTGAAAGAGCCCAAAGTGTAAGTGTGAATACAGCAGGAAGTGGGGGTTATGTGTTGCTTTGTTTTGGCTTGGCTTTTTTTTTGTTAGAGCAGCATGAGGCCACCACCGACAGGCCATCCTTTTCCAGGAAGACAAAGTATCCAGTTGGTGGGTTCGTCCCTCAGTGGGAGGTGCAGGCCTGCAGGCCATCATTCCAATCCAGAGGGGAAGCGTCCAAACTTTTCTCTTTCTGTAGGCCTGACCTTACAAGTTCACAACAAGTGTTTGTAACAATGTGTTTTCCATGCTGTTGAGATACGTTGAATTAGAAAAGGCTGAAACTTTCGGAATCATCATCATTGATAGAAAACGCAGAATTGTTAATTATCCTAAATAATAGTTTAAATGGTCAAAAATTACTGTTTGATACAAGTAATACGCAGCAAGTTTTATTCAAAATATACAGGAATGGGGTTGGTAAACATACAGCAAATATATTACAGTGAATGTGTGAAACACGATGAAAAACAATTCTTACCAACCAGGACTGTGTCTACCTGCCACACTCTAATCTGCACCACCACGGTTTCATAATGAACCAAGACAACATGTGAACATTTCTCAAAAACAATCAACGATATCTCTCACTTGGTGTTTTGCTCTTTTGCTCCATTGTATAAAAACATCATGTCTGGTTCTGTGGTGTAATAACACTTCTGAGTGTGTGGGTCTTGTTTCCAGTTCATTTGAGTCGAGGACAGCAGGGTAGAAAAGAAAGCGGGATAACACCTGTTCAAGTAATCCCGGACAACACCCACAGCTTCCTAGAAATGCTAAATTATCATCCCATACTTTCCTCTCTTTTTCCACTCTTCTCGTCCTCTGCCCACCCGCCCGCCCTGCTCAGCCCCAGATAATAGAGAGCTGAGAGCGACAGCTGCACTTTAACTGCCCCAGGAGGGGGCATCGATGGAGGCGGGGCCATTGGAGAAAGGGGCAATGAAAAGGAAATAGGCACTGAAAATAAATTCTTTCCAAACGAAGAGGAGGGGGACAACGTGTGGGTAAAAAGGTCAGCGAGGTCGCACCTCACCTGCGAAGTGACCCCGCCCTAAGAGGGAGACGTGACAAGAGCAGGATAACATTTAATTACAGGGCGTGGGGGTGTGACCCTGACAGGGGTATGTCAAAGCATTTTACTTTGACCCGAGACAATTAAAACTAGTCACACATCTTAAATGAAATCAAGCGACTACTTGAATGGCATTTGTCAAAGAATAGTTGATTGTGAACTGTGATTTTATTTGATGTGTTCTTGATTGGGTATTCAGCTGCTTCACCACAGGTTTCTCTCTCAATCCTACATGCGGAACCTTTTCTCATTGTAAAACTATAATTATAGTATAATGAGTGCTGCAAAATAGAGTAAACCATTCAGCAGAATAAAATGGCAACAGCGTCTTCTTCATTATTCAAATTTAGTACAACAACAATAGAGTAAGTAGTGTCAGTACTTGACAACTTTTCCCAGTTAGTTGCTCTGATCTCAGCCGCCATTGGGTCCCACAGAGGTTGTACATCTTTAAAAAAAACGAAGAAAATTTTAATTTGTCTTGGCGACGTCATCATTTGCTAAATCAGTTAGATATAAGATTTATTTTAGAAAGTCAAGAGAAGGTGCAGGTGTTAACAAACATGTCTGAGTGAGATCCCCAAGAGTGGGAAGGTTTTGATGCTTCTGACTTCAGATCATTTTATTTTTGCAACTATGATTTTTTTTTTTTTTTTTTATTTAATTCGGGGAAGACACAAGCAAGTCATGGTTGTAGGAATTATGTATTCCCCCTCAAACTACCCACTGAGAACCCTGCATCAGTGAGCATGCTGCACTCTGTATAACCCTACTTCCAGGCTCGCCACAGGCCCTCGATCTGCACAAAGGCCTGATGGGGCCCCAAAGGGGGGCGTGGTACTGGAGAATGGATGAAAGCGAGGAGGAAGGAAAAGCGGGGTAACAGACGAGAGCCCCCAACCTCCAGTGAAAGGCCGATTTCATGCTGTCTGAGGAGCAGAGGGGACAGAGCAAGGAACGCTTTGAATCTGCAAACGTGTGAATGTGTTCTTCCATGTTGTGTGTGTTTGTGTAACTCTGGGTGTGTGGGAGGGACTGGAAGTGTTGGACTGAGACACTGGAAGGTGTCAAATGTTTTTGTAAGAGGCAGAGGAGGGATTAGCAGCAGCACAATACAGGGCACTAATTCCGTCCCCCTCCATCTTAACCTTCTCTGCAACCTGACCAGGTTTTCCTTTCTCTTCCTGCTTTTTTGAATTTATCCTGAAAGAAAATGAAAAATCGCATTCTGCGAGGAAATGAGTTAGATGGGAGCAGCTCATCAGAAAGTATAGGGAGAAAATGAAAAGACTGCGTTGTTTAGCCACAACAAATCGAGTGTTAAATGCTGACTGCTGTTAAGAATTTTTGACTGTAGTTTTGTCATGTGAATGGCAACGCTTGTGGTTGTCTCTCAGGATATTTGACCAAGACAAATCTAACAGCTGAGACAGACTGGTTGTTTAGTTCCCTAAATCCACATTTGAGCCCATTCACTGTAGCTTCCTCTGGAAGGATGACTTTTGTAGATAAGATAATCATATATAGGTTTTCTAAAGTAAGTTCACACACACCTCTATAGTGTATCTGTAGTTTGAGGTGCACCCAAGCCCTCAGAGGGAACATTGGCCCGCTGGGAAGGTCAGAGGATACCAAATAAGCGTTTGAGTGCAACAATCTCTTCTTAAAGGAGATGCTGAGACCATAGACACACGTGTTTGCGAAGAGCAAACACATTTGAATCAATTGAGAGTTACCTCGCAACAGCCTTCCTGGTGTTTTGACTTGAGCCAAACCCACAATGTTAACACAGACACATTGGAAGTAGGTGTATTTATGTCAAATTAAGTATAATTATACTTATATTATATTATATTATATTAAGTATAAATAATGTACATGTTCTCTTGTGCAAAAGAAATTAGCATGTCACATTCATTTCTATGACGCAGCAGCATGGGTGTGCTGTGAGCTGTTGCATTGCTAATTTCTTTCTAACAGGGTAGTAAAAAAAAAAAAAAGGAAAAACATGTTTCTTCACTGAAGAGAAAGAGACACGCATAGTAGTCAACAGCAGTTTAACATAGCTTCGATAATACGACCCTGGAAAAGGTTGGGAACTGCATCATGCAGTTTGAAAGTGTAAACTTGCACACTCTCAGCCCCTTTGCGGCAACTCCCCGCAGGCCTTGTGTAAGTCGGTAACAGGAGTGCTGATGAGAGGACCAGCAAATGGTGTGGAAATGTGTCTCCTCCCAGTATGAGAGAAAAGAAATAAAGGGAGGTGGTGGGGTTAAAGATTAAGGCCATCCTGCAGGCTGTGAAGCGACGTTTTTCCTGTGGTGCATTCATGACCCCACTGGTGGGGTCAACAGGGGTCACCCCGGGGTGAGGAGGTCACCTGTTGAGTTGACAGAGAGAAAGCGTTGGACAGGAGCGATGGGCAGATAAAGAGTGGCGGCTGCTCTGTCGTGGCTCAGAGGAGCTGAATGCTGTCTGGTTTATTTAAGTTTATGTGACAAGGTTATAAATGTTCCCTCTATGTGCGGTTTGAGTAAATAGTGTCCCAATGGCACAAGGACACGCATACTGAAATAAAGGAGGTGCTGAGACTGGTCTGAAGAAAAACAAATAGATCAGGAATGCATATGTCCATGTTACGTCCAGGGAACTGTGTCTCTTCCATTACTGCATCATTATCAAAAGCTGAGATTTGTATACTTCACAAATACATTGTGAAAGGCTAAGATAAGGCCTCACTATAACTGTTTTACCGACACACTTGGAGTGACTCTATTTGAGAATTTAAATGTACAATGTCAGTTGCTGGGGACCTTCTCCAGAGTTTCTCCTGCCAGCGGTAAACAAACTGGATAGTGTCCTAATGAACTCATGGGTCACAACAGCAGGGGATGCTCCCGAAGATTCACCGTGAGTGAGTGGGTGTATTGATGTGCAACATGTGAAAGCTAAGGAACAGCCAAACGAATACAATTATCTCCAGATGACAAAGCGAAGCGTCAATTTGGAAAGACAATGAGTCCTGAGAGATACTGGCCGGCACATACGTTATTCATGATGTCCAGCCTCTGCCTGGTGCACCACCCCTTCATCACACCTCCCCTTCCAGGCCCTTTTTGTAAATGTTGCAAGTCAAGTAGAGAAGCTGACATACACATAGGGGAACAGAGCACTGAAGGTCTCTGAATCTCAGCCAAAGCAGGAGTATCTGAATGGTCTCTGGCACTGAAGAATAATTTGCATGCACTCCCACATTGTCACATGTGAGGCGACTCTTTATGCCTCACTCTGAATGCCTTTGTCATCGGAACAAAACAAGACTTTGACTCAGGTGTCGACAGTGTGTTCACGTCCCCTGTCAGTTGATGCTTGGCCAACACGAGGCTTCAGTTCTTTGGAATGACAGGGACTTTAAAAAGAAATTTACAGTATGGATATTGCACATTCTAAAATTCAAAGGAGACCATGGTACAGGGAAATCAGAGTCAAGTGTCATTTGTGCTCAGTTTTCAGTGTACATCTGCGATGCGATGACCCGGCTGTGACCCCCAAGGGGCAGGAAACAGCGTGGAGCCACAAGACGGACGGCGCCATAACCAAATCACAAGCTCAACATTGACGTGTGATGTAGCACGCTTGTGCGACAGATGCACAACAGTCAACCTGTGTACGCATGCCTGTGCTAAGACTCTCCCACAACTCACACATTATCTACTTCAATTAGAGGAATTTATATAAATATTCCATATATTGGAATGATCCTTTTCATTATTTTATTATTTAAATCTACTGGGTGGGTGTATTCATCTGAGTTGTCTTGAGCCTTGGCTTGCAGCCACAGGGCACTGACCACATCAGTATTATCTCACAATATATTCCTTCTTTGTCAAATTGAGTCATAGATAAGAGTCACACCCGTTGTATATCTGTGCCAGTGTTCTGTACTTTACACCTTTGAAAGCACCCTCAAAGCATCTTACACAATGTTTCTTATCAGTCAATAGGTGTGCATTGCATACAAAGACTGCTGGAGCAGCAGCAGCAGCCGCGGCGGCGGCACACCGTCAGGGGCAAACTGGGACCGCGCTGACCTCAACTTGATCCTGTTGTCTGGAGTTACAACAAACCAGAGGAATAATGAGGGATAAAACCTTTGTTGTTGTTTTTTCACTGGCACCCTCAAGAGGAAGTCACTAAACGAGGGCGAGGGGAAGGGAGCAGTAAAAGCCAGAGGCTATCTGGCTGTTTACTGCCCCTCACATAAAAACAAGAAAGGGAGCAGCAGTATATTAGATACCAGAGTGGTAGGCTAATGCTTTCCGATCTGAAAACAGATGTCCCTCCTGTGTAGCTGGTGCATTCCTGCTCTGTGCGCTTAATTGGTGACTGCACACCTGAAAACCTTGGTTCTATGGTCTTGGTGTTTTAAAAAAATGGTCTAAGGGTGGCGAGGGGCCATAGTTTTTGAACAACTCACGATGGCTGTGAACGGTCCACCAAAGGGCACGTGTAAAACAAACATTACGATTGGTGCTGATAAAGTTGTGATAACGGCGTCTCATTGCGAACGTCAGAGAGGTCCACTGAGTAGCTTGGCTTAAAAACAGCAACAGCACCATGCAAAGGAACTTGACACTTTATTGTGTGCTGTTTTTTTTTTTAAATCTACACAATGCGGCATGATAACTATTAGTAGTTGAATACTTCTATCACATTTCTCTGCAAGCCATCGGCTAGTTAATGTTAATGTGGAGGTGTGTTCTTTACAAACTTCGTGCTTTTATTGTTCTTTTTGCCAGACTTAATGAGCCAGTGAGGGGTGTGGGGGAAATAAGGTTTGGGGATATTTCAGGTTAATAAAAGCAAACGGCCGACAGCTAATTACAGAAAAGGGGATGCAGGGAGTGGGGTAATGGGGTGCTGTTCAGGAAGTGCCACAGCTATGATTGCACACTGTTCCCTCTCTGATTACGGCGGCAGCGGTGGGCTGGTACTGAAGTAGTAGCTGTGGCACAGCAGATGGGAGACTGGCTAATGGAGGAGAGCAGCGGGGGAAGAAATCAAAAGGGCTGATGAGGAATGCGACGTATTGCGGTGAACAGGCTGCAGTGAGAGGAGGGAGGCAGGCTCCACCCAGGGCTTTTTATGGCCAAACAAGAACGTTTCTGTAATTGGGCTTGTTTAGTCTGGTGTGATAACAAGGAACATTTGCATGGCCCTGTTGGGGCGAGGTCTGTTTGATGTTACGTCTGGTTCAGAAAACGTAAGGAGGTCAGGTTGCAAGATAATATATGCCTTCATGAATGCACAAGTCGGCTATTTTGTGTAATCAGTCACACTGTACTTGAAAGACCCTTCCAGTAATTCTTCCTCCCATATTGTTAAGTCTTCATGCTGACTTAAGTCAATAAAATATACTTTTACCCATGCACTAGGAGCAACTTGGAGGTTTAATGACTTCCTCATGGAGGCACAGGGGATCAAAACTCAATCTCCAATGCAAATATGTCAGGTACTGGGAACCTGTATATTCATGCAACAGCCAATCAGCAGTGTTGTAGTGAAGAAGAAATGTCCCTTAACTGGGATATGTTTGTTGGTGTGAAACAGGCTGGTTTGAACATTTCTTTGGAACATATTTGACACTCGGAACAGTCCATAATTGCCTGGTTCTTGGTTCCACTTGTTTCAACCAAGATCTGCTAAAGCACACAGAAGGACAGGCTCAGATGGGCCATGGACCAAACATGCTTTGTGTCAACATTTCACACTGCTGGTGGGAGTGGTTTGTTGGTGATTGGAATGTGTCTATCGATTCCAATCAGTCATTGTTACCAACTATGCACAAGCCACTCAGGCAACAGTTTTAAAACATGTTATTCAAGTAAACTCAGACACATGTTATAGGTTAAAGGTCAATTTTGGGGACATCAATTTCCTATTCTACACACACAGACACACACACATTGCCCCATCTTTCCAAAAATGTCCTCATGCTTCATGCTCACATAGGCCTCTGTACAGGACGGCATGACACAGCCTCAGGAATAACCTAAGCAGGATAGTTGCTTAGGTAATGGTCCTCTGAGAGATGCAGGCATTCTCCCTTGAGCTCCTCCTGCATTATTGAAAGGCCAGTTCATTCATGTCAACAGGAACTTCCTGCCTGCCTGAGCAAGTGTAAGGGATACACATAAGGGCCTGTCCGCCTGCTCACTCAGTAACCGGAGAACGGCAAGGCCTGGCTCAGTGGAGCCACAACATCCGCCTCGCCGGGTGGACCTGGTGGGTGTAGGCAGCTTGTGTAACCCACCGTGACCTGACACCGATGGCAACAACAATAGCGTTTGAATTTTTCTCTGAAACTGATCAGGAGGCTCAGAAAAAACTGTTCATGGGGATTTTCATGGGGATTTTCCGGGAGTTTGTGAATGGATAGTCGCCACGGTTAAACCATAAGTATTTTCACATTACTTCATGTTTTCCACATGCTGATATATTTGTGGCCACTCCCACACTGTTGACAATGTTCTATTTAGTTACTATTTCAAACAAATATGTCGCACAGCATCTACTTACTCAACGCGTCCTTGTCCTGCCCTGCTCTCAAACACACACACACACGCACACTGGGTGGTGAAGGCTACGTTAAGCTACATTTAGTGGTCAAGTGGACACAGTAGGTGTATTCATGACACACTTTAATTCTATGTGCAAACAAATGATCTTGGCGCTGAACACTTAGAATTGCACCATCAGCAATGACAACTGCTGTGAACAAGGTCTTGCTGCCCATTAGCTTATATTCAGAGCTGTGGAACTTATAATGTTTCTCTCTGAAAAGATGAAATCTGGAATTAAATCTAAAATAATATGAGAATTAAGTGGTGATATCACAAAATCACCTTGCCTGAGTAAAAAGGAGGAGGAGCATCCTATTAAGTTATACCTACTTAAAATACTGCTCATTAGTAAAGCAGGACTTTATAAAGACAGAATGAGAAACTGTCTGATCGGAAGAAAATGCCACACAGATTTTCATGAACAAGGAAATGTCGGCAAGTGGCCTGTGAGGCTGTCACTGGCTACATGTGCGTGCTATCTGATTCCTGCCTTCAGCCAGCACTGACATGAGATGTTGTCAGCTTGTGCTCGATCACAAACATCTCCATGTTTATCACTGAGCTTGTGGTGTGTTAGATTTCTCCTCAGCACACCACTCCCTGCTCGGGCTGCCTGCCCTCAGAGGATATCATGAGGTGCAGTGTGGAAGCCAAATTTAACCACAACGGTTCACATGATCGCTCAACAAACGCTGCCATTCAGGAGGGGACATCACTAAAGCAAAGCATGTTTCCCTGTGCATGTGTTTCCCATGTTGTACATTGTTATGAATGTTTTTTGAAATAAACAGAGGCTGCAACACTGGTGCTTCTGTGCAGCGTCCCCTGCTCCAGTGAAGGTTGCGTTGTTCTCCTCTTTGCTTATATGACGGTATCAAACCTGCTCATTCTGACAGTCGCAAAGATATATGTCCAGCATATAACCAGAGGATTTTAAATGTTGGTACAACTTTCACTGTTCCATGCAACCTTTCCTGTTTCCCAGAGTTCTGTCTTCAAAGACAGCCTATTTTTCCCAATTACTGCTAACTGTTCTTTTGCTTTAACATTTTACAGCAAACACTCATACAACAAAGTGGTCATTTTTGGAAACCCTTGTTCCATTTTGCATGTGGTGTTGTTTTTGACAGAATAACTGAAAAAAACCAAACATTTTTCTAAATGAATTTTTCCTTTGTAATTGCTTTGCAGATATTGCCAGTCTCTATGATAACGCACAGTTCGTCTGGCCTGTCCGAGGAACTGTGCTGCACAAAGTGATTTGAAAGGTGTTCCTCGTGGGCCGCCATCAAGCTTTATTTACATGACCCCTGAGCCTGGGGTCGCATGCTTGGCCCTTTAAGGCAGAACAGCCTTCATTTCAAGAGGGCCACTTGTGGAATTCCCAGCGGACCATTCATGTTGTAAAAATTCCTGCGTATCCTGGTAAACACAGAGGTTTGACCTCATCCAACAGGAAGTTCAAAAGGTCATCAGGGATTTGGTGGGTGGCATCTTATCTCTCGCTCCCTCACTCACTCACTCACTCACTCACAGCATCAAATGGATGTGATGTGATAAAATGTGCAAAAACGAATTTTGTGCAATCCACAAATCCTTCCGTCAGTCATATTAAGTCATTCATGGGTATGAATTATTCACTCTTGAGAACAATCAGGAAATTCATTGTTAAAAATGTATTGTTCAGCAGCAGAGGGAAGTGGCTGCTGCAGCTCATGACTGTGGTCACTAACAGGCTCCTTCCTCTACACTGAGAGAACTCTCCTTCACCCTGCAGCATGAAACAAAGACATCTGAGAACAATTTTCTCGTTACAAACCTGAGAGCCTTTGTCCACAATTTAATTTCACAGTGCAGTGGTGGATCTAAGTATTGTGGCCATAAAGGGGGTCATGATTTACTGTTTACTCCATAGCTTTGAGCCAAACCACACATCGTAGAATGTACTTTGAAAAGTGTCCCTTGTTCAAGCACATGGTTTACCAGTAAATACAAATACACATAAAAATGCGAAACAAATATTCACATTGATTGGTTGTATGGTCATTAAGAGACTAGGAAAGTAAAAATAAAATGACTGACAGGATAGGGGAATTTCAGATTTCTGTCAGGGCCACTGGCCCCCTGGGCCAACCCCTGGATCTGCCCCTGACAGCCCTGTGTGTCAGTTCTACCCGAGACCAGCGTAAGGAAAGAGGTCACTTACTTATAAAATGTTGTCTACTCTACTGTACTTCTAGACTGTCTTCACTGACCTATTTTAACCTTTCTTCAGGCGCTAGAATGATCTAAGCCTGCAAAAGTCTAACATCTGATTCATCATGGCGTCACTGCTCAGCGGAAACAGAGGCTTGCGAGGGACTGAAATATTGATGCTGTGAAAAGAGGCGTGAGTTCCCAGATTTGCCTCCTGCACTCTGCTACAAGCCAGGGAAATGATGCCTCCTCTACAGTGCCCTTACGTAATTTGTTGATTCAATGCTAAAATGTTACTTTTTTTTTTTTACCAAGAACCCTAATGTGGGTACACACAATAAAATGTCTTATGGTATTAACAGCAATGCAGCCAACACATTTTTTAATTTTTATTTTAAAGTTTTTTTTTTTTACTTAAAAAACTATTTTCTATTTTCCTTTACAGGTTCAACTAAAGTGGAACGGTAACTTTGGGTCAAAGGTGATGGGGAAACACAAGGAATAAGTATTCCAAAATTAATGGAATTCTGCAGTAATTGGTAGGAAGAAGGTTAGTTAAATGTTTGACGACTCAAAGAATCTGTTTTTTTTAGAACCTGACTGAAGCAAGTAAATCCGTTTGCTAACTAACCAACTCAACTAATGACACCATGTGGCTGCAGCCTGCAACTGTTTCGTTGCTCAATCAGCCTCAGGTGAGTGACACCATGGATCCAAGGGGCAATTCTACTCTTTTACAGAAAAAAAATGTTATTTTAAAACATAAAACATGGATGGGAACAAATGGATTCTTTCACAGACATCACTGGAATAAGACTATAATATATTATTAAAGACTTCCTAGAAGATGAAGAGTTGTTTAATACATTCAATGAGCCAGAGTGGTTTCCACAGAAGAGTTAATGCCAACAGGATGTGCATTCTCTCTCAATGTGCGTGTCTAGAATGACTGTAGATGTGTGTGTGTGTGTGTGTGTATACTCACCCGCAGCCCCACTTGTCATTGGCTGTGTCAGGGTGAACACTGTTGGGGTTAGGTTTAGGAATTTTCTTCTGATTGATCAAGGCTGGAGTCTGGCATTGTGTAATGCTCTGTGCCGATAATGCTCTCACTAAGATAGATGTACAAAAATGGGTTAGTTGGACTAGCGCTTCAAAATGACTCATGAAAGGCTGCAGGTCTGATGTTTAGACTCCCTGCAGTGCTTTTCACACAAAGTCCACACAGTTCCACGATGACTCATAAGTAATGCCATGCCACGGCTCCCTCAGCTGTCATACGTGTTACCTTGTATAAATATGGGGCATAGGAATTTGACAGAGAGTAGAGTTGAACCCTGAATGATGCAGATGTGAACGCGTCTGAGCAGAGGACCTCCTGCTGTGTCGTGCATGCATGAAAAATAAGATGCGGGCAAACAAACTGTATGGAATTGTATGGATTTTAACTGTCATTCTTGTCTTACAACTATATTTAGTTGGATATTCTATAATGCACATGTGGGGGGGTTCTGTTTTCCCATCCCGCTCAGAATTTCCATTGTTTCGTCCTTGCTTTGATTCATAAGAACTAAATGCATAGTTTAGTTTGTTGGCGGCAGGCCTTTGAGCTCGCTACAGACAACCAGATGACTTGAGCCTTTGGTGTGGCATGAAACTCATGCAGAAGGAGTGGGTGGAGGGGGTTTTTTTTTTTTGGACGCCTTGTCTGTACCACAAACTGTTGCAAAGTTGGTGAAGCCAGTGTGAATAACCATCAAAGACACGCTCCTGCATGTGTCATGGTCGGAACACACTGGCAGCATGTGTGCGCGCAGACACAGCAATGCTCGTTCACAACAGAAAATATGTCGGGTTGTGTGTGGGCTGAATGCAATATATTTGAATAATATATTACACTCAGTACAGTAATCACCGAGGCCAAAAAATCCCTTTATAACTGTCAAGCAGTGCAACAAGCACTGAGAAGCTGTATAGAAAGCAATTCTTGGAATATTTCTGGTTAATCATTTCAGTGGAATAAATAATATTGCGAAGAAATTGATACTTTGGTCAAATGCTCAAATGCTTGATATAATTCATTTGTTTCCAAAAACCTGATTCTTTACTTTTCTTTTAAAAAATGTTGTGCAACATTTGTTTGCAGAATGCTGATGAAGAATTCATGGTTCCGTCCGCCCCAAGCTGTGGGTTCAGGATGAACGGCTGTGTAATGGTTCTAAATATGCAGCCATGATTTCATCAAAGTCCATGTAAGACTGAAGAATGAGCATGAGCGTGGAATTATGGATGAGCCTTGGTGTGCTGTTCGAGGCTGTGCTTTTATTTATTTACTTTTTACTCATGTTTTAGAGGTTTAAGAATGTGTGTGCACTTGTTAGTGTGAAGCACAGTTGGTAGGAAGGTTATTTAGTATTTATTAGGTGCGTTTGCTAAAGTCATTGCAATCCTATACAATGAACATGTGGTCTAAACTGTACAGGTGAGGGGTGATGCAATCACACACAGAAATTTAAAGTCATAGTAAATACGATTCGGGCAAGACAGAAAGACAGAGGAAGAAATAACTACACATCAGCTAGGTGAGAGAACAAGTGTGTGTTTGCTTCTGTGAAAACTGAATTCCTCACCCTCGGAGGTGCGAGATGGAGGTGTGATGGTTTATTATTAGTCTTCCTTGTCATCTGTCCTGGCACACGTTTTTCTCATGGCAAGCTTTCTGAAACGGAGATATCACCTGCGTGCCTGTCTCTTCAACCGTATACGTGACTTTTAGTGAGAGGTCATGAAATTGTGGAGGTGGGTAAAGTATAACAGAGTTATATACCATAAAATTGTGTGTGAGTCTGGAGACACTAATCTTGAGCAGACCTTATTACAGATTGAAGAAGTTCTTATTTTTTCAGGTGACTGAAGCTTTGGTGGGCAAACTGTGCAGATTGTTTCATCAGATTTACGGGAAAGCCTTCGGTTCTTGTGCCGGCAGCACATGAAGTGTAAAGACAAACACTTCCCCCTCTCAGAGCACTTTCAAGGCACAGACGAACCACATCAGAGCACCTTCTGCTGCCAGCTCGGCTTCCTAGCAAACAGTCCGGGTCAGGGCCAGGAGCAGCATCACATGTGTACCAACACCTGGCTGCTATGTTTAGCTGGCAGTCAGTGTGCGGACTGTGATACAGCGTGAGTCTGGTTCAGCTGTTCTGTTATTCAGCACAGATCTTAGATCGATCTATAAAATGCACCAGCATACATATTGAGTAGTGGTTTAATGGCCTCTCAGACTTCTGGTGCAGACATGTTTTTTCTTAATTTAAAAACAATTTTGTTTGTTTCTAACTAAAATTTCAATATACTGGCTAGTTTGTACCAACTGAGTCAATCTTATGTGAATGGACAAAGACCAATTATCAGGGATAAGGAGATAAACATAGACTGCAAGGGTGGAAGAAGAAAAGCCTCAGATCAAAAGGAAGTGGAGGACGGGAGGAGACACTCTTCAGAAAGCATCACAATTGTGTTGGGGGAGAGAGAGGAATGGAGGGGAGCTTGGTTGAGGGGGAGCTTTCTGATTCATCAACTCCCATAGGCTACTATTTTTGGTTGGATGGATCGAGAAAATCCATGAGGGATGTCCGGATACAAGTCTGACGTAAACAGGGATGACCATGTTTGGATGGGTGATGGAGTCGCGGGGGCACATGAAGGCTCTCTCCACCAAAAAAAGAGAATATACTGCATAGAGAAAGCTCCAGGAATTGCCCTCAGCCCACACACCCTGAAATAAACTAAGACGTACTTATCCAGTGACGTGCTTTCGGAATGTTAGCGCATGTAGACCTTTTCAAATCAACCTGAATATGAGAATATGTCTCCATCCAGTTTTAACAGAAATATTATTTTGATAGTACGACATTTTTGTTGCACCTGACACTGATTTAAAAGACATCCCACTTGAAATTCTGCAACTTATTAAGAAGTTGCCGATCTGATCCTGCTTATACATACATACAGGTTATACATACACTATATATATATATACATATATACTGAGGTGGGTTTATGACCTTTAATGTCACGTTAATATTTGCCATACATGTCAAAATGGCTGTCACGTAGATCAGAGCAAAACCTTTGTCACCTACGTCAAAGTGAGTCCACCACCCACCAGTCTGACTTTGTATTTTGGTTTCTGTATGAAGTAATAAACAGCTTTGTGTGTCTTTCAGACTCAATATAAAGAAGGGTATGGGGGGAGGCTTACAAAACATTTTGTGGGCGCCAAGTAATAGGAAGGATTCTCAGTTATGCAAGATGTTAGTCATCAAGCCATGATTCATCTCTTGGTTGACTTTATTTTTTGTTCACTCCCCCCAACCTTAAACTCCTTTCCTGTTCAATATTATTCTGCAATGGGGGGAGTGCACCAGCATCTTACTTTTCACTGCAGATGGAGAATAATAACACTGGGTGGAGCAAGTTGCTGGAGGAGCAATGTCCAGATATAGACACCAGAGTCCTGGTAAGCAAAACTCCTCTTTGGCTGACGACGTCAGTATGTCCCAAAGGTCTCAGAGTTTATGTGGTTCACCAATAGAGATTCTTGGAAAACATCTTGTTTAAACTGAACAAATGTGTTTGGTGTGCCTAGATTACTCATCACTAAACAACCGTGTGAGAAGATCCAAGTCTGCTCTTGCCTATTATTATTATTTTTTTATTGTCCACTCACCCCAACTTGTGGCTCCTGACTGGGGAAAATAATGCAATTGAAAGTGCCACCCATTATTATTATTATTATTTTTGTGCAAAGAGCAAGGCTCCACTTTTTCAGTGCTCTAATCCTTCCATCTCGCACCATGCTACCATTTCCAAACACCATCAACATCGCACTAAAAAAAAAATTCTGTTCTGATAACGATGTGGCTGAGGGCTATTTCAGTTTTCCTCCATCTGCTCCCTCCTCCCTCCTTCACCTGACCCCCCCCCCCTCGCTTATGTAAGAGTGGGATAACGGTGGTCCACTAGGCTGACAGAAATCTGAATGGAGGGGAAATTATGAATGAGAGTGCAGCCATTCTTAATTTTACCATGTCTCTGATCCCTTCACATCCTCTGTCTCGAGACCCTCCATCGCTCGCTGTGTGTTTCCCTGGAACATTATCTCTTCTGTCATGTGCTTTCACCTCTGCAGTTTCCTTCTTTTTTTTAACCTACGGTACTCCCATCCCCTCCCCCACGCCATCTATTCCTTGCACACATCAGCTCTGCATTACAGCAGCACGGGGGCTGTTACTGTGCAGATTAAGGGTATGAAATGCACGGGTGCAGGGAGCGTGCATGCAAAAAAAGCACACGCACAGCCGTCTGCAGGAGACCGGATGTTTCTGGTTGCCTCATATTACGACAACAGCGGTTTATGACCGCCGCTCCATCCCACACCGCCGTTCCATCACCATCAGCACCCCTGCCATCATCATCTTCATCATCATCATTTTTTTTGGGGGGGGGGGGGGGGCACAGCTGAGCCTATGGTGAGGTCATGGGATGCTAATTCAGGAAACAGCAGCTGGAGGATGGTGGCAGGGGGGTGGGGTGAGAGAGCTCGAGTGGGAGGGGAAAGCATTCCGTCATCAGAGGACAAACAGTATAGCCATGTGCTCATTCAGAAAAAAACTGACCTCAACAGAGAAATGAAGAGATGAGGGGAGGGGGATATAATGAAGGAGTTTACAGCACTAGCTAGATTACCATTCATGTAATAACAGAGTATGGGGAATACAGTGGATGACAATGGAGGAAAAGGTAAAGGAAGCACAGATAGATATAAAGAAGAGGAGGAGGAATAGAAGGAAGGAAGGATACACTACGAAGAGGAAACAGAACTTCAACACTGATGATTTAGTGAGCATCATGCACAGAGGTGAGTGAGAACAGGCTACAGTGCACAGCCAACAGCAGCTCTGTAAACATGCTGGTTTGGAAAATAACACCGTGTCCTCCATGCAGTGAACTGAAGAGGGAGCCAAAAGTGAGCTCACCCTGTCTGAACTGCACATGGTGAAACGTGACAGTCTGTGTTGGCACGTTTTTGTCCTCATTATGAAAAAAACCCCTAAAACTGACAGGCTCAGACACAAAATATTATTGAGATGATTTGCAGGCCTAATGTGAGAGTAAAATGGACATGATTTTATAAAGATATTGCAGATTTGTAAACTAATAATATGAAATATTATTTTAAATTAATACATTAACAAACTGATAGTACTTGTTTCCCCTCTAATGTCCCTTGCAAATACAGTTTAAATATTATGTTATATTATTACATTTCAACTGCATGACTGCAATTAGTAGAGGAGAAGAGCGTATAGGAATATAATAACAAATACAAATGTTTAGGTAATCTGTGGCGTAAAATAAGGTGGGTATCACATACAGCTTTGTCTCTCCCCCTCTGTCTCTCGCCCACACACACACACACACACACACACACACACACACAGTCATGTCCATTGTACACTCGGTCAGTTAGCAGTCAGGAAGTGCATGTGTGTGTCAGTAATGGGGTTAAATTGATTGTTCCCCATAGCATGTTTTTGTGTGTCAGTGTCGAGTTTGTGTCAGACCTTTTTGTGCCCGATTGCCTTTGTCATTTCCGTTCCAGGGTCATTAGCCATGTGGTCCATTAGTGAGTCGTCTTCCACCTCTCCAAACATTCCTATTGGATCCTGCCTGTGATCTTTCCCTCGTTGTCATCTATCCTGTTTATAGCCATCACTGGATGCATTCAGCTAAAATCATCTGGAAAATAGCACAAGATGTTGAATAATCAGTTTAGGCTAATGACTACCAGTGGATGTTAGCAGGCGTTATTGGCCACCAGTGGATTTTTGGCACATAAAGTCTAAAACTTTCTTGATCAGCTGTGTTGGAGGTCAGTGTTAGCTGTCTTGACACATTCTCCCCCAGGAATTAACAATATATATTTAGACCAACCCCACTGTTCCAAAACCGAATGAAAATCAATTTGCGTTGCTATTTACATAATGGAATATATTTTATGTAATAATGAATATATTACAAAATGCTGAGAAAGGCATTTCATATTGTGTTCATGCTGAGACTTACAAAATAGGTGAGATTGAGATGGTGATAATCTCTCTTTTATCCACCACCCACCCCGTGAGGTGTGTCTCAGCAGAGCTACACATGTGTTCTGAATGTGTTCGTACCACATCATTCCATAGTGATGTAGCATGAGTCTTTCCAGATGAAAACAGTGTCTCCCCCTCTGTATGTTCTCCATAACAATGGGCTCCAGTATCATACCTTCTGTTGGGATATACTGTCACCTT
This sequence comes from Pseudorhombus dupliciocellatus, assembly GCA_016785235.1. Taxonomy (NCBI): domain Eukaryota; kingdom Metazoa; phylum Chordata; class Actinopteri; order Pleuronectiformes; family Paralichthyidae; genus Pseudorhombus; species Pseudorhombus dupliciocellatus. Next base: position 326,161 of record JAFBJW010000374.1, read on the forward strand.
GTGGACAAACATAGGTTTTCAGTCGTTCCCAGGCGTTGGCAGGTCTGCGCGTTGTACGGAAAACAGTTCACCACAGTTCAGTTCCGTCCAGTTCCGATCCCTCTGTGAGCCGTGGCCGTTTCCACCACCTTTTAATTAAAGGTGCTGATTGTTCCACTTTACGATCGGTTAAGTGTCAGAAATCATTTGTCAGCACAGGAGATATGGTTTAATTTATCATGTCTTGGAGTCTAAATGTCTGTGAGGTCTGAACAATTGTCTTTGTTCATACTCACATGTCGTTGACATCAGATGCTGCTGCGTGAACCTATTATGTTAATGCCGTTTTTCCTCCCTGAGGTCAAAGTGCCGGTCAGGTGATGTATTGGAATGAGATCAACTGTTCAGTCTTCTGAGTGCGTCAGGATGACACTTGCAGATTTTCTTTCTTTCTTTTTTTTTTTTTTTTAAGCAAGGACAAAGTTTCAGGTGGAAGTGATTCCAACAGCTGTGAAACATGATGGTCAACTGGTTGTTTAGTAGTTGCTTAAACTAATTGGAAGTGACCAAAGGCAGATGTTCACTCATTCTTAAAATCTTTCTAGAGTAGTGGACACCACACTCTCATTTTAAGGCAGTATATATTTAGATTAAGTCTAACTTACTGCAGTTCATTAACCCAATAATACCCACTTAAAATAAATAACATAAAATAAATAAAAACATAAACAAATTATTGAAACCCCCTTCCTTATCCTCCCACTTGGTCCATTCCGGAACCTTCATATTGTGTTCGTTTGCAGGGGGGCTGCTTTCAATGGGACACCTGGAAGCAGACAGAAGAAAAGGCGGTGAGTTTTTAAACACACTTAACCAACAACCACAAATCACCACCTGTGCCATACGTGCGTTGCATAAGCAGCAGTTTGAAGTAATGAAGTGCAGACCCACACAGGGTAAATACCCACGCTTGAAAACACAGCAAGATAAAAGTTCACTGTTTGCCACCTGAACAATATGTCACAGCAGAAAAAATGAATATCAAGCTGTGTTTCTGTTTCAAAATAATTGATCATGGCCATAATTTGGATATGTGATATTTACATCTTGGACATTTTAATTTAGAACTGTCAACCCAGAGCAAGTTTTAACAAATACTCTTGACATAATTCCCTGACATTTCCATGCGACCAGGATGTGAATTTAAATTGTGTAACATCAAATTACCAAGCTCAGAAAAATCGTCGGCCCTTTTATATAACAATATAACATCCTGACATGTGATGGCTCATGTGAGTTTCACAGAGTTTAGTCACAATATCAAGTAACTAAGTCAAATATTTAAAAAGCTTATCAAATGAATGTTGCGTAAAATACAAATTTTGACTTCACTGGTAGGCTCGAAATTACAAATTGCTGTAAACATTCAGGACTAATACAACTTTATGTTCGATAATATAAAAACTCATTAGCAGCCAAGCAGAAATGAAGGGAGTTTGACTTGAAGGTGACATATTATTGCCACTACCTTGTAAGGTAAGGTCAAAATGAAGTTATCCATTAAACCACCTCAGGTGCTTATTGCTTTTTGCAGTATCAAAGTCTGAAGGTAGAGTGAAGCTGTCTCGTGAGGCGACACTTTCACTCATGCTCATCACTTGCCCACAGGTCAGCAGCTCGTGTGAACTGCTTTTGTTCTGCGCATCACAGTGTCATGAGGGTCCATGGTTCATAAACCATAATGTTGGTTACATCTGATAGGTTTTTAAAGCAATCAGTCACTGGTTGCGATTGTACAACTGTTAAATTCCAAATAAGATTTCTGACATTTAAATCTCCTGTGGTTGTTGTGAAATGATCGGACTGTCAAGATATGTCACGGGTTAGGGTTAAGACATCACTAAGACATCTAGAGACATACAAGACATCACAGGCTCATACATAAAATATGTTTACACTTTACTGTGTTTTGTCCATAACTATACCAGCAGTGAGCGACTGCAACCGCCATTTTCTGTAAGCAAGCTAGAGTAATAGTGTGCTGAATAACTAACAAAGCATAAAGGTCAGCTGAACAATGTGATAGGACAAGCAGGTTCGTTGTGGAGTGTTTCACACAAGGGTCAGAGTGATATAATATACAAAAATAATCTCAAATAGATTTAAATCATTTTCAGAGAACAAAAAAGACTGTCTGACATAAATGTTTCATTTTCCAAAAAATCTAGCTCAGACGATCATCGGCCCTCAGTGATTCCCAGCCCAGAAGAATGAACTCTCAGTAACTTTCTCAGTAACTTTGTCTCATGTCAAGTCTCCCAAAGGTGCCATGGCATGGGAATAAATCAATATCTCATACCCTAAGCAAGAAAATGGATTCCTATCCAGCATGTGAGACAATGATACTGAGTGTGGTATTTCAGTTGACTTCATATCCGGAGCGTTTCAAATTTCTGGGTATGCAAGGAAACAGTAGAATAGTCAATATCAGTACTTTTGGGTCAGATGAGGTTTCAGTAGTTGACCATTTTGAAGACTGTACAGAAAATGTTACATTTAGGCCACGATAAACTGAATTTCAGGCACAGAATGATTTGCATTTGATTGTCATTGATTAATGTTACAGGTGTGCTATGTGCACTACACAGCAACAGGCAGTAATTATAAAAAAGGCAATAATTCAAAAAGGTTATACTCCAATTGGATCAAAATTGCTATGCTGATTAGAGTTGGAGTAAGGATCAGGTGAATTGGTTTTCTTTTCCTTTTGTCAAAAGTCAAGGTGTTAGCGTGAGATCAGAGTCTAATGAAATATAATGCAATTTTTGGAATTTAATCTCAGAACCTAGCCATACTCTTTTTGTCATAAATGAGCAAGATTGGTCCAAATAGAAAGCCGCAATCATTTGTTGGCCATTCCATCATCAATTGTGTCCAGGTGCTTCTATCTGGTCATCACATCAACCTATTTCATTTGTTATTGGGATTGGTCCGACCTGTGAATAGATGGAAATCTGTCTTAATGTAAAGACCAAGCCCTTCAAGCTAATCAAGCACCCAGTCTTTTTCTAGGCTGTTTATATGATAAGTTACTGTTAGCGACCAACCTGCCATGAGGAATGAGGAAAAAAAAAAAAAAAAACACTAAAAGGAGTCAACATAAGGTAGCCATACCAAACGTGACAACAGACCAACCGTGTCTGTAACAAAGCTGACCCGCCACACTTGAGGGTGCATAAATGGAGCGATGTCTGCGAGCTAGCTGAGGCGGCCAACTTGAGCTGCGCTGCTCCAATCACGTGGCATACATCACATGGAGTACCTCACTCCCCCCAGTCATGTATAATACACACCCGCCATATTAGATGGTGCATGCCTCCCCAGCATGCACCTGTAAGGTAAAAAAAAAAAAAAAAGCATTTGCTTGGCAATCCCACCAGATCTCTGAGATCATATCAGGGAGAACATGAGCCGTCTGACTGAAAGAGGAGTTTGGTCAAACCAGATAAAAAAACAACATCCATGGTAAGCTGTGTGGCAGTCACAGTAACGTTAAAACTTATATATGTATTTATACAAGAGATTGAATGAAAGCATTACTCTCAGCGGACCATAAAAACATTACAAACTTTGAGGTCAGGGAAAGATTGAACTTGATGAAATAACCTTTAATACTGGGGATAAGGAAAGATGTATAATAAGAATTAAAAAGAAATCCTTTGTTCAGGCAAGTTACAAACATCAAATAGATAGTTTGAAACTGAGCTGAGCTAGATCATCGCTGCAGCCATTAGTCCCGCAGTGAGAAATGATAAATGTGACTTCATGTGAGTTAGTGTCACGTAATGTTCTGTTTGAGAAATAATGTGATATGACAGGGTCATCCTCCACGATCGTCAGGCATCATGGTGTGATACATGACAACGTGGTTTCCGTCATAGCACAGGGTATAATGTGGACAAACAGCCATGGCTTTTCATCCTGACAAAAATACTAGGTTAGATGTGACGAGGAGGAGATCATCTTAATCCGTATGTGAAATTAACGCATGTGACAAACGTGCTTGTCTACTCTCCTAGGATCCACTCGTCACACACCAGCAGGCACATGACTGTTAGTCAGGGTAACTAAAGCCTGCATTCGCTTTAGCGACAGAGCAGAAGCATCTAAGAGCCACGGAGGAGATTATAAAATAACAGAGCCGCTCTCTTTTTGAATGTGATACTCTGTTTCCCTGGCGATACGAGGCGGTCACTTGTCCCCTAAGGTCTCCTCTCAGTCTGCGGTTGGACTCCCAACCGTGTGTATTTCAGCAGCGTCTACTTAGGTCCTCGACCGTACTACACCTTGCAGTCTTCTCCAGAATGACTCTCACGACAGAGGAGAAAATAGAGCTCGGGCTCAAGGAACAGGGGTCAGTCAATCCTGCATTTACGGTAAGTGCAACGTCATCTTCCATTCGGACACCAACAAAATCAAAGTTTCTGACAGGCTGTTGTGTGAGGTTGTACTGTTACATGCAAGAAGAACTTTCTTCTTCATTTTTTTTTCAACAGAGCCAGATAATGTGTAGCAGAGAGCTATTTACTTGCAGCAGTGAGGGCTGAAAGTAAGCCAGTACGGAATGTGTTCCACAAAAGAAAGTCTGTTTGAGTTGAATTAGTAGTGCAGCATAATGGTGTGTGGTGAAAGATCAGCCTAAAGTGTGGTGGGATAAGATCACACATCTTCATTTAGAAGTACGAACTATGATTTAAAGTCAAGCTAGACACAGAAAGTGAATAAAGAGAAGACACGTGCAACATGTGTTTGTGAGAATTTGTGAGAGCTCTGGCATCATGGGGTGTGCAAGTGTACACAGCTGACTCCAGTGTTGACGTTTCCCCTTCTTTTCTCAACAAACACCCACTCGCAGATGTGTGAGCACTGCCGGCTGTCAACATTTGCAATGGGCAAAGGCTTCATTCAGTATTATTTTCCAAAAGTGACACTCATAATAAAACAAGGTTTTGTGATAAATGTTTTAGGCTTAGATCAGGTGTATAGTCGCATGTCAGTACAGAGTCCATAAAGTGTCAAAAGCTTAATGGATCTCCCTCTATTCACATGCAATGTCACAATAATCCGAGTTGTGCGAGTTGTTTCTTTCGTGTCTTTTTTCTCTTCTGCGACTGTTCTGTGTGGAAGTCCAGTGATGTGTCATCGTGGGCATGTATTGCCATGCCTTGGAGGGTTGAATTTGAATTGCTGAATATCATACCAAAGGGCTTGTTACTGACTCAGACTAGAATCAGATGGTAACAGATAAACAGTGAGACTAAATTCATTCATTTCGGATTTTTTTTTTTTTTTTTTGTTTGTTTTTTAAGATTATGCAATAATTTTGTAACTTGAGTAATTGACTTTTTCTTCTTTTCCCGTGATATGTTACAGATGCCAAGAGTTTGTTTTGGAAATGGACACAGGGCTTTTTGTATGTTGTACAACGGGTCCAGCGTAAACATTACCCACACAGCCTTTGGCCTGGAGAGCAAATGTGTCTTTGCGTGTGTATTTTTCCTGCCGCTGAGACAAGAGAGCTTCTGTTTGTCCATTGTGTTTCGATCAAGAGGAGGTCAGGTGCCAAGTGTCAGCATAAGAAGAACTTCAACACAAATGGGCAGCTTTGTGCAAATGAAGGCTAATGAAGGCCGGTAGTGACCTCCTCCTCACAGGAGGTGTCTTTTCATGCGGCTCATTAGTGGCCAAACAACTGGTCATAACTGGTGACATGTTTTATTTATTTATTTATTTATTTTGAAACTTCAATATTTGATGTTTAGAGTAGAGAGTAAAAAACAAGTAGCTTTTTTTTTTTTATTATTATTGTGGGACAACAAGAGGTACGGTGGGTCATGATTTTGATTTAAATACTAAGAGCTGCATAGAGGACAGTAAACAACAACAACAACAGTAAAGACAGAGTCAAATGGTTAAAGTCACTTTTGCTGCTACAGCTGTGGCTTCAGTTGCAGGTAGAGGAGTGACTGTTAAGGTCTGAACTTCATTATTTGAGATCAAATTCTAAATAAACCTGCCCTGGTTTTAAAAGAAGGCGCTGCACATGTGTACAAATAAAAAAAGTAAAAAGTGAAAGTAAGATAGTTGACCCATGGAAGTCAATTTTATTTTATTAAAACCTGAAAACATGAGTTTCACCTTTTCACCGACTCCTCGTAGTTTTTAGTGTGGCAGGCCAAGCGCTTAAACCATTGGTCAGTTAGATCTTGAAGATATTGTTAATTGTTGATCAGTTCAAGTCAAGGCACCATGTATGTACATGACACAGAAACGCTAAAGAACTCGTTCTGCTACCCTGAGCCGTTCTTTAGATTTCTTCAGTTTGCTTTGCGGTCACTAACCACAAGGGGCTCTTGAAGATCTGCCAAGCTTCCAGCAAACTAATGCGGCTTCCCACGCACAACTTATTCAACTGTATCATAACAGCCATGAAACGGAAGGCACACATCTTAGCACATGACACTGCATGCTGCATTCAGTGGTGATTACCACACTTTTAGCCAGTCAGGAAACTGACTGAAAAATATTTTTAAAGGTCATGTTTTGTTGCTAAAATACAGTTGTAAATGGGGGAGGGGGGCTGTGCGACAAATGACCCCAGCTTTAATCAGACTGGGATAAGTGCAGTTGTTTGCTTTGTAACCAAGGGCCTATGCTTCTGCTGCCGCCAAAAATACGAATGGAGGAGAATGGAATTTGGCACCTGGTGCTATTGTTCACAGCAATCAGCCTTGAAATAATTAAAGACAATGTGGCTTTGTGCAAACCATTATTTATCAACACAAAACACAGTCAACACTTGTCCCTGAAATACAAGGTAATTTATCTTTTTGTTTAATCACTGAAGCCTCTGTAGTTTGTGACAAGTGATTCAACCCATTGAATAGCATGATGGAAATAGGTGGGGACAGTTTTTCCTGCTTATGCTGGACCTCTCCCAGCACACCGACTCTCCCCTCCGTGGTCAGTGGAGTGCAGGTGGATGACCGCTAGAGGGAAGCAGATGGTCATGTGATCCCATGGCAAATGTCTTTGGAAACCACCATAAATCACAGACAGAGAGGAAATGTGGTGCAGATTTGCAGTCTCTCTCTCTCTGTCATGTGAATTTTGTGTGAGACAGATGCAATGGTGGGATGTGCACAACAAGGTGTTCCCTTTGAAGAGCTGACTGAATGCCAGACTCATCCTCTGAGACAGCGGGTTTCGGGGTATTGGACGCAGCAGGAGGCTTTGTTTTCCATGTCAGGGGACTGTAATGGAACAAATACATGGCTTTGTCGCAGTCTGGTTATTATCTTATCTGCCTTCCCAGTATGTAAGCTGGCAGACATGCTTTCAGAAGGATGATGCAAAAGCAAAGAAGCTGTTGATTGTTCGTGATGTGATGCAGTTCCCCATATGGTTCACAGTAACCCTGTTGTGAACGCCCTTCTAGAGCTTGTGTGTGTGCGACCTATGGATGACACCATAGCAGCAGCATGGAGGCATGATGGGCTTTTTCTGTTGCTTTTAAACTTTTCAAGAAGTGGCCCCACTCACTGCAGTTTTATTTAATTCAGCTGTAACATGGTTCCTGGAACTGGAACATAGCGGTGAGTAGACAATGATGGGATATTCATTTTTCAGGGAAATACCCCTTCACTATTCCGTGTCATCTTTTCTCCATCCACTGGCTCCCTCTACTCTTCAGCGAACTAGATAGCAGAGTCTTAACCAAAAATCCGTCCATCCATCTTCAGCTTATCATGGTTGGGTCACAGTGGCAGCAGATAAAGCAGGGTATTCCATATATGATCCTTCTAGTGAGTTCTAGGTCCACCAACATGGACATGCCTGGAAAACGTCCAAGTAATGGGTCCAGGTCACATCTATATCAGATGCCTGAGGCACCTCTACTGACCCTTTTTGACTTAAAGGAGCAGGCAGCTGCAAGTGCTGTTCAGCCGTCTGAACTCCATCCACTGGTCACTCATACTTGAAAGACTTTTAGGAAATTAAAACTTATGCTTCCAGGCCCAGTAAAAAAGATTGTTGTAGCAAGGAGGGATCCTTGCTACAACAATCCTTTTTAGCGCCAGCATTACTGATGTGTTTATTGACTTTTATTTCAAAATATTGTTATATCAAAATATAATACATATAATAAAATTGCAAAAATACAAATGTGTCAGTTATTGCAGTAATTATGAGAATTATCCTTTCATAAAAACAAGGTGATTTGATGTGGCTGAATGATTTTAATATAGCATAACATGTCTCAACTCCAAAGACAATTACTGTAATTGAGGTTTTTATGAGAACAAAATAAAAAAAAAATACCCACAAGATTGCACCTTGTTCTTGCAATGTCATAACAATAATAATACACTTCACCCCCCCACCACTTCAGACGCATGAGGTGCAGCAAGAGATTTACGTGGTAACACAACAGGTGAAAATGTCCTTTTCTGGTGCTGTCAATGTAGGTAGAGAGCGAGAACAAAGGCTGCTGCAAGGAACTGTCTTTTTCCCCTCTAACAATAAAATTGGCTCCCCAGTCTTCTGGGCAACTATTCGCAGAGTTACAGTACATTCACCTCATGAACGGAACGTAAGCAATCCAAAGATGGATGCATTCGTTCCAGAGTCTACCTCACAAATGCATTTGTGGACACGTATAGTGTAGTCAAACGCTTCTCTCCAGACACCCCCTGGATCCCAGCGTCACAGAGCAGAGGCAAGAGATAGAGCTAGTTTACTGTATATGTCACTTGAGACACCCTGTGCACATAGACCTATAATTCTGACCACAGAGGTCAGGAAGTGATTGATATATTGTAATGCGTGATGATACGGAATGGCCAAAATGTTTGAATTTTGTGAAACAACCAAACCAGGCAGACACTTCAAACAGGCCCATCTAAAGTGTTTGTAGCGACTCACAGGAATCCGATCTTTCCAATGGGGCCTGTTTTAAAAGGGAGCTGACCTCTTGGAATTTGAAGACAGACCCTGGTCGCGCATATCAGGTGACCCTTAAGGATTACCTGTTCTCAACAGTCACTAGCTTAAGTCATTTTCACAACTGCCATTGCCAGATTTCCCAAAGGACACGCCCATAAAAAGGCTGGACAGCTGCCTGTCCATCACAAAAATGACACAGATGTGCACATGCTTACACACACATTGTTGAGATGTGGCTCCATTCCAAGTCTACAAGAGCACTGGTCATCCTGTTCCACTCTCTAAAATAAATTCAAACAAATCTTAGTAAAATGTGGCTGGACCAATGTGCCACTTTTCTGAATCACGAACATTGGTGGCACTGAGTCTTGTTCTTGAGCAACTTCATCTGTCTTTGCACCGCTGTCAGCCAAGGCATTCAGCGACGTATGTAACTGACGACCAGAGGAAGACTTGAAAGAGAAAGACATTTCTGAAAAACACCAGGGAAAACACAAATGAGATTTCAAGTTGGATTTGGTAGTTTGACATTGAGGTGAGCTGCAAAGGTCAATGACTTTACCTCTGAGAATATGAAGGAGGTTGTCACCATGATTTATGTGGTTTGGTCGACTCAACACTTTGGCCTGTTCATGCCATGTATACCATATCATACATGTGTGAAGACAAACAGTTTCTTAGACAATGTAATAAGGAGCGAATTGTTCACCTTCTATTAGCAGTTTGTACTAATGTGTACTGGACCACACTACGAAAATCACTGTCATATTTCTGTGTCCAATTGCTCCAAATGGATATTTCAATATTGTCCAACTCCAGATACATTTAATACACGGCTTGAAAGTGACAGCAGAGAGGGAGACATGTTCTCTTCAAAAACACAAGGTTGTCAGTGAAAGGTAAAAAATGCTGTGCGCCATGAAAACAGCATCTTGACTGGATTTGGGCGAAAGCCTGCCGGTCACCTACCTGCCCTCCACTATCACCCACACATCCCACACTATAACTCACGTTACTTCCATTGCACACACTCTTATGTCTCTCATCTGAAGTAAACTTTAGAAAACACTGAAGACAGAGAGTGTTCCCTGAACTCCCTTTACTTTCAAAGGCGCAGGAAACCTTAAGCTCTAGGAAATTCTCTGGCATGCTCTTAGTAACAGTGAGTGGCTGGTTAAAAATGTCTTGACGATGTAGGTGTGGGAGTTGGTGTCCATATGGTCTGGGTAGAATTAGAGCGGAAAATGTTTTTCTTGTCTAAAAATGATAGAGAACTGATGTCTTGTTTGCCTTTGCTGCCCTTCTTTCCAAGGTCAAAGACAGTGATGAACAGCCGCAGCTGACGGTGGATGTTGAGGAGCCACCCACAGAGGCCCTGGAGGAGTCTGTGGACAAAGGTGTGGATTTGGTTTACGCCCTCAATGACAGGCCACCGTGGTACCTCTGCATTCTGCTCGGCTTCCAGGTAAAGTGATCTCATGTTAGTGTCAGTAGTGCAGAAAACATACACTTAAAAAAATTCAGGCCATAGTTTATTAGCTCAGGAACAAACATCTGCCTCTGTTTAAAAAAACAAATGATGAAATGAAAGATTTTGCTTTGTCATTTCGAGAAGAATACCCCCCCCCCCACCACCCTCCTGCAACTCTAATTCAATTCAACAGATGACTATCACGGCGATCGGAAATTCAAAATGCGTGGTAATAAAACATCAAGTCATGTGGTTATTCACATTACGATGTTAAAGACATTAATGCTCCTTATAAAATGCTTGAAACAACTCTAAATCAAAACCAATGTGATTTCCTGTGCTTCATGCAGGGACTTGTTTCGGACATTAAACCTCGATCCATCACTTTCTAAACCTGTCAAGTTGAATCATACAGCGCAGAATGTATCTTCAGTGCACTTCCTTTCTTTTTCTATAGGCGGACATATAGGGACAGGGAGGATTGTTGTCCATTCAGAAATCACAGAGAGTATTTGTATGGAGGCATGTGACCTAGCGATGGTACTGTGACCATGACAACAGGTTATCTATAAAAAAAAAAAAAAAGTCTTGTGCTTGCATAAGGACATCAGAAGACCTGAAGGTCATGAGTTTGATGTCAGAGCAGCGCAGCCATGCAGTCATGCAGTAAAATTGGTTACGAGGAAGCCCTGAATAAACTAAAATAAAGACTTGGTCACAATACAACAGATTGTGTTAAGAGTGTGATACCGTCCTTCATTTGTGCATTGAAGGCCCCAGGTTGAACTGTGAACGGAGAAGAACGAGGGCAGTGTTTGAAGCATATCTTTAAGTTTTATTTAGGTTAATTCCTTCCAGCTGGGCAGTCAAAACACATGTCAATCCACGTGACGAATGGGTTTTGAATTTGTTTGAAGTGAACCTGCCGTCAACACATTTTTGGAACACATTAAAAGTAAAAAAATAAATAAAATAAATAAAATAAAAGGACAACTTTATGCTTCAGGGTACTGTTTATAGTAATATTGAAAAGTAATGTGTGTTATTTATTATTCCATTAGCGCAGCACATGGTTGACCCTCTTTGTTTAGGGTGACGTATGTTTTCAAGATTGTTGTGTGTAGTAGTGTAGTTTGTGAAACCAGGCACTTCTTCAGTCTCTGTAAATTGTACAGAAGGTTAAACATTGTGTCTATTTCCTTTTTAGGGGTAAAAAATGGTGAAATAGCTGTCCTAATCCAAAACAACACTTTCAGGATACACTGTACGTGTTCGTGTTGTTATGACTCTCTATCACTTATGTGAAAATAAAGGTCAGCAACTTCAGGTTGTATTATTATCCGATATTATTTTAATATTATATTTAAATACATACATGGATATGAAATAATGAAACAGTTGTGTATCCCAATACTCACTCAATTCATTGCAGACTTTGATCTGCCGTGATATTTGTTGACAGAAATATAAATATAAAATATCACCCACATTGTCGTTGAAGTCGCAAGATGTTCTGTTTGGGAACCACATCAATCTGTCTCCCAGTGGCTGTAATTTTCACAGAAATATAAACTCGTTTCCCATTAATTTGTCTTTCTTTCTTCCTGTTGGTTCAGTACAAAAGGATGATTTATCACACTGACTGTGCCAAGTGCCTCAATTCATTGCAACACAAGATTTGGTGTTGCACATGTTCAAGATATTTTTTGGGAGCATGTAAACTTGAAAATTTAAAGCACATTGAAGCACTTGTTGAGGTTAGTGTCAAACTCGGAGAGGGAGTTGGTGTCAGGTGAGATCAATGTGCATGTGCTGCAGATGACACAGGGGTTCACTTCCTGAAGCAAGCCCTCCCAGTTTCCTCTGTCGTGAAACTGACCTTCGGCAACCCCCTCCAATAAATCTGGTAGGGTCTGTCAGCATCTGTTTTCCTTTTGTATGGCCCAGCATATCAGGGACAGACATCAATCCATCTCATGTTGCAAGCTGAGTGGGCCACTTGATTGGCAAAACTGAAAATGATTTCAGTGGTCTAAGGGGTTTAATTGAATAGGTTACACACATCTTTGCAGGCAGTCACTACATTTGTATTTTTGAAATCCATCACGTTTGAGCACATCGGTTACATTTTTACACTTTTGCTGCTTGCTCTTGCTGCTGTTTTAAGTATGTGGATCATTTTTGGAGTTTTGTTGGCGTTGCCTCAGCAGCTCACACATCTTATTGTGTTTAAGGTGACATCTATTGGCAGTTTAGCAATACTGCAGCTTATATATTGTACAGTATTGGTTTTGTTTTTTGGTTGAAGTTATTTGCTATAAATACAGTATATACATCCTCCATAGAAAAAAAAAAGTACCTTGACAGCAGGGTTGCGTGTTTAAATGCAGCATGTGATTCAGGTAATGGCAGCTTTAAATGGGGTTAGGGTCTTAAATGCTCCCTCACCCTGTGCCATGCATTCCACCTTGTCCAACTTCTTTTGGATCAATCTCCATCACCCACCCCCATCGACTCAACACACACCTGCGCACACATGGGTTGAGTGTGACACTTCAGCCTTGTGGTCGAGCTGCAGGATGTCCAAGAATGTTACTATTCTCATCTTTAACATAAAGGTGAATGAAGATTAGGAAAAAAAAAACAAAACAGCAGGCCATGATCATCATTTACTTGATATGAATGTATTCTTGGTTTTCTGCCTCCGCAGCATTACATCCTCGCTTTTGGCGGCATCATAGCCATCCCACTCATCCTGGCTGAGCCCCTGTGCATTAAGGACAACAATGTCGCCAAGAGCCAGCTCATCTCCACCATATTCTTTGTGTCTGGTTTATGTACACTGCTGCAGACGGCCCTCGGCACCAGGTAACACCTTTCACATAAACACCTGTGAGCCTAGAATTAAGAGGCTTCAGGTATTGGAAGAGTACTTAATAAGTTTCCTCCCACACACACACACACACACATAGCTGTAAACTTTGACAGCTTGTATGTGAACTTTGTTACGCGTGCTGACCTCCTTTGGAATGATCAGGTTTCAGATTTACAACAGGTAAGAATGGAGGGAATGCTGCCTCGGTACCAGTGATCTCACGACGGTTTCAGAAACTTCGTGCATAGACAAAGGTTCACTGAGCTGTGTTTGCATCAGCCTAAATTTGCATTTTATAGCTCTTGTAGTTCATGTGGAGTTCAACCACGAGTTGGGCCCCCGCCAGGCTCTTTGTGACTGGAATGGTGAAAATTCTATGTCTATTCTAGTTTTCCTTAACACTCTGTAAAATCTATGTTGCTTAATTTGGGGTTTTCTTAACAATGTGAAATATGGGAGCTGTCCTGCACTTTGATCAATCCAAAACTGAGGGATCAGTCTCTAAACTGCACTACACAGTGGCTGCCTCCTACACACAGTACTGTACACACATTACAGGGCTCCACACCTACTTCCTTGGCCCTTCTGCACTGTTGCAGCACTGAGACTGAGCAAATAGCTAATTCTTTTGTTTGAGCTTCCCACCTACGCAGTTTGGCAAAAGCTGGAATGGACAACAAAGGGTCCCAGCACGCACAGTTAAGCTATACTTTGATTGCACCTTTTAGAGCTGTGGTATGATGAGGATTTATACAACAAGGGAAAGAGAAGACGCTCAACGGCACGCAACCAAGGGTGCATAGAAATCTGGAAAATGAGTCATGCACGCACAAATCACATTAGTTAAAGCTGCACTACAGAGGAAACGTGTCTCTACTCAAACGTCAGCTGGAACCTGAAATCTAGGAACTCTGTGTGAGGTATGCCACCATTTGTGAAAAGCTTGCTCTGTTGCATTTACTCCCCAGACAAATTTGCAACAGTCTTGTTTTGCTTTCCGACTGAAGCGGCTGTCTGTGAGAAGAGGCCACTCTTCTTCCCTCAGCCTTGTTTTAAACAGATCCAGGTCTTCCTAGTCTGCAGCTAATGTGCTGTTCCTCTGATCCCTGACCTTTGACCTCTTTGCCTTTTTGACTCAAAGGTTACCGATCCTTCAGGGTGGGACGTTCAGTTTCATTACGCCGACCCTGGCCATTCTCGCTCTGCCGAAGTGGCAGTGTCCTTCCCCAAACTCCCCAGTGATGCTGTCCAGCCACATGCAGAATGGCTCCAGGTCGCAGCTTATAGAAGATACGGATGAGGTCTGGATGTCCCGAATGCGTGAGGTATGTGAAATGGTCACCGGGGGAAGTTTATAAGTCCTTCCTCTTCATAGTGCTGACGGATTTTGGGGAATGGTCAAAAATCAAGAATGGATCACAGATATGGTTCCATATGGTTCTCATGTCATAAGAAGTAGGTTAAATGTGAAAAGTTTGTTGAAGGCAAAAAGTTGGAAATGTACAAAACAACGGGAGACCCAACAAGTTTGTAAAAAGTTAGGATAATGCTTTGAAATTTGAGAAATTGAGCCAGCCTCACAATAAGAAGGCCTCGCATATTGCATATTGCATGTTCTCCCTGTGCTTGCGTGGGTTTCCTCCCACAGTCCAAAGACATGCATGTCAGGTTAATTGGTCAATCTAAATTGTCTGTCTGTGTGTCAGCCCTGTGATGAACTGGAGTCTTGTCCAGGGTGGACCCCGCCTCTCACCCAATGACAGCTGGGATTGGCTCCAGCCCTCCATATCATTACAGCGAGTCTGAATGACTGAATGGCATTTGGAATTGAATGTTCAAATGTTGTGTTCCCCAGATGTCTCCTCCTTGTCAGCAGGGTTTTGCACAAGCTAATCTTTCCCTGTGGCAACTTCAGTGGATGTCAGACCCAGATGTGTGTTGGAAAGGGGAAACTGATCATACAGTGACTACACTTTTACATCTCTCTCTCTCTCTCTCTCTCTCTCTCTCTCTCTCTCAGCAGGAACTTTTGTTTTACTGCATTCACATGCACGCACAAATAAGCCTCACAGTAAAGCTACAGCTTTATATGTGTGCATTGTAGAGCTTTTAAACGCAGCAGGTTGAGGGTCCAGGATAGAGATGGATTTATGTACCTAAAGACTTGTTTTAACCTGATACCGAGCAGTTAGACAGTCTGAGCCTTTGGAGGACGTTCAAAGAACAGGGGGATATAAAGCTGCCACAATGAAATGTAATTAATAAGGCTATATACAAATGCCAAAATCCCAAGCTTTGGAATGGAAAATAATGTTCAGTCTGAAAAAGTATTCTCTGTTTACCTGCAGGAAGCTTGATCGGCATGCATTTTGTCCCTCCTGCCTTCCATCCGCAGATCCAGGGAGCCATCCTGGTGTCGTCGCTGCTGCAGATGTTCCTGGGCTTCTCTGGGCTGGTGGGCCTGGTGCTGAAATTCATTGGCCCTCTGGCTATTGCACCCACCATCAACCTGATTGGCCTGTCGTTGTTCATTGAGGCCGGAAAGAAATCTGGAGGTCACTGGGGAATAGCTGCTCTGTGAGTGGACCACGTCCTACACCGTCAAAGAGAAAACATGTGATGGAGTTGATAAATTGAACAGCGGCTCCGTACATGTGTGCAACAATGTGCAGGCAAATTCAGTATAAATGAGTAAAAGTCAACTCGATTCTCGTCTTGACTTACTGTGAGCAGTTCAATAGGTCAGCTAATGAAATGAGACAGTGAGACGACATTGTGGAGATTTCTATCAGGAGGGTCTTATGGAAAAAAAAAAAGACTCACTCCTTCTCTGTGGAGCAACTGTAAATAAAAAAATATTGATTTTAATTCATTCAAATGAATCTAATACATGAATATATGCATATAATATATACATTTGAAATTCGGAACACTATGAGATTCACCTTTCGCATCATGAGAAGCGTCTCAAGTGTGTCATTGTTCATTAATGGGGTTGATGAGAAAGGACAGACTAGTCAAAACAGAACCTAATGTGCTGCGATTTGTCACCTCATGACAGTAGGAAAGATGATGCAGTTATGGGACTTGATTGGTTTACTAGGATTCCTTTGGGGGCATGTGAGCGTAGCAACATAAAGACTACAGAGGCAGTAATGTAAGGTACACATCCACCGGAAATTCCTGACATTCAAAGAAAGAGTGAGCTCTATGCAGTGCGTACCACGCCGTAATGAAGTGGAAATGCCATGTGTCTGCAGCCAAACGTTTGCATTCATTCAGTCTTTACTGGCCTGCGTTCCAGACCCTTTGCAACTTGATCAAAGGGATGATGTTCACTGTCATAATTCGCTCAGTCTCCTGCGCTGCTGCTTCTGTAAATAACTGCTCCTCATTATCTCCCCTGTCATTTACCTTTGCCCCGATGTCATCTGTCATCATTTCCTCGCTACCGTCTGCTGATAAAGCCGACTAAGGCCATTACACCGAGTGATCCTTGTGGGTTTTAAATGGTTCAGTGCAATCATCTCCCGTTGCCATACATGGATGTAATCAGTCATAACCGTCTTAGCCCCGTGCAGTGTTTACCCCCCCCCCCCCCCCCCCCCCCCCCCCCCCCCAAACCAAACACACCCTTTCCCCCCCCCCCCCACATCCATCTCCATGCAGGTTATCCAGCTGCTTTACAGGAGCAGAGACACAGATCCTGTGGATGCAATTCAACACATCCCCTAAAAAAAAACACAAACTGGGCCCAGGGCAGTTTTTTCTCTCCCTACTCCACAAAACGTGCTCCCTGGCTGTGTCCTGGTCTTTCATACAACAGCATAAAGATTCCTCAGGGTTTTTTTTTTCTACTGACTAACATATCGTTCCATACATCCAGCCAGATGTTCCGACTGATTGTGTGGTCAAAGGTTTAATCTGGAACAGTGTTCCTGCTATGCTGTCGATGTTTGAATACGATTTGCTCGTTATGTGGAACACAGTGCTGCTGAGCAATACAGAACAGTGTTTCATGCTCAGTGTGCAGTCTATTTGTGCACAGTGTGAACTGTTTCATGCGCAGCATGGAATCCCATTCAGTGACAGGCAACTGTGAGGGCAAGTGTCCATGTTGTTTTCTGTGGAAGTGAATTACTGGAAGAGTGCTCGGTCCGGGGCGTTGTCAGCCAGTGCTTCAAGTAAAAACGTTGCACATTGATTTTGCTTCTATATTAATAACCAGGCACATTCACAGGATGTTTTTGTTTGTATTGTGATGAGGGCCAGAACAAGCTTCTTCAATTTTTTGGTTGGTTCCCTAAAAACGAAGCTCAGGTAATGACACTTTTGCCTGACTGGAAAGTTCTGAAGTGCTCGGACCAGCTGGTCAAAACCCCCCCAAAATGATCTGTCTACAGCTATTTTTCGAGATGGTTACTCGCTCCTTTGAGATTTGCTGAAAACAGCACAATAAATCACACCCTCACAATGTTCACTGCCAGTAATTCTTTCAGCAATGACTCCCCCTTATCTTGTGATGGATCTTAGGATGTCATGCTGAAGCACAACATGACTTTTGGCTACGAGCGAGAGCAGGCCCTTCAGAGAAACGTCACATTCACATTTTGTTTTGTCATCTGTTTTCCCACAGCACCGTCTGCCTGATCCTGCTGTTCTCCCAATATCTCAGCAAAGTGGATGTTCCAATGATCGCTTACAAGGATAAAAAGTGGAAGGTTTTCCAGTATCCGCTATTCAAGCTCTTCTCTGTGAGTTGCCAACAACCCCCTATTGTTTTCTACTGCATGAAAAAAAATAAAACACACCTATAGAATCTTTTCATGCATACAACTGTTTATGCTCCACTTGTTTTGTTTCAAAAATATAAAGTGCAATGAAAAGCAGAAGTGCAGTAGTCACTCAGTATCAAGCCAGAGTCTGACACGCCTTGGTAAGAACAGATTTCAGCAGAGATAATTTTCTTTACCTACCAATGGTCTGTCAGTATGTGGAATGCATATGTAACGCTTCATCTCATCATCTTGACATCTGGAATGTCACGTGTGAATTCCGCAGCAATGGACAGCGTTGCAACGAGTGATATGCGCAACATTAATTAAAGTTGAACAACTGACTGCAAGGTAGAATGCTGTTGCATAATTTGTGTACTGAAACAAATGGGTGAAAGCATATGGTAGGACAGTTTGAGGACATTTCTCTAATGTCAAGGAATCACTCAGAACACGAGCCAAGAGAGCAGAACATTCCAGACAGTCAGGTATAGAACTGTCAAAGTTAAAGATACAATTACAATAAAAAAAAAAGATAAGGTGAGTGACAGCGAGCTGAATTAAAGTTTAATGTGCCTTCTTGTGTCTGTCCCTAAAGCCACGGTACGTGTTGCTTTCATCTTATTGGACATAGAATAAAAACATCTGCTAAGTCACACTTGATCCACAGACTCAGCGGGGACCAGACTATTTGCTAAAAAAAGGTCTGAGTGTAGGTTTCATGGAGCATGCACAGCAGGTAACATCCACATGTCGGGGAGGCCTGCAAGAGGAAAACCTACACTGATCCAAAGTTGGAGCTGAATACTGTATATTCAGAGCATACTCATGAGTTAACTTGTCACGTTGTTTCAGCCTCCTCCCAGAGGAGGTGAGGCCTAACGCACGTATCAAACTGACTGCTGTATGTTCTGGGTTGTCAGTTCTTGGGTTTATTAAGGACACTGTGTGTGTGTGTGTGTGTGTGTGTGTGTGTGTTCCAAAATAAATTCCCTGAGTACGACACGTTCAGAAAGAAGCAGAGAAAAAAAAAAGGTTAATTTAGTTGAAACGTATTGGTTTAATAAACAAGAAAAGAAGACGACAACAAAGAAAACTGCAGTCAATAACCTGCAATAATAAAGTCTGACTGTCTCTCTTGAAAAAGAACCATTATCTTTAAATATTGGTTCAGCGGTGTCCTGCTAGAGTTTAAGAGCCATTAGAAGTGGTAACAAAATATATACAGTACATTTGAGAAGTAATACATGAAGTACAACAACATGCCTGGTCAGCATTAGTACAACCTTCCTGTTCCCATCCACACAGACACATAAAAAAGGACATTATTCACACTGTGACAATGTTAAGTATGTTTTTCACTGAAGATTATTTTTGTAGCTTGGACTGGTTCCTTTTAATTAACAGCACAAATCTTTATTCCCCTCAACAAAAGCTGAAATGAATAAGGTGTGGTTTTGAGGCTCCTTGGATGTTGACTCAAGTAAGACAGTGAGCCAAGGCCTCTGACGTCTCAGAGTTCAGTCTCTGAAATGCTTTTTGAATGGCAGCCCCACATATTTTGGCAGTGACTCACATGTTAGGCAATCCAACAAAACCTTACGGGTCTTTAAAAAGTAATAAATCTTACCTGTCCTGCGTTTTTAGTGCTATTCTTCAGTATCTGTTTAACTGAATGAAGCACGGACAGCACAGCAGCATAGAAATGTGCAGTAAAATGTGTAGAATCTATAGGAGTGTAAATATGGCTTTGTTATTTCATCCAAAACAAGGAACCTAAAAGCTTGAGAAACCTTTTAATTTGAAGAAACCTCCAGAAGAACCAGACTCAGTGTGGGTGGCCATGTGCCTTGATGGGTTGGTGTGATAAAAATAATAATAATGAATGCTAACTGAAGGGTTTGCATGCAACATGATTTTAATATTTGCCTCTGATGAGGCACCTGAGCTGCTCAAGAAAGGCACTTATGATATTGAATTGTCATCTGTATCTTATAGGCTTTGTTCGGGATGTGTGGCGGCTGGCTGGTCTGCTTCTTACTGACCATCTTTGACGTCCTGCCTGCAAAGTCTAATGAGTATGGCTATTCAGCCAGGACCGACATCAACCTGGATGCCGTAGCAAACTCCCCGTGGTTCCATGTACCTTACCCTGGTATGTAAATCTGATCAGAATCTGCTATATAATTTCTTTGTCCATTTCTTTACATAAAATCACTTGGATTGTTGACACCAAATTGGTCTAATCTTGGTATATTCAAATATTGTGATACACTGCTGCCTTTTCAGTTTTTTACTCATATTGTTGTACACCTGTGTGAGTGTGTGTGTGTGGTCCAGGTGTCATGTTATGACTCATGTTGCGTAATTTATTTTCCCTATGGCAGTCCTAGTAATGTAAATGATTACATACAGGCGCAGACATATTTAAAGGTTAGGTTAAGGTTGTGTGTGCGCGTGTGTGTGCGTGTTTAGTACCTCAACCCAAAGCCAAATATAATACATTTATGAGTACGCCTGACAGTTTCCTCTCCTCTCAGTCTTCCAGGTACTCCTTCATTTCACCTTAAACAATCTTCCAAGAACTGTGCCATGAGAAGACTTTGTAAAACATAGTTGAAGATTGCACAACTACTCTTTCATGATCTGCCAAATGTGCACAAATGAAAATGACGATGTAAATTGCCCTAACCCTAACTACTTAAAGTACATCCTCTGTGTGCCAAGGCTGACAACAAAACAACCACTTTGTCACGCCATGTGCTGCTGTAAATCAAACCATTCCAGTGAAATAGGGTGTGTATCCTATGACTAAAAATACATATATGTGCATTGAGTATTTTGAGGTTGATGAGCCTCAAATGTGTGAGCGGGCCAAACACTACTCTCTATATCTTTTGATGTATGGCCTCATCTTTCATTGATCCTACAGACAGTGATACTGACAGGGGCTATTGCAATAGTCTTATGTGGGATGTTTTCTCCTGACAGATGGAAACCTTTCAAATAAAATAAATTGCAACTCTACAGATTTCCAATGCAAAGATGTAATTTAAGTTGAGTTTTACTGTATTGTATTGTACGGCCCTGTGTCATTATGTTATCTGCCCTAAGATTAATCCGCTGACATGAATGTGTTTTTTGGCACGTGCAGTGGTGTATGCTTGCTTTCAAGTACATACTAGTTGTGTTTTTACCAGCTTAAGGGGGAACAGGCGTGTAGTGGCAGGCATTACACAATAAACATCCTTCGTCATTTAAAATGTAAAATATTAAGATAGAGCATTGCCTGCCTGGGGATACCATCATACATTTGGAACAAACAGACCTGGTGAGGTCTTGATGAAAGAAACAGTAATTGTTGGAGATGGTGTCTTTTCAAGTCACTGATTGTTGTTTCCATTTCAAACAAGGACTGTTTTCAGTGCGGGTCATACCAATGCCCAACAGCCCCATTTAATTCAGTCATTTTTATGGGTCCAAGCAGCAACAGATATAGGAACCCTATTGTTGTACTGGTTGTTGGTTTGTCAGAAAATATACTACAAGAAGAAGTACACAGACACACACAGAAAAAAAAATCCAACATCTTTAATTTTAATTTCTTTGGATGTGTGGTTTAATGTAAGTAACATTTTTCCAATTGTGTATCCACAGGTCAATGGGGTTTGCCAACAGTAAGTGTGTCTTCAGTGTTGGGTATGATGGCAGGCGTCTTGGCATCTACCATGGAATCAATCGGTGACTACTACGCTTGCGCTCGCTTGTCAGGTGCCCCTCCACCACCTACTCATGCCATTAACCGAGGCATTGCTGTAGAGGGCATCGGCTGCATCATGGCTGCGCTGTGGGGAACTGGAAACGGCACCACCTCCTACAGCCAAAACATTGCTGCACTGGGCATTACCAAGGTATCCCATCTTGTATTTAAGGACTGTCTATCTTGGGAAAGGTGAACAACATTGACATTTATTTGGAGTTGTCATTTGGGCCAATAGAAGAACAAAGACCTACTTTTTTTCCTTTCTTTGTCTTCCCAAACTCTGGGGATTTAGCTACAGAGTGGTTGCTATCTTCACCAGATAGCAGCTTCTTGATTTGCCTGCTGCAGAGTGTAAGCAGGCTCCAGCAGTAGATGAAAACACAAAGACTGAGCCATGTGGTAAATGTTAGTTCTGATCCTGCATGGGTTTATCCTAATACACATCACCTCTTGCAGTGATCACTTAGACTGCTATGAAGCATTGAAAAGCAAAAGCAACCCTTTTTAATCTTTGAATATATTTACCAAAGGAAGCGCTACACACAAGTTGCATGTATTGTGTGCTTGCCAGAGTTATGACATGTACCTGTGTATGCTTATGAAGCCGGCTGTGATGCAGTGATGGGTCAGACACAGAATTTCAGCACAGACATTAAGGTTCAAATAAAGTCATTTACTTGTATAACTTTTAATTTTTTTCAGCTCTGCTTGATAAAAAAAACGCAGACTGCCCTGGAGGCATATCTCTTTGACAGTCCAACGGCTGACCTTTGTTTTGGAATGCCCTACTTTGCATCTGTAGATGGCTTGACGTTCACAGAAGCCCATTTCTGTTAGTATATATGCGTTTCATTCTTTTGACAGCAAGACTGCTAGACAGTCTGTTGGAGAGCACTTGTCTCATCATGCATCAGTCAGTAAAGCACTTAAAAGTGCAGAGCCCTCTAATGGGGAACTGCCCCCTGGCACTTCCCCATAGAAGAATTTCCCCTTCTGTATTTAGTGTTTGTGCATTTAGATGACATTGAGGTGTACTTTAGAGAGCTCTGCCCTCCAATAGCCTAAAGCAGAGGTGGGGGACATCCAGCAGCCCTAGTTGCGTAGGGCCCCTGTGACATTCTGACTGTCAGATCATGGTAAACACATACACACATGTCATGCCAAGAAGAACAACATAGATGCAATGTTATGTGTTCCCAGAAAAATTGCTATTATTATTTTGCGGTTGCTATACACCAGACTGTGTACGTCTAGTGCAAGCAAGATTACCACTCAGTGAGCTGGTTGCTTAATAGTTATGTGCGACTGAGCATCAGCTTAAGGCTACTCATACATAGCTGTGGCCAACCAACCCCCAAGAAACAGCCTCCCACTAGTAATAATGCAAACTCTTATCATCTCTGTACATCCAAGTAATATGAGGATTACAATCACTGTTGCAGCTTTGATGGTCTCCTGATGAAAACTGTTATTGGGTCACATTGATAGAAGTGTAACGGGCAATGACTAAAACTGTGAACGTGTACTGCACATCTGCCTTATCAAACCTGTACTCCAGCCACACAGGCAGGCACAAAGCCTAATTTATTTTCGCTTCTTCAATTGCTTTACACACAATAGTTTGAAAACACAATATAGCGCAGTACTTAACTCCTGTAATCCTTTGCGAAGGTCTACACATGTCTGAGGTTATGCTGATAGAGCTTAGCACAGGCTTCTACATCCTCACCAGCTCGAACCGCAAAGCCTTGTCAATTAGGTGTTTAAGTTCTAATGGTGCCATTTACCAGATGAAGATGTTATAAAACCTTTTCATTCCCAAGATTATAAATTATAAAAAGTGAAATTTAATGTTTCTAACAGTACAGCATAAAATGTTCTACAAATGGCCAATAGTGTTTTCTGTTTTAAATTTCTGTGTATCCTTGTCCCTCTTTTTGTTTTAATAAAAAATGCCATCAAATATTTCTTCACTACCTACATTCAATAATGCTTTGGAATTATCATATATTGTATTAATGATTAACATATTTTATATTTTTAGTTAGATATGTCACTAGCGTTGAACAATTTACACTTTATCCAACAACAAATAATATTTACTTGCAATGTGCAGATTGTTTATAATTTAATTCACAGATTTAACTTTTTAAAAGTGCCCTGTATGTTGCTTGTGCTTACTCTTCATCTACAGTATGCTATATTTTAAGAAAAAAGCATAGCCTTTGACATCTCAGATTATATTTTAAAGAGGAAAATTACACTGAAAGAATTTAAACCACATGGTGCGACCAGCTGTCCAAAGTGGAAGATAGTCCCAAGTGGCCTATTATTGACATCTTCTCGCTGACACCTTCAAATGTACAAGACTAATGGAGGCTAAAGTGAGGACAACCTCCCGTTCACTTGCAATTTTGCACTGCATCCTTCACCTCTTCTCCAAAAACACATACTAATCAAACTGAGAAAGTAACTCTCCCAAAAATTCCAACAATTGGATGAAAGTACACCGCTGGACATTGACTTCACACAAAAGTACGTATTGTTACAGCTAATTTTTTCACAGAAATTGTCTGTAAAATGTACATAAATCTGTGCCAGGATGTGTCTGTTTGATGTACTCATTTAAAATGACAGCCTGTCATAAAACCCATATCAAGACCATAGACTCTTGTTTATTATTATTTTACTTTGTTGCCAATCATTTATGTCTAAAACAGAATGATCACACAGCACGCTGCTCAGAGGTTTTTGCCCATGTGATTCTAATAATGATGTAAATAACACAGGCTTTGCCATAATGATTCAATGAAACCACATCTTGTTCCTGTGCTCTTATTATGCCAGGTTGGCAGCAGACTGGTCCTCCAGACAACTGGCCTTCTCATGATCATCCTGGGAATCTTTGGGAAGTTTGGAGCAGTTTTTATCACCATCCCAGACCCAGTCATTGGAGGCATGTTCCTTGTGATGTTTGGAATGATTGCAGCTGTGGGGATCTCCAATCTTCAAGTAAATGCATCTGAATTATTTACATATGTTTTTTTTTTCACAGTATCAGTATCAGTATCAGACACTTACTTAGACAGCCCATCCATGTGAACTCAAGACCCTGTGACGGAATGTGTTGAAAAGGTCATTCAATCAGTCAAATCAATTCAAATGTCATTTATATAGCCGGTATTCACAAATCACACTTCCCCTGTAGCGAAGCTAGTTAAAAAGATGCAGGAAATACTCCATGCCTTTGCCACATTCAGACTTGATTATGTAGTTCCTCATTACAAGTCTCCACAGGACGTCTATAACACTGCAGCATGTGTCCTGACAAGAACCAGAAAAGATATCCAATTTCTCCCGGAGACAGGACATTACTGATTTTCAAAATGAAACCTGTTAAGCTTTAATGACAACTGAAGTTCAGCCCAGATGAGTGATCAGCTGCAACATGCCAGGTCACCTCTGGACGCTACTAGATCTGTTAATGTGTCACTTTATAATCTATCACACATTTTGGGGCAGAGTATAGGAACCTCTTCACGTCTGAGTTTACTAGGAGAAAACTACAGGTGATCCTGATGTTCTTAAAATAGCTTCTCAAACGAGGCACTAAATCTGGGTCTAGACGAATTAGTGTCTTTCCCAATAACCGATTTGTTGCAGCTTCTGATGTAGACAGGATACCTGGAGCCAAGACTCTTGTCTTCCCTTCACTGTACATTCTTTATAGTACTACTAGTTTATTTTATGACAAATTTGTATTAACAGATACCTGCACATGAATGCAGATACATTCAAGAGTCAAAAGTTCAGTTATCAGTTACCAGCCTCTTTTAAAGTATTCTCTTTTAAAGATTATATCAATTTTACTGTTGAAAAAAAAAATTACTCCCATCATGTTTCCTCGTACACATCAGTGAAAAGTGACTTTTACCTGCCAGCAGTAAGCATGCTAGTCCATAATAATGTCCCATTTAAAATCAGCCTCTAAACCTTTTTTCTTGCCAAACATGGAAGTCATTAAAGCAGGAATGAGAAAAATGCATTTTGATGAAGACATAAAATATTGACCAAATTCATTCTTTTTTAGGATATTTAACTTTAGAATGTTAACTGGTTGCTGAAATGACATCGGTGTTTTTTTTTTTTGTTTAGCAGTTTCTCCTGGCCTGTGTTGACCTGTCATGACTGAATACATGTGAATCCTGCACCAAAATAAAATTCAGACCTATTTTGGAATCCAAGATTAAATCACATTTTAGTCAAGTTTGGTAGCCATCTGACACAGGCCGACAAAATAATGGTTTCCATCTGAGAGTCAGTTAACCAATTGAAATAAATTTGTAAATAGTGTGTCTCTCTCTCTCTCTCTCTCTCTCTCTCCCCTTCTCTCTTTCTCCAGTATGTGGACCTGAATTCATCCCGTAACCTCCTCATCCTCGGCTTCTCTACCTTCAGTGGACTTGTCTTGCCCACCTGGTTTCACTCCAATCCTGGCATCATTGACACAGGTTATTTTCACACACACACACACACACACACATTCAGTATGCATGTACTCACTGACTGAGTCCCTTAAAGGTCAATCATATAAGAATGTATGTTTTGAAACATCCATCATGTAATTACCAATGCAAACATGGAACACTGAATGAGGTCACCCTGTTCCGTTCTCTGTTTTGAGCACGCTGGCTGCGTGTGCACGCCGGTCTGTCCTGCTGGCCACACTGAGGCTGCGGAAGAGGCATTTCATTTGGTGGGAGATGCTGATGCTCTCCTGCGACATCTAGAGGCAGCGACTCTCCGTCAAACCGAGAGCAGCCGTCTCTGTGCAACCCTGCATATCTCAGAACAAGAGATGATCTTGTCGTTTTCACACTAACACTGGCATTGTTAAGGTCACTTTTGCAGTTTTTGGAAAGACAGCCGAAAGAAAACAGGCCATTCCAAACAGGCATGACATCCTTCCTGATAAAAGCAGGCAGAGAAGTCAAATAGTCAATACCTTTATCGTCATGCAAATGTATGCTGCATGAAAGAACTCAAGACAGCAGAAGGGATGCTGAAGTTTGATGTGGTAGGTGGAGAGTTGGAATGTATTTCTCTGCTAAAGTAGCAAGGACCTCTGAAACGACAAATGACTGAGGGCAACACTGAGAATGGAAGTGCATCAAAACTCCCACGCTTAGTTTTAATATACACTGTTGGCCCACACAAGTGTTGACGTGGGTTAACTTGTCAAGTCACTTATTTCCCAGCTATGATGAGCCGCAGAGACAGTTTATCACATTTCATCACGTTTTTGCAAATCGCTCTCTGTACCTGGAGCCACACCAGCATGACCAGACTAAATAATATTACAATCATAATCTGTGCCCACGCATTTCATCTGCTTAACTTTCACCATATATCTGGTGGTCTCGTTTTTGTTATGATGACAAAGACAGACAACACAAACAAAAAAGGGATGTATCTAGGTTAATCCCGGTCGGAGGAACGGCGGCGAGCAGGAGCCACTGTTCCACTTACGGGAGTAAGGGCACTAGAAAAGATGACAGTGGTTCTGCCAGCCTAAGCTGCTGAGGTCAACGTGTTCCGAAATCCCACAGGCCCATATGGCAAACACTTGGTTACCTTTAGTCTTTAGCCTAGATTTTGAAGTTGCAGGGAGAGCCTATTTAATTGTCTTACCTAAGCCTAAGCCCTGCTAACGTTTTTGTGTTTGTTTTACCCCCAAGTAGTGAGTTTTGGGATAGAGAGGTCAGTCGTTTATCGCTCATTTGGCAGGCACTTGGCCTCTTGAGTTCTGTCAGGTGTGAAGAGCAGCTCGGCCTGTCAGAGCTGCTCAAAGGGGCTTTCACAGTCTTGAGTCGACTGACTGTGGCACCGGAGGAAGAGCGGGATTTCAAATTCTCTATGGTTTGTTGTGGAGCTGCTCCTCCAGCTCATTCCCTCCTGAAAGGGTGATTGGGGCAACACCCAGAAACCCAAATTGCTCCTGATACCTGTGCTGTTACAGTGTGAATGGATGATAAAGATGCAAGGGCTGTGTGAATGTGTGTAGATGTCATTTAATGAACCATATAAAATAAAAATGTCTTTGTTATTATTTGTGAATCCCATGTGTATTGTGAGAGCCCTTGAAAAGGGTTCAAGTTCAAAAGAAAATAAGAGTGTGCAGAGTTCCCAAAGGGCAAAATCCCCGCATTACCACTGAGGATTATCTGGGTTAGAATCTGGCTTGGGTGTCTGTTCTAGTGAACTGCTTCTTTTCAACTGAATCACTGTTGCCAGGTTAGGAAGGAGGAAGATAAAAAAAAAAATAATAATATTAAGCCACAGTCAGAAAACTCCCTGAGTAAATGTTGCACAATAGTTGAAACCACGAGATAACACACGCACACACACAAAC
Organism: Pseudorhombus dupliciocellatus; assembly: GCA_016785235.1. Lineage (NCBI taxonomy): Eukaryota > Metazoa > Chordata > Actinopteri > Pleuronectiformes > Paralichthyidae > Pseudorhombus > Pseudorhombus dupliciocellatus. The sequence goes on from JAFBJW010000374.1 coordinate 354,442, forward strand.
ATGTCTAACAGGTAGAACTTAATCTAGCTAAAGCACTAAATACGGGTCTAACAAATGAAATAAGGCCTGTGATCGATTGCTGATCCCATCAGCTGATGGGTCCTCGCTTCTGATGACACATCAATCGGCCCCGCGGCATCGCTGCAGCCACCGGCTATGAAGTGCCATCAAAAGAGCAACTCTCAAGATTAAACAGCTCTTCCCTGCAGACATAAGACTTTGATCCCATGAGTCATGTGATGAGTGTCTCCCCGGAAAATGCTAATCCAGAGTTCAACACTGGGCATAAAGGCTTGTCTGGTTTTCTCAGGTCTAGGCTGCTTACCTCCAATCCTCTTGGCTAGCCCCCATGTCACTGGCTGTAATCTGCCTGGCTGAGATAAAATACTCTCTCCCCAGCCTCAACAGTGAAGCCCTCGCTGCGCGCAAGCAGGAACCTGTCAGTGCTCTTTGTAAACAAACTGCTGCGCTTCCAGACGTCTTCAGATTTACAGATTGTGAGACTTAAAATCAACTCAGCAGGTGCCTTGAACTTTTGACTGATACTTCTCTAGGCAGGGGGGCGTGTGTGCACGCACGCACGCGCCGTGCACATGTGATATGGGATGGGTTCCTAGAACAAGAGTGTGTTCAGAGTCAAACTACGCCAGTACTGTTTGCGATTCTTGATTCAATTCAATACAACTTCATTAAGGAGTTTATTACCTAAGGGGCATTATGAAAACAGGACATGCAGGCATTCACCAATTCAATGGGGCTCTGTATTCACCCATGTGCTAGTGGTAACACATGCCACATGAAAGGCCTGACTGAGGTAACTGGAGTACCACAGTGGTCTAGTGATTAGTGAGACTGCTGCTCAGCCACCAATCTTCAGAAGTCCAAAATTGTGGTTTAATGTTCTCCTATAAAAAAAAAAAAAAAAAAATGCTTAACACTGCCAGATCTGCCACTTGACCTATGAGGGAGGAATCTTGAAAGTACCTGTCAATTTTTCTCATGGTACGCTACCCTTATCTATTGTATTTTTTTTTGTAATTTCCTTGTGTCAAGTGTCACGTATACCTGATACGCATGTGTTTTTTCATTCCACGGTGACAGTGGTTCAGCCAGTCAGGATCCAGGCGACTGGCTGGATGACGTGCTGCATGTCAGTCCCTTCCTGTCAAATGGGGACAGGGAAATATCCTCGAATATAATTATAAGAAAAGACAGACAACCTAAGGCAGATCAAGAGGTTTGATTTTGAGCACACACTAGTTCACGTTAAAGGCTCAGTGTGTGAGTGTAATCTAGAGGTGAAGTGTCACGTTGCAGCTGAACACTCGGCATCTCATCCATCCCACTGCAGTTGTCATGAAAACTCCAAAAGATTTTAGTTCATCCAGTTTGGACAATACACAATTACATGCTTATTTAATATATTTGGTCATTGTATGAGTAAATAAAATCAGTCTCAAAGAGCAAAGCAGCACAGAAAGAGGGGGAGAGTGGAGTGGAGAGGAATGCTTTCTGGCTGGTTTGGTCAGTGGGGTTTGACAGAACAAAGGGCCGGAGACGGTCAGAGTAAAGACTGCAGGTAGAGGATATTGTTGTTAAACAAAATGCAAGATTTTACAAAGCTGTCCAGTGTTACGATCGTGTTTTGGGTATTGGGGCAGTTGGAATATTTGCATCACAGCGTTTTGTTTTGTACTGTCAGGCCCCAGTTGCTGTTGCTTTTGATTTGTGGGCCCCTGTATATCAATCTGTTTTACTAGGCTGAACTAAAACCTGCTCTCTGACCTTCAAGTGGAGGAGGGAAGAGCAAAGAGAATCTCCCTAAAAGATTTGTGGTTGTCACTTTGCTATTTCACAAGGCACATCGATCTGGTTCCAAATGAAGTACATTCTTTTTCTTTGATTTGAAGGAATAAAGGAACTGGACCAAGTGATCGTCGTGCTCTTCACTACCCACATGTTCATTGGAGGATTCTTTGGCTTCATCTTGGATAACACAATTCCAGGTTAGTGTGAAAGTCATAATAAATTGCTGTAATTGGTGTAAATCCAATCATCACTGACAGCCAACTTCCTTTTCCAGGTACTGAAAAAGAGCGGGGCATCAAGAGCTGGCAGGAGAAGGTGCAAGAGGAGTGCAAAAAAGTGTGTGACCAATCTTGCTATGATATTCCTTTCTGCAACGGTGTTTTGAAACGGTTCAGATGTTTCAAGTACCTGCCCTTCCTCCCTTCTTATAAGACCACCCAAGAGGGGACATCAGACTAATGAAGTGCACAGCATAGATGCTGAAAAAGTACTGACCTTAGGATTGACAGAACAAGTGGAATTGCAGTGAAAACAGGCTTCTAACCTCACATAAACATTGACACGATGGTCGTTAAATTGCTTTACATTATTCATGGTGACACTGAATTGTCAGAGTGATAAATGTGTTAATCTGAGCCACTGTGACCTTTGTCTGCTACAGTTTCCTTCACACTTTGAAACGGTGCAGGTTTGTAGTCTGGATAAAATCTGAAAAATATTACGTGTGGTTACGGCCTTCAAACCTTTGAGCTGCCAGGCACAATGCTGATGCCTGGCCCTCTTTACTGCAATGTGAGAGAATAAAACACTTCGAGTCAGATGCTGTTATATATATATAAAATCTAATCCACACTTCAAATCATCTTTAGCACTTCAAGTATTTTGTCAAAATTCACAGATTCAACTGAATTTGTAGGAAAAAGCTGAGTTGGTCCGATTAATGACTGAAAGGAAATTAACCTGCTTAACCATGTAAAGTTAGTTAAAGTTAAATGCTGGATACAGTGAGGAGACATAATCAAAGATAATATATTAAGAATTTACTCCCCCTTATTATTGTTTAGGACAGCAACAAGATATAACATTTATTCAATTTAATATATTGGTTTCCTTTGAGTTTAATATATGCATGAATAAATCTATTTTTTTATAGACACCTTTGGTGATCAAGTGAGATTTACCTAGAAATTAATCTGGTTGCATGCACAATGCACTAATCCAAAGCTAAATCAGAGATGATTTTTCTTTTTTTCTCCTTTCCTCTAGTGTGATTTTAAGGTTTTTGAGGGTGTAAGAGGTCAATAATAAAGACCCTTCAACACCCGTGACTTCACATGATAATTATTTATATTACATCAGGATGCCCCACATATGTTCACATCTTGTATGTACTAGGTAACCAATCACAAAAGAGGCCTGAAAGACACAGGGGCTAAAACCACGAGTTGGACAATAATATGTGTCCTGAAGCGTTTAAGTTCAGGTGTTCCAAACACACACACGTTCAGAAGAATGATTACTACCTCAACAACAACAGTGGCTTAGCGAAACAGATAATCAATGGGAGGCTTTTTCATCCGAATGAAACAGTATTCTTTGAAAACTTTTTCCTTTATATATTACATTTTGTGTTTTGTCACTGTTAAGAACAATATTTGTGGTTTTTAAATAATGCTTTTACACTAAAGTATATGTTTAACTTGAAATGTTTTTTGCTGTTGTTTTTAATCAGTCCTAAACTGTGACAATAAACATTTTTCATGAAATTAATTATGCACTAATGAAATGCTAACATCATTATTATTCATTTCATCATGGAATACATTAAAAAACATGTTTTATATCTTTATCTCAGCATCGATATTTAATGTGTTTGACAGTCACCAAAATGTCCCATAATGAGTGAGTTACAACAAATAGCCGCTGAGTTATCAGGATGGAGTTAATCATTTGAGTTTCTTCTAGTCACAACCTGTATTGCACTTGTGTGACTTTTATATCACTGAGCTGATGTCGCTGGCTGAAGGCGGAGGATCTCTTTCCAAATTCCAAATTCCTAAAAGAAGCTTTGAAGTTTGTGAGTATTTTTTATATTTATCTTTGTTCCTCATTTCTCACTGATATCGAAACGCTTGAAAGGCTCTTCCTTCCTTGTCAGATCTATGGTGGAGTATATCAGACACTGCACAGATTAGCCTTTTGACCTTTTCTGAGACATTATAACAAAATGTCAAGTTGCACAGACACTTAATCCCCAGAGGTATTCACGGTTTCTTTTGTGGGATGAAGACAAACTCTGGAAGGCATGGCAGTAGCAGCACTTAAATTCCAGAAGAAGAAGGCCAGAGCACTTTCAAAAAAAAAGATACTGAAGTTAACAGACAATTCCATATATTATGAAGAAATAAGAATTATAAATTGAACTAACAAGCTTTGATTTTGAGACCTTTAAAAAAAAAAAAAAAAACATTTACTGTATGTGTCACAGAACCCCACCCCCACAATTAAGCAATCCATAATAATAATTTCACAATTTCATTCATACTCCAGATCCTTTGCAATGTGACATCGTATTTAAGTAGTTTGATTTAATTTTAGCTCAAGATTTTACACTTTTATTATTAGGGTACCATCAAGTGATGTGGCCGGGACAGATGCCAACGCTGACACACAATGCCATCATCATTATAGATGGCAGTGTAGCCTTTTCAGCTGAGCTGGCACAAATCTAACTGGATTACTCAATTCTAATAGGGATTGACTTGCGTCGACAGATGTGGGCATTCATTAGGTGAAGAGGCACCTCGGCCACAATGTTCTGAACGTGAGGTATTTGAGAAAGTCTGTCAGGGAATTACTGGCTGGGGGTATTACCGTTCGCTTGTTAATTCCCTGATTAACACTGAGCTCACCATCTTCCAGTACACTCTGCCTCGCCTGGTTTCTCTCCTACCAATGATAAGGTTCAGTCGGTGGTATTTTATTGAGAGACGTTTACAAACCAGAATTGTGTTTATGTTACATTTTTACTTGTTTTAAGTCATGCATCACCGCAGCACCAGCATCAAGCTTAGCGAAATAAATCAGGACTGTCCCTGGCATCATTTTAATTTTCTTTATAATGAATAATAAAATAAAAATAAAATAAATAATAATAATAATAATAATAATAAAATAAAAAAATGGACGCAGCTCTTTACAATATTTCGTTCCTTTACACTGACCTAGACCTCTTCAAATTAGAGTTTACTGATGCCATGGTGGTCAAATGCATGAAAGTACTTGTTTTCCTCTATCTCGAGTTATTAGCAGAGGGGATTGTCTCATCTCACACTTGAAAACTTTGATCGTTTTTACATACATAAAAAAATTGTCCTAACATCACTCCTGTGCTTTGGTTTCCAGACCCTTTGATCACAGTTACGTTGCTTCCTCATGCCAAGTGGCAGTGTCTGAGGGTGATAGAGGACAGTGCTGTACATGGTTGCACTGTATGAATGGGCCTTGATAAACTGTCTGAAGCTCCAAGAGGGCTTTATTGAAAAGCTGTCCTTGGAATTATTACTGTTACGCACTCTGTGGTCTTCCTGTAATTAATATCCTGTGTCCCTACGTCCATGTCCTCTGGATCTGCTGTTTCTGCCACATCTTGATGGTTTCTATTGAGATCAGTCAGTCGTCAGTGGCATTAATACCCACTTGACAGCTTATGAATGTACCGAATAGTAATAACAGTCTGGGAGCTGTGCCATGTATGATATGCCTCAGTTGATGCCAATATATCCTAACTATAATTTTCATGTCAACAAATTATGAAAATATTTTGAAACATTGTTGTGGCATGTCTTATTATTTATGGTGAGACTACTGGGCTGAGCTGCGCAAACACATAAACCTGTCTTTCTTCTTTGGCTCTGTTTTGAGTGAAGCAGGAGGGATAACAACGTCATTCCCCAATAGTATTTACTCTCTACACCAATTATCTTTGTCTCCTTTTATATACAACTTTTACAACTACAACATAACCCGAGGAGTGAGCATGTGGCAGCAATATCTAGAAATAAAAGGAATGTGCTTTTAATGGGAAGAAACTTGGCGTGAGGTCACAAAATGGTGAAACAGAAAGGGGGTGTGGAAGGAGACAACATAGGAGGAAATGTGTAGTTTACAAATAAGTCATTGTAAGACGTGCCCTAAGGGTAAAATCTGGAGAACTGGCTACCCAGTTTACCCAGTCTGACTTTTAGGTGTTCTGCCCAGATCTGTTGCCAACAGTATTAAATCCCCAACACTGTCAGGTGAGAGCTGGCTCAAAATAACTTTCATAGGTCATTTTGTAAAATGTTTAACTAAGTTCACTGTTGCAAATGTGAAGGAACTCACCGTCATTTGCTCCGATTTGCCGTTGAAAAGATTTGATAGACCACAAACTTAGAATCGTGTATAGTTAGCAATCACCGATCTGGATCCTCCAGTCACCTTATCACCGCGTCCTGCTCTTCACATCACAACGCAAGTTGTACTAAGCAGAATATGCCGTCATTTGTCTCGAGGATTAATAGAGCCCTATACAGTCTGGAACACTTCATGTACTGATCAGGTCCCGATAACTAGTGATAGTGTGCTGGTGTTTATTTGTTTTTGAGAATGGAGGGAGGACACAGGAAACCTCAGCATGGTACAAACCAACCTTCAGTTCATTGAGCAGCTCTGGACTGCGGAGAAATTCTGATGGAACCATGATTGTGCCTTTCTTTGACAAAGTAACTGAGCAGCTGCTTCATGTTAACGCTCCTCTGATCTCAGTCTGTGTGTTATCTGACTGAGTTGGGCCTGTGTGTGTGTGTGTGCGCTATTTCATGTTATCGGAACAGTTATAATAATTATAGCATGTGGTGCGGAGCAGGATGTGGCAGGGCATATGATTCTTTCCTTGACGTGACAAAACTTATCATTATAATTATATCATCGCCAGAATCACCTGTGGCAAGTGACAAGAGGAGAAGAAAGCAAGTTGAGAAAGCACAAAAGCACCAGAGAGAGAATTTACTGCAGTGGCTGCTGATTAATATGGCACATATAATAATATAACACATAATTTAAGGCAAACAAAATAGTACACTTTTTTTCACGCTGTTTGTGCCCTGGACACTCCCACTTTTATTCATAATCAATAGCTATTGATTGATGTTTTTATAATTTTTATTTATCTTAGTTACATCCCCAGGCCCTGGATTAGTTTGGCATTGAGCTCACTGGTGAAAATAATCTGTTAATGTCTTTAGAAAAACTTTCTCAAGGAAAGAAAAATTGAGGAGGCTGGTCCAGACTGACCTGATTTTCAGGTCAAGCAGGGACTGATCTGCCAAAGGCCTGTTTAAAAAAAATCCCCAGCCAGTGGGTTGGTGAGTGTGGATGTGAATTCATATAGATGGAGATCTCAATGGATTTCCTAGTCTTGTAATCCCTGGGCCACCTTGGCCTCAGCAACATAATTAAGGGGGTTGGACCCGACAAGCCTGAACCAGGTCTTCAATATACACTTGATTTATGGCAGAGAGTTTGAACCTCCTCTTCTTGGCGTCAAAGAGAGATAACACTCAGGCAATTACATCGGAGCTAGTTCCTGTTACTGGACACTGGTGACATTCCCTCAGTAAGGAATTAAAATAGTCTTGAACACTTTGAATGGCAAAGCTTTAGCAGATCCTCGAGATAACTGCAGATTAGCTTGTAAGCGTTATCAGCATAGTTTTCCTCTTTTTAAGCCTACCTTCTAAGTTTACCAAGAAATCCAGAAAGTGGAGACAGTCAATCAGTTCATTACAAGAAGACATTTGAAAACAGATTCAATTGCCTGCTGAGCGTGACACAGCCTGTTCATTTGCCAAGCAGGTCTACCTAAACCAGCCATTTTAGTCTCATGTTTACTGTCCATTTATCAGTTGCCCCATGTCTGGGACCTTTTAAGCAGCCTTTTGAGACAGCATGTGTCAATATTGCATCAGTACTTGGATTGTTTATATACAGTACAATAAGTATCGGAGAGAAGGTTTGTCCAAACACTAATGTAGTGATTCCCATAAATGTATTGCAGCTGGAGCCCTTTTATTTCCCCCCCCCCCTCTCTGTCCATTTTCTTTCAGGCCAGCTCCAGCACCAGATGCCTTTGTCTGTTTTTTTTTTTTTTTCTATGCATATCTTGAGTCATCATCTTGCTGTAGAGTGATCCAATCAGCCTGTCATCTTTTGTTATTTATCATTTTTAGATGGCACAACTTCCAGCAGCACAGTATTGTCCTGATAATATGTTGTGGGCCTGTTCTACTGAAGGTAACTGGATAATGTATTTAAACGGTTTTATTTATTTATTTTTTTTGAACAACTGATGCATCCCTTTCTTTATAGAGATCACACTGTGTGAGTTGCTCATTAAACTCACTCATGCTGTGAGACATATTGTGGCTGATGTGAGCAGTACTGTGGATACACTGGGAGGACCATATTAACATATGAACTACCCACGGAAGGGACAGTTCATCCATCACTATCACTTACTATCTACTCATGACAATGCCAAATGAAGTGTTTGAGAAACACCTGTTCACTGGTAGGTTTTTTTTCCATTATTACATTTGAAGAATTGGCCACCATTTCATTTACTTGGCTGCAACACCGTTCACCCCAGAAACACCAAAAGTGTTTTGTGGACCTCTTGGCATAGTGGTGAGTAGATAATGAATGCATTTTTGGATAAACTATCCCTTTAAGGTTTACGGTCCTACTGTATGGTCTGTCTGATCAGCACCCAGTCAAGGGATCAGGCCCTCGGACAGGAAGCTAGGAACAGATGATCCCTTGTTGGAAAGCATTCAACTCTAGGGTAATGAGTTCACTTCATGTAGAAAATAGAAAGTCATCTAATCCTCGCATGTACCATGTCACTCAAAGCATGTGTTCTGTGACACTGAGCGGCCAACCGGTCGCGTAAAAAGTGTGCAAAGTGCAACACAGTTCAAAGTCAGGGACAAAGTTCTATTGCGGACACTGCTTGGAGAGTGAGGGAGGGAGTTAATAAGTCAGTGCTCAGTCTCAATGTATGTACTCCTATACTTACCTCTGCTATTCTGAGTGCCTACGTGCTACAAACACATGAGTTGCGCAACGTGGCTGCACTTAAAGCAATCAGAAGGCACTGTGTTGTAAAATGATGGACAACTCAGGCTTTCAATGGTTCCATATCACTGTCACGTGTGGCAAGTGTACAGTGGGGGGGGGCTCTCACATTATGCCAGTGTGTTCTGTGTCAGATAGCAGTAAGGATGATAATGATGAGTTCCCGAACTTAAAGAAGTTTGTGGTTTCATTGTAGGTGAGGCAAAAGTGAAAATTTTAATCTCCAATACAACCATTTTACTATAAGAGCACTTAACAAACTCTTCTTCTGAATAAGGGTTCGGCTTCTTATCTATAGGAAGCTGAACATTGTCTCCATCAGAATGTAGTCACAGGAAAAGCTGCTTGTTGGGCACTTAAACTCTGCCAAAGAGCATTAACTTTATCCAAGAGCATGTCTCCTTGTGACTCATCCAGTTTAGCTGCATCCCTACCAATTCAGTGCACCACTTTGTTTCTTATTTGACAAAAATAGGTGTATTGCAATGCCGAACACATTATCCTACATGTGAGCATAGTGACTGAAGTCTAATTTTAGGCACAGCACATTAGTAGTAACAGCAATGTAACAGCAGTGTGTACTCACACATTGAGGTCTTTATTCATGGTTAATGAAAATGTTGCTTGTAAGTTACAGCAGAAAACGGGATTCAGTCAATAACTAGCTCTCTAAGGGTGTTTAATCAGAGTTGCGAAAGTTGAGTGCAGTAAAGCCCAATAATGTGTGTATTTTGAACTTGCATCAAGGTCCTAGCCCCAGGAGACACAAACAAGGCAAATGTTCCTGGTTTTCAATTTCTAGTTTATTTTCAATTCTTCAAATCTGTCAGACATGCACATTAGCCACCAATGGCCTCTGGTACTGGTACATTATGCAATAATGACTACTGCATCACAGCCCCTTTATTAACATGTCGCTCCCCCTTTGTTGTCCGAATAGTCTATTGTGACAACTTGTCCACAGAAATGAGCCACTAAATTTGTTCACTTGCTAAGTAGGATTTCAATGGCAGAAAAAAGGCTGTGATCAAAAGAGAGAAAGTGGTGGAATTGACAGTCAGTGAAAAACTTAGACGTCAAATGTGATCAGTCCCACGCCCACAAAGAGTAAAGTTAACACTATTAATCTTAAAATTGGTGTCCTAAGCTTTAAGACTATTCAACCTAACAGCGACAGATGCGAAGGGTAAATTTAGGTTTGCTTTGTGCTGTGATCTGTGTCTGTATGGCACGTTTTAGAAAACATCTGTGCACCTTTCACAGCCCTTTTCAAGAGCCATTGGAAGATAGAAAGTCTTGTTTCACTCTTGCTCTGGGATGAAAGGAAAGCTGTGTCACCAGTTATATCCCAGTGTGTGTACATTAAGTGGTCTGGTCTGGATGTTGGAGTTTGAGTTAGAGTTAAATTCACAGTCTGAATTATTATCCCAGAGCAACCCTGAACTGTGTCAAGAGCAGTCAGAGTTAGAGTGTAGGATAGGAAACAGTCTCCCTTCAGAGGTTACACAGAAGGCAGAGACTCCATGCTTTATCCACTGAACTGTAGATAATAAAGTGGACTGTTGTTTCTCTCTTCCTTTCAGTGTCATTATTTCCCTCTTATAATACATTTAATACAGCCTTTAAGGAATGATTACATTACAATAATGGCCAGAAGTACCTGAGCAACTAGTTTACAACCAAATAAAAACTTTTCTTTTGGTGGCTGTGGCTCAGGGGTCATCCTCTAACCAGAAGGTCGTCAGTTCTATCCCAGCCTTCGCCGGAAGTGTCCTTGGGAAAGATGCTGGTAGATAGATGTATATATGTATGGATGGATGGATAGATAAATCACTTGTTGCTAATAGAAGTACTGTATGAGTGTGTAAGTTGTAAGGTTTGATGTCAAACTGAACTGTAAGGCCCTTTGAGTGGTAATCAATGCTAGATACGTGTTATACCCATACAGACTGTTGACCACTTTCTGAATTTTAACGCTTTAGTAGTGAGGAGCTTTGAACAGCTGAGGACTTGACAATAAAGCAGTTTTTCAGGAGGACCTGGAAACAGTCCTCCATGCCTTTGTCGACTTTTGGCTTGTCTACCCTAATTATAGGAGTCATCCACTCCTCCCTCCCTTCCAAATTTCAAACAGAACATCATTAAACATGAAACAATGACTGAATCATTTCTGGACATGTTATAAATGTAAATTCAGGGAACATGTCAACAAGGATCACCTAGGAGTGCCATTAAGGCAGACAGGACATCATAGGTGAAGGAGTTAAGACAAAACACCTGAACCACATCTGGGCCCTGGACCTCGGGGATCCAGCTCCTTCACCACCCAGCACACATCCTCTTACCTCACACGCAGTCCATGTTCTCTGCGCTTAGTGTAAATCCACACGTGAACCTATCCAGAGAACTGCAGCTGACTGCAAACGAATGGATGATGTGTACAGACATTACATGTCAGGCCCTGGTTCAAGACATGCAAAACATCACACGTGACATGATCCTGGCTTTGTGCCTCAGTTTGCACAGAGGGGGTTCTCCCTTCTCTCTGGTGCAGGTTTGTTTAGCCCTGTGTGTTTCTGTGAATGAGTGCAAAGCACAGTGTGTGTGGGTGTTTGTAGGAAGGAGATGTGTCCTCATGACTGCTCCTAGCTCTTTTGTATCCCGCCTGTGTTGACTGCGCTTGGTCTGGACCTTACAGTGTATGTGCTATAAAATCAAATCAGCAAGTGAAAAGAGTAGAAGAGCAGGTGATGACTCTTCGTACCTTCAGCTCTATGACCAGTTTAGCTCACATCTAGCCTTGATGGAAGAACTTAAAAAAAACAAAAAAAAACCTTAAGTTTGACCCACGGATGCAATGGTTTCACCTGATGTTTATATTTTGTATTTGTCCAGTGATGATCTTTCAGCAAGTGTCTCGCCAGCACCCACAACTTTTAATGTACATTTACAACGTTTACAACATTTTTCAACTACTTTTGCATAACGTGTGTAAAGCAGTGGGGCACCTAAAAGACGCAATACTGTTTTATCAGTAAGAAACCCCTGAGAATGAATGGTACTCAATGTAGGTTTTCTCCGAAAGCGAGTGTGATTTCCTGCTGTGAGGGACCAATGATTGGATTCCTGTGATCCATTTTTTTCATTACCTAGTTTTAATCAGAGCAAAAAAAAAAAAAAAAATACTAACTCCAAAAACAAAGTGTCATTTGTTTTTGGTATCAGATTTATAAATGAAAAATGAAATAATGATGTCCAATTACTTCCTAATTGAGTATGAAAAGAATGAATGATACACCAATTTTGGTGACTCAAAGAAGGCGTATTGGCTGTCTGTCCTATTTACTTAAATACAAAGTTTATTTTGTATGATATAATTTAATGTTTACAAGGTAGACATGGTTAGATTGCATTGGATTTGGAAAATATTCAACAATTTCAATTTTATAATCATTTGACATGAAGGGATATGAGCATTTATATGAAATTCTGCACAGGTGCATGATGGTTGGTGTGTGTCTGGTGCATGGGAAAGATGAGGGGAGATCAGTGACAAATCTGTTTCCATTATCCACTTATAGAAAAACACAATACTGTTGAAAAATTCAGCTTTAATTCAAATGATATAAGGACCCAATAGTTGTGTTAGTGTGTTTTTTATACAAATATGTTTTTTAAGTACAAATATATACAGAACCTTTCATTCTCACAGAAGCAAAAAGCACAACCAAGATAGCTTAAAAAGTTCAAGCCAGGTGTAGTTCCAACCCATCTCATTTCCTCTGTGGACCCGAGGACGATGCGTATCATCTACGGTAGATGGCTGAGTTCAAACAGACCCTGCATCCACAAGTAATGATGTTGGTTTAAACAAGAACTTGGTGGACCTAATTGAGCCTCTTCAGCCGCAGCATTTAGCACAGGTGCCAGACAGAAAACTGAATTTTAGACGATGTGCATTACTTGTTCAGCCACACTGCTTCTCTCCATTAAGATTCTTCAGGGTGTGTTTCAGAAAAAATAGCACCACAACAGAAGCACCCACTGCTCTGTGGCAGCAGTTTTATGATAGAAACTTTAAGGTTGTAGAGCCCATCGAGTGCACAATTGCCAAAGCAAAATGTTTTCAATATGTGCCTGTACCGAAGTCTTTGCAGCAGCTCATGGATGAGGTCAGAGACCACAAAGCATAGCGTAATACATAGCAGCATACTTCCAAATCTTCTCCGGTTGGTCAGCACTTCCAGGAGAACAATTTTCTGTCCCGGAATGAGTTGAGAATTGTGTTGAGTATATATGAAGATGAGTTCGCTTGGCAGTCCTGTGTAAATCTGATGATGTGAAAAAGTACGGTTTTGAGAGTTCTTATGTTCTCTGCCTCGAAATATGGAGGAAGAGGATGTTTTTGTTGCAAGATGCAGTTACGTCAATGAGCAAGCACTTTGGCGACCGTGGAGAGGCCCGTTCGTAATCTTTCATAAATTTCATTTTATGCCTGGCATGGCTTCAACAAAAAAAGGGTCAAGATAATAACTTCAGCCACAACTGACCAACCCTTCCTGTGAAAGATGTGGCATTGTGCGGACGTTGAAATATGTGCTAGGCCAATCACAAATGCACATATATAATCCCGTCTAAGCGTATAACCAGCAAATACCTAAAACCTATATAAAGGGATTGAAGTTAAACTACATGCCCTTTGCATTTAAATTAATCTGCACTGAAAAGTTCATGCCCTCATGCTCAGGTTAGTCTCAGGAGTCGACACACTCTGCCACCCCACCTCCAACAACAAAGGTCACAGTAGCTTTAATGTGAATCAGCTCAGTGAAATCCTACTGCTGAGCCAGTTAAATGGGAATCAGAGCATCTGTGGCCAACGTCACATGCTCCTGTGTGAAATTACATCTGATAGGGGTATAATTTTAAACAGCCCTCCAGGGCTCTGATTTGATTGCCTAAAAGAACCTTTGATTTACTGACAAATCTCAGCAATTCAGAGCTGGATTTCACTTATTATCGTTGGTAGAGAACTGTCTCATCTCACTGAATTCTAACTTTTAAAATGAGGGAGGCATTTATTAATGAGGTATACCAGCTGATATCCAAGCACACACACCTCTCTTTTTCTTTACCCTCGAATGATTGGATAGAGCGTTTGTGGATGTTTGGAAACAGCTATGAGCATGCTGAAATGGGCTTTTTTTTGAACGACAAATGAGATCACGCTTTACGAGGAGACATGGTGTCTACTTCCATTATGTGCTTCTTGTTGGACAAAGTCATGCAGCTGAAAAAGGCTGTTTGTCCTCTTCTTCAACAAGCAGTGCACTATTAGCAACTTAGTTTTTTTTCAACACAATCTGATGTTTAGTTTGTGCGACTCGGAAAGTTGAACTGAATCCCACTGGATTTTACTTTTCATTCATAACATCGGCAGCTCATGCTCACAAAGGTGGGGTTCGAGAACAACTCGGAATTCAGTATTTCATATGGCCACATGAGGCGAATGACTACAATGAACTTGATTAAGATAATGAACACATGAACAGCATTTCCTGGTTATAGTTACCTATAGTTACCCATATTATTGCAATAAAATGTCCACTTGGAGTTTTTACAGCATTTGCAGAATTAGAAAGTGAACACCCACAATGGTAAAACAGTAGTATAGTACATTATTAACTATTTCTGAATGGGCTTTTAGATATGTAGCAATAAAATCAGAGATGCTCCACTAAGCTTTTAACAAGGAATGTGAACAGCACATTACATTAGCAGCTCATGTGAACATGATGATAAAAATAACATCTTATTCTAAATGAGGTCAGTTGTTGTTTTCAGTAGTTATAAATGAATCAGCAGGTCTTAACGTCCACCACCAGCTCATTGTGTGGCCTGTCAGAATGTTGGAATGGACGTGATATGTGCAACGGATAATACAACAGTGTCCTGGTTACCAAATTTGTCTGTTGATTGAGTACAATAACAGCATTTAAAAAAAATTTCCTAATTTGATCTAAAGTCAAAACAAAATGACATCTTGATTTCTGAGCATAACTTAATTGTAATAATGCAATTAATTATACAGAGATAGAGAGAGAGAGAGCAGCAACAGACAAACACTGGCAGTAAGTTCGAGAAGTTGAAATGCTGTATTCAGACAGGAATACTTTCTGTAAAACCCCATGATAATGATAATTGCTCTTGTATCTAAATGAATCACATTTATTGTGCCTGTAAGATCAAATACGTCCTGGCAGAGAGACTTTCAACGCAGGAAACAAAGGCAGCACAGAAGATGAATTTGGGGGAGATTAACTACTATTGTCACGAAAAGCAACATACATGTCTTTAGTCCGACAAGTGGGGTGGCTGTTTCCGGCTCTGCTCATCTATCTGTGAAAGCCACCGCAGGCCACTGATCTGAAGGGGCTTGATTGTGATGATGAGATGCAGCTGGCGGCTCTGTGCTGTCTCCATCGCATCTGCAGCCAATCTTAAACACACACACACACACACAGGGAGACTGTCTCAAGGCATGAGGGCTGTGTGGTCATCATGTTTGTTTATGACAATACACAGGTGACTTCTCCGTGCTTCAGAATAACAAGATGCCTGAGGAGCTAGTTAAGGCTTAATTCGTTATTGGCGAGCTAGTCAAATCAGATGAGAACAATTACATCATAATGTTAAACGTATAGTTCCTTGAAAAAATTTAATTCACTCATCTTCTACTCACCACTATGCGGCGGGGAGTGAAGTGTTTGAAAGCGCCGTTTTGGAGTTTTCGCGGTTAGACAGCGTGGAGTTAAATCTAATACAATTGAAGTCAATGATGACCAATTTTTCAAAACGTAAATATTCCACCATATATCTTGGACTTGAAAGGCAGGGACTTAATCAAGGCCAGCACATTCTGCTTCCATTTATTCCCTTTAAAACATTATCCAGGTGCTCATGAAGGACCTAGGTTCACGTCAGTCAGACATTTGGCAGCAAGACTAGATTTTTACACAACTGAACTACTTGCCATCTCTGTGTACGTCCATATGTGTTATGTGAATGTCAGCGTCATTGCCTCAGAGTCAGCACAGGCAGTTTAAAGCTCACAATAGAAGCTACATCATGTGATGACATGAATCCTGAATTGGTTCTGTCATCAGGAGGCTTCTTCACTTCAGCTCCACACGTCTTGTTAGTAAAGCTATTGGCCGCAAGTTATTTATCTTCTCCCTGTGCATTATTATTTCATGGTTGTGTAAGGGGCTCTGTAATTTATGCATCCACAAAATCAGAATGTTTTTACAAGCTGGTGTGTTTTTTTTTTTCCTCTTTGTACAATTGAAGATCCATTGAACAGAATTTGCATTCCAATGCAATCTAAGCCTCTAAAGTAACCAGGAAAAGGGTCACAAAAACACAAATCAAAGTGTTCAGAAGTCCTTTGATGTATTATGCTGAACTATACTGAACCACTGTGCATGATATCCTCATATTCTAAGGCTTCCAGTGATCACTCTTTAAACCCCTACAGACCATTCAGTCTGCAGGTTGGCTCTTTCTTATAAACAATTAAATGTATTTTACCTCTTATTCTGGAGAGAGTTTTGTCTGCTTAGGCAGGCTTATATCCGTGGTGTCTATGGAGTAAATCCTTTGATCTTGGCCATGCTCCTGCACGTCACCAAACATGACATTCACATGCATTAGGCCTTGGAGAGTGGGGAGGGTACAGTGTCCCAGAAAATGAAATAACAGTTGGTGATTTTGAAGTTTGTACTAAAAAGTATTATGCCTTATCCAAATTCATTACCACTTTGGCCTACTCCTTTGTTTTGTGTGTGGCCTTGAAGGAGCAGCATGGTCCTATTTATCTGGGCCAGATAGTGCCTATTCATACAATCATGTACTGCAGTTTATAAAACAAGGGGCCAAGATGCCAGCCAGAAAGCCATTGCAGCAATCGAGAGACAACCATAAGTCTAAAGAACTGGGTGGAATACTGGGTCTGGTGTGGTCTGAATATTCTTAGCAGAGTTCAAGCACTACCAGAAAACAGATACATCACAGCCAAAGAGGGATCAGAAAGATCCACAGAGACTGAAACGTTGGGGTCAGTTGTGGGTGAATAACAGGTATAGTCCATGTTGGAGACATTGTTTATTACAAAAAAGAAGGGGTCCCAGCACTGAACTGTGAGGGACTCCTGTTGGGAACAGTTGGGAAAGTGTATTTGTGTTTACCATCGCTGATACCAACCATAGTACACAACCTTTCAGTTAACAGTCCTGAATCTGAAGACCAGTGTCTATTTCTGTTTTGACCAAATTGTTGATAAAGGACTCTGGAAGTTATACTGAAATTAAATTGAAATAAAACATGTCGTTCATTAATGTATTTGTTAATTATTCATTCAATTATCAATTCGCTAATGTTTACAGTACAGCACTATCTCTGTAGTGAATGTGCTGTGTTGAATAACATAATGACATGAATTGGAAATCTTGAAACTTAAATAGAGAATAGAAAATACAAATAGAGTCTATAACCTCTGGCTATATAGTCAGTCAAATGTTGGCAACAAGTATTACTACAACCTAATTTTTGTAGTTATACCAGCTGTAATACATTTTAAATTGATAAATTACTTTGTGGGGTCTTAACATAACCATAAAAACCTCAGTTTAATTCCCCCCATCTGGCTCCGCTCCAGTCAACCCCTGATCTTCTTGAGGTTTCTTTACTTTTTTCCTTCACCATGTCCTTACTCGTGGAGGAATGTTGAGTTCGTTAAATAATACTGAAATGAGTGTAATAAATACCTGCTCCATGTGAAAAGAATCTTTTGGAGCATTTATGCATAAAATGACAACCAAAACTATGAATAAATGTAATGCAGATTTCTAAGATGTAATGGCCTGTTTTTTTGCTGGAAATCTGACCCAGCCACATTTTATTTTTGGCAGGTGTGTCAAAATTCCATTCTGAACATCTATATGTTATATAAAGTTGTCTGTTTTCAATTTTTTGTGAAATTGAAGACAAGGTTAAAGTAATCACTAAATAAAATGTAATGACAACCTTACACAGGGGTATACATTCTGTTTTCTGCAAAGAAATACATCTTAAAAGAAATGTGTGAGAGACAGCCTACCCATCACCTGAAGACCTTTATCTTTTTTTATAGCCTTTATAGATAACTACACCCCTTGACAACTGTATTTCTTTGTCTGAAAGTAGTCCTGTGTACTCAAATGAATACTGTTACTATACAGTAGCACAAAAATGTCACTATAAAACTTTTTTCAAAAAAATGAATGGATTCAGTCTACACTTTTTTGGTAATCTTGAAATGGTAGTCTACAGGAAGTGTTCCAATCAGTGGTGTTGGTGAGATATTCCACAGAGCATTTGGCTAAACAGTGGCTGAACTGCAGCCAGCGTGCCAGCTGTGATCTGTCAACATGGGTACGCAAAGTAAAAGTGTGGCACATCAAGATGTTATTGATGCTATGTTGCCAATGCAGCGGTTTGAATTACATCATTGTTAGTACCATTTACCAAGTTTATGCAATGATTTACATTCCAGCAGACACACGCACACACACACAGATTTTATTTCATTATATAACCTCCCCTTGTCATGTCTATTTTCCAATTATGAAACCGTCTTTTTTTAAGACTGATTCCCATAATCCATGATCTTGAAAACCTGATATCTATTTTCAACATTTGCGAGACCAAGTACTAGAATATATCTGACTCATCCTCAAACAAAAAGTGTTTCTTCCATCCTCTGTCTAATCTGTAATGTTAATCACATCCGACTGGGATTTTATTTCTCATTGAAAGAGAAGTAGTTCTGGGATGAAGCGCACACTGTGCCACTTTGGGTTTGGTCCTTTTTTTGTTTGTTCCTGGGGCTGTTCACAAAAATGCTGGCACTGATTGGATTAGTGAGTTAATGACCACAGGCATGGCAGTCATCAAACAAACTGCCTTCACTGGTATTTGAGCATTTTAAAATAGACACATAGCATTGCACGCTGTGGTCAAACAAACTCCTGTGAGGTGAAAATCTCTGAACTCATGTCAATGGGTGGCAACTCGGGCAAAGAGGAGAAACCTATTTATTGTAAAAAATAATATTGTTTACAGTTGTGTGTGTGTGTGAAAACAAAAATACCTCGGATGGTTCCTCTATTACAAATTCAATTTGAGTGCAACCTTTCAGGCCGAAATTCAGAGCAGTGTTTTAATGATGCGTGTGTTTGGGTCTGTGCTGATTATAAAACAGTTTGATGTAGCAACAAAGTTACGAAATCCTTTACAAAATACAAGAAGCTGAAACTATATAGAATGAAACAACAACAGATGAAATATTGAAGGGCTCTTTCTGCAACACTTTCTTGTTTGAGGACTGTTAACACAAGACCAATGATTTCTGGACTTAATTCAATATAGGTGACTGTACTTTTCTGCCACTAACTGATCTGCCTATGATAAGCAGGAGAGCAACACTGAAGCAGAGATGTTAGTAGGCAAGAAACAAAGAAGTCACATTCTAGCAGATCAGTCAGTCAGTGCAGGCTCATGTGTTTTGGGAGCGTAGCTGTGAAGAGAGGAGCGATTGGACGCGGTTTGATGTTTCGGTTGCATTTTGTTCGTAGCCTGCTCATGTTGTCTCTTCCGGGAACAAGAAGTTGAGCTTTAACAAGCAAAATGTTTTAATGATGTTTTGAAAACAGGTCAAGTGCTGGCAAGTCTCATTTCCCCAGGCAAGCAATGCCAGAGCCCCGGGGGCCCTAAGTTACCACCTTTGACCAGGAGCCCCTTCCAAGTGTGGGTAGGAAGATCTTATATTTTGGCTTGGAGCATTCTTCATTCATTAACAAAGGGGCAAACAAACCATTAATATGGTAATGTGTAATGTAATGAAAGAAAAAGGGGATTCCACTGCAAGGAAAGCAACAGATCCTTTTTTCCTAACAAAGTTGATTATACTCTTGTTCTATCACAGAGGCTGAGAACAACATAGGCAGAGAAAATCTTTGTGTGAATAATTGGAAATACATACCAAAAACCCTCTGAAGTCTTTATTTAAAATAAAACAAAAAATCCCTACAAAATTTCCCATGATAATGATCCGATCAGACATGCTTTGCTGCTCTCTGCAATGTTCACCTTACTTTTAAAAATGCTTTCTGTACATCTTTAACCTGAATGAAAACACCAGCATTTTCAAATTCCAAGCAGGTGATTTTGGTACGTTAGATATTTCAGGTGTGCTTTTTTATTTGGTCTTTTTATCGTACTGCTTTTTTCCTTTGTCGTCATGCACTGCCCTGAACTCAACATGATATCGGATGTGCGTGTCAGCAATGAAAGCTAAGCGTAGTTTATGAACTGATAGCTTTGAATTTTTAAGACAGAGCCATGAAATTACATATCAGTCATACATATTATCAAACCAAATCAGCTTGATGAGAGCGAATCAGAGGATGAAAATGTTGAGACAAGACAAACAAAATATTCTTTCAGAAAAGTGGAAAAATATGATTTGACCATCGAACAAAACAACCTCTTACATGAAGATATAAGCAATGACTGTATAATGATATGATACACAATATCAGCATCTATTCATTTGCACTGATGATAAATGAGTTTTTTGATTTACAAAAACACACATGATTAAGTTCAACTGATTTTCTCGATTCCCATGGACCCACCATCTGCGGGAGAGTCCGATGGGGTCGGGTGCGCTGTCATAAGGGTGGCAGTGGTAGTGATGAGCTGCAGAGGCTGACTCTGTGGACATGGAATGTCACCACTCTGGGGGGGAGGGAGCCTGAGCTGGTGCGGGAGGTAAAGCGCTACCCGCTGGACCAGGTGGGGCTTGCATCCACGCTCAGCGTTGGCTCTGGACACTATTGTTCTCTGGAGTTGCAAAAGGTGTGAAGCACTGGGCAGGTGTGAGGATACTCACAAGCCCCTGGCTGAGCGCCGCCGTGCTGTTTACCCCAGAAGACGAAAGAGTCGCCACCCTATACCTGAGGGCTGGTGGAAAAACTTGGACTGTTGTCTGTGCAGGGGGCTCCAGTGGGGCACTCCATAGTCTTGCTGAGAGACTTCAACGAATACCTGATACCTGGAGGGGCGTGAATGGGAGGAATGGCCTGCCCGATCTGAATTTTTAATTCATCAGTGATTTCCAGACAGGCCAGACAGGTTGCATGAGTTTCACACCTTCTAGGTTGTGTGTTTTATTTTGAAGGCAGACACATAGGGGGTTTGGTTATGAGGGATTTTATACATTGACCTGGGGCAGGGAGCCTGTGAGCTCTCTCAGTTCAAAGAAGATGCACTAGAAGCACACAAAAATTCTCTATAAAATGCAGTTGTGTAAAATGCACAGAGGTGTATAACACAGAGGTGACTGAACAGTCTGTTGACAAGTGGAAAGAAGACCTGAAAAGCAGGGAATTTATTAATTCAGACCAGATGTGGAACATGTGCACGCGCACACACAAGGAAGGGTTACAGCATAAGCAGAGGCAGTCTGGGAATTTGTCTGTTGTTCATAAGGCAGAGCGTTTGACTTTTTTAGTTAAATGTTCCAAGCACCTCAATTACTGTCACATCAAATACTTTCACTCATTTAGATGCTGGACTGAGTGTCCAGCAACATAGAAACACCTGGACGACTTAATGCAGCTGTCATGGCAACAGCCAAGAGTTTTTACATCCCTCTCATCTCAACTCCCTTTCCCGCGCTTGTCTGCAGCGTGTGCTGCTGTTTGACCCCCAGGTAACCTTTACATCTGCTCCCAATCTCCTCATCAGCTTTACGTTCAGCCATTGTTCTGTTCCTGATTATTAAGCCATACCAGCCTTAGGGTGCCATAAAGCCACCTTTCACCAGGTAAAAAGTACTTAGCATATTTAACGTAGTAAGTATAGACTGCAGTATCTGAGTCAGAGGAGGCCTGAATGAATACCTGGCAATGTGTGGTGTTCAGGGGCACACTCCATGTAATGTTGTACATCAGGCTGTTTAAGTAAAGTGGAAAACTGTGATGTCATTGAAAACCCAATCTAAGATGCTGCCCCCCCCCCCCCCCCCCCCCCCCCCCCCCCCCCCCCCCCCCCCCCCCCCCCCCGTGCCCCCCCCCCCCCCTTTAATGGCTACTCTCTAGCCTACCTCCCTGTGGAGGCACTGTCCTTCTCCCCCTTGGAGGACGACCCCACCACCTCCCCCAGGCCACACCCTCTCTCCCCCCTCTCCATCTCCTTGCCTTCTACAGATGTAAATTTGGGGCAAACCTTGCAGGGAGCCACTGTGATGTGCTGTCAGTCACTGGGGCCACAGCAGACACAGGCTCTACCAGTAAATAGTTTGAATTCTACTCACATAGCTGAAGGTAGAGGAGGATCCCAAAGCTCCTGAGGCACATAGGTGACTGAGCTTCAGCAGCCACTGCAGATAACTCCACTGCTCTCTCTGTGATAGAAACCATGTAATAGTCACTGTATAGAACTACAGGGCCTTCACTGTGCCTCAGGATGTTCACTGCTTTCGTGTGCAGGCAAATGTGAGCGTACATGTACATGGAAATTGCTCAAGAATCTCTGCTCAAAGCAGCAGCTGTAAGTAATTTTGAAGTAAGGGACGTTGATGATTGTGACAAGAGCGTGTTTATGTCAACACTGGGAGTCTGCACACTAACTACTCAACTTTGACTATGCCGATGATGAAACAGTTTCAGAAGGAAAGCTGCAATAGCCATGTTTAGAACAGGGGCTGCACTAGTAATGACAAAGTAAACACAAAACTTAATTTTTTAATTTTTTTTTATTAAAAAATGTAATACTCAAATATCGTACTGACAAATGTTATGTGATCCTAGTTTAAGTGCCTCCCATTTCTGCTGGTCATCTTTGAGATGTTTCGCCTTCACCTTGATATGGATCTGCCTATGGTAAATTCCTCTAGCTCTCTGGTGGCAACATCAGTGTGTAGGGGTGTTTTTCAGTAGCAGGTACAGAGAAAGCTTGAACACATTGGTGCGTAGCATAATCAACACAGACGTGGATCAGTCCAGAGGCCAAGGCAAAGTCAACTTGCGGGTGGCATCAAACATATTTGAAATACTTCAGAGGTTAATCTGAAAATCATGTTTCCTTCCAAAAAGTCAAAACTATTTTAGTTCATTTTTGATCTGTTTCAAATAAAAAGATAGAGTAGTAATCCAGGAAAAGTGAGCAAGGGCACGCTACCCTTCCCACCACCTCACATCAGACATCTTGTCAAAGTTCTGCCCATAAATCACATCAAAGTACACTGCAACTGCTAGAAACCATTTCTGTGAGTCACCTGTTAACCTCTGGCTATAGCCTGTGTCTCAGTAGTGTTCATCTGTCCCCAGGTGAAGACTCTACTGTGAGAATATTGGCAGGCAGGTTGATTAGTGACAGACAAGTCCTGGAGGGACTTCAGTACACTGTTTTTTTTTTTTTTCTTTTGATGACTGGGTGTTCCAGTGATCCAGATTTTAAACCAGTTGAACACATTACTAAAAAAAAAAAAAAAAAAAAAAAAAAAAAAAAAAAAAAAAAAAAAAAAAAAAAAATTGTCAAAAAACACCAAACACAAAACCCTCAAGTGTGTCTCAATATTTGGTTCAGGTAAATTTCAAAAAAAAAAAATTTTTTTACCTCAATAAATATTTACCACAAAAAATGTTGTTTTTGATAATTCAACCTGGAGGAATGTGCCCACATCAGCGTCTATGTACAATTTATCCATTTTCATGTCAGAGCGATGTGCCTAGTTGCATGTTTGAGTTTTTTTACCAGACCTAATGGCCAAAAATCAATTAATGCAGCTTTAATGTGGACATAGTCTCCAGATTCCCCAGACATTCCACAAGGGACTTGTATTGTAAGTACAGGAAATCCTGTTTCTTGCGAGTCTCGATTGCATTCATTGATAAATATATCCGTGAAAGCATAGTATTTCACTGACAGATTTGCAAAATAAGCACATTATGTAATTATGCCTCTCAGACTGCTGCTGTATGTGTGTGTCGGACAGGATTTGTTTCTCAATTTGGGTGGTGGTCACTCAACAAACAACCACATCTCTGATCCTTAAGCCTATTATTTCCTAAGAGTCTAGGGTGTTGTGCAAATTCTTCCGCCAACACCACAAAAGCTTGTGAAAGTTGAGTGTTTACCCCACACGCCTGTCATTCTTCTCTGGTGGTTTCCTGATGAGCAGGTGCTGACAGAACTATGCTTGAAGCTCCTGCATGTTGCAGAAGATTTACTGAGCACTAATCACCACTGACTTGTTTGATTCTTCTCCCTCAGACACCAGGTCCTCTCCTGCCAAATGCCTTTGGTGCTTTTTTTTTTTTGAAAACCTGCCAGAGGTTTCTCATTGGGTACAGTGGATAGAACCTGCCTCAATTAAAAAAAAAAAAATACAGAGATGTCCAAGTCATTAAAATCACAAGTGTATATTTTGGACTGAGTTCATTTCACTGTTGACATTACAGTTCATATTTACTGTCTCCGATGTCACATGTTACTTTTGACTGTAACTGTTTATTTTTATGATGATGATGATGTGCTGACACCTGTTTAAATCAATAGACTTAAATACAGCCAAATACTTTCCTAATCATTAGAAATATATATACTTAATATCTACCCGTAATCCAAACTATGTGCTATTTTTTTCACAGCCCCCCCTCAATAAATATTGAATTAGACACAAAAAGCAAAACTTCTATGTGAAGGACATTTTCTAAATGTTAAAGACATAGAGGATGACTGAACATTTGTGTAATTAAAAGGCAACTTAGCACTTATCAAAAAAGAGGATGACTGAGGCAGAATATACATGCCACACCAACACATGTTACATTTCCTTTCCAGACTTCTGAGTCCGCATTACAGTTTTACTCTCTAGAAACCTTTTTAAGCTGTGTGCACATGGTTTGGTTTTGGCACAAGAAGAACTATTACCACATGATATTTTCATAGAAATCTGATACTAATGCCGAAAAGGCATTTTAACCAGGTTGAATGGCCTCGTCTGTCCTTGTAAATTTGAAACTGATCATGATTACATAAAGTGTCTCTGTCTAAACAGTGACTAACTGGACAATCTCTCCAAATTTTGAACAGTGCCGGGGAACGAAGGCTGACCTTTAAGTCTGTTGCTCTTTGCACTAGCGATAGAGTGTTCGATCCCACTCCCACGAGATTCATGGATACACTCCATACTGAACAAAGTATGCCACTGAGAAGAATATATCTGTGCACAGGCAATATTCTTCCTCCTCCTCTCATACCCTCAAAAGTATCATGTGAATTCTGTCCTTGATTGACTTTGGAACCTCTTACCCCAGAGTCAGCAGCGGTAAGAGCTCATGCCAATATGGATTCATTTGGTTGGGTTTATGGATCATGACCGAATCTGTCAACTCCCCTTTGGAATAACAAAGATTTACAGACTTAGTTATTTACAAACATTTTAATTCATTACTTTAGGCTAACTTTGATTCCAATGATAGATAAAGTCGGGATTAACATTCAGTTTTGGAGGACAAAACAAAACTGAGACAGCATGGCTACAATGATGTGATCCCTATCATTCCTCTGGCATGTGACAGTGGGACTTCCTTAAAGCCACCTTCATTGACTGTCTGGAGCCAAGCCTGTAAAAATTATTGTTTCCTTTCACTCTGTGTCACACGACCCCAGCCACAGCAGCATATATAAATATATGTTTTTATTTTAGTGTAGTGAGAAATACTTGACCGAAAGGAGCTGTGGTATACAATGAAAAACAGGACAGTGTAGAACCGATGTGACCATGGGCTGCAGATATACTACTAAAAACCAAAATAACTACAGAGGACAACAGCAGGAAATACCATTAAATTACCATTAGGTCACAGTATTGGTCTGGATTAAGCAATTTGAAACACATTGTGACATCAAAAAAGGGAAAGGAATCTCACCTCTTACCATGGCGAGCGTTGTAGTCTACAACTTTTTCTCATTAAAAAAAAGAAAACTCAAGCGGAGCTCAAAAGTCCAAATAATTGTGAGTGTGTGCCTGCTTCTCGTTCATGAGCTCAGAGCGTATGGTGTTATTATGCACTGTGAGCATGGAGTTTGGGAATCGTAGTCAACGCAACTAAGGAGATGAGTGTATCAAATACACTTTATTACAGCTCAGGCTGACTAACACCAACACACTCCATTGGCCTGTGTTCAAATTGTCGTGTTTGTAGAAATAAGCTGAATGCTTCATTTGTCATTGTTACTAAGTTGTTGTTGAAACAGACCAGTCTTTTACAGTGAAAAAACACCAAGAAACAAAGTCGTGCTAAGAAACAAATGAATAAAATGAATGGGAATGAATAAAAGTACGTTCTATGTTCATGAAAGAAAGATGAGGGTGATGTGTGTTTGTCTAAATTTTACGTCAGGGAAAGGGCATAAGCACAAGGAAGTCAATGTAATGTTTGAGGCCATGGACACAGGTCTGAGAGTCTGAGTTTGTATATCAAAAAATCAAATGCATATTATATGTCCCTGTTACACCATGAAAAGGTAACTTATCATTTGATAATATTACATGAAAATATCAAACAGAAATGCTCAGTCTGTAATGAATGGGTTAATAAAAGCCCCAGTGTTTTAAAGCAAGCCTTGAGCGAGTGGTTGTGCGCACCAGTGGCCGTGGTGCTCCTGCAACACACACACACACACACACACACACACACACACACACACACACACACACACACACACAGCCGTGGTGCTGAAGTGAACCTCTGCGCGTCGTCAGAGGGCGGCTCTCTCGCTGCTTTTTACGCATCATTAAAATAAAGGCTTAACTCCCTCCCTCTGCGCGCTGTCCCTCTCCGCCGCCGCGAGCCCTCACTGTCTGGATTTATGTTGTAGATAGATGGGCTAGATGCCACACGTCATTAGCCGACCGTCAGCAAAAGTTCATAGTCCGATCCCCAATTTGAGCAAATCTTCGTCTTTCGGGCTCTTTTTTTTCCTCCTCTGCTTGGATACCACAGACTTAGGCATTGGATATGTGCACACAAGATGATGACAGCCCCTTTCCTCCCCGTAGAAGTAAAATAAAATAGGCTTTCGCGCACACTGGATTTGCTCCTGTCGTTCCATATGAAGAAGTCAAAAGTAAGTGGTTGTTTCGTGGCTCTTGTTTTCTTGTTCTCCTTGGATTAATGAAGTGTTCGCGCCGTGACTCCGGGCAGCGGGACGCGCCGCCGCCGCCGCAGCCGCCGCAGCCGCGCGACTCGCCAAACGCAGCCAGAAAGACGCCCCACGGTTTGAGCTTCAGCCTCTGTGGCATCACTGGACTCTTATAAACCGACGCCGTCTGTTTCCCGCTGTCCGGAGTGTCTGCAGCTTGCTCCACACTCTCGGGGCTCACAGCCCCCCGGTGCCTTCTCGGTCAATTTGTTTTTATCCGCTGCGTCCGCCTGACACTCCACCGCGCAACTGGCACCTCTTATTATTTATAAATGTTTGCATGTGTAATCGGGGACATGGGGGACTTCGGCTAAACTCGTCCCACAGTCCTTGTAAAGCCGGAGTTGGGCTCGGGTGCCTCTGTTTCTAATTTGAGCGAAAACACGTGGATTTTTCTTCTTCCTCCTCTTCTTCTTCTTCCCACGCGTGGAGCTGAATTTCCTCTCATCGTTTATCCACCTGTTGACATTTTACTGACATGTTAAATAGGCTGCTGCTGAGATTACGCTCGCGGCCCCGATGTGTCCTGACACGGGACAGCGACCCATGTGCCGGGGGGGGGGGGGGCTTTCCAGCCCCCGGCCCAGGGGGGGGGGGGGGGGGGGGGGGGGGCTTTCCAGCCCCCGGCCCAGCGAGGCTCCATCTCTCACCTCTGTGTCTGCGCCGAGGGCCACCGTGGGCTGAGCGCTCGCTGCGGGCTCAGTTCAGGCTCCCTGACACCATAATCTGTGGCCTGAGACGTGGCTGACCTGAAGCGGCATAATTGAGGACTAAAAGCTTTCTACAGATCCTTGTCATTACCAGTGGCGACAGCGGGACTGGATTTCACTTTGAGGGTGTGTGAGAGAAAGAGTGGGTTAGAAAGTGTGCGTGTGTGTGTGTGTGTGTGTGCGTGCGTGCGTGCGCGTGTGTCTGTAGTCTGTGTGCGTGCGTGTGGTCAAACGTGCATCCTGCAAACATCCACTGTAGACGAGAGAGAGATGTGTTCGGGGACAGGTGGCAGGTGTGTGTCTTCAGGTGTGCGTGAATGTGTGTTGACGTTTTCAGCTTTAAATTCATAATGGAGGCCGACTTTGATGATGGGTGTGGTTCAGTCCACCAGCCCTGAGTGCTTGGGAAATAATGCAGCGACAGAATGGCCTGAAGCATCACGGGGGAGATGGGCTCTAGTTATTTGAATTTGTGAGGTCAAAGCCCATGTCATTGCAGTCACTGTGGTGAAATGAAATGTGAAGCTTTTATCCTGTAGCACAGGTCCGAAAGGAATTAAAAGAATCATAATGATGTTTCTGTCGTAGAAAACTTTTTTTTTTGTTTTCATTTCTTTCAATGAAAAGCCCAATCTGTGGAGTGAAAGTCGTCAGACCAGGATGTGGTGTGGGTATGTGAGCGTTGATCGCATATTCAAAAGGCATGTTTACCAAATTTTGGCAGGTCTAACCTGCACTGCATCCCTCAGGCTGTTCAACAGAACCCTTCTCATGTCAGGGGTTTGACTAATCTCTGTTTCCCCCTCTCTCTTAATCACTCTATCAGATAGCGTAAAAATGAAAGGATGTGATACATATTAATGCTGTCGTAGCAATGTGTCTGTGAGCCAGCGTAGGGGATACGTCTTTGATGTTTTCTGGAGCGAGGGTGGGGGTCTCTACATCCCTGCCACTGTTAATTCAGAGCATATTCAGAGCAGAGTTTCCGTTATGCTTTTTTAATGAACTTATACAGTGAGATAGAGTGTGCCTTGGCTGTGTAAGTGGACAGCTTTCATCTTATATTTTCCGTCATGGCCACAGCCTCCGGTGCTTTTCAGCGTCACCTAATCACATGTGGAAAAAATGCAAAGGATTTCAGGGAAGTCGACTGAGACAAAGAGTCGTCTTTTCCAAGGATGCACTGCTCTGTATTTAATCCCCTCGTACTGCCATCGTTGCTTAACCAGGTTAAAGAAGTAGACACTATTGAAAGTATCGTAATACTTTGGTGTTTGCAATGAGTTAAAATCCGGTTAAAATATTGCGTATGACAATGCGTGAGTGAGGGAGAAAGTGGGAGAGCACGTCTAGACCTTCACACCTCCGGAGATCTTCCGGCGCCAGCAGGGAGCGCTAGTTTTCTGATGCCTGCACAGTGCAGGAGAAAACAGCTGCCTGGCTCTGTGAGAGAGTCATCACATGTGGTGCCCCCCCCCCCCCCCCCCCCGCCCCCCCCCACCCCCCCCCACACACACACACAACCCCCAACTGCTTTTACACAGCCTTTTCAAGGCAGGAATGTTGCAACTTTATTCCATCACAGTGCTCTGTATAAAATGAACAAATATGGGATGGAGAGGAGGGCGCTAATACAGCCAAGGTCGACACAGATGGGCAGACACCGACGCTGTCGTTGTGTTACATGCGAAGCCTTTCATTGCCTGTGTTTTGAATATAACCACGCACTGGATGTTTGGCCCATTGTTAACAAGGAAAGCAGGTCTGATCAAGGCTATCCTCGCCTAAAAGGGGCGAAATATATGTGGAAGCAAGTTTTGCAAGTTAATTTGGCGGAAGAGCACAAATTCAGATCAGCGAAGCAACACTAGAGGCATTTCCTCCTCAACTGCTCCCCAGGGTCAGATTCTTGATGTGATCTACGGCTTCACTGGTTGTTGACTGGTCGAGCTAAGTCGCCCAGGTTACACATTTCCATCCAGCGAAAAGGATCGCTAGACAGGTGAAGTGGAGTTGGACTCAGATGATTTAGACGCACACATGGTCCGGGGCAGTAAATCCACAGGCCGTCTGCTGGCATAATGGCGGCTCGGTGTGCTTCTGCTGTAAGGCTCTGGCATGCGGTCCGCTGGGGACCTCTGAACTTCCTGAATGTCCACCGTTAACTACATCTCATCCACATCTCAGAAGTGTCTTGTTTTCTGGGTTGTTTGAAGTGGCCAGGAGGAAGCATGATTGAAACAACAGACCAGTCAACAGCTTCAGGCTTCAGATGTTCTGGGAATCTTGTTTTTGGCATGGAGGGTGTTGTTTTTGTGTTGAATTAATCAATCAATTCAAATGTGACACTGACTCAAATATGCAATTTGAGTGAGTCACAGGTGGCTGGTTTTGATTGTGTAACAATGAGATTATGTTGGCAGGAAGGGAAACACAAACGTGAATCCAGGGCTACTACGTTTGCTTCTGGGTTGGATTTGTTCACCGGCCGGAGCAGGGCAAGCTTAGCGTTGCTGCTTTGAATCAAATAATTAGTGAATCCTCCTGACTGCAAAAAAATCACATTAGAACATCTTTCAATTTGCTTTGCGTTCTTATTAATTAATATTATCTCTCGGTTCCATGAATGCCAGCTCCCAGAGGGGGTTTATGTTAGCTTATGAGAGCCAAGTGCCTGAGCCAGGAAAAAATCCTCTTAATACTATCGGATTGTCAATAGATATTTCAGTGATGAGTGTGTATTTGACAGTGCTGTGAATCAGCACTTGCATATGACTCATGTTTCAATGCCAGCTCACACACGTCCTTCTTCCAGTTAACCACTTTGTGTTCAATGAGATCCATCACTCTCACATGATTGTGTCTGCATACCTGCTTTTATATATATATATATAAAATGTCCGCAATGGAATTTGGATCAAAGATGTTTTTTTAATGGCTTCAGCATGCATTTAAATGACAAACAGATGTCTTGTAAATCATGTGATCACATTTCTCAGTAAATCACCTAGATTCACCTAGATTCACAAAAATTTCAGAAATCCTGTCCCTGAGATTGCTTGGGTCTAAGAGGTTCAGTCGAATTGATCTCCCAGGGTCACGTGTTGTTGGTCAATCTAAAACCAATTTCCTTGAGTTAATCAGTTTGTTTTCATACATTCGGGCCAGGAAGAATTTGAACACGTAATAATCTGTGTCTATAAATAGAGCAGCTCCATGTCAGTTAATAACAAAAGTTCAGGTTTTATAAGAGTTGTAGGAATCATTTCAGAATTTTTTTTTTATCAGGAATAAATTTTGACCCTGATGACAAAGCGGAAATAGCCAGCAGCTGTGTTAGCCCTGACAAAGGCTGCACAGTGCGACAGCGTTGTGGAACAGCATCCTTTGCACACAAAGCTGAGGTCTGAAGTTTCTGGGAAATCCTCTCATTTGCACCATCCCGCTGGAAGGGGCAAAGAGGAGGACAGATGAGATCTCTCCACTTTATCTCTGCAGCAACAACAACATTCAGTGTTGCTGTCACAGATCCGTCGAATATGTGCCCGGTCTAACTTTAACCCGGCTCCAAGGAGGCGTCACTGAGCCCATTTTGCAGGAAAGCTGCACGCTGCACATTTCCCTCTTGGTGTTTTAGCTGCAGCTGATATCTGTGATGTTTGAAATATAAGACCACCAAGACTTCATCTTGAATTCATCACGATGAAATGTGTCAGATGAGGTTAGGCGTGTGTGTTAGCCTTTAAATAGAATGGCAGAGGTTTCAGAATAAAGCTAGATTAAAGAAAACACGGCCGAGTACCTCTGACAGTTTTTAATACACTGCTCATGGACAAACCAGACCCTACACTGAGGTCTATCAGGAATTCCGGCAAGCCTTTTTTCATCCTGACGTGCAAGCCTGAAATCATCAGCCGGATTGGTTTAAAGATTTATTAGACCTGCTCTTGGCCTTGTCTCTCTTCTACAGATACAGTTGGTGGGTGTCATGTGAATGAGAACATTAGTGGGGAAATCACTGTCACATGGATGTGGCACACAACCAGTGCCTGGCTGATGGGTCTGTTCTGTGGGCTGGCAAGAAGTGTGAACCAGAAGCCACAGTGATACATTTGTCAGAGTCGGTTACCAGCTCTTCCCATGGTGACTTCTTGTTCTTTCTTGCCTGAAGTTTGAGAATCTGTCTCCAATCATCCTCTCTTGAATATCAAACTTGTAACATCACGTTGGAGTCACCAGATTATGTTTTGCGTGTGGCCTGGCAAAAACAGTTTTCACATTGAAAGTCATAGCTAGAGTGTTAGCTCTATAGCTTTAGAATCATAGCTCTCTCTATATAGATATAGATATTTTTCAAAACATAGATTTTATTGAAAAAGTTTCATTATTTGGTTCTTACCAAGATAAAACAAACCACTGCAATCTGAAATCAAGAAATCTCGTTTTGAGTACTTTTCCCCTCAAACTTAGTGTTTTTATCTTATTTTTTGCAGTGTGCTGCTGTGAAGACCACTGACCCAGATGCCCCTGGGCTCCATGTGTGGTTTCGCCCTTTTATCCCATTGCAAATTGAACATCCATTCCTAAATTCCTTTTTTTTTAAAAAGGAAATTATGCTTGGTTGCTATCCCAGCTGACATAGACTCTCCTTTAGTCTGACTTGATATCTTTGCTCTTCACTTTTTGTTTGCTTCACTGTGTGCTGCCATACAAAAAAAAAAGAAAAAAAAAAGAAAAATGGCAACTTTCCCAAATCAGGTCCAATTAACCGTACTGAGCCGATCTTTATGTCCCTGCTCTCTCTTCAGTGTCTGAGTCCCTGATAGTGCAGAGACACTCATGTCTGAAAGCTGGCAACCACTTCACTGGTGCATCAAGGTCCAATCTGAATATTCTCCCCCACAGCATTCTCAAGTGGCACTACAACTGAATGCATGTGAGGAGATTGAAATGTGTGGTTTCTGCTTTGACCAAGAGACACCATTCCATAGATCCAGCTCTGGGTTCACAGCAATTCTTCCATGTATTTCTTTTTATTTTCCTGTCTCTGCCTGTGTTTGAGAACATTTTAAAACCGCACACAGCACTGACTTTACATTTAAATGATCCATTGCTGTGCTGTGGGTTTTTATGTGGTGTTTCATTTGCTGTGTAAAAGGCATGTATAAACGGGTGGGTTCATTTCTTCGCAGCAGTAGTTTGCCCTCACACAACAGGCAGAGGCCCATCATCTGGTGAGCATGATGAAATATGAAGGAAATTGTGGTGTGATTGGTGGATTATCGCCTTCCTTTCCCTGTGTTGAAACATCTAATTGAATTAGCACGCGCATCACGCTGTGTGTTCAGGCTTGTTTCCATGCCACAGGTCTTCGTAATGGGCATGTCATCTGAAACTTATAAACATCAGCAGCTTGAGGGCCCATACCCATGTAAGACCTCTGGATATCCATCCATCCTCGAAGTGAATGTTTCCGGCTGCATCAGGCAGAGCAGTCGCTGCTGGAGGGCATTTGGATGAGTTTCATTCGAATCGTGTTCATAGAAATCTCCATGCCCATTGGTACATCTGCTCGCTAGGACATTTGCAGGGCCACTTTCCTTCACACAACGACGACACTGCTCAGCAAACATCACACCTTGTGGTGAATGGGTTTTTGTCACGCAACAGTGCAGCAGTCAAGTGAACATGCTGCTTGTTGCAACTGGGACTCTCAAGTGCATTTTTGTCAGTGGTGACAGGAACTGGTCTGGTGACCTTGACATGTTTTTTTCATAACTGTAGCAACAAGCTCTTTTTTTACTGACTGGAATTTTAACCCCAATGCGAACTTGGTTCCCTCCAAGAAATTTATGTTTTGCTTTGAAGCCTTTAGAGACAGAGTTCACACAGTGTTCATTTGAAATGTGAGGTAAAACAGGTAATGTTTGATACAATGATTGAATTGTGCAATGTCAGTGGTCAGGATATGGTAGGTTTTCAAAACTGCACTTTGCTACAAACCCCTATTTTGGCTGCATCAAACTGCTATCAGTACCTTTTGTGCAATTGAATGTATTTGGAGTAAAACGAGGATGGTTTGAAGCTGCGTCCTGTGGGGTCAAAGAAAGTTGTATCTAATATCTCATCTAAAACGCCCTCCTGCATCTAACCCATATGGGCCTGAACCATCTTTACAACTTCTTGTTGACATAGTAAGGAAAGCTGCTGAAGGCCCGGTCGTGAAATGGTGCTTTTCCTTCCTTCAAAGAAAACAAGAGAGGCCTCATCCCACTTTCAAATTTGGTCGTAGTCGCAAGATTAGACTTCCCGCAGGACACCAGCAAGACGACCTGAGAGAAGTCGACAGTTCGGGTAAACAAGCCTTCTGACCAGACTGGGGCTTTCATAAAATGTGGGCGTGGATCCCCCCGTGTGGGAAGATGGAGACACTTATTTTCACAGGGAATAACAATTGTCAGATGGGTAATTTGACGAATCAACACAACAGTAATTCTTTGACCACTGCTCCCTGCTTCTTTTCAGGGAATGCGGGATAATAGGATATCACTGAGCCAAAGGAATATAGTTTTCCGGGATTGTTTTCACTCTCAGTTCCCTGTGTTTCTTTAGCTTCGGTTTTATTATTATGTTTTTAACATTAAAAACCTCTAATCCTTTCCGGCTTGCTAACAATTTGATAATATTTGGTTAAGAGACAGCAACATTTGGTTCGCGCTCATCTGTCAGTGCCTTTGTTGAACACAGTGGGTGTTCTGTGGTTCCTACCAAAAGCCATTGTGAGGCCTGTTCTTATTAGAGATGTCTACGCCAGTTGTCCCTGCAACATGTTGATTCACAAACATAAGTGTCTTCTGCGTTATATGAAATGAACCATACGATCTGGCCCTGTGCTCAAGCGCATCGTCAGCTGCAGTGATGTAGCTGTGGCAGCTTGCTCCTTGTTGTGAGCATCAGTGCCATTAAGTGGTTTAATTAATCTCAGCCCACGGGATCTTGGCCTCTGTCTGTTCAACTGTTGGTGATTTTCTCAGACCTGTGCGGCTTTACTCAGAGGTCATCAGCGGAGTCCAACTGCCTGTGTGACGTCACCACCCTGAACATGCCCGTGGCATCGCCTCTGAAAATGATATTTGTGTTGTGTTTGTTGTCTTCTTCGTTTAATTTCTGTTTATTTCTTATTTCTTCACTTTTTGCTCATCTGCCCTTTTAATCTTTAACAAGCAGGGGTTGCACCCGTGTAATCTCAGGCTTGATCAGATCAGACTTGGCCAGACGCTGACCTTACTAAGTGGATCAGGTATCAGGCAGATCCAAGTTCAAAATGGTTCTGCTCCAACAGCGTCATAAATTTAAACATTGAGCTGTGAATATAATTTATTTTGTCACGGCAGGCCGTTCACTAGTGCCACAGCAAACCCTGCTGCAAAATATTGTCTTACCACTCCCACCGAGACGCATGCTGAGTTAGAGCTTTATCACATGGGGATGGTATTCATACCATTACATTCGCCCTGGCTCTTTATTGGTCAAGTTCTTTATAGATTATTCTTGATCAGAGTCCTTTGTGGGAAACAATTGAGGCTACGTGGGTTTTTACTGTCAAGGTTTCGCAATCCATGACCGCACACAGTGAAGGAGAAAAATTCCCATGTGACTCTTCTGTGCAAAAGCTCCACTGTTTAACTGCTGTGTTCATGTAAGTTTTCTCAGTCAAAGAAAAATAAGCTGCCAAGCCTGCCAGCATGGTGCTAATGTTGTTATAACATTGCATATTTACCCTCGGTAAGGGACCTGCTGCTTGTTTGAAGCTGTGAAGCTCGTTTGTGTAACGCCAAACACAAGGCAGTCCTGGTATGAAAGCCCTTATTACGTAGAGGGACGTTTCAGCGTGAGCATCTTGCCAATTTCTAACAGCTTTTTTGTTATCTTCATGAAATAAAACCACTCTTTGGACCGATTTTTGCTCTGTACCATGACTCCATCTGGCTCAAATGAAAGGAATTAACAAGTTCTGAGTCTGTGATTCAGACGGCTCAAAAAAAGTTCTGGTGTGCTGGCGTGGAATACTACTGGGACACAGTTCAGTTAAGTCACGCTCAATAATATTGGAAAAAGAGAGCGTGCAATGGTGTCAAATCAGTGCTCAGTGGTAGAGCTGAGGAATGTGAGTTTGTATGTGAAGAGGAATGAAGTTACTTGGGCAATCCTTATTTGCTAGTGACCCTGTCTGAAATATTCTGCGAGACGTGTGGCGGCGACTACCCAGTTTATTTTTAGTGCTGCTGAACTGCACTATAGATAATTGTATAAGATAATTGTTTCCTTGAGAATGCAGTCATTGTGAAAGCTGTGTGTATGTGTGTGTGTGTCTATTACCAATCGTGAACCCAGAGATATGATCAATAAAATGCAACAGTTATTACTGCTGAGAACCATCCAAATCTAATTATTTAAGGTCCCCTCAAGCCTCCACAGAGATGGTTCGATTCTATACATGTTGGCGTAATTGTCTGGCTCCTCTCTATTACCGTGACGTCTGATTTGTTAGTGCCAACAACTGTAAGTGAACCTCTGCAGACAGAAGCCGCAGCAGACTGAATGGTAGATACTAATTTGATTTACACATGGAATAAGTGAGCGCTAGTCGCTCAGAGATTGGGATGACGTCCATCGCAAAGGCTTTAGCTATTTTAGCCTCTTTGTTGTAGCAGCGGAACAAGTCATCTTTTAACAGGCATCTTAAATTTCAGGCAAATGTGTTTGGTGATAACTGCAGCCTTGTTCTTGGTAATGTTTGACTAGAAAGTCCACCTAGAAAGTCCTTTTGATAAGAATTACTTTCTTTGTTGTCTTATCTCTACCTTTTTTTTTTTATACGAGACCTCTCTTTATATTGAAGGCTCTGTTTGTAGTTTGTTCATTGAGATGTTAAATATTGACATGAGCCTGAGAGGTCCAAACTGGCGACCTATGACCTGGAAATTCAGTGTGCAGTGGGAAATGTTGGCACTGTGCAAAATGTAATTAATCCAATATCCTTAACTGCAGCTCATGTAAACCTGTAGGAACTGAAGGGAGGCATTATGACATTATGACATCTTCAAATACACAAAGCAAAGTGGAAACAGCACCCATAAAAAGGAAAACCTTACCGAAGGATCAAAACAAACCCTGCAATGGAACATTTCTTTAAAACCCTTGATTCAACTTAGCTTGGATGAGCTCTAGAACATCTGGATAGCAACAACAGCCTGGTATTTTCTTTGCACAGCCTTTATCATCCCCTGCTTTAATCCTCATTATGAAACATGGGAACTTACATCACATGGCCAAACTCAAAACACCGTTCGGGGCAAATGGATCAAATATCCATTCCTCTGACAAGCTGCTATGTTGCTATGGAGGGATAATGTCATGCAAGGTCCTGTGTTCCGCTTTTATGAGATTATGTGGTTAAGAGGGCCACGAGGCCGGCTGTCTGAAGAGCCTGTTCAGCTAATGATGCCTCAGGTTCAAAGTGACGGTTGAAAATGAGATGAGGGACCGGCAGGGTTGCAGGCACGGAGAGCTTTACGATGACGATGTGGAGGGGTGTAACTGACTCCTCTGTTCTCTCTGGTCTGACATCAGCTGCCTCAGCTGTTGAGGGAATCGTGTAGTCGACATACAGTGTTGCTTTGAGGATTTCAAAAACGCACAAGCAAACAGACCTCCTCCCTCTCAGCGCAGCCTTGGCCTCACATGGTTGCTAACATGCTGTCGGGGGAAACATTCAAATGAGTGAGTTGAACTCTTGATCTTCAGCTCCCTTTTCTCACTGAATTCTGCTGTTTATTGATATGTTTGGCCCGAGCTCTGTAATGGAAGTCCTCAAGCATTTTTGGAACTTGTAGAAACAAGATCTGTTTGTTTTTGCAGGGGTGTTATTTCATCCAAGATGTTTTCACATTCATTTCCCTGACGCTGTGTGTCAGCTCATGAAAAGATTGCGATTGCAGTTTAGATCTGATCTCAGTGTGTTGATGATGTTTATGTGGGATGCAAAAGTCTTAAAGTAATGAAAGCATGGGAAGTTTGTCCACCATGGCATACATTGTCATAGGTGCATTACTTACAAGTCTTTTATTGCATAATTTGCCTCTTGTAGGTGACTATATTTCAGACTAGAACCTCTAGAATCTCTATGCACTGTAAGCAAACCTTTTTTTAATATAAGCTACAATTATTTACATTTGCATATACAGTAAATATTTGCATATGTCATTTAGGCTGACAGCTTTTTGAATGCTAAGTTAACAAACCCACTGAGCTGAGATTCTAAACACCCCCATGCATAAATGTAATGACAGCTAAGAACACATTGCTTTCCGTCAGTAATGCCAAGCCTTCATGAGTTGAAGCCACCCAGCCTAGTGTCCTTCATGCAAATGTTAGAATTTCTGCATGAAGCAGTCATCCTCCAAACCATGGGATTCTTCATCAGATTGTTTCTCCGCTGTAGGAATGTGACTTTCACAAGTGGACCTAACATCTGGTGTGATGAAATTGATTGGAGACACATTTTAACGGCCAAAACAATTTACAAAACCCTGAAACAGGTTGCAATAGCAAAACAACTTGGACTTGCCTGTAACACATGCAAGCTTCCACTGCTGCCCAGACAAACCATGCAACAGCGTTTAAGTCCTCAGTATCAAGTAAAATAAGTAAAATAAGTAAGTAAGTTATTCTTTGACAGAACATTTTTTTACCTAAATAATCTCCTGATGAGTATTTGGTTCAGTTTTTTCTTGTAAAAAACCCTGAAAAAAATGAGTGAGCGTGTCGATATATGTGTTTCACCCAATTACTGGTTCCGCAGTGCCCTTAATACAGCTAATTCCCTGGCCAGGAGTAATAATATTGCTTGAATCGAATTGGCTTCAATGGCAACTAGCCAGATGTATATGGAAATTTTGTTAAAAGGCTCAATGTACAAATATAAATATACACAAAAAAGTCAGTGATGCAAAATTCTTAAAGTTTCGCTTCGGTATCTCAATGCTTTTACACTGGCCATTTTTTGTGGCATAAATTCATCAGATAAACTTTTCAGTTTGCTCTCCTGTGAGCCACAGTGTTTATCTGTCCGTCACAAACATATTTCTAACACCAAGGCACCTCATTCAAATTAAAAGCTTTCATTTGTTCTAACGGGGCTTTGACTGTCATGGACAATAGACTGAAAGTTGCAGGTCTTCATACTGTAGAATCCTGACATTATGTGGAAAACACAATCCTGTTTTGAGAGAAATGCAGCAGATATGGTAGCCGCTCTGCAACCAGCAGCAGACACGCTGCCCTCGCCAACAACAGACCACCAGCACACAGCTGATCTGAGCATTGCAAGGATCGACAGGAAGACTGTTGAGATGGACCAGTAGATTAACAGGCAACCACTGCTCTTAACCATGCCCAGAGGACCTTTAACAAGAGCAGGTCATTACTGGACAGTCATCAGTGGTGCTGCAGATGACGTGGTGAGAACACTGAGAAAGATCAACATACAAATCAATGCAGAGAGTCTAAGGACGAAGCAGTTTGGTTTCTTCTGTGTCAAAAAGCCTGGATTTGAGTTGAGAATTGAGAAAATGTGCTTTGAGAATTTGCATCTAATGTGTTCTAGACTGCACAAACTTAATCTCGCAAGACCACTACCACCACCATCTGAGCCACTTCTCTCGTTTATTTCGGCTTTCCAAAATGGTGGAATCCTTCTCGAATGGGATGCTGTCCAAACCAAACTGGCAATTATTTTGTCTCTCTTCCCTCTAATTATTTTATGTTTTTTCAGCCTGTCAACTTTTGCTGGCTCATTCATTTCATTCACAGTGTGATATTTGACAGGATTTAGTCGTTTAGTCCCTAAATTATCCTTTAAACAATCGAATAATAAATCCAGCTAGTGTCAGGAAGGTTGGGTGCTTTTCCCACTCCAGATACCATGAAAGTGTCACAGAAGGCATGACAGGTAAACAGAAAGAACCAGTCTTGACACGTCCCTTTGACTGTTTGTTCCAAGTGTGCAAATCCATGTTTTCAGTGTCATAAAGGCGTGTTATCTGAGACCTAGCTGCCTGAGTCCTATTTGTGACTATTTACTTGCCTCTGTACCATTGCTTTCCTGGTTTAGCTTTATTTAAGACTCTTAACCTACCGTCAGTGACAGCATGGTGCTCTCTGGGTCCTGTCTTTCTTGGAATTTGAGAGAGGCAAATATGTACTGAATGTAAAACACTCATCGCGCATGTTCTAAAAGACATACATTTGATGCACATAAGTTTGATGTGGCACAGTTGGCTCCACTTGATGCAGTAAAGAGGGTCACTACATCACAGGAGACAAAGGGTCCGTGTAGGTGGGGGGGCATTGTTGTACATATCAAAACTATATTTGTCAATTTGTTTTATTTACATTTTCTGCAACATTTCCTTTGAATTGTTTGTGTTAGAGCTTCAAACAGTTTGGTTTGCTCCAAACCTCCATCGTCTCTGATGTAGTTTATCATCATTGTGTCCTCTTCATAACACGTAGAGGCAGAACTGATGAATCAAAAGATGCCCCACACGGTTGCTTTTTGCTAAACCCCAGAAGCAAGGTGGAATTGAGTTACAGCCCATCTGTACTTTAGATAGTGTTTTTCCTCTGGCCTTTCCTGCTGTTAACGAATCATAGTTCTCTTCCTGCTGTGGCTCTGTTTGACAGATGTATAGCCATAGCGGAATGTGGTTGAGGATGTCTGCCAAGATTTGAAATGGCTGATCTGCATGAACACTTGCTGGGAAAATGTATGTGGCAAAAGTTTAAATGTGTAAAGCTGTCAACGAGAACAAAACAGCCACCCACACCCATAAAAATGAGTAGAAGACACCCACTGAGTTGTGTCTGTGAAAAAAAAAAAACATGAAGCGTAGTCGCTAAAGAGGAGGTTCCCGGGGTTGCTGATTTGTTTTAGGACGGGTCATGGCTGGCACTAATCTCTGTTGCATCATAAAGCCTGACTGGACCAGATAAAACGAGGTCAGACAAATGACTTGCAACTGTTAATGTACAATAAGCATTGGCTTAGTTCATTAGGCATTGGAAAATCATGCAGGCTTTGTTGTCCTCAGGCATGCAGGAACATGTGTGATTTGAGTAAGAGCTAAAAACATTGGTCCAGAGACTCAGTCTACGCGTCTGTATATGTTTATATAGAAACAGGTGCGTATATGTCGTTACCAAAAGAGCTTACTAATTATCATCGCAGGGCTGACGCACAGAGATAGACCACCATTCTCACCTACAGGCAATCTGAGCGTACAGTTTGCTCAGTCCAATCACCAGTGCAAGTCGTGCCCCCCCCGATGAAAACGAGCATTTACATAACCATTCGGTGTTTATCATTGCAATGACAGCCGAGATGAAGGAAAGGTAATGCGTCTTGGTTCTCGCAGCAGTCACCTTGACTGTGACCTAAGGAGTTGAGCACCTGCTTGTATAACTATTTGCGCTTGAAGCCAGCTTTGCAGACAGCTCGCGACTGATCTGAAAAAAAAAAAAAAAAAAAAAAAAAAAAATGCAGGTATGACTAATTTAAAGCTGATAATTTGTCTTTTCCAAATTCACCCGTCACCTGTTTGAAAGTTTACGCCAAGAACAATCCTGCATACTGGAAGAACACCTGTCAATATGTGTAGTAGGTTATTGTCAATCACATTTGTATGAAATGGGGGACAGAGTCATTTAATTCATACTACGTCTGCTCTTATTAGTATTCAAGAATTATTTAGGATTTTTTTTTTCTTTACCCAGTCAGTTGATCTTTCCCCAGTGGCCCTTTGATTTATGGCTGTGTTTCAAACCTGATTAAGTAAATGAGAATTAAGTATTAATACAATATAATCAAAATTCTGAAAGGATTATAGCGTTATAGGTCATACTGCCTGCTGCCTTCTGCTGTGACGAGACAAAATGCCGTCTGTGAAGAGGCACTTTGTTTCTAGTTCATTCAAAATTTCATTTGGTGCATGTCAATATTAGAGAAGTGTAAAGAAGTCTCTTGGAACAGTGGTGTCTTCTCTTTCTTTTGGCAATATATATACCTGCCGGTATATATATCTCCTTAGCAGGAGACGATAATACTCTGTGGCAGAAATCAGGAGGAAACACAAATAAAACATTAAATGCATCACTACTAAGTAAAATGGAAAAGGGAAGATATAAACTGGATTGAAGACATTTGGGCCATGGTGGGCAAGTTCAGGGACTTGTGACCTTCTTGTCTTAGTATAGCATCCAGTAAGGTGTTAATTATTGAACACAATGGTGAGATCAGATGGGGGTGAGGGTGACACTACTCACAGCTGTTCAGGTTTGGGTCAATCAGTCTTGAGCGGGAGTGTTTCAGATAAGGTTGTAGATAAAGTTTATTGGGGTCAAGCAGCAAGTTCAAAGCTGTCGCTTTGAACTTGCTGCTTGGCAGCTATCTGAATTTGTGTTGCATGTTTGATCCAATCCTGTTGTTTCAAGGGATGGCGAGAAACCCACCACGCTTCCAACTTGTCAACAAATTCAGGTGCCATGGCAGATTTTATCAGTACAGGCAAATGCAAATAGTTTGCAAAGACCGTAATTCCTTACTGGAATTAAAGTTGAACAGTAACCCCACAAGGAAACATGGCTAATCAGAAGATATTTGATATTGTGTTTTGCTGGAGAGAAAAAAACATGAATAATCTTGTGACATGATCCAGTCAATGATGGTTCTTCGTTACACAATAACCACAGCAATTTTCCTTCATCCAGTGTTAGCGGCTCTGCAGCAGCAACAAGTATCCTTCACAAATTCCTTTCTTTGAACAAGGTTTTATTTTTTGTTGGAGAGGCAAACTCAGTTATTTATATATTTACCCGAGATTATTTGTTCTTTCAGACTGTGCCTTATGGGAATTTTTTTTTTTTTTTTTTTAGCCCATTACTGTGCATTTACATGTGCAAGGGTTAAAACAACATTTTAATACAATTCAGAAATATTAATCTTATAACTGGGACAAGCTTCTGTCATCGTAACTAGGACGTGTGGCATCCGGTTCATATTTATTGCCCTGGACAAATCTGCTTCAAGACATGCATAAGCGTAACATGGATTACTGGATCTCCTACACATTTGCGTCAGCAAGTTTATTGCCTGAAGCGAGAGCCGCTTCATGTGTATAATGTCAGTCTGTAAATGTGGTCAGTCATGCATTACTTGTGTTCACTCCATATCACGCTGAGCTCTTTGTTAGGATGCTGGTTAAAATGTGTTTATGATTCCTGATTTTTTTATTATGATTTATTTCCCTGCAGATTTGGATACGTGTCTGTGTCTATATACTGCTGTTCATCACTCTTGGGGTACATTCAAGTAAATTTGACGTCAACCCAGTGACAGATGACATCTCTAGGCTCTCTGTTTTGGTAAGGACAAGACAGTGTTTGTTTAGTTTGCAATAGATGGAGTATATTTAATCTGTAAATTACACAATAGATGTGCACACATTTTTTTGTGTGTTGTTCTTGCACAGCCACAAAAGCAGGAAGCATCATTCATACTAGCTTGTTTATAACATTTTTCAAGTCAGATGATGGCCAGTCTGGACTGTGTGCCTCTGTTACACCATTTTCATCCATTTCAGTTCAGAATTATTGTTGCCTCTGCTGAACCAATTCTGACTCAAGCAGAACATGCAACACTATGAATAAAGCTCTTTACAAAAGCCTGGCAGTACCTGCTTTAAATGCCAACGTTAATGAAAGGACTAAATGTTAGGGAGCTAAAAACACATCTCATCAAACAGAGAAATCTGGAAATCAGGGTTGTGTGGTTTTATCATGATGCAAGTGATTAAATTAACTTATGTTGTATTTTCTTTTATTTTTCAGAGACAAAATATTCCTAAAGATTACAAAATTCCTGTGCATTTTGTTCCTAAAGAAGAGGTAAGGCGCCAAACCAGCATATTATCCTTTATACGACTTCTGACCAGCTTTTCTCAAACCTTCACTCTGTTGAATGTTGAATGATGGAACTCCTGTTGAAACACATATTTAAATATCAGCCTGTTCATGCCACTGCTTATCTTTTACCT
The DNA here is from genome assembly GCA_016785235.1 of Pseudorhombus dupliciocellatus. Lineage (NCBI taxonomy): Eukaryota > Metazoa > Chordata > Actinopteri > Pleuronectiformes > Paralichthyidae > Pseudorhombus > Pseudorhombus dupliciocellatus. The sequence goes on from JAFBJW010000374.1 coordinate 398,606, forward strand.
GGTGTCTTTCCTCCCTCTTCCAGGGTGGGATGTGTTGGGTAAAATTAAACGTCTTCTACTTGGAGGAGAGTTTAATAGATTTAGCACATAAGTTTGGAAATATTTCATCCAACAGAAAAGATATTAGCATATTCATCCAAATGCTCCAAGAACTGCGGCTCAACATGGGGTCTCTGGTAAGTTGTGTTATAAACATCACAAACAAACAAAAAAAGCTTTTAGCTAATCCCTTGAAAAGAATTGCCTGAAAATGTGATTTTGTTTCGTAGGAGGGGATCATGTATGATTTTGAGTGCCACTACAGGGAAGAGAGGTGGCAGACAGCGCAATACTTTGACTTTGTCAAAGACTTCCTTATAGCTGCACAGAATAAAGAAGATTCAGATGACTGTAATCCTCCTCCCTGTCCCACCACAGCATACACAGTAACTTCACAAGCATATTTAGAAGGTGAGTTCATTGCAAGTGCTGTTTGCTGTGCCCTTTACCATGGTAGTATTTCCAATTCCAAAAGTCATTTTTTGATGAAATGATTATTTATTTATTTATTTTTACTTTGCCTAAATCGTCTCCTCAAGAATATGTGGTTCAGATTTTTATGTTTTCTGAAAAACCTGAAAAATGTGCTCAGGTCATTACTGTCGATATGGAATCTGGCTTTGTTGCACGCTGTGTTCCATATATGAAGCAAGAAAAGATTCTAGTTCTGCTGTTGGAATGAGACACGATCGACACAACGTTTCAGTTAGTCAACCCACACGCTATGTGTTGGCAGATGTCACTGGCGGTCATGGAGGTTACATTATTTACATGGAAATGTGGGTTTGGCGATAAAATCAGTAAGTTCCAGATTCACAGTTCAGAGCAGTTTTGGACGAAGCCAGTGTGCAATTCTGTTGATAAGATCACCCCGAACTGCTGCCAACCAGACGTGCAATTTATGTGGGTGTCTGTTAACCTTATGTCAACCTCAGAACATTTGCACCTCTATTTTTCCATCCTGATTCCAGCAGGCGTCCTAATTAGAAAGTAGTTCTTACAAAATGTGTTAACGTGAAAACTGTAGAACATTGGGGTTATCCAAAAGCAATGATACCAGTGGTATGGCAGGAAATGTCTTTTTATGATTTGGGTTGACTGGCTCTTGAGGTATTTGAGGTGCTTTATTTTTTAGAAACACCACCACCCTCTTTGGGCTATTGTGAGCAGCCCGGGGTCTATTTAGGACAGATCTCCTGTGACCATTTGGAGAAGCTTTTAAGCCAGGAACCATTATTTCTTCACAAGAACTTTACAAGATAAAATAACTCAAAACCGTCTCAGTGCTTAGACGGCCCATGGAGAGATGGCTGAGTCACAGGACTGAGGGAAGATGTCCCCAGGCAGCCCATGTGAAAAGGAAGAAAAGGGCCGAAACCTGTATACGTGTTGATTACAGAGCAATCTTCCAATCTTCCCAAGCGCTTGGCTTTTCTTTGCCAGAGTGGTCGGATCGGATCAGATCTTTTGTATGTGTGTGACTATGTGTGTGTGAGTGGTGGGGTGGTGAAAAAAGGTGGTAAGGTGACCTCAGGTGACAACGTTTTCATCGTCAGGTGGTAACAGTCCAGCCCTTTTCTTTTTCCAGTGGGTTTCGTCCAGTAAATCTCACCAATCCTTGTTTGTGCTGTTTATCTCTTTGCTTCCAGCAGCATCACCCAGCATCAAGTCCAGTGGTGAAGACTGTACAACAGGCTGCAATTCACGTAAGTCAAACAGTCAACAGCGAGTCAGCTCATTCCATGGAGCTGCTGTCACTTGATTAATTACACACTTCGAGACAAACTCATCACCACATCTTATGTCGCCTGCTGCAGAAGGGCTTCTCTCTACCCACACCATTAAGGCCTGTGTTTCTTTGGTTGGATGTCCCATTCATGACATTCTGACTTACAGAATAGCAGCTTTGTAACTATAAGTGTGTACACACACACACACACACACACTGGAATGTTGCAAAAGTGTTGTAATTGTCCTTTAAGTTTGGGAACCATGACTTCTGTGACTTTTAAACCCACCAGCTTTTGTTTTTTTTTGTTTTCCACTAAATTCCAGTGTGGGGAAAGTTAAACTAGAAAATCCACATCAAACACAAAATTATTATTCAAAACAGAGGTTTTTTTTTTAATATGTATGTATGAGTTTAACGCAAAATCTGGAATGCCTTGTATTAAAAGGCAGTGGTTTACTCGAGGGTGGCTTCATGTTTTATTGTTTCTTTGCCACTTGTGAGTAATTGAATTGATTGTGCAACATTAGAAAGCAGGATGTTGACAATAATCAGGCCATGCTAAGCAAAATAAACAACTAGCTGGTATTTGCAGCTGTTTTCCAAATGTTCAAAATTTTCAGTCAACAAATGTTCAAATACAGACGTGAAAAGTAAGCTAAATGAGGAAATCAAGATTTCAAGGTTAAAATCAACACAAGAATAACAAATCAATCATGTGATTTTTTTTTTTCCTCCATTTAGTTCCAGAGCAAGGAAAGCGATTGCTGCCTGAGGTGGTGGAACGAAGCCTTCTCTCCTTACTCTTCATCCCACTCTTAGGCCTTGTATTCCTGATCGTGTGGAAGGTGAGTTCACCTTTGACCCAGGACACTAGTCTGTGTGGGTGCCCAAGGTTCTCCAGAGATATAATTGTTTGTTTTTACAAAGGGTCTAACCTTTGAACCATGGAATTTATGACTGCCAGAGACAGCCTCTCAGATCCATGCAGATACTGTGAGGACTGCATGGATCAGAGCAAGAGGGGCTGAGGGCTTTGACTCTAACGGGGCTTTCCTTCCCATGAAAAACAGGTCAGATCACGGAGGAGCGACTTAACTCCTCAACAGAACCCCGAAGGAGGGGCGATCTTCGCGGGAACAGAATGGACTGCACCCCCACTGGACGATACATCAGAAAAGTGAGCTGTTTTTCTTTTCCCTTTCACATGTATTTTTACAGCCAGGGTGCATTTCAACAGGAAACTATTCCCCTTCCTTGGACTCACTGCCCGCTCACAGAGGGCAAGACTTGGACTGGTTTCAGCGGTCATCAGTTTGCGCTTGAGGCTTAATTAGATCTTAGCTCAGCCTGCGTCACGTAGCAGGAGGTGAAGGTTTTGAAATGAGTGGTCATTTTGTTGGCAGCAATGTTGTTTAACAACAACAAAATTGTTTCCATGTGTCGTGACATGCTGCTCACACAGTGGAACAACAGAGTTGATTTATTTACAGGAGGACACCCTCCCGCTAAAACAGCACAAAATCATTTGGTCCCTGCTTTTAACTTTCATTCCCATGCACCGATTCACAAACAAAGCAGTGAACTGGAGAAATCCAATTAGCTCTTGACAGCTTCTAACCAAGGGAAATCGGCCTGTGGCTGCAGGACCGTTGACCATTTTCACATCAAGACAGATCGGCTTTGACTTCTGGATGGTGTGTTTGTCCAAGAACACAATCACTAGAACCTAAAATGGTTTCATGTGTAGCCACCACCTGACTGGGCTTGAATGCAACGCTTGACTCTTGTCATGTGAAAGCTCTTTCAGCCTTCCTAAAAGAGCCATTTCTGTCTTCTTCAGATGACTTGTTACTGCTGCTGTTGTTGTCGTCAGGGTAGCGGCTAATGCTTTTTTTCTGCTCAATTACAGAAACAAGTTGAACGTCATTGAAGCTGTGTAATGCTTTTACCCCTCGATGTGCTTCAGCACAATTGGTGAGCTGTTCACGGAAATAATCCCACCTGTCACCGTGCGCTAAACCCTCTGACCCCACTCTCGCTCTTCCACAGGACACCAACCCTCTCCTCCCGTCGGTGTCCAGAGGTGATGAAAAACAAACTCGAGGCTTGATTCCATAGTGAGACCTCGGAGGTGAAAGGCCTGTTTTTGACTGCTCTCCAGATTGACAATGGCAGATTCACGATTGCCATGACCAAGGTTTCTCTGGTTAAATCATGCCTGCTACCATATGAATAAGCTTGCCTTTCTTTGTAAGACTGCATTAACCGACCGCATGCTTTTGAAAAAAAGACTTGAGATTTTGTCAGAGAGAAACCCCCTGTATCATGCCTCCACTGGATTCTCTGGCTCCTGCAAACCGTTCATCAGACCCTGCTGCATCATGAATTCTTCTAGGGAAACACAACGGATGACTATTGAAATGAATAATGACAATCAGTTGTTGGGTTGGGGTGTGAACAGGGCACGCTGGCTGTGACCTTTCCCATAGGGCCGTCCTGCTGCTGACTAGCTGACACTGACCGAAGCGGGCAGGACACAAAGATCTGTTTCTGTATGTCTAAGTATTTCTATCGTGTTCTTACATTGCACCATGTCCATTCTTTGGTTTTGTGCCTTGTTTGAGTAGTGAGATCGACTCTGTGTTAATGTCAAAAAGCCTGTCTATGTTTCTGTGTGGTAGCAGACAGTGGTGAGTTCAATATATGGCAGATTAGAATAATCTCACCACCGTGACCCAGCAGATGGTCTCCAATCTCTCTCTCTCTCTCTCTCTCTCCCTGTCTACTTCTCCACAAAGAACTCAAGACCATAACAGTTTAGTTTGGCTTGACCGGTGCCCAGACAATCCTGGAAACAGTTGGCAGTGGTTGGGACACACACAATACATTTTAGCAACTGTAACATTTAGGAAACCGTTCAGCACGTATCTCTGCTTGTTTCATGTGTATATGGGACTATATGTTGGGACTTTTTGTTATAGCAGATGAGAGTATATTGTGCTAAATTGAATCTGTGTTTAAAAAAAAAGTATACCACATTGGTGTTCATATAGTTCAGAGCAACAGTACCTTTCAGCATCAATCGCTGGAATTCTTTGGTGTGGTAAAGTATTGTGTGTCATGTTGAACTGCAAAATAATCGTATTCATTCCAAAGTCCGTCTTTGAAGAACACTCTATGAAAGTCGACATATTACTGGTGCCATATTCTCTATGGCAGTTTAGAGCTGAGTCTGTGTTAGCGAATGTATGCCACATTGGTGTTCATGTAGTCCACAGCAGCAGTACTTTTAGCAGGAATATCTGAAATTAGTGGTGTAGTGAAGTACTGGAAAAAAAAGTAAGCTTTTAGATGACGACGTCCACGCAAACATTTATTTTTGAACAATATTGGAACATACTATCTACGGCAGTTTAGACCTGAGACTTTCTGTTCAGTCGGTGTTAGGTTTCACTTCTCTGCATGCAGGCTGTTACATGCAGTGGCCACTATTCTGAGACCCGGGCTAGTCTTGCCACAAACAAACTAACAGACAAGGTATACTATGTCAAACGTTGCTTTTCATACATAGTCTATGAATTTCATGAGCTGCATCAGGTCTAAGCTGTGAACAAATAAATCTATGTATGTATAAATATATATAGATATCTATATATATCTATTTATATTTATGTATGTTTATATTAAAAACATGGTCTCCCATTTTCCTGTCTTTGCAAGAGCCACAAACTGATGCATGGAGGGCAGTTACCGAGCAATTTTATGCATTAGTCACTGGAAATACTGTTCCTATGTGGATGTTGTGTGGTCTGAGAGTGAGCAGGGCTGCATTCAGAACAGTGCTTTTGGGCCCAAGTGATCCAATCCATCCCCTCCAGTGGGTGAAACAAATGGCTCTAGACAGGAAATAAGTCTGGGTGCCAAAAAGCAAATGTAATTAATGCCCAGTTGGTATTCTGGGTGAAAACTCTACTGTATTCTGTATTTTTGTATAAATGTAAACAAACATATATAAGATATGAATAAAGAACACGTATCCAACTGTTGTCTTTATTGGTTTGTTGTTACTGAGGAATTCTAATCACGCTTCTTTTCTGTACAAACGCGGGCCATAGTCGCTATGCAAACATTTTCCTTGGGCCAAACAAGGAAAATACTGTGAGTTTATTGCTATTTAAAGGCAAAATCGACTCAGCTGGAATGTGTCAGTGAAAAGTAGAAACACTTGTTTTTGGCTTCTCACTTCTCAATAGTTTAATAGATTCAGTGCATCAGAGCAACCATTTATGTCCACAAACAACGTTAAATAAAATACGTGTCGAAAGGGGCAGGTCAACAAACGAGCCGATGTCAGTGACTGAAGATAAGGCAATAATTAGATGCATCATAAAGTTTTGATGAAGAGAACACATCCAATGCGAAGATGCAGCTGCAGAGTCTGTTGTGTCTGCGGGACAGAGTTCAGAAAGGAGCTGCTCTGTTTGTATGAGGCCAAAGGGTGTGAAGACAACAACGTGAAACTCTGATAAGACATTTTAAATGTTTGTTTCACACCTTCAAGGATGATCAAGTTAAAATGATCAAGGCAGATCCAGAAGCTAAAACAGATGATGTTTTCAAGTCAATGACACTGTCATCAAGCATGAACTTGTCTTTATCCTCAAAATAATTCAGATACAGTTCCAGTTACAAGAATGAGGAGGACTTTGACCTCAGGGAAAAGGCTGAGACATGCTGCCATTTTCTACCTGTCAATGCATGATGCTACATTCCTAAGCCAGGGACCGTCAGTTGTACTCCAGTAATGCAAATGTTTGGCTCAGGGAAACCAGCACTATCCAAGGTACTGTGTTGAACTTGAGCAGACAATCTGTAGTTTTTTTTTTTTTTGTTGTTGTTTTAAATTGAGAATAACCTCAGAGAATTAAGATGGAATGCGTTGGATTAATGAGAGTGGAGGACTCTGCAGGGAGCAGGGCTCACACAAAGACATTTCGACAGATGTGTGTAACAAGTGTCTGATCCAAGTCCAGGAGAGACTCACAAGCATTGTCCTCTGTCACTTCCTATTGATCATACAGTTACACATTTCCTGCTGTCAATTCCACGGATTTGTGCAGTTTAATATTGCTTAATCTAGTCTGATAAAACCCACTGTAAAAATCTCTTATCACTTATCCAGTCATTAATAAACATGATAACAGTGACAGCTCAGATCAACAGTACCGAACACTCCATCCTCCAAATATGAAAACACACCTAAATGTTTTTTTTAAACGTATTAATAAAGAATGAATAATATGACCATCATTAGGGATTAAATGTGTTGCACGCTGTCTTTTAAGATTCTTTTTAGAAAATGTTGACCTGAAATGACTGAATGACGACACAGTGGCCGTCTTTAAAAAGATGGGCTGATATGAAAGAATCTGGGGTTTATTCGACCCACACTGGCAACTGGACACTGTGCATTCAACATAAGATGCTTTGGGCACACAGCACATTCCTCCCTGTGTAGCTTGCACCAGTTTACACGCATGCATCTTGGCAGTATGACAAGCATGCATGTCATACTTCCTGCCCAATTTGGTTCTCAAATCTGAGGCAGTGGGTGCACCCAGAGAAGAAGCTTCATCACTGTATATGGCAACTGAAGAAACCTGAAAGGCTAACCACACACTAAACATTATTATTATTATTATGTAAATAAAACACATGTTTGAGCAAACTCTAGATACCTGCTACTAAAGTGCAACCAAATTATTTTAGAAGGGCTTTTTATGGAAATGTTGGAATAATCGGTGAAATGGTCAAAAGCAGACACGTGAAATAATAGAAATATTGTTCAGCGCTTCATTTTCTGCCATTAAAAACAATACGGGCAGTTTTAGTTTCGAACAAATAGCTGTCATTGTGTCCATTTTGATACCACCACTGTAGGTGGTTTCGTTTCCAAATCAACAGGTTGGCTTGTTGGGTAAATATTTCGACATGAGCATGACAACATGCGTAGTGGAACGTTTGGGATTTTTTTTTGTCAAGTCAGTTTATCAGTTGTTTAGTGGATGTCAGGGAGACATACATCACAGAGAACAATGTTAGCCTTCGTTTTGGTTATCAGTAAATAACAGGAAGGCTGGCTCCAGCATACGTTACTGTACGACGAATGTGCAATTGTGCCACTGTAAATAGGCACAACGGAACATGACTTTAAGTGGATGAACATTAAGCCCATAGTATGTACAATGTGGACATGTTTCCCGGGGTCACACCAGTCCCTTTCGTCGTTGCATGCAGGTTCGGCGCTCCCATGACTATGATTGATTTGATTTCCCTTTAAATAACTATGGCAGCGATCGCATCTCTATGACTTCAAGGGCTTGAATGTAGGCTTCAGAGTTTTTCTGCTGGTACTCCAAAGAGCAGCAGATTATAGATTCAGATGGGGTTGCAGTGAAACGGAACAAGGAAGCCCTGTGACCATCAGATCATATCACCACCATGAATCAACACCCTTGGCAGCAAATGAGTCAGAGCGGTAATCACGCATCCTGATGATATATCTGTTTCCCTTGGTGACAATGAAAATGTCAGTGGCATTTTATTCACTTCTGTGTTGGTGGAGACACAGTTCAGAGGCTGCTGATGCACAGCTGATGTTGGGCTGAGTGAGAGCATCACCTCTGTGCAGGGAGGACCCAAGTCAGCATTGTTGAAGAAGATCTCTCTCACTCTCACAATAGTAAACATAGCCTTGAGGACTCTCTCCCTCACAACCAGGAGCTTATGCTTTCCCATGCTTCTTGTCAGACGGCTCACAGCTGCCCAAACTCATGAAGGAGGAACATTTAGCATCCAGGCCTCTTTTTGTTTTCGTGACTGTAAGCCAGCTGAACTTGGACCACAGCGCGCTGGCTCTTTGTGCGAGTGCACTTGATGGATCAGTCCCTCATGTATCCATGAATGCAACTTGGACATCTGTTTTTTATTTAGAAAAAAAAATGTTTTCATTTATGGCTTGTCTCAGGACCAAGACGGATGTGCCTTGGTGTTTCTCCCGCAAATCTCTTTGTAGATAACAGTTCAGAAAATTAATTGCGAGCAAACGGCTCTATCTGACAAAAAGCAGTTCAAGTGGAGTCACTTTGGAATAGGATGTAACTGAGTCTTATCCAGAAACAACAATGCGTGCTAACAAACTGTAGAGTGGTCGCAGCAGCTTGAAAGCCTTTGCTGCCAACAAGCAATCAACATATAGTTACACACACTAAAAGAACATCATGCTGCTCAGACAATGATTTAGATATTCATGTGTCAGTGGAATTATTGTGTATGATATATACACCCTGCGAGTTACAGAAGAATCACAGCATTTGAGTCAACATTTTTAGGGGAACTTTTTCCACAGTTGACTTAAAGGTAGCTTCCAGAAATATTTTTATAGACTTTTTCTAGACATGATGGCATTCATCAAGACTAGAAAAATTGCAATAAGACATATGTTAAATGGTTTCACTCAATTTTCATGCAAAATTATTAGTATTATTATTATTATTTTAACTGTTCATACCGATATATCCTACCTCTCCTTGATTATTTATTGGGTCACCAGACAAACTGTGCCATTTGCTTGATTGATCCGATGGAGTACCAGAGGAAAATTCATTAAACGCTTACTCAAAGAAAACAGTGGTTCCAAGATTTGAAATAACAGTCAGGAAGTTTGCCAACATGTTGAAACCAATGAATACGACATGCTATGCAAGAACTAAACCGATCATGATATTTGTTCAAATTAAAGAGCAAATTATTTTAGGAAACAGTGCTTTTATGCCAGTGCTGAGGCTGGGTGATCCACTGAGTCAGACTTCTCCCATGTCGCTGAAACACATGACACGGCAGCAACATCGGCAGCATGGGTTATCTTTTCAAGATTACATGTGCTTTGTTTGTGCACATTGCTCTAACACTGTCTTCCTCGTGAGTCACACTAGCCTCCAGGATTGTGTGTGTGAGTCAGTGTGCATGTGTGGGAGGGTTAGCAACAACAGAGTCACTACAGGCAGAGACAGTCAAAGAGCGTCATGAAGGCAACGGGATGAATGCTCTGCCCTACGCTCCCCAGTGTTGGTGCATACATTAACGACAATACACACACACAAAATGCATTATCTCCTCTCTTGAATGTATGACAAAGCTCTCCATCGTAATAAAGTGGCTTTTTTGGAGTGTGTCCCCTCCCACTCTGTCTGTAAGTGTGTGTGTGGGAATCAGCACAGGACCCTAGTCACAGGTCAGGGGCTCTAAGGTTACTAATAGCCCACACCAATAGACTTGTGATCTACGTCTTGCCCTTTATGGCACTCTTCCCTGCGGCCAGAGGAGAATGCCTTCCCCCCCAGGTGGGGAGCGCGGGCCTGGCCAGCCCCGTCCCGGGAGGACGTAACAGGAGGCTTATCGGAGCACTGGGCTGTGCTGTAATACTCCTGTGAAAGGTCTTTCAGGCCGCCTCCCAATATTGATTTTTCTGGGCAGGAGGGAAATCGAGAAGGCCCCCTCAGAAGCACTAGAGCTGGGGAGGAGGAGGAGGAAGAGACAGGTAGCAGGTTTTGTGTCTGTCCACGTAAACCACGCGCTGCAGACTGTTCCTCCTCATAGATGCTGCTGATTACGAAAGAATAGTGAGTATCCAGACTCAAAACCCATGTGCAATCTGGCTGGTGCTGGTGCAGTTCTTTGACTTTATTCGTCCTCATCGCAGGGGAGCAAACCTGCTCTGCTTTTCACTTTCTGTCAGTTTACACTGGCCTCGAGTATGCTGATGCTGAACAGTGCATTGACACCGACCTTCCAGCTTATGGATTGCCCTCTCTGTGTCCAAAGCCTTGGCCAAGACTAAATGTCAAGTCTGATCACTTAACTCTTTTCAATAAAGTTTTTTTTTGCCATCAGCCCAGTCATATATTACAGTTATTCTATGTGCAGCACTTTTTATGAGGCATTGGGGAAAATTGGAGTTCAGTATCTTGCCCAAGGAAACTTGTACATGGGGAATCACATACATGGCACTGAACCACTGACTGCCAGAAAACTAAAATAAATCTTTGTCACCTTAAACAAAGATTTAACACAAGAATGATTAAGCAATTTCATGTACTGTATTTCCATTTTGGTAGAACCCCCCTCTGTGCTATCATTTCAGTTTGGGATGAGCAGTCAGTCCAGTCAAAGGCTTCAAGAATCATCTGAACAGGAGCATTTGTTTTGATGCATGTTTTCTCCAGCTCATTTTTTTCTCAGATGTAGGGTTAATCACAAGTGTTTCATCCAAAGTCATTCACCAATGCGGTCTCCCACTCTGCAGCTCTTGTGTATTGTGCAAACCAGCAGCAGTCTTCCAGTTTTTAGTGGTTTGGGAAATCTCTTTGTGTCTGTAGACACTTGCTAGATGTGCCAACAGCGCAGCTACAGAAAATAATCCCCAACCACCTAAATAGCTCCACCACAGCTTCAATGTTTCCATCTCATTTTATTTTGTCTCTTAGACTTGATGTGGTTTGAATAGATCCTAGTACATACAGGAGGGGGCTAGGGTTTGAAATCCAGATGTAATCAGTTTAAATGTGGTTTCATAAAGGGATTGTCAAGCCTTGGCAGACACTCTGAGTGCCCCTGGAGTTAAAAAAAAATAATAACTTCCCAGTCCTGAGACAGTTGTATTTTTAAGTTATTTACTAGAATTGTGTTTAAATCTATCATCCCAAGATTTTGCTATTTAATTTGAAACGTGTGTTTTTATTTTACAGAAGTAAATGCAACATTCATTTGAGCCACAGTGCACACAGAGAAAGTGGGAGACTAAACCAAAGGCTCTGGAGACAGACAAAAAGTGAAAGAGATGATCAACTGTGTGGGAGGACGCGACCAAGGAGGGAGGGGTGTGTGGATGAATCGGTCAGACAAGGAGGCCTTGAGAGCTCTTGTTGTATGTCACCTCGGTGCAGAGTGAGAGTGCGCTGCAACTCCAGCCCCCGTCATCTGATCTAAGGTCACCCTTCCACAGTGTGACTCAGTGGCTCCTGAATGCTGCTTTCAGGCCTGTTCAGCTCTACTTGAGGATGAATCACTTAACTTCAGCCTTTTATTTCTGGAGAGGATCTCGTTTCCATGCAGCCGCATATCTGCACTGTATGGAACGTTGGTGAGCACCTCACACGAGGGCCGCAATGTGGGGGCGAGGCGGTTTGATCAGACCATCTGGTTGGCTGTTATTTTATCAGAGTTGGATAAATGAACCACATGGGAGCTATCATACTGTTGTACATCATGTTCTGTTGAAGCTTTAATCCAATATCACAACTATCATTGTGGAACTTTTGCTTAGCTGAGGTATAAATTCTGCATCTTCATAAACTACTAAACCACATTCAGTGCGGCCCACTCCAAATAACAGAGTAAATCTGCCAAAACCTAATGTCACCCCAAAGCACTTCATTTGCAGATGCACTGACAAAAGGAGTTGGATGGGTGTTGCCATATTATCTAAACTTGAATGACGCTGCACTTCCCCATTCAGTCGCCCTTTGACTGATTTCAAAGGGGAAACATGATAATACTGAAAGCCAACTGACAAAAAATGCAAACAAAAGCTACCTCCCTCTTTTAGCTTGATGACATGAAAGACACCTGTTCTTTCTCAGAAGTGGCACAAAAATGTGTAATTAATACTGCAGATAAGCGCATCATCTGGCAGATTGATATGCTAACGTCTACGTCTGTCGTACAGTATGTCAAGGTTCAATGTGGCTCTGCTAAGTTACCAAACACGTCGCTCTAAAGTTGCTATTTGGAAGCTGTGCTATCACTATGTTGCTAGCATTAGATCACCTTGAGTGTGGATCTGCAATAGGTACTCAGTATTATTAAGTCTCAATGTCTTTTTAAGGTTGGGCTTATTTTGCTGTTTGAATGAAAGTGAATGAATTGAACCAGTTTGGTATGATGACTCACCATCAAACATCTTTTATTAACTCCAGTGAGGGGAAGGGACACCAAATGTTCAGTCCTTACCCCTCTTACACACCAACTTCCACCACATTTATCATGCCAACTAGCCCAGCTTGTTCCTTTATCCTGCTCAGAGGCTTTATATTGTCTCTAGTTATTAACTTACACATTACTGTTTTAAAGATGAAAAAGCAATGAGTCCATTTCCTAAATTTGTTTCTAAGATTAAAATACTCTCTATCCACGCCGAGAAAATTGTTGGCAACAGAAGTTCCTAGAAGGAAGCAATGCCTAGCATCTGACACTCCTATTACATTTTTCATCATTATGGTCAGATTGTTTGGAACAAAACATCTTTTTGACTATTCATCATTTAGGGAGACAGTGCACTGACTAACATCCATCCCCAGGAGACTTACTTTAGCTATCAAAACCACATACCTCACCTTAGCCTTCAGTGTGTCCACCCAGCCCAGTGATCTAAGGGCACATACCTCACAGGCAACATATTTCAATGAGGGTTTGGCCAGCACCATCAGCAAGATTATGTGATAAGCAGCTTAAGGAACTAGTTGGGTGAAATACTGAAGTAGTGACACATAAAATATGTTGAAAGAGAAAAGGCACTGGTGAGCTATAAGGGACAGAGAAAGTGGTTGGAATATAAATTGAGACTAATCATGGCAGGTTTCTGATGGGAAGCAAACAGCAGGTTTACAGTGTAAAAGCGATCTCAATCTCTCATTCAAGTTTTTTTTTGTTTATTTTTTCTTTTTAATAGAAAAGAAAAAAGAAAAAAAACAGCCCAAAATAGATCAGCGGGAAATCAAAGAGAGACACCTTCGTGAGATCCGCAGTCCTCTTACAGTTACTGCACTGCCTTATAGTCTACACTCAAAAAGGAATCTTCGGAAAATGTGTATTCTTATGAGAGTAGCTAGACATGAATCCCTGATCCCTCGTAAAGAGCATGAATGTTTGGTGATAGCCAAAAAGATCATGATCTTCCTCTGGAGCTTTGGAACGATGCTCAAAGGAAAGATTAATCTAAAAACTGCAGCTTGAACAGGTCCATCACCACATTTCTCAGACTTAAAACAAGTGATAGAACAAAATGCCAGCATTGGCATGTTGAAAAGGGTCAAAGCATCGCAACATATTTGCGTTTGTGAGAAATCATAAATTATGACTCTGCATCCACTGGTCAGTGCTGAGCAACTGAAATTAGGCCAGAGTGTTTACAGACAACAAGACAGACATGCAAACAATCAGGCCTCCTTCTTACAACTGCAGTCAACTCATAGTCTTCAAAAAATCCTAACCCCAGTCTTTCTATCAGCGTTGTGGTTTATTTACGTTAGAGAAATATTATAGGGGGATAAAATGGCTACTTATTCAAAGCTTGGGGAGATATTGCTTAAAGGGCAGGGCACATGGAATGAAGTGACCTTTATACCAGCAACTTCAGGCTGTGAATGGCTCGATATGGACAAATAATAAAATGTGGTAACTTTCAGTGTCCAAAGTGCAATGTGTTGATACGGGAATGCAAGCAGTTATTAAGAGAAATGATTGATAACATGCGTATTCCCTCCCAGCAGATTCCACACATTTTCTAAACATTGATATTAAAAGAATCTGATAACAAGCATCCAAAACAATCAAAAGCAGAGAAAATGGTGAAAGGTGAATACATGCGATATCCTTGGTTCATAGGTGAGCGTCTCTGCGGCCTATGAAAGGCTACTGTGCACTGACTGGCTCTGCTGTCCCACTAAAAGGAAGCATGGTGATTTATTCTGCGTGTTGAAAAGAGTAGCTGAACTCAATTACACTCTTTTCTTTTGTGGAAAACAGCTCCATCTATAAAAGAGGGTGTTTACAACTTAAGAGCCCTTTCAAACAGGCCAATGTGTTTGTGTGTGTGTGTGTGTGTGTGTGCGTGTAATAGTTGAAGACATGTGCTTTAGTGTTACATTTTAATAAGACAGAGTGCTGCATTCTGTTTGGCTTGGTCCTGAGGAGCACTTTCATTATATATCAACAAGTCAATTCATCTTCTGTCTTTCACTTTGTCAATCAGCTCCTCCAATATCATTTTTCATGGAGGCACAGGCGACGATTACACAACGGGACGCATCATGTCATCTCAGGTTTCTCTAAATGGATCACACTGACTAATGCTTAGATCGCACCCCTATTGAAGCAGGACATGGCCCGTGACCTTCGAATCCATTCAAAACCTGCATTGAAAAATGACACAATAGCACATTTAAGCCTGATGGGGCAGTCCCCAAAAAGTTTTGCAAATAATCAACAAAAGCTCAGTTCCCGTGTCTGTAGTTGGGGAGTTTAAGCAACACAGACGTGTAGAGGAGACAGGGGAGCAGTGCAGCAGGCTCAGGTCAGATGGGGCAGCGAAAAAAGAATGCCCATCAGGCTACAATCGGGCTCAGTTAGTCTTGTCTCTGGCTGGAATGGGCTCAGGCAGAAATATGTAGCCTTAGACACACTGTGCCCTTTGCAACTGACGTCCGCTGAGTTGTTTGTCCTCGTTGCAGCTCGATGTGTCGTTCTATCGCAGAGCAGGAGGATCACTTGGATTTGCTGTGTCTCTTCTCTCATATGTTTTTGTGGTTTACTGTAGTTAGGAGACCACGTGGAGTCGGAGCAACTCATCGGTCCCAGTGGAGGATATGTTGACACTGGGCTCAATGGAGCATAAATTACTCTAGGCCTAGTTATTCTAGGCCTAGTTTCAATGAGGGAAGTATGGAATGTTTTTTGCGTTTAGCAGCCACATGATACTTGCGCGTATCCTAGTGACGTTTCCGAAAGAATGCTTCTTGCTACATTTTATTAATTTGTACATTTATCAGCTTGTGTCGGTATTTCACGTGCTGCCTGCATTTGTACCACACAGGTTTTTGTTTTTGAGGGAAATAGATTAGAAGCCTTCTGAGATGAAGACAAATAGAAAGGGACTGCTTATCCTCGGGGGTTGGGTTTGAGCCTGTGTGCGTGTTTGTGGAGGTGAGTGACTCATGCATTTAACTTATTTTCTTTTGTATTACTAAACCACCCATATCGCTTTCTTCTATTTGTTAATTCTCAGAAATAACATGCCAGGTTGCCGCACAGGTGATGTGGCCATGTGCCAAAACCAATTATCTGTTCACAGACAATTACCTGGAACCGTAGGGTGTGAGGCAAGTTTAGGCATATCAAATAGCCTTCAGGCTGTTAGGAAATGTTTCTAATAAAATGTTTCCATTATGGGCAATTCATTTGCAACACATGCAAATACCAACCATTTCTGTGGAAGTTAAACATTGGCAGTCCTTGAAAGACGAATCGTAATGACTGGTGATCATATCAGTTGCCTTTCACGAAACCTGTAAAGATATCTGAATAACCGACACCTCACCCTCACATTCCAATCATGAAAGAGAACCTGTGCCTGTGCCGAGTTTGGATGACTGTTAATATATGGCTGCCTCAGTAGTGAATTCTGGCTCCTGAAAGGGTACAAATATGATTATTAACAGATTCAAAGAAAGGTCTTTAATTGTGGATAAAATCAATTTGGGGGGGGACTAACCCTGGATTTCTAAATCATCTTTGCATTGCATTACGTTATCTTTTAAAATCATTTTGGAGTAAAATTTGAACTAAAATGGAAACCTTTCATCTGCATTTTTGCAGATAATAATAAAATGAATGTCCAATGTATAATTGTGTGCGTTTATGTCAGCATCTTTTTTAAAAAACAGCTGTATTTGTGATCTGAGTGAGAAAAGTGCCTTTGCCTTCGGCATGAATTAATTAGACTTCTCCAAACCAAAACCAAATAGAAGCCAAACATATGGAGCAACAGTTGAGTTGAAGAAAAAAACAAGCACACTGTACGATTTGGCTTTCTTGTAGTTTTTTGGGAAGGTTTTGGTGAGTGTAGAAACCAATCTGCTGCGGCTTGGCTTTGTTATTTGGCATGTTAATTGCCCCAAATTCCAGGCTTTGGTCTTGGTTTATATTTCCACCTGATTAGTTCTTATCTTCAAATGGCTTTTCCCTGTGGGAAGTACAAACAACTGTGGAACATTGCAGAATGCCGAGTTTTATAACTCGGCCTTTTTGTCATCTTGCCTGTCTCAGGAACAGAACTATGGCGAGCCCCTCGACTAGCTCCGTCTGAGGCACCATCCCACACACAGGCGCAGAACAAAAAGGTGTAACCTGGTGACTGTGTGACTGAACTGGTGAGATGTGTTGACAATGAGCATGCACTTCATCAGTAGCACCCTTTTTCAAACTGCAGGAAAAGTGACCTTTCAAAATAATAACAATGTGTCAGAAAGGACAATAAGCAGCCATTTATTGTAGGAAAATCCTCATCATTTTTTTCACTCATTTATTTCATCTAAATTGTATGACTTGTAGTTTCTTTACCACACAAAAGGCCTGTTGTTATTTACATCGAGGGGTACCCTCTACAGTGGCCACCATGTTTTTTAGACCGGACCAATGAAACACCGCATGTTGTTTTTCATGTTTTTGGGTGAGCAGAGGGGTGTTAGGCTGCAGCATGCAATTTCAACACTAGATCTCACTAAATTCTACACGCTGTACTTTTAACAACCACTGGATTTGTGGCTGTGGATTTTATGGAGAGCTTTTTATTTTTATAGCACATTTTTCTACAACTGAGTCCAATGCATGTGTAACACCCATCCAATTAAGCATGAACCGAATCAATCTCACAAATTCAAAAACTGACCCAGGCACAACTATAAATATTTTTATTCAGTCTCAGGATTAAAAAACATGCGCTTAGAAATTCTGCTCCTTTTAACTATTTTTATTTTTGTTTTAATGAATGAGACATCCCTCAACTCACTCACTAAAGCAGAAGCGAGTCATAAATGAAGACATGCACAATAACCATCGCTTTGGCAAAATAGTTTCAAAAAAATTGACATATTTATTGATTCATAAAGTTGTCATAAAATCATGAGAATCGTATTTGAAGTTTGGTTTTATTTCCAGTCTTTCCAGGCCAGAGGGTTATATAGTCACAGCTAAAAAATGAGCAAATTACCTTGACACTTTGGTGGACTCTTATTTTAGAAACTGCAGATATCAGTCTGCATACAAATCTGAAAACAACAACATTTACTTTTTGTTTCTTGTAATTCTATGTAATTCTTTTTAGTGCTGTGTGTATATAGAAGCCATCTTGACCTACCAGGGGTGGCTCGCTGTGTTACAGGTTAACTCTGCCTCCTCCATGTTAGCAGATGAGACATGCGGTGCAATAAAAAGTCAAAGTAGTCATCAATAGAGTATATGTGCTTTTGCCTACAATTTTTCCCCTCACAACATTCTGAATGTTGCTTAAATTGACCATTCTGTTCAATTGAAAAACTGCGTAGGTGTTGTTGTTTTTTTTCCCCTCTAACAGCCACACAAGCATTCTGACCTTTTCCTCTTACCACCTCCTTTGATGGAGTCTCATCTCCGTGCTAGCATCCTACCTCGCATTGAGCACAGCGCTTGATTTCTGTCATGTGGAATGTCCTTCATAGATATTTTATCAAAGCTTAATGCAGTTAGGTCATGTGTTCCTGGAAATAAACATTCGTCATAATTATTGAATTACATGTTCAGTTGATGGTTTACTAAACAACATACCTTCCTAATAAGGGAAATTAAATGATTGTCTGCAGCTGTCACCCTTTAACTAGTTCAGATCCTGCAAAAGGATGCAGAGAAACCCTTCAGATACAGGCACTGAAGGATCGTTGAAGACACTTTGAGTAAACTATACCGTGCACCTCACCATATTGTTTATGTACTATATTCCCTGATATCTGTAATTAATAGCCAATCAGGTGAGTAATTATCAATCAGGGTGGTAATCAAAGAACAAACATTGCACCTGCTTTAATAACATATCAACATATTAAAATTGATGGTGCATAAATAGAATAACCCTATATGACATTATGACACTGACATGAACCATTTTTATCTAGTGATAACACAGCAGCAACATATTATGATTTAATCATCTTATCACTCTACTAAAACAAAATGAAGGACGTGTGTGATGACAGTTATAGTCCAATGCTCGTTTCACATTCATGTCTCTGTGGACGTCTACTCTCCTTTTAGCTATGATTGGCCTCAACTCCTGAGAGGAAAACAATTTGGCTGGTTATTAATTCCATGTGAGCAGCTGCCTGCTGTCTCAGGAACCATGATGGATACGAGAGTGCTAAGAGTAAATCAAACCAGTGATTTTAGGGCTGTGTAACCAAAACAGAGAGTTAATGCATGCTATCGAAGAATAATAATGAGAAAAGATTGAGCTGATAACGCTCTTTATATTGGGCAAAATGAGCCATGAGGAGTACATCTGTTCTGGGGGCGATGAATAAGTCAAACTGGGTTAACTCTCAGCTTCAATGTGGAACTATTGTGACACATCCTCCTGAAGTCCCTCTGTTGTATCAGTGACCAGCACGCACAGTGAGAGGCAGGATTTGCCAGTGGTGTAACTTCCCTTTTTCCAATGACCTCTTTGTGTTCTGAGAGAAAAGCTATATTTAGCTACATGGTCACTGGCCAAGTCTTATAAAAAGATAGGGGGGAAAAACGCACTGAGAGTCCCAGAGCAACTGTGGGAATTTGTTGGAACTGAGAGGACTAGGTTTTTACATATGGTCATTGCACGTTGATACCTCAGCCACAGGACAAAAGGTTTGAGTTATGGTAATTTAACACAAATGTTTTTTTTATTTTATCGCATTATCAACCCATTTAATTAAAAACATCTATAAATAAAAAATGTAAAATGAATCAACAGGAAATTACTCAACAACAGTTTTAATAAGCCATACATTATTATGCCATGAATCTATTCTTTTTCAGACATAACAAAGATCATCTCATTGAAATCTGGAAAACAATGATGAGCCCATTTGATTATTTTCTGACAGCAATTATTGACTGAGAAGATGAATAGAGTGATAACCAAAATAAGAATTATAAAGCAAAGCAAAAGTAATCGTGGTGCGATGCGTTTTGCAAGGCCCGGTACAGCCGGCACCCCAAATAATAGTTTGTTGCAGTGTTAGCTAGAGGTAGGGGTTGTTGTTTTCTGAAAAAACACAAATCTTTAGAAAAGATAAAAGAATGTTAATAAGTAATTAGTACAATGACAATAAGCCACGTTTCACACATTCAATCAAATTCTGAACAAATAATAACAGGCAAGTATTGCAAGGCTCATTTTTAAGATTTATGATGGATGCTTTGTGCATGTGATTATGATTTTATGCATGGATGGTGGCAGCCTGTTTCACATAAGACTGTCGTGATCATTGATGTGTTCTTTTTTTTTTTTTTGTTGGTTCCTTGATTGATGAAATGTCGGACTGGAAAGAGAAATGATCTCATAGAGAAAATTGTAGCTTGCATGTTGCACAATTAATTTAATCCTAAAACTCCATATCAATTCAATATGAGCGTCTTTGTTGCATGGCCCTCTCCATGTTCATGTCTACAGTCTGTTTCTCATGACACAGATTTGAGGGGATCTGAGAGTAATATATGCATGACAGCAGCATGGAAAATGATGAATTTGATTCCTTCTACAAAATGTGTGAAACTTGAGCATCATGTCAAGAGTAAAAAAATGATTTTGTTTAGAGCTATCTGTATTGATCGTTACTCTACTCATATACTTGACATTACTTTACTATTAGGTCTATCTTATTAAGTCATTTAGTCATATTAGTGAGATGTAAACTATATCAGACCAAGATTCTGCTCAAACCTGGGATTAGCATGCAGTTTTGACCCATATTGACCCATACAAGATAATGAACCAATTCCTCTCCCTATCCCCAGTCGGCTTTGATGTCAACGCATTCTAATTCATCAGCCACTCCCCCGTCCTGCCCCTGGATCCACCCATCTGTGGCTAACGATGGGAGACCTCAGCTGCAACATAGTTTTTTCCACATGAACAAATAAGATGTTTACCTTCACTGGAGAGCGCGGAGAGATATGTTGCTTCAGTGACTTCTTGTGTCTGTGCACATCTACAAATGATCCTGTTGACATGCAGCTCAAGTGAGATACATCTATATTCAGCCCTGGCTGGATGAGTCATGATTTCTCATATCTTGTGTTCCCTTGTATATTTCTGTTTTACACACAACAGGCCAGGATTCCTATAAAATAACAATATTATCGGTACAAAAGGTCATGGCTGAGGAGGGCATGCATTAGCGTGAACCGCGGCATCTCTGATCTCTCCACCTCACTTAGATTGGACAGTAATGTAATTTCAGTAAAGCGTTCATCAGTGGCAATTCCACCCTTTTTCACCTGACCCATGTGCATCCCATACCTCCATTAGGCCTTTCACTTTTCCCATGCAACGGGCATCCATCTCTTCCTGAGTGTATCATATGACTTCTTCTCTGCCTTAATTGAGTAGAGCTGCACACTGACTTTTCCTTAGAAATGCAATGGGAATCAATGAATTCAATCAAAGCACTGGCTTTGGTGGAGGAGTTCTAATCTGCCCTGTCTGCGTGCAGAAAACAGCTCCTGACTGGCTGTGACCTAGAAAATCTTTTATCCTTGGATGTCTCTGAATCACACAGAAATAACCCCAAGAAAGACAGTCGCCCTTGTTCATTCACCAAGCTCATAAATGGAGCCTGTCTTGCTCTGACCTTGCAAGCAAAGAGAAATATATCAACAACAGCAGCCTGTCCAGAAATGAATTGGATATTTTCTAAGAAAAGGAGTGGAACTTTATCAAAGAGAAATCCATATTTGTATGTACTTTTTTCAACATACCTTTGCCTATTCAAGAAATCAGCCCCTTTTTTGAGATGCCATTAAAAACAACACTTCCGTCCGGGGCGCTGAGACATTTGCCTCAGGGTCATTTTGGTCTGCGCGGTGAACCATGGTCTATTAGACCACTAATTTTATCTTAAGCTGTAATTAGTCGACTGACCAATCCGCATGTCAGGCATGTGTGATGCATTTCTCTGGTCCACACTGCTCGCAGCAATGACACACCGCTTGGATTGCGTGTGTGTGGCTTCCCACATATTCCATTGCAAAGCCACAGCCTGTCATTCTCCTCTTAAAATGAAAAAAAATAAATAAATAAATAAAATAAAATATATATATATATATTAAAAGGATCAAGGTGGTCCAAAGAAATTCAGCAACTACCGACTACATCCTCTCAAAGCTGAATTGTCTCACAACAACACTGATGGATGTGGTAGATCCTGACCAGACACCAGCTCAGAAAGAACTGGAAAAATCCAATAAAGAAGGAGAGCCAGAACATTAAGTATTTTAAGGGCCAATGCAGATACTGATACCTATATGTGGCCATTGTTTTAATAATGAATGCTTGAACTAATAAAATGTAACTTTATTATTAATAAGTACAAATAAAAAAGAAATGAATTCAACAAAATAAACATTTACACAATAGTGCATCTATTCTGCATAGTTTTTTTTCAGTTAAATAAGTGTTTTTAAAATCAGCTGATTAGTCAGGAGAGACAAGGGATTGCTTTAACTAATTCAATTTATATAACACACACACACACACACACACACTCATTTGTGTACTCGTATCTTAGTGAGGCCAATCATTGAATCATTGGTATGAAGGATTTCCTAACCCTAACCTTAACCATCACAACTTCATGCTTACCTCTCACCTAAACCTAATTTTGATCCTGAAATCCATTCTCAATCCTTCAACGAGCCATTTAAGCGGTTAGGCCCAACCACACACACACACAGTCTTCTTGTCGACATGTGTTTGTGTTTGTGTAATGCTACCATAAGACAACATCAAACCCATTCTGCAAAAGTAGTGAAAACAATATCATTCACACACTTGTGTTTGAATCTCATGCCAGGGTTGTCTCACCGCTGTTTCAATTTATTGATAAAGTTTACTCCAAAATTCCCCAGCTCTCCCATTTCCTGTTTTTCTTTACACCACTGAAAGCTTAAACAAAATGTTCTCACAAAATGAAAATAAATGGTGCTACTGTTGCTACGTGTGAATGAGCTCCATTCTAACAACAACAGCACAGTTATTTGAAAAAAAACCTCAGGGATATGGGAGGTATGGGAAATATTGTTAAAAAAACTAAATGCTTATTTTGTTTAACAGTATATGGGAATAAATGATGTACTTGTTTGATAGACAAATAAGACTTCTGTTTAACACATTGACTACACAACATTATGTATATATTTAGACCACTAAACAGCAATCATGCATGGTGCGTGGTTTGGATTTTCCAAAAGGCAACACAAAGATAACTATTCTTGAATATGGATTGACATAGAGGCTGACAGTGTAAAGGGAAAAAGGGGGATTTTTTTTTTCACAGAGGAGTGAAGAGAGAACACTGTTGCTCTTGGTTTGGTTGTTTTTATGACTACACACAAACGTGTTCCTCAACCCTGACCCTGTTTGTAATCCTTGAAGGGCATGTATGGCTTTTTCTCATGTTCACAATGACAATATTATGAGTCACATATTTGACTTTGGGTTTTAGAACACCATGAGTCAAGAAACACAACAGTGCCCTGATTCACATTTTCTTAATCCCATGCAGGTTCTCACAAAACTCAATGGGCTCTATTTTAACCATCTAAGCTCGAGATATAACGCACGTGGTCCGGGTGCATGCATGTGTCTAATACCATGTTCTGCTACTTTTATGGCTGTCATGTAAATGTTGCTGTCATACACATATTGCTGAAATTGTAATTAATGATGTGTGTCTTCGTCCATTCCCTTTAAAAGTGAGAGCAGTGGACACGTTGGAAGATGGCTGTTATACTAATACCAGTGTCAAACTTTAGTTGAACTTGAGGCTTTGCACATATTTACAGCACTTCAACCTTGAAAATGAACATTTTGTTCACGTGACTTGAATTTTGTGAAGAAGGAGGTGTGAAGAAAAGTGTGACTATGAGCACTGAATACTGCGAGCTATAGAAAGTCCATCAACCCATGAAAAAAAAAGTTCCTTGAAAAATAAAAAACGTCCTATTGTAATGGTCAACTCGATTCATTGTGCTGTTTCATGTATCATTGTTATGTGCAGACTAAAATGGCAAACGATAAATGCCAGTAAAATACACTCAATATACTGACGAGGTGTCAGTGACTGTGTTAGATTACACTGTGTCATTAGTTAGAATATCTTCTAAAAAGGTAAATATAGATTCAAAACCATGTAACTGTATTAACAGTATTAACTGATGTGTAAACTTTCTATCGACTTTCTATCAAGATAAAAAATAAATCCTTATAAAATACTATACAGCTTCAACAAAGTTGAAAACATGTTAGCCATTCAGATACACTTCAGCGATAACACATAAAAATTGACGCGCTGTTTGAAGACAAGCCCTTAAATATCTGCCAACTGTCAAATTATCTGACAGCATCTTGCAATAACATAACATTCGTACATTTCTCAGATGGAGATCGAGTTCTCAGCTACACTGCAGATATTTTCTCAGCCTTTATTTTCCAAAATATCTCTGTCCGGACATGAACACAAAAACAAACATCTGCAATAAGCGAAGATCTAATTTCCAGGGAAAAGCTCTGTGATGTGAAGGTGATCACTGACCTGTGAGGAATGCGGTACAGTGATGCTGATGTGAAAATTGTCAAAACATCTCGGTGCACGAACCCATTCAAAATATCCACGTTACATTTAAGTGAAGAGTGTGGGTAGTGGGTCGATGTTGGGCAGCGGTACCTGGATCTGCTGGATCTGCATTTCAGACATTATATTTAACCCGATCGCAGTCTTGAGACAGAGCTTTGCCCTGAGGACTTGATGAGCAGTCATTTAAGGATGCACGTCACGGGTGACAGGGGTTACAGCAGAGGACGGCATGAGGGACCAGAGCCTGAGCTGCATGCCCCTCACATGACATGGAGGCAGCTGATAGTTACCATGGTTATATCTTCATGAGATATGTAACACCATGGATACAAATCCGGGACGACAAATGGAAAAAGGTGGAGGCCGAGGAGGGGAGAGAGAAAGTGACGCTTCAAAATGTCTAAACAGCATGACTAACATGATGGGACCGATCTGATGAAGCTGTGTGCAAGTGCAAACAGCTTCACCGTAATCAACTGAAAAAAGACGGGACACACACACAGACACACACACACATTCTGCCCCACCCCCACCCCTCTTGAGGATCGGGGGTTTTCCGCAGCTTTCCAAGAAATTTCAGCTGCCAGCACTGATAAAATGGATCAGGCGATAAACACTCAGTGGGCTTGTTTGTTCAATATGGAGGAACGATGAACATTTCAGCATGATACCTGTTATATTGGCGAGCTGTTTGTATGTACAGTCATATTTGCAAACTGACCCAATGATGATGTTTGGTGATGTCATCAAGCTCACACTGTCACTTGTTTATGACACACTTGCTGAATGGGCTGTTGAGAGGACGCCACATAGCTGCCTGGGTCTTGTGTTTGTGCCTGTGCATTACACACCATCGCACACAGGAGCCGTCCGTTTACTCCGAAAGGTCACGCGAGCTGACCTCTGAAATCTGACTGCCCGTGTGTTTGTTTTTACTCGCAGGCTCCCAACCTGCTCGCGGATCTGCTTTTCACGTCTGAGCGACACCAGCTCCATCAGCAGGGACAGGATGGTGTGCTGTCATTATCTAAATCAGAGGCTCTTCTTCTGAGCCTCCACCAGTTACCATAGACCCTTCTATTTATTTCTGACACTTCTAATTTAAAAGGTCATTCAATATCTGTTGATCTTAATATTAAATCAATGAAAGTAGAGGCGGTTTGCGGTGAACCCCCATTTTGGAAACACTTCATATTCACATCCTCCCCTATTTGCAAATCAAACGCGACACAGTGAAAAGCCCTGAGCTGCGCAACTCTTTCCTAACTCCTAAATCTTTACTGCTGCACAGGTGCTGTGAGCTCAGAGTTTGCTGAAGGGTATGTTATTAACCTTTCACCTCAATCTGTTGGACGGCCAATAAATTGCAGACAATGATGACGAGATGAGGTCAAAGCTCCTGTCCCCCGAGCAGAATTCTTGAAATAGTGGTCACCATCGCATCTTTGCGAACTTTGCTCTCGACAGATTTTATTGTAGATCCCTGTGTCTGTCATAGGCTCACAGGCTGCAGCTGTTTGTTGTGCTGTTGCAACAGGCAGCGGGGCCTCTACTGGCAGCACAGCCGCAGGTCTAACTGCTGTATTTCCTGTAAGAAAAGTCAGATTATCTTCCATTAACAATCAAAGCTCTATTGGGAAAGGCGTGCATTGACTTTGAAAGAAATTCCTGATGTTTTGGTAATGTCGTGACATAGAGTTTTAATAATTTATCTGATAATAATTTATCTATCTCACAAACATAAATGTTTGGGCACGGGATAACAACAAACAAGAGGAGGTTGCTCATTTTTCAGCGTCCCTCATGATATTAGTCACGGTGCTGTGGCAAGCCATGAGAAGTGGAGGAATGAGCCCTTGGCGGTAACATGGATATAAACCTGATTAAGGGGAGGATATTTGCCCCTTCAATTAGCGTGACTCAAGTCTGTCTGTCTGTCTGCGGCGGCTCCTGAGGCCTTGATGATTGCTAAATGCCCACTGTGGCATTGTCTATGTCCTGGCTCCTGCAGCTCCTGGCATGTCTGTACAATGAACCATCTGTGTGGTTCCCTGCTGTCCACCCATAAGGAGAGATCAGGGACACAAGCTGCTGGGGGATCCAAAGGAATTTGGAATTTCATCAGTTGTGTGTCTCATGGCCACCAGGACACCTCCAGTCACAGTGAGAGATTTGTGGATTTGCTTCACTTGTGCACAGGGTCTGGGTGTTTCTGCACTGCATGTGGAGTGAAGAATACATTTTGATAAATAACTTAATAATAAAGGCTAAAAGCATTTTACTTTACCTAACGCAGTTTACATGAGGACAAGAGGCCCATTGTTTTTTTGGGGTTTTTTTGCAAAATATCTGCATTAATATAGACAGGACCTTAATATTGGAATAAACTGGAGATACATGGGATATATATATATATACTTATATTGCTCCTAAAATCTACTGTGTCACCATTCAAAGCTACTACATGTCTGAATGTTACAAATGGGTTCATTTTTATTAGAGGAAACAGGAGCTTTATATCTTCCTTTGATGACCTGACTCCCTTGGTTTACACTATGAAAGTTAAAATGGAGGCTTACTCTCAGGGTCATTTAGCTTTCCACTTGGAGTTGCTCTGAAGAATTTATGGTAGATGGGACATTCCCTACTCCAGCAGCACTTACAAAGGTGCGTCAATATAAATAGCATGCACTCAAGTTCCCTGTTGTGTTAAAACACTTCCCCAATGAAATAATTAACTAACTGTGAAAGGAAAGCATTTCAAATCACCATTGCTGCTGCTGCTGCCGCCATAGCAGAGGAAGAACACTGCAAGAATGTGGCCCAGTATTTAGCACTGATGCTGCACTGCAGATCACTTAATATGTTCTAAGTTTGGTGAGTTAAGAGGACAGCATCTCCGAGTCATGGATTCATGGGTAATTCAACTTAAACACTTCAACCAAATCAAACAAGCCTCCAGCCTTTGCGGAGGAACCGGCTCCTACAAAGCACACCTATGTGTTTGTGCAGTCAGACCCTGTGCCTTGTAGGCCTCAGGCTGAAAATACTGAATTTTTCTGAAGTTGTGTCCTGTTTGAGTTGTGTAGCAGTTGCAGGTGATCCTGTGAGACAGACTGCTGGGCACCATTGGTGTTCACGAACATACAGCTCCATCGCTCTTCTTCAACTCAAGAAAAATGAGGCCCCTCTTCACAATGTGACTGAGCAGGTACAAATAGTAGTGATACCTAAGTACTACCTGTCATTACATATAGGTTGATGTAAGACACACTCCTGTGTTTTGAAAAGTGAACCTGTCGTCTAGATAAACGACTTCTCATAGTCAGCCAAAGAGCCTCAGTGACTTCCCATGGTCCTCTCATGCACGTCCCCTGGAATAACTCTGTGAAGGTTTTAACACATGCATAAATAATGCACATGCAAAATAACCAAAACAACCAGAAAAAAACACACTTTTCTTTACATCAGTGACTGTTTAAACTTCACCAATAAAGCTAATCTTGAGTTTTATTTGCACCAATGACTTCTGAAGCTTAATACAGAACGTCATTTAAAGACACTGAAAGTCCTGAAAACGTCCTGTTATTTTGCTGTAGAGCTGTTCCCTAAACTCCTCATTCCTGCGCTGCAAATGGGGAGAATATTCACGCAAACCTAATCTTCACTGCTGCACAGGTGCTGTGAGCTCAGAGGTTTTGTTATAAACCTTTCACCTCAAATGTTGTTGTGTGCTAAAAAAAAAATTGCACCGAGGTCACAGACATGACGAGTTCAGAGTTCCAGCCCCCGAGCGGGATTCTTCAAAAATCTTCCAAAAAAATTCCATTAAGCCAAGCCACACATGCAAAGTTCCAACATGTAACAGTTTAGCATTGGGCCCATTATGTTTTGCTACTGTATGCAAGGAATATCATGTCATGCATGACAGGACTTGGTGGACCTGACCAATAAAATTCAAATATTTTTTTTTTAAATAATTAGAAAAAGGCAAAAAGGTTGGTGAGCATGTCCTGCCCTCGCTAAAGTACTTAAATACTGTTCCTCATCTTTCCCCTATACTTTCTTTCTTTTCCTTCTCCTCCTGCTATCCTCTCTTAATCTTAAATGAGCTAGTGATATATGTACATATGCTCTCTTCCTTAGGCTACCTGTTAAAGGTAAAGCAATATTTAGTGCTACACTCGGTTGCAATGTGACACAAATGTTTATTTTCCTTTGTTGCTTTGGATAAAAACGTCTACTAAATGATTAAGATAAATAAAGAAATCAATCAATGAAAAAGGCTGATTTTCTGTATCGTTGCTGTTTGGACTAAAAAGGCCATCTGAATATTTGAATTTCAACCTCAAAATTCCAAACAACCAAGTGCCGGCCTTCTGAGATTAATATGCAAACTATGTGATAATGAAACCTGCTAACATTTTTTATTTTAAGATGAATCCATAATAATAATGTCAATGAGAGTGTAAATAGTGTGTAATATAATACCCAAAATTTGTCAGTGTCATGCCGTGTAGCACTATTTCATCCTCATGGATTAACAGACAACAATCCTGTTGCCCTTGTGCACTCTCCAGCCTCACACAGCTTCTTCACAGATCTTTATCTTTGCGGTGCAGTGGGAAGTTTGCCACCTAGGGTCAGACGGAGCCGAGCACCTAGGTGGCGAACTGGGCTTTAAAGAAGCTGGGGTGAGGAGTCACGGCTATCCAGGGACTGAGCCCTTATGGTTGGCTACCTTTTCTGACACTTGAATGATGTATAGTCTGCAGTCCCAAAATAAACTGACAAACATTGCTCGCTGCACGCCTCATCAAAGAACTACAAATGCAGCAGGGTCAAAGGTAGCCGGCCAAGTAAATGTAGGGAGGTGAACTGTGGCCTTTTAGCATACAAGCATAACTACGCTTTGATGGTTGCTGGGAAACTGGGCACCTGGGACCTCATTTAAAAAGGCTGCGTATGCACCAGTGTTTAGTCCTGAGAACAGGATTCCTTGAAATCATCTCCCAACCATTTCCTGTTTCCCCAGATATAGAAAAATGCAACTTTCCAAGCAGTAACCAAAAATGCTAAAATATATATATGTATATGTATATGTATGAAATATGATCATTTCAAGCCTGTGGTATGCCACTTTTATATTCCCCATAATATGAACGCTGACACAGTATGAGAATGCTCATATTTATACCAGCTGGGAAACCTCAATTATGTCTACAAACTGGAAAAATCCATATAAAATTGCATGCAAAAGTCAACTCATAAAACGTGTGAAAACAAAGGCTCGAACACATGATGATTTTACAGGCCAGATGAGGAGAGGGAGAGTCCCTCTGCCTCACGCAGGAGAGATGGACAAACATATTTCAGGCATGCAACAGTCTGAAGTCGAGCTCACTCGGAGGAGCCAGATCTAGGCCAGCGTCTGACTGCCTCAGGTATGCTGCACGCTCACAGCGTGCTGTGATTGATGGTTTCTTGATTTGTTGTGCGGATGCTCGGAGAGGAGTGAAAAGGAAAGCAAGGACAAAAGCACATGGAGAAATTGAGCAAGAAATGACGCAGTCCATCAAACAAGCTTAATGAGCAACCAAACGCTTTCCAGGAAAGATGGTCGCAAGCTCCCTCTTCTGTTCTCTTATGCTCTTAAATGGACCGATTGACAACCTGAACACATAATGCCTCTGGCCCCGTCTCCTTAGCTAGGAGACGTCAGTCATGACATAAAACAGGTAGACCTGGTAGACACAGTATCGGGACTAATAAAAAAATTCCTGTACCTGCTATGTGTTTCTTCAATTACAAACATTTGCTGTGTGATTACAATGACACGATGATTTACGACGTAAATGCTGGTGTTCAAAGAACATGCGTTATTTCTATGGCCACCCTGTAATCACAGTGTGTGTGTTTTCTCTGTGTGAAAGCAGCAGCACCTCGCCAAACCATTATAAACAGGTTCAGGATGTTGTCCGGTCACATCTGATCTTTACTGCGCTGACATGACGACACCAAAGTTCAAACGTGCACATGACAACCAACTAAATCAAATAAGGAGTTTGCTTTGTTCACCCATGCTGCCTGCAATCCTTTCTTCTCTAAAATGTGATTTTGAACTCATGCAGGAATAACAAAATATAATAATTTAAAGGTCATGTATTCAAGGTTTCACCTATTGGTGAAAGCAGGCTAAAACTTGAAGAATGCCTCCCCAGATGTGGAAGTTATGAAAGAGATTTCCAGTTTTATGGTTTGGGAATGTAATGTTCAACAGTTGCACATATGTTCAGGATTCCATTGATAGTTCGCCTTTGGCTGTGTCGGGGCTTTAGAGTTCCCAAATATACATTGTTCACCTTGACGCACATTATGTTTGTAAGCCAAAGGTTCCTAGAATCAAGTGGTGATAAATACAAAGAAGCTTTCGTTCATGTAGGTAAACACAGCATTAGAGTAATCAGTTCTGTGTGAGATGAAAGAAAAAATGACTTTCCCGACGTCAGAAGGTTCTAAAAAAAACAACCCCAAAAATGTCCTACTATTCCAGCAATTTAAATTTGATAAGGACATGACTTCGTTAAATTGTTTGGCATGGCTGATCACCAGTGCTGACTGGTGCAGGGCAGTGTTGCAAAACGCACCAGTTTCTTTCATAAATAAGTTGAATGCAGTTTATTCATATGATATGAAGTTTGCACATGAATCCATGTCGGTGTATTGTATGATTTATTATATTATATAATTTGTGACTCTATTTAATTTGAGCCCTGCACTGGGGTCCGTGATTTCTGTGCTGCGGTCCTCCAGCCATAAATGCTCCGCCTCAGGTGAATTCCCTCCCTTTTTAGTCTCCTGCTATTTTCCAATTTAAACCGAGACGAGTAATTGTGTCTATGTTGACTCGCTCAAGGCTAATAAGGCATTAGCGGCACGTACTTGAAACCTATTGAACCAGCCTTGTTAGATTCAATCTTTCAAAAGGTGCTTTAACAATGAATATCCACTGGATAAAAAGCAATGCATATGTGACTCATGCAGTTTTGCTTGAGAACATTGTTTCATGCATGTTCGTGTGTGCTGCGCTCAACTGAAGCAGGAAATCAACTTAAAGTCGACTAAGAGTTTTACCACAGGACATTCAGGCTTTTGAGTGATGAACAAACTGACAAGCCCCATAAGCAAGGTAAGTCTCAACAGGCTTACATTCCTAAAATCTTGACATGAAAGCCTCATACTGTATACAAAGGCATGTCTCTAATTGTACCCAGGTTCTGCACATGGTCGCAAAACAAACAGATTTTCAGTTTTTCACCATGACTAGAGTGTAAATTTGATCTCCAGAATAAAGATACCAACGAGAACTGAGTGCATTCATATGCATGCAAGCTTGGATATTAGTAAAAAAAAAAAAAAAAAAACTCTGGCCCCCTTGACTGGAATTAAAATATGTTGCATACCCACAAGATTTTAGCCTGGTTACATTTTCACATGGTACAAACATGTCTCCATTGCCATCCGATTTAGATGGCTTTGCTCAGTCCAGCTCATGTCAGACCGTAGCCATCTGTATCCACACTCCATAATTGTGTCTTGAATAACATAGAAGATTATAAAGAGGGGCGTTTTCCGTATTTGCAACCACACACACACACACACACACAAGGTAATTTGTGTCCCCTGCACGTCAAACAGAAACAGACTTCATGTCAGTCTTCACGTCCTCATACTCTTGGAAGTCATTACATTGTTAATAGAGCTCATCAACCTAACTTTTTTTCCGCCCCTGCCACCTCCTCTGTCCTGCTGCTGCCAAAGTCTTTCTAAGCACCCGCCTTGAGTCAGGCTCCTAAGGATTCTGTATGGTTTAAAAAGGTATTCTGTGAGCATTCATGGTAGTTGCTTCAGGAATAACATAGCAGCATTTTAACTCCTGTATTTGATTCATACACCTGAAACTGAATATCACTTGGGAACGCATGCATGTGTAAACAGGAAGCAGATTGGAGATTATATGAAAATACAATGGACAAGGAACTGTATCTCTGTTGGTCTCTCATTTAGCAGGATTAGGCAAATACTCCCAGTGGATTGTAATAACACCTGGTGGGAGGATGTCGTATAGATCTGGGAAGGAACCCACTGGAAATCAAAATCTAGATTTCAGATTTTGGGGGATTACTGGGCCATGCTGGAGGTATAATCTCCACTGAGTGCACTTCCAGTAACATACGTTTTTTGGTCTATTTGCCTGCCATCTTTAAGGGCTGCAACACATTTCGCTATTAATGACAAGCTCTAATGTGCTGTCATGCGTTTAACCTTGAAGCCAAAGTGCTCAGCGGAGCAGCATCTGCCCTGACTGACATGCGCCTGAAATGAAAGCTACACTTCCTTTACTGTGCCATTTTATGACAGCCTCAGCCCCAGATAATAACTGAACAGCAGGTATGTGTGACAGCAAAAGCCCTGCAGCAGAGTGCTTAAGCCAACGGCACAGCACACTGCATGAACGGCGCGTTGTGACTAATAGTTTGACAGTTGCACTCCGCTCCGGTCATGCTGACAGATAAGGCTTAGATCAGTGTTGACACGCTTGAACACTTTGATTTCATGCGATGGTTCACGCGGTAGTTCGTTCCTTTAATGTTCAAAAGAACAGCAATGGCTTGTTGTCGTTGGTGGTTTGATTGGTGGCCGGCATCCTGTTTGTAGTTGCGTTGCCGCCACCTGCTTCATTTCATTGTCTTCTGTAGTTTCTTCTGTTCTTCTCTCAGAGAACAGACAAAGAGAGAGAGACAGAAAACTCTCAGAGAGCTGGTGTCTGCAATGACTTGTTGAGGGATCTGTGATGCTTTAAACCCAGAAAAATGAACCACACAGACAATGGGCTTCTATATTATCTATAGTATTCATTAGGCTTGTCTCAAGGACAGGCAACCATGTTTTTTTCTATACTACCTCAGTTTCTTGTATATTCTCAGAGCACACGCACACACACTGACAAGCATTTAATGTTCAGCGTACCTACAATCCCCTCCTTTCTCGTTTGAGGGAGAGTTTGTCAGAATCACGTCGAGTGCGAGGCAGGCGGAGGGTGACTAGGAGCGAGGGCAGGCAGGTGGCGTCCTGGCCATCCTGAGGCACGGGAGAAAGGGGAAACAAAACGTCACACACAGCGAGGAGGTTTTCTGAAATGATAAACAATGTACGTGCGGCCAGGAATGACTGTACGATTCTGGGGACGAGAGGCGGAGAGACCAGAGTTCTGGTGGGGCTGGTGATGAGGATGATTGATACCAGGGAGGAGTAGAGACCACGCACACACAAAGGCGGAAAGGAAAGAGAAACACAGAAGCCAGAGCTGTGACCCAGGTTAGCTTTCCCTCTAAAACAGTCATTTTAATGATGTTTGTTTTACCGTCTGTGTGTTTACATCAGTAGATCTAATCTGTATATTTAAACACACGATTTCTTGATGTGAGTCAGTAACTGGAGAAGTTCTGTGGTCATTTGTTCCAGTCCATGGTTTAAAACCTAATTACCTGCAGTGCCAATTAGAAATGAATGCAAATGAGCACATTTGAATGAGTTAATTCCTATTTGCATATCAAGGTGGTGATTGTGACGGCATTATCAGCAGCAAATTCAACCGTGTTCACCCTGAAGAAGCCTGTATGTTTATCACACTACGGTTCATCAGCAAGACAAGTTAACTGAAGTTGTTTTTGTCTTGGTGATTGCTGTAAACTGGAAGAACTGATCATAAGTCCTTTGTTGATTGCCAGTCAGTTCCACAAAAACCACAACAGGAACAGGAGGTGGGAGGAGCTGCTTGTGGAGCAACTATTAGTGTTTTTTTCCTCATAAACTCTAGTGAATCAAATAGAATCCAAGTGAACCACAGTTGTGTACGGGAGGTAACTTGTGCTAATTACAATGATTTTGTGTGTGTGTGTGTTTTGTGAGAACACGTCAGAGGAGGAAGCAGACTCAGACACAGACCGGACCTTTCATGAGGTCTGTCCACTTCAGGAAGAAAGAATCAGGAAATGACCACAGCTCTGGTGCTCACTACTGTGCAGGACACGGCGAGGGAGGAAGGGTTCACACCTTGAATTAAATCAACATCTTTGTATAACAGGGAAGTTGTGTGCAAAAAGGAATATGATTAAATGTTTGATTTGTTTTTTTGAACTTTGTAAACTACTTTCTATAGACAAATAGACCCTGCTGTATAAAACCTGTATTATTCGGACATTTTTTTTTCCTGTTGCAAGCATCATAAACTAAAGTACATTCAGCCTCATCGTTAGATACCATGTGTGTAAAAAGTTCTTAAACATTTGTTTTGCATAATATTTAGTTGGGCGTCACTTCAAGCTCCATATCCTTTGTTAGAAACAAAATACCCTGTCTTCACCAGAGCCAGAAATCCTTTTGCTCTATGTCTTGCATAAGATGCTGTTTGTGTTTATATATGACATTACATCCTGAATTGAATTGGTCAGAGACACAAAACGTTAGCATACTGGTACTGGTACACAGGATTTCAATTTGGAACTCAATTTGCGACGTAAAATTAGATTGGTGCTGGGCTTGACATCCTGCAGAGGGATGGCACGATATGACTGTTATGAAATGATCCACATTACATGATGTATCTTCAGCTACAAACAGGAAGCAAACTGCCAACAGACACAGTAGGACAAAAGTGATGAGTTGTCACCTCACTTTATTTAATAACCTAGACCCCCACCACCAAGGGTTATTGCATAAAAAAACAAAAATAATGATACAAAAAAAAAAAAAAAAAAATCATTCCCTCAGCAAAATGATAAGAAGAATATGTTGCAGACCAAATGCTTCCTCGCACAAAGCTGGTCCTACTTTTTGGGGCAGACCGATGTGTTGGAATATTCCGAACATCTAAGACATGTTGTACAAATGACAAAGCAATGCACCAGTGATTGAAAGCATACCGTCAGCAACAGCATTTGCAGTGCATATACAAATAATAAATAACACTGGATAAAACAACACTGTAAATATATGTACATTATATTTCAGGGCTTAACATATTGAATGCATAGCAAGACTCCAAAGTACCACCGCAGAGCTCTTAAATTACAGTAATTAGTGTTTTTTTCCTCAACTCCACTTCTAAGAATTGCACTGAGCATAACCATTGAGCTGAAAACGAATTATTGCGCTGTGAAGTGATAAATGGAACTGGATCATGGGAGCTGTGAAGACATTCAGAGCATCTCACAAGAAAGGAAACAGCCCTACTCACTTTGCTTTGTAATGGGTGTGATGAACCGCACACAGCTGTTTATGACCATCAGGGCTCTGCTACACAACAAAATGATTTTTGCTCAGCCGCTGGCCTCTTTTTCTACAAATTCTTTCAATCAGACCCTCAGAGTTGTCGTGACAGACGAGAGAGGCCGGCGAAAAACAGGAAGAAAAGTTAAGTTTGAATTTTTGGACTTGGCCACAGCCTTTGGAAGTGACTACCGAGATTTGCCGAGTATTTATCGACTCATAGTGATAATACTGACGAAAGTGAATACAAAGGACCCCAGAAAATCTTGAAAATGTGGAACATCCAAATGATATTTTAGTACTAGTACGATAAAACATCATTGCTACTGTGGAGCAGGATGAAGGAGGAGATTGTTTTCTACAAATGTGCTGTAAAAATTCCTCCTGTGAAGAGGAAAATGAAGAACACATGATGAAGCCTGACGCTGAAGATGAGAGTACATCATTGTTGGTGGTCACATAAAATGGGCGTTTTCCAGGTCAAACACTTTTGTGTGGGACAATTTACCAAGAAGAGGAAAACATTCACGGGAAAGAAAAACAATGAGGCTGCTGTGTCTGACGTTAGGGCGTAAAGTGACAAAGGGAATGAGATAACTGCCTTTAGATGGGATCACAAAGTGAAATTTTAAAGTGAGGGCAGCATACAGCCTTATGATGTAGTCGACAGGAAGTGGCAGGAAAGATCAATAAAGATTTGCAGACATTGAAATGGATCATGAGCCTGGAGTTGATGAAGTGTGACGGGCTATTTTTCTCCAACTGTGGTTTGGGTTATTTAGAGGCACAGACTGCAGATATCATCCTGCCTTGAGGAAATCTGGGGAACACATCATTTCCTTTAATTGTCCATGATACAATCATTCTGTTTTTAAAGACAATAACACAGGAGTGAGTCACATCTTAGTGAAAAAATAGAAAATAAAAATCCAGTGATAAACAATGACTACACATTTGAAAAGCAAAACAAACAACAAGAAATATGTATGACTGCTGGAGACCTGTGATATGAGCGATCACATCACAACGAGCGTGCACGCACACTGGCATCTACATATGCCGTAAGCTTTAAATAGATGATCCCAAATTGGCTTTGTGCTTATTATTATTAGTTTCATGTGCAGATAACCATTTCCCTTCTTTACACAATCACTGTTAGAACAACAAGATCATGCTCAGCGGCCCTGCATGATTAAATCAAATAAAATGGCAATTGATTAAGAATGAGTAAAGAGCTCTATAAAAGTAGTCCAGCTATAAACAAAAATGTCAATCACCGCTTAATATGCGCTCAATCTCCTCTAGTCTCTTCAAGGCAGCTGCTCTTTTTTCCTCTATATCTTTAATTTCTTCAGTGGACTTACCCTTAGTCCGCTTGTCAGACTGGCTATTGTCCAAAGATTCTGATTTATCCACACCCACACCGCCGAGGCTTTCTACAGCGGATTTCCGCACATTCTTTTCGTCAACAGCCCCGTTTCCAACAGCATCGACACCCCTCCCTTCCTCCCCACCATCAGCAACCTCGTCCATCACTTCCTTAACTTTGCTCAGCTCTTCCTCCTTGGCTGTCACGGTGGCTCCCTCTGCTGAAGTGAGCGGGTGCCCGGCTGAGCTCATGGCAGCCATTTTACTGCGCACAATGCTCAAGTGACGACGCACATACTCCTCGTTTGGTGCCAGGGCCAGTGTTTCCTCCAGGCAGCGCTCGGCCCGTGGCAGGTCGCGCTCCTCAAAGTAGACCACGCACAAATTGTGCTTGCCTTGCACATTGGTGGGGTCCATGTGTAAAATGCGCTCGAAGCAGGCTTTGGCTCCGCTTGTGTCCTTCTTGTGGTTCATGAGGATGTCGCCCTTCAGAATCAGGCCCTTGATGTGCTCCGGGTGGTGGCGCAGGAGTTCGTCCAACACAGGCAGTGCATTGAGCTCACGTTTGGACTGAGAGAAAAGCAACGCCAGGTTGAACAGGGCACTTCGGAAGCCGGCCTGCAAACTGATGGCTTTACGCATCCATCTCTCAGCTGCTGCATTTTCATTGGCATCCATGGCTAGCATACCAAGGTTGAAGTAGCCGTTGGCGTCATTAGGCTCCTCCTCCACATAGGTGAGAAATCGACGGTTAGCCTCAGGCCAGAACTTTGGGTCACCTGTCAAATAAAAAAGCAGACACAAGGAATAATGAGGCATTAATCCCACTTGTGTAGTTAACTCCGGATTAATCTCCTGTGTTTTTTTTGGTGTGCCGGTATGCTGCATTTGAATTCAATTTTTGGACAGGCCATAGATCTACATTGTTTACAGTTAAGCTACATCTGAGCTCCATGCATGCAAATCTGCTTTTTGTTCAGAACCTGATTCTGATTCTGTTGATAAAAAACAGAATCCGGTTGTGTGATAGAACTAGAGCTGCGCTGTAGGAAGTGTGAAGCACTGCAGCTTACAAGTGACCCTTTGTTGAACTTTATTTGTCATCTGATTTGTCATATGAGAGATAGCTGAGTATTAACAATGGCCTACACAAAGCAGAGCTACTGGAGAATGCAATGAAAATGTGAAAAATCCATCCATCATAAGAACTGTATGTGTGATGTTCTACACGTATTCTTCGTTCACACTGAAAATCTATGACGCTTCACTCTGCAACCACACTTAAGTCATTTCAGGACTTGAGGAAAAATCAAACAAAAGTACTGTGTGTTGACAAGACTGGGGGTGGTTGGAATCATCGAAAGAATGTGACACTTCCCTGTTAGAAAAAATTAATCGAGAGGAGGAGTCAAGATGCATGAATGTGGAACCACTTGCGCAATATTTAACAAGACTCGATCAGCATCAGTCTCTCTTTTTAGTGGGTAAAATAAATCACTTGTTCGTCACTGTAACGCAAACATTACAGCCAAGATGCTGTCATATCAAAGATCCACTGGCCTCAGAGTTGTCCTGAGGTGAGAGTGATAGAAGACAAATCTGAAAGTCTACTACTGAAATGACTCACTTCTTTGTTATAAACAATAGTTGTTTTTACACACAAGTTTCACCTGACAGAAACTTGGCTATAAACTCAGTGCATGCAGGGTTCATTGGAGCACAAAGGCCAACACTTGGGAACCTGGCAACACCCTAAAGGTGAATATGAAGTTATTTCTAAGTTGCCATTAAAGAGAGAAAATCAAGCTGATGACTGGATTAGAGTTCAACTTTTCACTATGACACTGCAGACTCACCTGACTCCTGCATGAGAAGTGCCGAGTTAAAGAGAGCCAGTTTGTGCCGTGAGTTTAGATCTAGGGCGTGGTTGAAGTTCTTCAGGGCCTCTGATGGGTCCTTCATTTCAATGTTGACGATGGCCAGGTTGTACCACAGATCAGCATTGGCACGATCAAGCTCCAAGGCTCGAAGGTAGGCATCCCGGGCCTCTGTAAGCTTGTTCATCTTCAGTAGGAGCTCCCCTCTGGGTTAAAGTCAAATTCAAGAAATCAAGCAGTCATAGATCTGACACAAAGGCTTAATTTTCCACTGAAATCTTGAATTTGCGGTGGACCCCAATCAAAGTGTTGAAATGTCTTTAAGATTAAAATAGTCTGGATACATTTCATTCATCACAGAAAAAGGTGATGCAGGGTATGTATTGTTTTTATTAATCTGTTTTTATAATTATGAAATATTGAGGATTTATAGATGATAGTGAATGACCTTAATGCAAACAAGTAAGAACCTAGAAAAACTACAGAACTTGCTTGCTTGCTTGTCCAAAACTTATGGTTACAGAAGGAGGAATCCATTTAAATACAGGTATGTGCGATTTGCACCAATCATTTAAAATGTGAAATAATGGTGGCAAACACACTTAATCTCTTAAGTCACTGTAATTGTGTGTATATGTATAGACACAACACATAGAAATCTTGCCTGCTGATGTATGCTTGTTTGAAGTCGGGTCTCATGCTGATCGCTTGTCGGTAGAGCTGGTCAGCCTCTTCTAGGCGTGATTCGTTGGCTCGGATCAGATTGGCCAGGTTTATGTAAACGTTTAGATGGTTCGGAGCCACGCGGGTCGCATACTTCTTACCAGGAATAATCTGATGAGTGGTGAGAGAATTCATTAGTCTTCCTGTAGTCTGACAGTGCATTTAAAGCCATGACTATGGGAACCAGATGTTAACATCAGCTATATCCTTCCAAGTGTATTTAAGACTGTCATAAGAACAATATGAGATATATAAATGAATATAAGGGAAGTGGAGTGGGAGCTTCTACTTTTTTCAATACCTGTTGATATTTAACAGGTACACATCAAAACTGGCTAAGTGTAAAAGAATTTGCAGTTGGCACTGGAATGTGTCAGTTAACCTGATTCAAGTTAGTGGCCAAGACTGATGACAGACATGTACCAACTACACCCACAAACAAAAACAGAAGTAAAGGCAGGTGAGGACAGGTACAGCTCGAGGAAAAATCAGCACATTTTGTAGCTCTGTAACATTCAGGTGCTCAAAGAAGTACAATTTTGAGGAAACTGATTTGAAGAACTGAAATTCTCATCTCTGTGATGCACTGCTGTGAGCTGGTACAGCCTAAACTCCACAAACTCTGCTTATTTAACATGGTAAAAATAGTAGATGGAAACACGATAATGACCGTGAGTGTTTACTTTGCCTGAGTGGTGATGATGAGATACCTGTGGCATGAGGGATTTGGCAACCAAGTAGGCCTCTTCTGCCTCTCTGGACTTGTTCAAGTTTTTGTAGGTTCGGCCAACATTCATGTGAGCACCAATATCATCTGCAAAAATATTGTGCACAGTAAGAGAAAAGAATTACAATTTGATTCTTTGACCTCCGTCTTGACTTTGCATTAAAATAACAAGTAATAAGTAACTTTGAATAGCATAATACTGAAGCAGAATAATTCTTCTGCAAACTAGCAGGAAAGGCAAGGTGTTGAAAAGGTCAGTCAGGACAATCCAAAATAAGCGTCACAATAAGCATAGCAGGAATCTCTCATTGGGTTGTTTCATGGGTAATCTTGGGCATCGATTTACCTGCTAAGTGACACTGTTGCACATATCATGTGGCAGTGCTTCATACGCTTACTAAATGCAGTTTGCAGGACAGAAGTCTAATTAAACTGTCAAAAAGTCTGGTAAGATAATTCAGAATTACTTTCAAATACATTATGACAACCATTTGAGATGAGGATGAGAGGAAAACTAAAAGCCATTGTGGGCGACCCCTCTCCACTGAACCGCAGTAAGCCATCAGACTACAACGACACAGCACCTCAGTCAACACTGAAAACTATATTTGAGAATAGAACTGCTGCACATGTACTCAAAATATTACAATGAATGCTTTGACCTCTATTTCTAAATTGCAAAATTTATGAGAAAAGCCTGTGGATCTTAATAAAAGTACATGATATCTTAGGACAAGGCGTAACGTGGTGAAGCAGTTTCTCTTATTGCAAGGCTGTTTACCTCTGCCAAGGCTAACAACATGCCTCACAATTGTCATTCAAGTCAGTTCTGTAGCTTTTGGATAGTCCTGCTAACTGACTGACAAGAAAAAGCTTAGGAAAACAAACTTGTTAGCAGGTTAAGTTGTTGAATGTATGAATACCTGATTTCATTTCTTACCTGGCTGGACACGGGTAGCCTGGAGAAAATACTGCAAAGCCTTTGCATAATTATTTTGATTCTCTAGAGCATGGCCAACATTGTTCCACAACTTGGCATTGTTCTTGTTGACCTAAGGAGACACACAGGAATGTAATGATTTTTTTTCTTCATGTACTCTTAAAAAAATAAAATAGAAATCATACAACATTATCACATATATATAAAAAGACAGATCTATTATTCAGGTTACAAGTGAAAGAACATATATATATAAAAAGAAATTAGAAAAATAAATACATTTAAGTCCTGTCCTTACTTTGGATTCTTTCCACTTACCTTAAGGGCAGAGGTGAACAGAGTATATTCTGACTCCCAGTCCCAGTTCCTGTTGAAGGTTTTCACTGCATGTGTCACTAAAAGCACTCCAATCATTAACCACGACATCTTCTTCAAGTGACTGCAAAGGAAAATATGAATGAACGTTTTTCAAACTGCATTATTTCAGAGCATGAGCAGAAGAAGAGTGCACCATGGACTTTATCACTAGCTTTTATTTTGTTTGTATGCAATAATGTCTGCATCTGATTTAGAAAATAAAGAGCAACATTTACACTGCAGTAACAACTGCTTAGTGAAAGATTGTCTACAACTGATATAGTATTTCAAATTTGCACAAGGTCGCATGCATGTAGTTTTAAGTGTTTGCAAAACAGACAAATTATAGTTGTTTGCTTCTTTGAACATCATACGGAAATAAAAGGAATCATAACATTAGACAAGGACTCACCCTTTATGTGAGATAATCTTGAACCCATGTGCAACAAGAACACAGAAGCCCATACTGGGCACATAAAGTACCCTCTCTGCCACTACGAAACCCACAGGGAAGAAGAGATTGGAGGC
Source organism: Pseudorhombus dupliciocellatus (assembly GCA_016785235.1). NCBI lineage: Eukaryota > Metazoa > Chordata > Actinopteri > Pleuronectiformes > Paralichthyidae > Pseudorhombus > Pseudorhombus dupliciocellatus. The sequence continues at coordinate 440,988 of JAFBJW010000374.1, forward strand.
AGGAACAAAAGGAAGGACCATCAAAGACAGGGCCTAAGTGAAACAGAAACATGACTTCAGTCCATATAAGCCACTATTGGGTAAAGACCAAAGTTCAGGATTTTACTAAAAAAGGGTAACATAATTTTATATATATATCAGTGTTTCCCAACCTATTTGAGCCACATATTTAACATTTAAAACATTAAAAAAATCATGCAGCACACTATCAAACAAAAATGTTAAGAAAAGTATTCTAATCACAGTCACAAATGACAAGGTTGTAAGGACTTCAGGTGATCGTTTAGTCAAGGCAACTGGACTTCTTTCTTTGTTGTTGAATCAACAAAGAAAGAAGTCCAGTTGCCTTGACTAAACGATCACCTGATACTATGACCTGGATGAATGAGAATCTCCACAGACGTTGTAAGGACTTGCCAAAATAAACAGCCCTTAAGGAAAGGGAGTGCCGTGCCTGCTTCATGGAGACTTCAGAGACGCTCAACGGTGCATGGTGGAAACACTCTGCATGACTACAGTTGAAGTATTAACTGTGGCACTGGCACAGAACACGGTGAAAGTGAATGATCTACCTCGGCGCACCTGCTTATCGCTCATGGCACACCTTTGTGCCAGGGCCCAGTGGTTGGGAAGCACTGAGATATATATATGCTAACAAACTGCCCAATACAGCAGCCTGACTTCTGACCTTTAACCATGTACATTATGTCATATCAAAATGTACAGAGGACTCTCACCATGATGACGATCTTGGCAGAGCTGTGTCTGTTGCTCAGGCTGTAAAAGGCCAACAGGCCAAGAAAGATGTAGAAGACCAGTGTGGCCAGGTTACGGAGATCTAGAAGTGACTCCACTAGAGGAATGGTGCCCATGGTCCAGTCGCAGCAAAGGTCTGAGGGATTCAGCAGAAGCCATGCATTGACAGGAAGTAGGTAGTTGAAAGTCAGTTGTCTAGTGGGAGTGGGGCTGACTGCTGCTGGGTTATCAAATCTGCAAGAGGAAACAGGAGAACAACATTCATTCAACCAATAACGCTGGTAAGAGTATGAAAAAAAAAACGTAAACTAAGGAATATTGATATTTCATTTTTGGGGAAAAGGATACAGCAAAATTCTTATCTCCTCCACCAAAGAGGTTATATTTTTGTCTTGTTTGTTTGTAAATTAGCAGAATTATACAAAAACTACTAGGCAAATTACTATGACACTCGCATGAATGTAGTATGGTTCATGGAATTTTGTCACTTGTTCGATGGTGGATATCAGGGTGCATGTGTTTGTGCTCTGATGCGCAACAGATTTAAAGAGACCGGTAAAAACTAAAGAATAAACAATACATTGTTGCACTCAGCTACAGTGACTGTGAGGACGGAAGTGTGGCACTGCATACAGTTATTCAAGGCAGCCTTTGGGGCAGAACAAGATTTCTTATTATTGGGAAACAACAAGAAGTATCACTAATGCTTTCTGTTCATTTTGTGGCAGAACATATATGGCAGGTCATCAAATTATAGATAATTAGAAAAACTTGTGCACCCTTCTGGCTTATTCTACAGATCTGGTTTGACAGTTTGAGCGAAATATTACTGCCAGAGAAGCTTGAATTGCAAACTTGAAAGACTTCTTTCACCCAACTTGAAAAAAAACATCAAATCCTTTTGTCAGATATCTTGACACAGCAAAGGCATTACATTTCTAATTTTGGCAAAAACACCAAGGAATCTTGGAATGTAAAATGAGGCTTGTCCAATTGTATTGTCTCGCTTTCAGAATAAAAACGTGTGCTTGGCAGCATGGTGTGATTTCAAGCATTCACTATTTTGCTGGTTGCATCTGGTTCAATAAAATATTAATCCAAAATATGTTTTTACTAGGTTTTTCAACAAGATATTAAAGTGTTTTTTTAAAGTGGGGACAGCCTCATCACACCACTATTCAGCAGCGTGACATTCAGTATTCATGGCTGTTTCGGTAGATCTGAATAAGGCATCTCAATGTTTGCATTTTTTACATTTCATCTGATAAAGGATACCCTCACCCTCCCATCGTCATCACATTTAGCCCCCAAAGCTTCTCATAACAACCATAATCCCCAGAACACCAGTTAAGAGATGAAATATCAATGTTTTGCAAGATCAATGCCTTTTCCCTTTAGTAATGCTAAACAAAAGGCCAGTGCACTTAAATAACCGAATTGTCTATTGTTATAAAAGTTTGCTAAGGGATATAAATGCATCAGTTTAAACATTTGAATTTATCTGCAACTGACCTTGTTTTGTTCATGGAAGTATCAATATAAATACTAATGATGTACCATTTTGCCTGTATCAATATCGATGGACAAACAACTAAACAAGTTGTCAAAATCGAGCCAAAATAATGTAAATAAAAGTAAAAAAATGGTAATCACACAAGAGATATATATTATTCCTATAAGGGTTGTTTAGTCTATACCGCAGTTATGTGATGTCCCCTCATCCTTTGCTTATGATCTCTCTCTCTCTTTGGTGATTAAGATATTAAGATAGGCACCTCCTGCCCGTATATAGATCTGAAGTGCTCTAGTACAATTGGCAGAAAATATTTTGTAGGACCACTACTTTTGAAATGAATCACAACTAGAAAGAGGATTACCTAAATATGTGGTTGTGTTATGGTTCGAGTAAAGACATTCTCTGAGAAAATCTGGGGACAGCTTTAGGATTACAGCGTGGGGATTAGTGCATTGTGGCTAATTGTCTGGAATTTTATCTTTTTAAGGAAAAGTCACTAGCTTGTGTCTGTGTGGCATCCGGTACAGACAATTTCATGCCGAATTTCGAGCCTACGTGCAATAAATATGTAATCAAATAAAATGAACTACGGTGTAAGGAGGTTAGAGGAGATTGTTTTTATGTGCTTGTAGGGTTCTTGTATCATTGGCATTTCAACTTTTGACCAACTGCTTGTTGTAAGCTCTGGAGAGCACTACAAAATGAGTGTAGGTCATTCAAACTGGGAGAAATTGCTTTACACGAAAGATTTGCAATTATAGCAACAATTGGTTGGTGCCCACCTGGTAAAGACAGGAAGTTGCGACTGGATGACTTGGACTCTGATGATGACAAGCAGCAGGGTGCTGATGATGAGGACAATGAGCTTCAGCAGAGTTTGCAGGACAGAATAGGGAAAACCATCTTTACCCTGCACAACTTGCCGAAGTGTGTCCAACAGCATGGGCAGGGTAAACTAAGAGGACCATTTAGGAGCAAAAAGAGGAGTCAATTCAGCAGCATCTACAACAGCACTTGTATTTTACATTTCAAAAGGTAATTTGTCCTGCTATTAAGTACAGAAAATATGTTAAATATGAATCTCTGTCTATTAATGTCGGTGTGTGTATATGGTGAATGATAAACACTCAAAGTGCTTCACACTCCAGTTTGTCGTGTAGTCATTCAAACAGTACAAAAATTAGCAGTACTATGTTGTTATATGGAGCCAATATCACACATTTAATTTTATCATGCCATTTCAGTAGCTCATGATACATACTACTTGAATCTACTTATATATACTTAGTGAGCTTATGACCAACAAGAACAAGAGCCTTACCCCTTGAGCAACAAACACTTCGTGGACACAGCAGATTCCAACGACAGTGATTCCCTGCTCTTTACACAGTGTTGCTGCAGCCACTAAAACAACAGTCAAAGCGATGGGAGCCCAAACTGAAGAAAAGAATAATATACATTATAGACAACCTATATACAACAAGTATTTTGCAGTTTGTACACAGCTTAACAAGGTTTCAGGTGGCAGGTGATTCTACTAAACAGATCATAACAATAGAAATATTGTCTGTCTGTTCAGCTTGTTTTATATAGGTCTGTGTGTAAATGTTGGTAGATGATTTACAAGAATAAAGGAATGTAAAACGCATTATATGTTTGAAGACTATTACTAGAAAATAACAGTTGAGCAATCCCATTGTTTGTAAGCGGACGCAGGCTTACAAATTACAATGCCGGGAAGATATAAAAAAAAAACTAAAATTGAATTGAAATAGTTGAGTGCCAGACATGCCAGAGGAAACTGTCATATAACAAATCCACTATGAGTGTGGCAAATCGAATTAGTGCGCTGCCTTGTAACTGAAAACGTGTATTTAACAAAGTAAGATACTTGACCTTGTTTCAAATGTGCTTGTAATTCTCACTAATGCTTCAAAGTCAAAACTTAAGGGCTATTCAGCTCCAGCTGCATACACAATTCACATTAAGAACAGTAACCATCCTGGCTAGTAGTGTTTGCAAAGCCCATAATCCTGAAAATAATCTGTCTTCAGCCCTGAGAAATTGTCCTCTGAGCTATTTGATCACATCCAAACCACAAACATGTTCAATCCATTTATTGTTTTTGAAAGGATGGGCAACATGAGAGATCACTCATGACCTACAGTCACATGGAATTTCAGTTTTGCTTTTATGCCTCACATAAAGGCACACAGAAAAAAATAACAGAAACCATATAAGTCTTGTAGATAGTCCATAGAAAGACTGGTGAGCAGAATTAGCCTTACCAATGGAGTGGTCTGCACTTGTTGATTTTGTGTAGGCTAGGAAAGCAGCCAGGAGGAAGATTGAAGAGAGAAGTTCAGCTCTGCCAACCACACCTGTTACCTGACAATATAAAGGAGACAGGAGTCAGTATGTAGGTCCTTTTTTTCCTCAGAGTCAGCATTCTTTAAATTTACCGAATTTATTTTGCATAAGCTGTAGAAAAAAAAAAGATTTAGGACATTCCAGATAAACCTTGAGTAAAACAAGTACATGAAATCAATCATCTATGGGGATCACAAGCGCATATACATCTCATCGCAGAAATTTCCCCATTGTGGGACTATTAAATCTTATCTTATCTCCATGAAGTATGCTACCTGACAGCACTGCCTGATATTTTTCATGTGGACAAAACATTCTAATAATTTAACGTTTTAAGGCATTGGTGTGGGTCACAAACAAACAAACAAATGATAGACAAATGGAGAGAGAATCAATCCACGTATGTAAAACAAAGCTGACTGCAGTTAGCGCCATTTGGCTGATTTCCTCTGCCTGACTGCACAGCCATTGGTTTGCTGCCTTCAGTTAGTGCTTTCCCTTAATAAGATTTTAGACCATTAAAGACACTGTGGAGGAGTACACTAAATAATTTGTATGTGGAGGCACTTGGAGATACTAAACAAGAATGAAGTTTCCATTCAAAAAGACAGATAACCATAAGAACACAGAGGGAGCCATGGTGACACACAGAGACTCTTTGTAAGAACTTATCATGAAGGAACCTTCAGTGCTTGGAGCATAACTCAAAAACAAATGATCCGTTCAGAGAGAGATTCCAGACAGCGATAACATAAAGGACAGTTGCTGGACTAACTCTGAGGGCTCATTTGTGAGGCAAATTGTTTCCATTTAAGAAGTCTCTGGGACTCTGCAAAGACGAGAGAACGCCATGAGGAAGATTGGCGCAGTGGTGCATGCTGTGTAACAGTAGCACTCCACCCCAAGAAGCAGAATGTTGTCTTTGTTTTTCTGCTCTGGTCAGGTCCTGCCTGGTCATCAGTTCAGCTATGCTGAATAGGATGAATTACAAGTCCTAATTGGGGAAGAAGCTTTTCAGACATGCCCTATAGAGAAGAGACTGAGATTAACATCAAAGATCAACAATAATGAAAAGGTTTTGGGTTTCTGGATAAGTTCCAACAACTGCATGATCTTGATAACATCCATGATACAACAGCTTGAACAATGAATGAATAAGGATGCCAACATTTTACAAATAAGAAATATTTAAAGAATCAAATGGTGGGGCATCAATTGATAAAAGGATTTCAGACAGGGACCTCACTTGAAGTGGAAGATAAATGATCAGTGTTTTTTCGCGAAAACTGAAGAAGTTATAGGAAGATCCAATTGAATGAGGACACTTAAATACCGTGAAAATAAAAAAAAACTTTTATACATAACAGTATCTTTTTGTGGTGACACCAAGCTGCACTTGTTAGTGTCATGGAAAAGTCCAACAAACAAACATCACAAGCTTCATTTTCATTTCTCACTCCATTTCAAATTGATCTCTCACAGATAATTTAATGGAATACATCTCATAGAGGATCAAGGATGGACTAGGAGAATATCTCTGGGCTGGGAATTTCACTTTTCAGGCCACCCTTTTCACATGAAGCACCAGACCTGTCATTTTGTAGAATTGCCCTATTTGTTGTTAAGGTTACAACAATAGTAAAAAAAGTAGGCCACACACTAACTTATTTCCACCTCCAATTTTTCTATGAAGTTGTGTGTCATTTGCCATAAGAATCTCCTTCACTGTTTCCACAAACAAAATGTGAATTATATTTATATATATAACAACGAGTAGTGTGAAATGAATGGAGGGGCCTAGGGGCTAATTCAACCCCGTGTATCAGAGTGGAGGCGAGCTGGATCCCAGTCTTGACCAATGAGATCTTCTAATTTACAAACCACATCAGTTATTTCAGTAACAGTAAGTTTGATTTCTCTTAACCATCTCAGTCATGAAAATGTTGTTGTCTTTTTCCATAGCATACATTCTATTTTGAAGATGTACTTACAGCTTCGGTATGAATGGGATGAACAGCAAACAGCAGAGCCGCCACCAAGCTGAAAGTCTTGTCCAAGAACAACCGGCACACTCGCAGGAAAAGCACACACACCACAGCGTGTAAAACCACATTGAGCAGATGGTATGAAGCTGCGCTCAGCTCACTGAGGAGGTAGTTCAGCCGAAAGGTGAACACGGTGAGTGGTCGGTACGATTTATGGCTCCTCTCCTGTAGTGAGAACATATTTATGCTTTCAAATTCAAATAAGATGACTAACAAGAGAGATAATACATGCAGACAAAATGGAAAAGCTTTTGAATGATTGTTTCAATGGAGAGATATACTGTACCAGTTTGATATAAGTTGATCTAAATCTAAAACTACAAATGAACCAATCCCCAGCCAAAAATTCCAGAGAAACATTCAATGAACTTTACTGACAATGCTTTTTCAACCATTAACTAAAAGTAGTCCTCAGCTAATAAAGAGCAGAGGTGTGTGCTGATCCATAATTTACCTCAGCCATTGGCGTCCCCCAGAAATCATTGCGGAAAAGGTTGTGGACAGGTGTTGAAGGTCTGAGGTCCTTGTTGTCGAGAATCGCAGACACATCATCAAAGGCAAAGCCGCAAGACAGACTGTTCCAGTAACATCCCACCACCAGTCCAGTCAAAAGTAACATCTCCTTCCATGACACGGCAGCCATGGCTAACCAAAGCCGTCATTGATCACTGTCCAGGAAAAATAAGAGTAATAAGAGACATTTGATCCATTACAATTTTGTCATTACGTAAATATTTGTCATCAAGAAGTGTTAAGTGAATTTTGACTAATAATTTTAAAACAAGTCTCCAATCTTCAAATGACGTATGCATCATATTTAAAAAAAAAACATTGTCTAAATTCGCTACCAATGCTATGATGATTTCATATCTCTGATGTCGCAGAGTGAATTTGTTATTTGCTATCCTGACAAACTCTTTGGTTTGAGGATTATTTCAGTCTGCAAATGTAGATATTGACAATGGCAGGAAAACAATACAAAGGGCAAGATAAATGTTTGGATACATGCTGAAGAGTCATTACCCATTACATTGCACAATAACAACTTAAGTTTTGAAATAATGTACAGCTTTGTTTTACTATGATCAGGTCTGTGGTGACGTCCCATCTCATCAAAGCACCTTACTTTTATCGCACTATTTAGACTGTTATTGTTATAAGTCGGAGTTGTTGTTTGTTTTGATCCTTTTATTGTATTTATTTTTACTGCATAGTATTTATGACTGTACGTATTGTCGCTGCTGCTGCTGCTGCTACGCCACAGTTTCCCGGTTTGGGCTCAATCTCTCAGCAGTACAGTCACAGCATAGGGACATAGCAATGCTCATTGACATTGAAGGGTTTGAATAGCTTCTTACTCCATGCGTTGGTTGAACGAATAACATCGAATTTGCTCCCAGTTATTACTCGCAGAATAGTGACATTACGAGGAGGCTCAACGGCATATTCTGTTTTCTGCTGTGACTGCTGCAACACAGCGCTAGCTAACAGTAAAGCTAATTTAGCAGCTAACGCTAACTAGCGACTCCGAATGAAAAGATGGGTGTCTTTTTTCAAGTCGTTCTTGAATCCCTCCCACTCACCGTGTCTTAAGCAGAACAGGCAGGGGTGATTTCACAAACACTTGGAATGGTTTCACACACACACACACGAGAGCACGGTTCATATAGCGGAATTTAACTTTGTGCAAGCTAGCGCAGACGCTGCATCACAACCACTTCCGGGGCATAGGTGACCGCGCATGGTAAATATTAGCTTGAAAAGTCTGGGTGCTGTTTTCAAATCGAAGCGGCTGTGCGACCAGTCCCAAGTTCACCGTGGGATGGGGGTTTATATCTATTAATGTCGTGTCCACCGTGTCTCCACGGTGAACGTCCCTCGCACTTTTTGCGAGTTCAGTTTTTCTTAGCTATAGCTTCTTAGCTAACTGTTGTCAGCTGTAACCTAGCAGCAGCCAAGGCGTCACTCCGTGGAAGTGTCGGGGTGGATGTTGACAGTAGAAAGGCTTGTTTATATGCAGCATAGGTTATCCGTCTTCACCTCATCCATTGTAGCTAGCATTCACCATAGCAGGCGATTGGTTGCACTGTTGTTGTTATGTTATGTTATCTAGATGATCATTGAAACGTGCGGAGTGGCTTCATCGCTGAATTTCTCGTGACGTGCTCGTAATAATGTGTTTAACACTGAGCATCGTCACATGTTTGTTGAGTCTCATCTCCCAGACACCGGCCAAGCTAACCAGCTAACAGTGATAATATTGCTCAGCTGTTGGTTTAGTCGCTGTTAACACGTTTTAACCAAGATGTCAGCTGTTCTTGAATGGGACAAAGTGATGGGAATCGACCCGGCGACCCTCCTTGACTGTGGTAAAGACCAAGTGGACAAGGTCTTCGACATGTTCATCATGGTAACAGTCCACACTTCACACAAGTTGTAATTTCACATCACACACCTCTGCTCGGTCTAACCCTAATTGCACAGGCTTCTTATGCATGCCTGACTTTTTGCTGAAATGAAGACAACGGTCCTGCTGAGAGTGTTACTGTGCAGGAGGTTGTAACTCATCACTCTTTGCATGATTACTCTATCAGCTAGTTTGGCTTTGACCTGACCCCTCCATCTGTGGTCACTGTTGACCTGGCCTTGCATCTGCAAAAAGCCATCCTGCAAGTTCATACAGATAAAAACTGCTGTAAAACATCCTCACTTCAATGATTCTGATGCATCAGTGGTATTTTTGTTTTGGATCCATCCCTGTTCTCTCTGTGATCTAAGCTCGTCCTCTACGTTTGACTATTTTTCACATTAAGAGAGGTTGAGTGTAAATCACATTTTATTCTGCACTGTCATTATTATGTTAAGACTATATTTGTGATAGGCCTGTGCACAATCCAGGCATGATCTGGTGCACTGATGATGATGATGATGATGATGATGCCATCCAATATGCTGGGCACTTAATGAGCACCACACAATAATAACAAAACTCTTTTTTCCTAGACAGAAGACTGGCAACTGAAGAATAAAACTCCTGGGAACATTCTTCATCTCCTGCAAACATTTCAGGGCATGCTCAAGGTGTTTAATCCTGTTATTGCTTTATACCATGTATATCAGCAACCATCCTTGCTTTTAAAATGTATCTGTGGAAGCACTAATACACGTTTGACCCAGTTACTTTCTCTCATTCTGTCTGTTAGATGAAGAATGGGGAACTTGCCGTTTCTGTCAAATTCCTTGAAGATGCTGGGTTAGACCATGCTAAAACTGGTCAGTGTATATATTTAATTTGCTAAGAAATGCTACGATTTACATTACTGACTTTGACGTCTGTGCTATAGTAAATGACCTTCAAGCCAAGGTGTTGAGGCTGGAGAAAGAACGCAAGGTAATACACCACACATATTTCTGCCTGCCAGTTTTGTTCCTCTGTAAACTGTATGTTTGCTTACTGCATGCTGCACAGGTTATGTTATACATTGAGCTGCTAAGAGTGATTGCCATCGCTAGTCGAAAATTTGAAAAGAAAACACATTGATTTGTAATCACCCTTCATGCTTCTTTACTTCCGGCAACAGTGCCAAATCTTTGAGCCAGTCATATTGCGTAACCCTGGCCTCAATGGGATTGGTTGTGGTTACTGAAAGACAGCACATAAGAAGATTATAGCTAATTCCTTGTGTGCTCACAGCCATTTCTTCTGTTTCTGCTTGGTAATTAAGGTTTGTTTATCATTAGAATTTTTATGATTTGCTTAGCAAAGAAAAAGTAAATCCTTGGTAAACTCTTTGTTTGCATGTTGTATAATCGTAGACAGACTGAGGTAAGACTAGGCGGTTTCTTGCTTGGGGTTGTTTGGCTGTTTGTAATGTCTTGTTTCCGTCCACACGGCTCAGCACTCCGGCACCGGGCCAGACACGCGCTTTCTGAGAGATGAGATTCGGCAGCTCGAGACTCAGCTTACACAAAAGGAGAACGACTTGATCCACGTGAATAAAGAAATGGTCAAAGAGAAGAAAACCAGTGAGGAGGTATGAGCATGTTACCCACAATTCCCATCTGTAGTGTTAGGCAATAGGTTTGTCCTTGGGTGACCTATAGCTTTGAATTAGACTTTTTGTAGACTGACAGTGCCATCAGAGTCTATTCATTTACGAATAATTATATTACTTATCTATTTTAAGGCTCATGTATTTATAACATTTTAGTTCTTTGACTCATAAGTGAACTGATTTTACAAGACATTCTTCATCAATGTCAGTTTCCGATGATCGATTAATCCATCAGTATGTAAACATGTGCAACAGCTGTTAAATCTATTGTGGTGACATGGTGTTTTTTGTCCAGCTACTCGTGCGAGCAGAGGAGGCTGAGGATGAGGTCCGGAAGCTGAAAAGAGAGGTAGGTGACAGCTGGCACTGCATCATACACGTGCTATCACTTTGTCTACTACAATCTCTCCTTTCATCATTGCATGTGTTCTTTTCTTGTTTGTTTGCATTTATGCCTTCTTGAAATCCCCTATCCTTTCTCATCTCTTTCTATTTCTTATGTGTAGCTTAAAAGGCTTAAAAAGAAGGTAAGAATTATAGGTGGCCACAGAATGTTATGGAACTCAGGGTCAGTCTCAGATTAACCAGTTTTATGATAACTGTGGACTGTAGTCTCACGATTTCATAACCATAGGAAGTCTTTCGCAAGTGACTAAATCAGAACATTCAGCATGCAGCGACCTTTTTCGTGAGTCTAGTTTTGTGCGCGTGTGACCCACTTAAACTTAATGGCCTTATAACAGAACAACTGTCTAAAAGCGTAGCAAAAAGGCAACTGGATGTGGTTAAATTTCAAGAATTTTAACCACTTCCAGTTGCCTTTTTGCCACGCTTTTGGATACCATGACCTGGATGACTGAGAATCTTCCCAGACAACAGAACAACTACTGATGCTGACCTTTCAAAATAAAATTCCCATGCAGATACACTATCAACCTTCCAAATGAGGCAACTGAATAATATAGCTTACATTTTAAATAGAGTATATACACTATAAAAATAAATTGACTAAAGTTGATAAAAATAATAGATATTTTTCTGCATTATTATTAGTTGCTGTATCATTTAGCTATGTATTGCTTGGTGTGAGTCTTGTAATTTCTTTAATGTAAATACTATGATGTAGAATATTGTGAAACTGCGATATTTTCTTTGACAATAATAATCATTAATGTGAACAGAACACAAACAAATTGGTCAGTGCTACACTTAGTATATGCTCTAGATTAGTATATCATTCTACACCAGTCTGCATGTTAGTCATATGAATGTAGTTGTGGTTTTGTGTAGTTTTGTCATGCCCAGGTTTACAGCGACAGTAGATTTTCTAGTTTTTAGGACCCACTTGAAATGTTGAGAAAAATTAGATTTGAGAGTTTAGTTATAATAAAAATACAAATATGGAACATTTCACTGTTCCCATCCAAAGGTCACTGGCCTGATAGAGCAATTAGCTCATTTCCATCTGCTGTGTAGACACTGTTGTACACATTTAAGTATAATGATATAATAGATTGAATATGATAAGAGTCTAATATTGGCATAAAATAGCTTGTTTTGTCAAATGAATGGTAAAATGCTGTATGACCACAGGACTATGGACCCAGTTTATTTCCCAGTTTCTGAGCCTGAACAAGTCTTTACTTTACTGCCACATAGAACGATCAGCTCCACCAGGATGTTGACTTCTATCGTGGGGAGCTGGAGCAGAAAGAGCCTGGTCCTTCCAGAGATGAGAGTGCTGAGACTCAGAGAAAGCTCACCTCGGCCAATCGTCAGCTCTACCAGTGCCTAGAAGACCTTCAGGTACATGGATCTACTTAACTACGAAACTAACTGTTGGCTGAGTCAGGTCTTGTAATATTACTATGCTGCTATTTTCACAGTTATTCTTTGTGTCCATTAGCGAGTAGAGGATGAAAACTTGCATCTGAAGACACAGAATGAGCAGATGCAGAAAAGTCTGGAAGAGTCGGTGAGGGAGATGGAGACGATGACAGACGAGTACAACAAGATGAAGATTGTTGTGCAGCAGACTGACTCCACAGTTGACCAGCTCAGGAAAGAGAGGGATCATGCCAAGCTTCAAGTAAAGATCCTTGTCAAAGATTACCATTTTGTATCATTATCTGCGTGTTTGTTGGTCATAACAAATTGTTGTTATTAAATTGTGTGTGGAATATTGAATCCATGTGTTTCATGTACAGGTCAGGGAGTTAACAGATAAGATCTATGCCATGACTCAGGAGGATGACCCAATTATGGCTGCAGTGAATGCCAAAGTGGAAGAGTGGAAGGTGGGTGTCATTAAGAAACGTCTACTGGGCCCAATGTAGGATGTTTTATGTTTTTCTCATGTTGCTTATGTAGGACGAGATCCTATATCATTTCAATGCACAACCATACAATATTTTAGAGAAACAATACAGCTAACACAAAAACATCTTGTATGGAGAGAAAAATGGCTCTAAGCCAGCAGCGCATAAAACATTCATGTAATAACAGAGGAGCTAAGTGTGTTTAAAAGGCAGGATGGCAGGAACTCATTAGAGAACCCAAAGATCTTTTAATCATCACTTGATGCCTTTCAACATGAAATCCGGGTCTTAATGTAGTTCCTGTCTGGGAACAGATTGTCTATAGCTTAAGGAAGTGTCTGGGTGATATTGTTTCCTTAGTGAGTGAAGTCCCCTAAGGCCAATACGGTGTGTATACATTAACAGCTATGCAGTCACAGTGTAAACAGGAATACTGCTTCAGATACTAAAGAAGAATAAACTGGAGAAGACACTTGGTTCTGTTTCATCACTGCATGTTTTACTAAAGTGAAGGGAGTGCTATTACTGGGCTGGTGCTAATGCTGGCATAACCTGACTCCTTAAAGTGTGAATGTCTTTACGCACCTTTACTGCCACATGTGAGTTTGACTCTTTTGTTGACCTTCAACTCTGCTGACACTATCTCTTCCTCACACACAGAGGGTGCTCTCTGGGAAGGACGATGAAATTCTCATGTACCAGCAGATGATCCGTGATCTCAGGGAAAAGCTGCGTTCAGCCCAACTGGACTTAGACAAAAGCAACATTATAGCACTGCAGCAGGTCTGTTTGTATCTCTCACACTCTCTCTACCGTTCTCCCCTTTCTTTCTCCCTACAAACATATATGTATAAGCATTTTTATATGAATGTTTTGAATAAATGATAGATGGTTAGAAAGATTGATGGATAAAGATAAACCATGAAGCTCTTGAACCAGCTGTACATACCAACCATGGATCAGGGATTTAAAAAAAAAAAAAAAATCGATTTAATTATTTGCAACATCACAGGAAATGGAGTAATAAAGTGGAGGAATAAAAAGAAAAGCTGCATGACATTAGAGTGTTTAATCATTTAAATGATTTCCGATAAAGCAGTATCACATGTGCTATCTTGAGAAATGCTACATTACAAAAATCCTTAACTACAACAAGGCGCTCCAGATGCAATTTTACTAGACCATTCACACTGAAATATGTGTGATCTATTTATCACAATGTGGAAAAGTCACTGGCTCTGGGGGGGGAAACTGGCTCTGGTAATTGGAATTTGCATGTTCTTCCAGCTCTCTGTCATATTTTCCTACTCTCTGATTTCTCTTTTTACCTTGTTATATTTTATGAACCTGTTCTTTCTTCTGCTGCCCTGGGCCAGGTCATATATGAACTCTGTGCTGTAAGTTTCATCTGTCACGTGCCTCTTATCTCAAGCCTCCCCCTTTTTTTCCATTTCATAAATGTCCTAAATGATGAAAGTGCCAATAATTCAGTGTGCTGCAGTCTCACATATAAAGTCTCATGATTTTAAATTGTTGCCCTAAAGGCTGTTCAAGAGCGAGATAACCAAATCAAGATGCTGAGTGAGCAGGTGGAGCAGTACACAGGGGAGATGGAGAAGCACACTCTCCTCATTGAAGAGCTAAAGACATCTACAAAGAGAGACAGAGGTATGTTGAGTTGTGCTTAATTTTCTAGCCAAACAGAAACAACTGTTCTGTCTGAAAAGATGAAAACACTCATTGTCTTGAGTTTTTTTCTCAATGTTCTAAGAGAGACAAAGTCATTGAATTGACCTCCTGTCGACCTAATTTTCTGCCCCTGATCACATTTATAATTATATCAAAACCTCTCCAGGCACGTGTAAGTATATCTCACAGAGAAAACATTGAAACAGAGAGATGAATGGTTTGTATTGAAGTAGCGCTTGTTTAGTATTCATCATTAGTATTTTTTATTTTTACGCATCTATGCAGTCGTTCGTAGACTGCAGTTATGTACAATACATTCTCTATCACACATCATTTGTACACTACCACCACAAATGGGCCATTTGGGTCAGTGTCTTGTGCATGCAGAATATTATGAGGATGAATCTGAACCGCTGACATCGTAGTCAGTGAAAGACCTGGGGGTGAGTACTTAATGTGGTTCTCTCCTCTGCACAAATCTGTGTCTTTGTGTTAACAAGCTTCATTGACTGTGATGTGAAAGGGATAACTCCTAGTGACATGTGACGTGGCCCGCTTTTCATTTTGCCTGACCACCACTGAGCATTTTAGCATATTTCAGTTCAGGGTTTTGGTTTTTTTTTACGGCCCCATGGCTTCACTGCCATGTGCTCATTGGAGAAGTTTTCACTTGCACTAGCTTACCCGAGTATCCGCTTGTTATGAGTTCAATCAGTGGAGTTAGGAAATATTCTGCCATCACCAGATGGTCACTGTTGTCTGCAGTGAAAGGAACCATTTATTTTTCTCGTTCCAGGCTTACCCTCAACCACACAACAGAGGAAGATAGAAGAGCTGAGGTCTAAACTTGAAGCAGCAGACACCAGAGCAGTGGAAGCAGAGCTGGCGTTAAAGCTGGCAGAAGATCATGCTGAGGAAAAAGACAAAGCACTCATTGAGGCCTCAAACCGCTTGAGCCAGTATGAGTCTGTAAGTCTGTTGATACCCCACCCTTCCCCTTAGCTTACATCAAAGATTTATTTAGTGCAAATCAGATTACTTCATACTTAAATTCCCAGAAGCTAAGTTTATTATTTTCCCCTTGTCCATACACACGTTAACCTTGAAATGACTATGTGATCATGGTGTGATCAACATGCATTTTGGGTCTATAAGCTAGGTGTTTATCTTTTAAGGAAAAAATGCATGAGTCATTAAACCAGGAAAGAACGTGAGGCCTAGCATAGTTTCTGAAAGAAGAGTAACCACGGCTTCATATCTCTATTACAGGGCATTTATGGCCTGGAATCTGCCATTGCGGAGATCAAAGAGTGTAAGAATCAAATTAGAGTGAGAGATTGTGATGCAGAGGCCATGACCAAAGAGATCAACCAGCTTGAAATGAGAATCAATGACCTCATTGATGAAAATGAGGACCTCAGAGAAAGACTTGGTGAGATTTTTGTTTCTTGTTATTTCTGTTCCCATCGGTCTATTTATTTATACAACACTGATTGCTCTAGGTTAGTGAAATAAATAGTTATTTAGTTTATTTGTGTATTTTCATAACTCAAAAGGTCTGGGACCAATGCAGGAAGTGGATCTCACAGAATTCAGGAGAGCCAAAGAGCTCAGGCAGCGGCAGTACAAAGTGGAAAACCAAGTCCTTACCAAAGAGGTAAAGTGGAACTGCAGTCTTTTGAACCGTAGTTTATGAAACCACCATATTTTTTATAGAGCCTCTTATCACTGTATGATGCTTTTTAGATTGAACGACTTGAGGAGGAACGACTGGAACTAAAGAAACAAGTTAGATGCATGGTGAAGGAAGGAGGTGATGCACAAATCTTTATTCTGCACTATTATTATTATTATTAGAAGGGTTAAAAAGACATATTTGTATATATTTATATTTTCCTGCTTTTAATATGTAAGGCACAATTCCTTGTTTCTGCAGGGATGGCCCTTTCAAAATTGCATCTGGAGGAAGGCATCAGGCCCAGCAGACCTGCACTGCAAAGCAGTTCCCACACAGAAGAAGAGATCAGACGCAAGGTAAGCTACTTAATTCCACTCACACACATGGCGTGTCTCCATGACATGAAAGGGCATTACATTGGCATTTTTTAAGATTATATAGTGGGAACCTGATATAGTGATCATGGTTATACACTCCAACCTTTCCCTCAAGGAAAGGTAACAGTCTCCCTGGGACTACCATATAGAAACATAATGATCAATTTGACATGAATGAATGCTATTGATGCTCAGACTCAACTCAGTGAAACTTTAAGGAAAACAGTAGTGTCCTGTGTTGCGCACATTTAAGTTTTGAAAAGCAGGGAATCTTTTAGTCATTTATAAAAAGATATAGCGCATTTCTGTTTCTGTTTCTATTACTCAAACATGTGTAGACATGGAAAAACCCAGCATTTTGTATTTGTTTTTTACTTGTTTTTGCAGAATGAGTATCTAGAAAAAGAACTGAGCAAAAAGGAGAGAGAGCTGGGACTCAACAAGTCTCAGTTTCAAGTCAAATGTAAGTATAGGCCTGCTCTGCATGAGCCGTTTGACTGTATCTGTGTAATAGCATTACCCTTGAATATGTGTTAATTGTTTCAAAAGTTACAATTTGAAGGTGGAATAAATAACCAAATGTCTGATACTGTTGCTTCATGTATGAACTTGCAGTGGACGAGCTGACAAAAGTGAAACACGATCTGGAGGCTGTGCTGAAAGATGTCCTTCAAGCCATGAGGATTAATCAAGAAGCTGCTCCATCTGATGGTGTCATCGATATTGCCAGTCTGAAAGGGTTGGCTAACGTAAGTATGTCCCCTGCAACACATCAGTCAGTTGTGTAGAACTGAGGTGGGGCTATGCTATCCGGTGGTTGTGGAACCGTGGGCCAGCTCTTTAGCTTTGTGGGAGTACTGAGGAGGTCATGGGAGTTTGACCATCCAGTCTGCGAAATCTGTGAGGGTTACTGCAGGGATATGGAGTAAATGGGTCGCTTCCATGAGCCACACAGCCTTTGTAAATCAGCTGCTTAGTCATTTGGTGACTATTATCTGATTTTCATTTAAGCATTTTAAAGGCTCTGTGCGTAGAACTGAGTAATATCTAGTGGCTGCATGTAGCAGCTGAATACCCCTCACCTCACCCTCCCTTTCCAAACATGAAAGAGAACCCATTCAAATGTTGTCTTCTTCCACAGGCAATAGATGTCAACATGAGTGGGCAGCCTGAATCGGCCCTGCACCTCAAGCCCCAAATACATCAGCTCTTAGGAAGAAATGAAGAACTGAGGCAGGAACTGAAATTGGCCCGGGAGGAGGCAACAAGCAGCTTTGGTCAGCTTACAAGTTCAAAAGAAAAGGTACAGCACATCCGGATCAGGGCCACACATTTTAGGGCAAGGGGGGCAGGTGCTCCCTTGGTACAAAAATTGATCCTATATCCTATATCAATTATTTATTTAAAAACCCTAGTTGACACCAAAAATAGCCTGGGCTATGGGTGCCCAATTCAATTGATGGCTGACGTTTTTCTTGCCACACATACATTTTTATTTGACAAGTTTTTCAGAAGTCAAGCCGCCATTGAACGCTGGTTTTCTAAGGCCAAATGCTTTCAGCTGTGTGTCGCAAAACTCTCTTTTCCAAATCCAAATCATTGACATTTCACATGAAAGTAGTTAACATGCACAATTTTCCACTTTACATAATGAAGATTGATAGAGACAGTGTAAACTCTCTGAGAGCAATTAGCATAGCTGGAACATTTCTTTTGAGAGTCACTGTTTTACATGTGTTGCTCCTGTTTCATATAACAGTAGAAATGGGGTAAACAAACGTTCCATCTTGCATTAGGTTTCTATGCAACGCAACTGAGAAGCATTTTTTTGATCCAGAAAACAATCTGCAAAATTTTTGTCGAGGTTGTCATTTATCAAAGGTTTTCCTTTAGGCATCTATCACGCTCATCTTGAAATTCTTAGTCTGTTATACTACTTTGCATCTTTTGTGTCTTTTCTCTGCCCCCAATCTCATTGCTTGCTCTTGGATAGTGTTTTACATTTTGTTTCCCTTTCTGTTTATTACCTTTCTTACCTTTAGTGGTTTAAGTTTCACATACATTTATTTGAATGGCACTTGGATTTTTTATGACAACCAACTGATGCCAACAAAACCATTTGCCTTTTGTCTGTTAATGATGACAGTGACTCATTCTGAGCAGTTTGGAGTGCTGCTGATTTACACATGCTGTTTGTAATGGTAATAATGGTTTTCTGTTCAAATTTCATGAACAAAAAATGGGTGTCATGGGAATAATAATCTATGCTTCTTAGGTGAGGCAGCTGAAAGGTGAATTGGAGTTGCTGAGGAAGTCAGGATGCGGTGGAGTGGTTCTCCGACCTCTGACTCTCCCTGAGGGCCTGGGGCCCAGCAGCACTGAGGTCATCAGTTCCCTAAACGAGTATGTTGTTCGACTTCTTCAGGTCAGTGTCACCATCTGAAGACCTGCATGAAAATACCTAAAATCTCTTAACCCCAAATTAAATAATAATAATTTGTATTTAATGAATCAGGAGCTCAGAAACAAAGAGGAACAAAGCAAGAAACTTGGAGCAACACTGGAGGAATACAAAGAGAAGTTTGCTGTTATCAGCCACCAACAGGGACTCCTCTACAAAGAATACCTGAGGTGGGTTAACAAGAATGTTTTTCAGAATGTTAATATGAGGTTTGTTGCCTTGTTTTTATTAGGGGTCGGGCGGCTGTGCTGCCAGGCCCTTTGATCAATGTTATTAATGTGTTTTTCTCCCTCAGTGAAAAGGCTGAGTGGCAAAAGGAAAAACAGACATTAGAAGATTTGAAGAACAAACTAGAGGAACAGAAACAGGTGGAGGCTGTTACAATCCAAGAGTTCAATGTAAGTCAGTACTTAAAGGCTGTAAGATGCACTTGCATGCATGTGGTTTTTACACACAGAGTACTTGAGTACACTTGAGACCCACGCACAGCTTTAAAACCTGAGACAGATATACTACGTTCCCTCTTCAAAATGTCATGGTGGATCAAACCATTATATTCGAGCATGTATCTATTTCATCTGCCAGGAGCTGTTAGACACACTTGAAAAGGATCCTGAGGAAGTCCGGAAGCACTTGAGCGAAGCACTGCGAAAGTTGACATTGTTAAAAGTAAATGAGAAGAAACTGACCCGGCGCTACACCACCCTGCTGGAGCAAGAACAGCACCTCCGCAAGGAAAACAACAAGCTAAGGGAGGACAGTGTCCACATGCAGGCCTCTGTCACTCAGAGGATAGGCAACCTGCAGAGATACAAGGTACGGAGAATCAAGAAAACCTCATCACCAAACAAATTCTGCATCTGCCCCCAATATCCATATTAATCAGACTGTTGAAATATATGAGAGCAACACTCTTTCACAAAGGTTGCATTTGGCATCAGCCATTATCACCGGCATAGACTGCTCTTTGTTTTGTCCTTAGGAAATGGCTGCATATCAAATAGCAGTGTTGCAAAAGGCCTTGGATGATAGTGTGCCCTCATCGGACCTGGAGAAGGCTAACAAACAATACACTGAGCTCACAGTCAAGTACAGAGACATGCTCCAGACGGACAGCTGCCTCATACAGAGAACAACCAATCTCGAACATTTGGAGGTATGAAAACATGGCAGTTACTACATCTTCATCAACATGCATTTACATATTTGAATAAGAGTAAAGATATTTCTCTTTTTTTTCCCCTGCGTCAGAGTGAGAATGAGTCTCTGCGGGAGCAAATCTCTGCCATGAATAAAGAGCTGGAAATCACAAAGGAGAAAATGAATACATTAGAGCAAGCATGGGAGAACATCAGTGCAACTGGTAAAGAGGGATGGTGGTCATAATGTTCCATTTTGAATGGAATGTCTTCATTTAGTGTTTTTTAAAAAGCAGCACGGCATTAGAGCACTGCACCATGAACTGTTTGCAAGTATGAGCAAAGAGACAAATGCAACATTTTCACAGTACATGCACTGCATAACCACACTTGAAGTTTAGCTTTAGTGACCTTTGACCCAGAATTCTTGCTTTGTATTCATGTATTTGTGACCATTCCCTTTATAGGAAATGTATAGTCTTCCGGACAGTTTTCTTGTCAACATACAGTCAGCGACAGTTTCAATATTCCTGTCTTTTAAAAAGTAAAGTTAGAAAAATATTTGACATATACAAAACTCAATAACTAACTAAATCCTGTCAGCATGGGCTGCATCAGCAGAGAAACAGTCTTTATTTCTTTGATGCAATATAATAATTGTTTAGCTGTTCCAAGTTATATCTCAAATTGAGTTTTCTAATTAATACCAGGAGGGGAAAATGCTATGGATAAAGCAAACAAGGCACTAGCCAACAATGAAATGGTGTCCGCCGTAAGACGAATCACCACTCTCGAGATGAAGGAGCTGAATGAGAGGCAGAGAGCAGAGCACGCCCACAACATGTATGAACACGTGAGGAGTTCCCTCAGACAAGTGGAAGAGCGCAACATAGAGCTAGAGTCCAAGTTTTCAGAGGTAAGGGGATCCAAGAAAGAAGACAGAGTGCTTTTCCCTCACACACAGAGGGAGCCAATGCGATTGTTTTTCAATATGCTAGATGAAAAGGCCGCTAAATTCACCCTTACACATTGTCCTGATAAAGAT
The DNA here is from genome assembly GCA_016785235.1 of Pseudorhombus dupliciocellatus. NCBI lineage: Eukaryota > Metazoa > Chordata > Actinopteri > Pleuronectiformes > Paralichthyidae > Pseudorhombus > Pseudorhombus dupliciocellatus. The sequence goes on from JAFBJW010000374.1 coordinate 462,437, forward strand.
ATCATTTATTTTCGTACAAATGCCATTATGATATTTTTATAATCATTATTATTAACATATTATTATGTGTTGTTTATCATAAGAGGGCAAATGAATAGTCATTTTGTATGAGAAAGAGTATGATGGGTAAGATTTATTTAATTATTTTCATTTGGGTTCATGACTTCCTAAAACAACAACACTATAGAGAAGTAGAAGTAATAGAGCAGTCTGTGGCAAATTCATATATGATAAGAAAAGAAGTCTTTTCACTTCAAAGAATCTAATCAAGCAGGAATGATAATTATTTATTTCTTCAGTTGACCCGCATGAACGTGGATGCCCAGAGGATCGAGCGGGAGTTGAGAGATGAGCTGGCAGAAAGCATCAGTAAAGCTGCGAGCGATGCTGATAGAGCCAGGGTCACAGAGTTGGAGAAGGCTGAGGCTGAGCTCCGCATCGAGGTTTCTAAGTAAGTTTGACACTCTCCAGGCCTGAGATAAATACATAACAGAGTGTGCAAAACAAAAACAGAAAGTGCAGTCTGAAAACAGAATGTGCAAAGGCTCGCAAAATTTAAAACCCTGAGCAGAAAAAGATTGTACTGATGTAATGAGACTGAACTTAATCTCACATGTCTTTACCCTGCACACCATCTGTGTTAATGTATGTGTGCAAGCCTGCACGTTTATTGCTGTATTCTTTTAGCTAAAGTACTCTACTTTGGCTACTTGGCATATGTCCAACATTTGGAAGTGATCGTTATAAAGCCTTGATCAGATATTGATTATATCCTAATGGATAGTCCTGAAGGATTTCCAACCTTTAGGTCCTAGGACTTAAATATATGACCTTAAGCTAAAGTGAATCATAAAATAACTTATGACCATATGGTAGATATGATATCATCATCACTATGAAGTCAAAAAATGCTTTAAAGTGGAGTATAGCAATATTTATTTGATTAACTGTGTGATGAGGCGATAATATTAACTGGCTTTGCAAGTGTTGTGTGCATGTTTATGTGCCACTAAATACACTAGGGGTGATTTAATATTTTTATTAAGTATGTAATATGTGTGTTTTTCAGGCTTCAAGAGGTGTCTGAAGTGGCTGTAATGCAGGCCTCTGCTCTACAAGCCAGACAACAGTCTAATGAGAGGGAGGTGGAAGTTCTGAGGAGACAAATAATGGACTACCAGGTAATTCGGTTTTTATATTTATTCAGTCTTTATTGAACCTGAGTATCCGTCAGCAGCTTGTATTAAGTTGATGTAAAATCTTTAATCCATCCCATGTTTGGGACATGAAGGTAATGTGTGTGTGTCAATATTGGCGCGGTGAAATTGTTGGAATGGAATGGAAACACACAAACCCGTTCGTGTAGTAACATTGTGTATATACTGTACATTATCTTTTGTGAGTTGTACGAATATCTTTGTGTTCAACTTGCTCTCTCCCGCTCAGTCACAGTCAGATGAGAAAGCCCTCATTGCGAAGCTCCATCAGCACATTGTGGCTCTGCAGCTGAGTGAGTCAGCTGCCCTTGCCAAACTGGAGTCTGCCACCTCTCACATTCACAAGTTGGAAGCGCACAAGCTGCGTGCTGAACAGCGGCTGGATGCCAGTGAGCGCACTCTGTTCCTCGCCCGCCAGGAAGGCAGAAATCGCTCCAAGCACCTGAGGCAGACCATTCAATCACTACGGAGACAGTTTGCCGGAGCGCTGCCGCTCCCCCAGCAAGAAAAGTTCTCTGTGACCATGATGAACCTCCAAGAGGACAGATCAAAAGCTCAGGAGGAAAAAAGGAAGGCAGAGAAGGAGAGGAGAAGAGCAGAGGGCGAGGCTGTGGAGCTAGAACTGAGGATTCGAGGGCTAGAGGAGCTGATCTCAACACTGAAGGATGTGAAAGGAGCCCAGAAGGTAAGTTCAGGAGAAAGGTTGCATATGAAGGGCCAAAACTGTATAAATGTGTGTGTGTGAATGTGTAAAAACTGCTATAAAGAGCAATACCACAATTACCTGAAATTGGAGGAATAAAAAATGGCCCACAACTTCCTTCAATCAGATAACTGAATGGCACAAGAAGATGGAAGAAGCTCGTCTGCAGGAGCTGCGCAAAGGTAGAGAACTGATGGTGCAGAAGGAGGAGATCGGGTACCTGAAGAACCTTGTGGAGCAGCAGGAGCGAACCATCCGCTCTCTGGAAGAGGATTTTGTGCAGCAAAACATGGTGGGAGGAAAAGCAGCTGTGTTTTACACACCATTGCAAATTTACATTTCTAGAAGAAAATCTGTCTATTACTGTTTTCATGATGAGTCATAATCAAAGTTTTACAGTTGGATGATGGATGTGGCATGACTCATTTGCAACTATACAGGGCAGACGACAAGTATAAAAAACTCTTTTTCCATTCAAGCTTCAAGAAGAACAGCAGCTCACATGGGATCAGCGAGAAGTAGACCTGGAGCGCCAACTGGATCAGTTTGAGAAACACCAAGATGAAATTGTGAGCAGCGTGAAAAAGGTAAGTGACCGTTTATAGTTGTTGACAAAAATTTATAAATAAATAAAAAATATTTTTAAAAAAATAGCAGATGGCAGATACAATGCATTATTGTTCAGGGAAGGACCAGTTTTGCAGCTATTTCTCAGTTTTCAAAATAGAATTATAAAGCTTAGATGTCCTCTTATGATAAACAACACATAATAATATGTTAATAATAATGATTATAAAAATATCATAATGGCATTTGTTTTGGAAAATTTCAGTTTGATGAAGGTACCGGCTCCCTACCAGATCCCAGTCTACCTCTTGCTCATCAGTTAGATTTTGCTCTGGGTAAAATCCGAGAGCATGTCCGCACCATCGTGGACACACAGGCCATCTGCAAAAGTTTGGATGAGGTAGAGTATTCGATCCCTCCTCTTAAGTGTTCCAAATCAAGCACATCATATATATTGTTTGAATTGTCTTTCACTTGCAGAAGTTGAAAGAGAAAGCAGCGGCTCTGCGGAAGGCTGAACAGAACATTATGTCTAGGGATAAAGTTATCAATGAGCTCCGTCTTCGGCTCCCAGCTGCTGCCAACAGAGAACGCCTGCTGGCTGACCTCGCCAAGCACGAGGAGGGCCAGTCTGACTGCCAGCCTGCCCTCAAGCTGGCCCAGCAGGCCATCAAAGACCTCCAGGGTCGACTTGACAAGAAGGAGGATGTCCTAAAGAAATACCAGAACCAGATGGGTCAAGCCAGAGAGGTACAGTAATGCAAGCAGAAGTACCATGGTTCTTGCGACATATCCCTTATTTTACTGGTGTAACTGATGTGTGGTGTTTATAGTGAGTCACAGCATGGTGAAGATACTCTGACTCCCTCCTGCAGTCCAAAGAAATACAGCTTAGGTTAAATGGGGACTCTTAAGTTCTTGTCAGAGTGAATGTGGGTGTGAATTTATGTCAGCACTGCAAACCCATGCAACCTCTTCATGGTATACCTCACCATCACCCAGTGTCAGTTGGATTGGAAAACAGTTCTAACTCAACTCCTCTTTATTTTAAGTACAAACATACAGCATCACACGAAATACACATCAGAAAAAAACTACTCAAGCAAAGGTTTGAAGAATATTCTAAATCAAATGCCAAATTAAAAGAATAGGTCTTGAATTTCTCTTCTGAAATACCATCGATATCGTGCGCTGCCGAGCTTTTAACAACTGGAGGCAGCCTATGCGGTACTTTTATGTGACACGTGAGGAACATTTTAAAGAAAGCTGTGGAGGATCTAAATGATTTGGCTTGGACATAAAATGAAGGAAAATCTCTGATGTATGGAGGAACAAGGTTATTTAAAGGTTTTATAGACTTGGTTGTAAACTGTAAAAAGTCAACTTGTAAAAGCGCTTTAAGATCAGCTCTATGAAGTCCAGGTCTTGTGCCACAGGGTAAGATCTGTTCTCTTTGCTTTAGACTCTGGGGACTTACAAACACTACAGACAGTTTTCTTATAGACTTCTCAGGTAATCTAGTTAAAACAGTAGCTTCACTGTTTAAAGTTACTGTTTGACAGTAGCAGTATCTGGACCGTATAAAATGGTATAAAAACAGCACTGCTGTAAAAAAAAAGACATGGTCTGAAACAGAACTGTAATGCATGTATTAGCAAGGTACAGTCAAGTTCCAGTCAACACATGTGCGCTGTGGGGTAGATTCCAATTGTTAATTAAAATAGTAATAGTAATAGTAACATTAAACCTAACTACCATTGACACTGAAGGCAAACGATGATGTAAAATTGATTGATAGAGCAATTAATTGATGTAAAATATTTTGCTTATGAGTTTAATGTTATTGGCTTCAGTTTAGGGCTGACTGGCACGGACTGTTTCAGTATTCTCTAGGTTGCATGTGTTCCTGTCATAATGTGGACAGGATGCTTGTGCTCTGTAATTATGGTCTGAATTACCGGTAAAAGGATTAGAGGAGTTAGACAGATGAGGCTGGTAGGGGAGCAAGCAGGGGGTTTGGGAGATGGGGTAGTACCTACGTTAATGACCATTTGACCATGTGTGACATGTCAATCTGTCAATTAAGTAAATACCGAGGAATATCTTTTGCATGATGCTGGCACGATGAGGTGGTGTTTAGCCCCAGCATATCAAGGGCTACACACCGCCTCTTGCCTAATGCCAGCTGGGAATAATGCATGGAAACATTATGTCATGTATTTTTCACTCCAATTGTCCAATTATTATTAGGATCAGGAGGAGATGATAAAGAGACATCAGGAGGAGCTCAGGACGCTGCATCAGAAGCTCGACTTGCACTCTGACACATCATTGGACCGCTTCAAGCAGACAGCAATGGTATGCATTTACATATCTTCTCCTTTTAACTCTAATACAGTATACACTAGGTTGAGTGTAGGTCTCCCACATTCTGTGTTCTGCCTAATGCTCCCTTCATCCTTTTCAAGGAGCTAATGAAGAAGCCCACAATCAAGGTGCCGTCCTCCAAGCATCTGGAGCGCCTGGCTGAGCTTGAGCAGACCCTGGCCGAGCAGGACCTCTCACTCTCGTCTGCTACAGAAAAGCTGAAGCTGACCACAGATGAGCTGCAGCGACAGAGGATTTCCATGGAAGCACAGGCTAAGAAACACGCTGATGAGATGTCAAAGTGATTATCCCTGAAGCTTTTCCTTAATTTGACACAGTATCAACATTCAATCAAATTAGAATCCAAATCCTTTTGGTACCTTGATATTCATTATTTTAATGAAGTCAACACATACAAAAGCTCGCTCCAAAATGCTTGAAGTACTAAAATGTAGTATTAAATAGTAAACTGAATGAATTCCGCATATATTCCACTCAGGATAAGATCAAGCCTAAAGACCAGCTTAGAACAAGTTCATGTCAGGCAGTGTTGAATAAGATGATTTATACAAACTAAAAGCTATTGATAGGACGCACGAGGTCAACTAATATTAAGGACTTAGAAGTTTCATTTGAAGCAGCTAAAGCAAAGCAGATTAAAGGGGGCATTCAAGACTTCCTCAGTTCACTGGGACCATGGGACACAAATTCAGCTGTTTGAGAACACACCTACTCGCGCCAACAGGGACAAGCGAAACAAAACAACCAAATCTGTTAGTCTGGTAGAGAAATCACAGATTAGTAGGCTCACTTGCCCTGTGAGAAAGATGCGATACAGATCAACAGAACTTTGATGTAAAAAGTGACATGCTGGGAAGGCATACATTAACAGTATATTATGCTGCATGTGCATTTGGTTGTATTTGCTCCAGGCCAATCATTGGAGTATGTACCCTTTAGTGTGTATTATTAACTCATGACTACACCCTCTGCATACCATATTAGCCACAGATCACAAAAACAAGATCACACATGTTGATCATAATTGGAGACTCATTATCTTCACAACCCCTGTACCAAGTGAGTAATAATGACAATATTCAAGCTTCAGTAATAAAATGAAGCCTCACACAGGCTTCATATATGAACTATTAGAAGCATTTAGAGGGATTAAAAGTAATGTAGTAGTGGAAGCTAAGGAAATTTGTTTAAAAACATGTGTTGCAGGATGGAAGAGCATCACACTGCCCAGGTGAAGATTCTGACTGCTGAGACTGAGGATCTTAGAAAGCAAATGGCCCAGAAGGAAAAGGAGATGAACTACATCCAAACTGAGCTGGAGGCCCAGAGGGAGGCCAACGTCCGCTCCCCGAGCAACACCATGAAAAACCTGGTTGAACGACTGAAAGCTCAGCTCGCTCAGAAAGAGAAACAGCTTAAGGTTGTTCACTTATCATAAAACTCAACTGTGTTTATCCTGTTGCTTTACAAAAGTACTCAAGATTGCTTTGGGATTGAGGAAATGTGCATGTGCATACCATGTGGACACATTGCACCAAATAATAGATACAACAGTGTTGTTTTGTCTGTGTGTTGCCTGTGTCCTGGAGCGGCTTCTTAATCTGGATTCATTCCTGCTGTTTACCAACTACTTCCTTATTGTGAACCTGAACATGAGTGAGGCATATGATTGTTGCTTTTTTGGATTTCAGCTTCATAGCATTAACAACTAAGTAGGACTGGAGACCATTTTTAATGATGCATCTTTTGATCCATGCACTTACATTTATCATTTAGGCCATGTCTTTGTTCCCTGTTCTCCCAGGCTCTTAGCAAAGCGCTGTTGGAGCTGCGGGCAGAGATGACGTCTGCCGCAGAGCGGCAAGTCATAGCTAGTGCTGCACAAAAGGAAGAGAGCCTCAATGTGCAAATGCTGATTGACAAGCACACCAAAGACCTGAAGGTGAGACACTGATATCATCACATGTTTTTAAGTGTCTGTTAAGTTTCATGGCTGGCATGTATGTGGAGCTCAGTAGGTAATTTTTATTCATTAAGATTACACGAAGGAAACATTTGACATTAAATCAATAAAGGTAGAGTTGGTAAGTTGTTTTTGAAACACTTTTGTAAGTTCATGAAATCTCTTTAGTATCCTGATGGCTATCAGTACATGAAGAAACAAAACAAGCTGGTGTCTTGCAGCCTGCCTGTGCTGGTCACATGAAGTCGCCTTCTACCTGTTGTCAGTCAGTGTGCATTTACCTGTTGAAAAAGTGTTGTTGGCATTGTAAAACCAGATTAGATGTATTTTTATCTTTAAATAAAGGACAAAATACCAGTAGATGTCAGTAGGTATTTGTGGCAACCAGCCCAGGGAAATCTGACTGTCTGACCACCCTCTCAGTAAATCAGGCATTGTTAGTTTTCTTAAACTAAACACTTAACCATTTTAGTTGTTCACTTAACAAACCTTAAATCCCTCTTCTTCAAAGGTGCGGCTGCAAGAACTCAACGAAGAGCTCCAAGCTGCAAAGGACTCAGCCAAGGCAATGAGAGGTCGGGAGAACACCCTGAAAGAGGAAGTGGGCTGCTTGAACCAGGAGCTCCAGAGGAGTCATAACACCCAGAGACGTCTTCAGGCTGAGAGGGAGGAGAGGGATCAGGAAATTCAAGAGCTCAAGCAACAAACCAAGCGGCTCAGCAGCGCTCTGCAGGTTAGTGTGTAATTAATTTTGACTGGAGCCTATTGTTCTCTCTGTTTTTAAAAATACCGTGATATGCTCAACACCACCCTTGTGATTCAAAAGCCACATGACGTCAGCATAACAGCATGTCAAGTGATCTGGGTCCCCTAACGCAAGCATGACATTCATACCTTGAGATATGATAAATATAAGAAAAACTTGGAAACACCTCAGGCTCTATTTGTCTAGGATTTTGAAGTATTCTTCTGTCAGGTTTTGTTGAGGATCAATTGTCACCTAGCATTTACAGTACAACTAAATGTACCTCTTATATCTTAAACATAATGCCACGACCCTGTCTGAGAAGAGTGAGGGGCTTTAAAGATTCTCTGCTGTGCATCTCTGATTAGAATCAACCAGAACCAGATGGGAAGGGGCCGACAATTGAGAACCTGCAGAAGAAGATCAGGCGGCTGGAGTCGGACTTGGACAAAAGGGCAGATATGAAACATGACAAAGATGATCAAAGAAAGGTTTGAATATTGATTTAGTCAATATCAATAGACAATTTCTACTACTGCCCATTTTAACAATACATTTTGGAGTTTGCATAGTTTTAAAGATTTTTTTTTATATAGAATACATCTGAAAATTATTTTGTCCAAGTAGAGAAAAAAAAGCTTATGGGAATTTCTACAGGAAGTGCTCAGAATAAGAGATATTAAGGCAGAATGTTCATTTTTGCAATGTAAACTCCTCGAGGCGGTAGAAAGAAATGGAATTCCATTGTGTGTCGTCTGTAATTAGTTTAGTCACGGGGCTATAATTTATCTTTTCTAATGATGGCGGTAAATGCAGTAATTGAGTTTGTGCATTCTAGCATGAGTCTTTACCCCGACGCCTGTTGAATAACCATCTATAAATTTTGTTGTTTTTTTTTTGTTTTTTTTCCTTCCTTTGTTTCAGTTGGGATGTGCATGATCAGACAACATGTGATTTCTGAAAAAGATCTTCAGATAATCCCATCCTGGGTGGTCATCAGCTGCCATGTCCAATGTTATGATTGTCAGACTTCCAGTCGCCCCATTCAACATCATAAAACAAAAGACACCTGTATTAGTAAAGGCTGCGTTAGTGGTTAGACCTTAGCAGTTCGGAGTTATACTTCACTGGAATTGTGATTATATGTGTATACTTGTCTTGCAGACTAAAGAAGAGATTGTGCGGTGGGAGGAGGGAAAGAAATGGCAGGCCAAGATGGACAAAGTGAAGAACTTAATGAAGGAGAAGGAACGAGAGAACGAGTCCATGTCGAAACAGCTCATCACTCTGAAAGATCTCTATGGCAGGTCAGTGGAAAATGAAAAAAACAGCAATATCAGATTTTTTTGTGTGCATCAATACTGTTTTCATTCTGTATTGCTGTGTACGTGCAGACTGGAGCAAGAGAAGGCGTCACTGCAGAAAAAGCTCAAGGCTCGAGGTGTGACTGCTGACCAGGTGGTGGGTGTGAGGGCCACTGAAATGGAGAAGGAACTGGAAGAGCTGAAGCAGAAGAACTCAGACCTGGAGACGCAGATCCTCACTATAAAGTAGCAATCTTCTTCCAAAATACCCTGATTTTAGTTTTCTGTTGTATGTTGAGATATTTCCAGTTGATGGGGATTCTGGATTTCAAACCGATCTCTTTATGCTTGTTCCTCCCTGTACTCCAGCTTCCTCCCACTATCCAAAAAATGAGCACTATAGTGCCTATAACAACTTATAACGATCTTCAAAGAATGTAGAATGAGACGGGTGAGAATAGACTGGTGGATGGACAGGAATCATTCTTTATTTTGGGGAGTCTACAAAACTGTAGACCTTTCAAAATCAATTACGTGACTGGAAATCATTCTATAAAACGTCTCATATCATCTACTATCATGGAATTCTCAGAAGTTTTGGATACACATATTATGGATGGAGAGATGGTTAAATTTCCCTCCATATATGAAACTCTTTTACAGTAACCCCAAATATGCCAATAATCATAAACTGTGTCTGTGATCAGTGACAGAGGTTCTTTATTAACATTACAAATGTAATTTGAAAATGGTTAAAATTAAATCAAACTTTATTGATGTAGTGCTCTTTGTGAAAACAAAAAGGAATGTGAATACAAAGGGCTCTACAACACAATAAATAGGCAGAAAATACATAAGCAAATGATAATAAGAGTCATGGTAGAATAGAAAGAGCAGCGAAGCATAGTTGCTAGAGGATTGTTTTTTGTTGTTTTTCAGTTATGTTAATCAGTGAAGTGGTTCCTTTTGATATTTGGGTTTGCAGAGGGGAACATCCCATCTCACGTTCTCTGTCTTTCCCACAACTCCCAGGATGTGCCAAAGAATTACATGATACTCTGACAACATTTCCCTGAATTCCATTGTTTGCGTAGCGTAGCTATGAAAATGAATCCATTGCTCTCATTTATCTTAGCAGAATCGTCTCGGAGTTGTAATTTGTCCCTATAATCCAACTCTATATTTCATTTGAACATGCAGACAACAGCAGGCGTTACCTCGTGATGATGCAATGGAGAACCTGGTACTGAAGAACCGCACTCTAGAGGACAGAGTCCACATGTTAGAGAGTGAGATGTCCAAAAATCCTCCGTCAAGACCCTCTGTAAGTGTTCATCAACATACAAAAATACAGTCCAACACATGTGTGCCTGAGACATAAAGTGGAACAATTAGGCTGCTTTCAGTCATACACTGAGCTGGATGATCTCTTGACATTAAGAGGGGCCATGAATTTAATAGCGAGGGGCTGAAGAAATTCTCTGGAGTTTTGCTTGCCAACGCTCTACTAGAAAACTGGAGCTTGTCCAAGTGAGCACTCCTGTGAGAGCACAGCAGGGGATCCTCCGAGGCCCCTCAGCCAGGTGGGGGTGTGGCAGACATTTCTAAGGATTATTAAGGATAATGCCTGTATCTATTTGCTATAAACAAAAACAGATGATCTCTGCCGTGAAATTACATTGTAATTTTGGCTGCTGAGCAACCCTTCGCCTGAGTGCTATGGAGATTTTTCTTTTTTTTTCTAAAAAAAAGGCGGACTCCAATGTCCACAAATGATCCAGAGTTCATGTCTGAAAATGGCTTATTAACCTTTCTCACAAAATACACCCAATGCAATTATGATTGGTGCTGAAGAAACTTATTTAAGCTAATATGCTCAACATCCATTGAGTACTGTTGTTTTGCATTATACAGTTTATTTTAACATTTAATGCATTGAGTATCGAGATTTTATCTTAAACTAATAACACAAAACATCATATTTTATCCATTTTTTTCAAGTGTTTTAATAATATAATAATGATTATAATTATTTATTAAGGTGATGAAACAACCTTATATGAATGGTTAGCGCCAATCATCTACAGTGTATATAACTGAAATGAACAATACATTTTTACTGCTCAGCCCTGCTGACTTCACAAAAACAACAGATAACATAACTTGGTGTCTCATGAGAACTTCTATGAAATATAATTATAATTCAGCCAATTAAAGAAAAGAAAAGATCCAGCAAAGAAAAAGGAAAACCACAGCTGTCATCAGATCTGAGAGGGAATCTCCCTGAGGCTGATGAATGCTGAGGCACGGTATAATTCACTAAGCTCATTAAACACCATTAAACATTTGTTAAACACAACCACAGTGACACCAAGACTGTTCTTTCCTAGGTGGCCATCACTAGATTAACAGATGTTTTTCTTTTACTGTATTCCACTATTCATTATTTGTTCTTGTATCTCCTTTGTCCCTGGATTTCATCTAATTCATTGCCCTTTGAAGGTAAAAAGCTCCTGCTCTCAGGCCTTGAGAGGGATTTGTTCTGTCACTTTTGATGTTGTTGATGGGTCATGCGAAAGGAATGTAGCGCCCCATCCTGCCGAATCCTCCAGCCACTCCGTCAGTCCTGAATCTGTCAAGGAGCCTGCTGACCATCAGAGGGCGCCAAAGCAGAGCCAGACGGAGAGAGAAACTCAAACCAGCTTTGCTGGGGCAGAGGATGGGGGCCTCGACCGCGAGCAACCAAGTCCTCATGAAGAGGAAAATGCAGCAGCTGACAGAATGGATGATGAAGTAAATGATGAAGCTGATCGTGCTAAAGAGGATGAGACAGAAACAGAAGCAGAAAACACAGAAGAGGTCCCAAATGCTTCTGACCTTGATGCGCTCGAAAAAGAGGAGGAAGGCATCTTGCTCTGTCGAGCACACGCCACAGAAGAAACAGAAACAGAGGCAGAGTCTGATGATCTGTCAGAAGGACCTGAAACAACAGGCCATGAAACATGTGAAACTATGACTAAAGAGAGCGCTGCTGAACCAGACGATGGAGACACAGATGATGATAATGATGATGTGAGAATCAAGGCAGAGAAGTCAGAAGAGGATGATAGTAACCAGGTTGAGCTGAAAGATGAAGCAGTTGAGACTACAAAGGAGGCAACAGAGGAAGATAATGCAGAACAGTCGCGCTCAGCAGAACCAGATGCGGACTCCAGCACCACACAGAGCACACACCTGGGGCTGGTTAGAAGAAGAGCGGATGAGTGCGTACAAAAACGGCAAAGCAGATGTCTTAGATATCCAAAGGTACTCCATCCAGACTTCTAGAGTCGCCCAGCTGAAGTGATAGCGCTGTGGTAGCATGGCAGTACATGTGGCAGAGTAAAAGTCAAGGCACTAACATTAGAAGTGGCTTGTCTGTGTTTTGCTCCCCTGTGGTTGTGTTTTTAATGACCCCTAGAACGAGGGCATGGATTTACAAATGATGCCGGATGACTGCTCTCCATCTGTGCTTTTGTTTTTGAGGACGCAGTCCCCTCCCCTGTGGTAGTGGTAATTGCCATGCTGTTTAGATCATTCTCTCTGGCTCATGTTGTGTCTTTGCTCTACTCCAGACTTCAGGTAGAGGGACTGGCACACCCTCACAGAGAGATCAAGACCTCCAAAAAGAGAACCTCAGGCTTGCCTCAGACAACCTGGAGCTGCGCTTTCAGTTGGAGCAGAGCAGTAAAGAATTACCAAGACTCAAGGTAGTATGCAGTCAAATGTCCTGACCAGCTGCTGGCTGTGGCTCCCAGACATCACTAAGAGCTGGCAGCTTTTTCTCTAGTTTGAACATATTGAAAATGTATCAGACCTCGTGATTCAACGCTAATATTATTTGAAGGGAAATGTTTTTCATTTCACACTTTTTTTCTGTTTTTTCACAGAACCAAGTTGCAGACCTAAAGGAGATGTGCAGCACATTGAAAAAGGAAAAGGCAGATGTGAAGCAGAAACTGTCCCATATAAGTGGAGTAAGTTCTCATAATTAGCAGTTGCAATGTGCATCATGTATCACCTCCATCATAAATCGATGTCCTCAGGGGGACCTAAGCTCAGTCCTTATAAGGCAAAACTAATGAGTACTCATAGGTGGGCACATCATATTGGCATGTGTGATTCATTACATGATGGATTCCTTTTATGAATCGTTCTCAAAAAATTTAAAACTTAAAACATTTAAGATATATATATATATGTGATCCAAAAAAAACAGGCACCCCACCTACATTAAGTTGTCCTGCTTTTCACCGTCATGATGTATCATGCGTTCCTCACCAGGCTGGCCACAGCGGTAAAACCGTACCTGAACTTGAGAAAACCATCGGGCTGATGAAGAAGGTGGTGGAGAGGGTGCAGAGGGAAAATGAGACACTGAAGAAGTCCAGTGCAGCGTCCAGTCAAGACAAGGTCGCTGCCCTGGAGCAAGAAAACCAAAAACTAAAGGTTGTTAACCACTTCATGATAGTTGTCGACTTCTCTGTTTTGTCACTGCAACTGAGTCAGTACTGCCCAGCCTCTCACTGGGACTTGACTTCATAAAAGTGCTTTTCCTTACTTCCGTGTGTGGTATTAATGCCTTATCTTATCTTCATTTATTCCAGGATCAATATAATACCTATCCATCTATTCCTCTCTTTTAGGCTGAATATGAGAAGCTCAAAAGCCAAACTGAAGCTGAGCTGAGTTCAAAACTTGAATCTAGGACCAAAGGACTGGAGAAAATAGTGACTGAAAATGAACGTCTACGCCAGGAGATCAATAGGGTGAACACAAAATTCTTCTACAATATATCTTCATTAGTACTTTCAGAACAAAGGTTGAATGATATTTACTTTTTTTTTTTAATTGTTGTGATTTAAGGTCCAGCTTCTGTCTGGTGATAAGACAGAAGCTGTCTGCAGAACAACCCTCTGAAATCACGTTGTCATTGTCGGACCTGGTTGTGCTTGTTTGTATTTGTAACAGGAAATGGAGGCGGCGGAGAGGCTGAGAGTCACCAAAACAAGTCTGGAGGTAAACAACGAGAAGCTTGAGGTGGAGCTGGAGGAAACCAAACAGAGGCTTCGCGCAGCTCTTTCCAAGCCCATCACAGACGGAGCAGACGCAAAGGCCTGGAAGGCTTCTGTGGTAACAAGGTCAGCAGACCGCTCTCTGTGCCAGCTGAGTCAATGAGAAAACAGGAAGAGTGCAGTGTGTGTTAGTGATGTTGGTCTTCTTCTCTGCAGAATGTTTGAGAACAAGATGAAGGAGCTGGAGAGGGAGCTCTCCCAGAAGACCTTGGGTCTGTCTGAACTCAAACAGCAGCTGAAGGAGGCGAACGAGCGCGAGGAAAGGGCGCAGAGCAGCATCCGCCGGCTCGAAGATCAGGTACTAGGGTGCTTTGCGTTTTTACCTCTGCCAAAGATAACTCCTCTCACTCATATTCTTATAACATAACACTTCTCACTGTGACCTATGAGATCTCTAACCCAGACTTTCGCTTGGCTGCTGCAATGTACAGCCACGTGCTCATTCGATCACTATTGCACTTCCTTACTTTTCTTTGGTCACACTTAAAACATTTTTGAAGCGTGACTTCCTCTAGCAGTGGAGTAAACATTTCAATACAAGTACATTTGTCCTCCATCAACCCTCATCTGCCTGTCACTTCATACCACATCAAATACAGCTGTTATCTCACTGGTTCTGCTTTGAAAAGGTCAGCGGCCACCAATAGCCTCAGGGGCACTGTCCCACAGTGCCGCCCCTCTCCTCGTGCTGACACAGTGGCAGTCAGTGCAACTCAAGTGTGTTTGGTTAGAGCCTTCGTGCTCCTCACATCTTTCAAACTCTGCAGCCCCGGTTGGAACACAGGCCTTTTGTTTGAAGCCTCCACGACTGCTGAGATAACCCCGATGACACCGCGAAGGGTCATTTCCACAGACGTCAATGCGCAACTGTTTTCACATGCTGAGCGATCAGAGTCAGATATATGGGTTTAAGTTGTTGTTTGTCATTTCTCAGGTTGACATGTTTAAAACCTGCCCCACTGCGGCACAGACTGACGCTGGGCTCACCAAGGAGTTCCAGGCACTGAGGTATGCACTGTTGAGTGTTTGTAATACTGAAGTAATATGAGGGATGGGGCCATAATTTTACTATCATTTTAACCATATCCACATTTGTCCTCATAGTGCTAATATGCTGTATGCAGACTAGCGAATAAACAGATTGGTGTTGAATGAGTGTTTGTTAAACCGTGGCAGAACATCAAGCGAACAGACACGTCCAGTAATAATTATATTACTTCCAATAACGTTTTTAAGAGAGTGTGTTTGAATCACCATGACTAAACATCTGGAAAACCCCATGATCATCTCGTCACGATACTGTGAAGCCTCTTTCACGCTGGAAATAAAGCACCCACTGGCATCTGGCTTTTGTCTTCAGTGGGAAACAGGCCATTCATTTCCAAGTCCGGTGACTGCAGTAGTCACGGGTGTTAATCAGCTGCAGCTCTGGCTGGCAGCAGACACGAGTGGCCGGGTACAGTTCCTGCTCTTTACTGGCACAATGTTGTGACGTGTCGCAGAGACAATGTGGGCTGCTCACGTCCATACGCAACGCAATTATTTCCCATCTGATCTACAAAAACCATCTCCCTCTGTTGGCTTTTGAAGTCGCTCACTGGTGGGGAAAAAACAGTGACAGCAGTATTTTCCTATCCTGATCAAGAATATTTTGTTTGGTTTATGTTGCATGTGTAAATGTATTTCGTTGGTAGGTTGGTCAACAGTGAACTGCAGCAGGAGAACGCAGATCTGAAGCAAAGCCTGAGCGAGTACAGTGAGACTTCATCTAAACCAGGTGAGAACACAAGACACAGAGCTGCTTCCGTTTAGGGCTCGGCACCAGCAACGGCCAGACAGTAGCTGGTGGAATTATATTTTCACGTTGTCCCATTCTTGTGACCAAAACACATCTTCCCTTGAGATCATTTCAAATTTGATACAAGGGGTCAAGCTCAAGGTCTCGGTGAAAATTTGTTTTTGTGGTGATACATCAGGAAGACAAATATTTGCCCGTGCTTAGAGGATGAATAGGTTAGAATTCAGAGGTCAGCATCACTGCGACCTTTTACCATGTGAGACACATCAAGAGGATCATTTAAAATTTATCACAAACTTTAATGGGTCTCATGGCTCAACTGATTTTGCTGCACCAAGTAACCGTGACCTCATAAAACATGAGGTCACGGTTAACATCATCATAAACTGCAGGTAGTCTGGCCTCACACGGAGTGTTACAAGCCACCTGGCCTCAGTTTATTAGTTTTGGCCTCCTCGTAAGCTGGCCTTCTCAGAACATCTGACTGGATGTGACGTGAGCAGTCATGAAGAACTGAACTTCAGCGTCCTCTGTGTTTTGTTTTTCGAAGATCTTGGGAAGCTCCGAGGTCGTCTGCAGGCAGCAGAGTTGGAGAAAACCAAACTTCAAGCAGAGGTCGACAAGCTGCAGAAAGAACTGCAGAACTTTGACCCGACGTTTTTTGAGGAGATTGAGGACTTGAAATACAACTACAATGTGGAGGTGAAGAAGAACATTCTGCTGGAGGAGCAGCTGAGGAAGGTGTGTGACCAGTTCGGTGTCAGAGCAGAAATTCCGAGAGTTTCCATCAGTTGACTCAGGGTTACTGGGTTTATGGATTATACTTTAAGTTTACTGCACATTCTCATTTTAGACCTCTGCTGAACCTTAAAGGAATAGTACACTGAAAAAAAGAGAACAATGTACTTATCTACTCACCACTGTACTGATGGAGGAGTGAAGTGTTTGAATCCACGCTGAAGAAGTTTCAGGGGCTACAGCTGAAGACTTGGTCACCCTGACTTCAGCTGTTGACTTCCGATACCAGAGATATTCAACAGTGATACAGGAGCAGCGTGCAGTGTGTTAATCAGAATTAAGTGGCAATTTAGAAGAAAGCTGTGATAGCATAATTTAACAAGCAAAAAAGTAATGTTATGAGAATAAAGACAAAAAAATGACAGATTAAGAAACAAGCAGCAGCAGAGAACTCACGCTCATCAGGTATTTCCCTTCTGAGATCACACGTAGCCTCTGGTTATGACTTTATTCTCTTAAATTCAAAACTATATTACAGTTTAATTAAACACTGATGAAGTCGTAATACTCAGCTGTGCAAATGTCACCTCTTATCATGAAGTAGCTCCCTCACCCTCTTTCACAAGGCAGCTTCCTGTTAATATGTAAGTTCTCTGAATGGTGTAGAAGCAATTTCTAACCTTTTTTTTATACGTCAATGTAAATGTCCTTTGTGAATAAAGCTGTTTGAATACTTTGTGCACATACTCAGTTGCTATTCACTGCTTTGAAACAGCTGTGGCATCATTTAATGGGTATAGAGGGAACGTTTGTCGTTGATCAGTCTATTTACACTGGAAGCATATTCACATTATCACCGTACACGCTAAAATGCTTAGAAAAAGGTTCCAAGCTTTTTGAATGTTCATGATTGAAGAAAAGGTGCGTTTCATATTTGACCCACAAGGAGCAGCTGTTCCGCTTTGGACTGTAGGTCGTTTGTGCTGCGAGCCCAGCCTCGCTGAAAACCGCAGATTAAGACTTTCAGCTGACTGTGATAGAGGCCATGGTCACACATATGCAAATGTGGAGAGAATATCGAGGTCAAAGTTCACCCATATCAAACTCTACCAGAAGCAATGTTGCTTGAACAACAATGTGAAGGGTCGCCATATTTGCATATGCGTGACAGGGCCCTGACACAGAAGGTGTCACATGAAAATAAACTGAAATAGTTAAAAGTTAAATCCCTGATCGCTACCGACAGTTAAAACTGTCTGGCAGTGATCGGCGAGGTGGTCCATGTAGCGGCCGCTTTAGGAGAGGGAATATTTCATTGGCTCACTCTGGGGGGGTTTATGGGTCAAAGTGGACGTCCTGGAGTCGGCGGAAGCGGCGTCCGTTCAGGGCCGAGAAAGAGGCGAACAAGTCCTTGCTGTTTTCGTACTCCTCCACCGACCCTTCCACGTGCACCTCCACGGGCCTGTTCCCAAGGCAGGTCTCCCCGTCTGGCCACCTCAGCCCCAGGTGATGACGGTGAACCTAACAAGGACCATAGAGCAGCTCAACACCTGCATGCCAACATTTTATCTGCCTTCAAATGACAAACATATGCACACTTAATATACAATTTGTTATTGTATCTATTAATCTCATTCTTATTTCTCACACAGTGAATGTATAATCTTAATCTTTTAAAGCTAATAGAACCAGTTAAGTACATGTAACGCGTCCCTGGAAGTCTAAATAATAAACTGCATTCAGCATTTCACATATGCATCATCACTTTCGTTTCCCTCCAAGCTATTCACAGTGAATATAAAAGCCCTGAGTCTCACTGCACCTTAAGGAGAGTGCCGTCACTGCAGTGCCACACGATGCCCTCCACTCGGCTTTCTGGACACTCCTGGAACCAGGAGCGCAGCTCCTGGAAGTCCACTGGCGGAGGCGCTCGGATTCTAATGCTCCCGTGTGACACCAGGAAGTGGACGGGCTGCTTCTTACTCCCCAGGCCTGTTAGATGGACAAAAAAGCAGCACATAAATATAAGCATACAAATATCCTCACACTAACATCTGACTTTATTTCATTGAGCAAATATTCATATATTCGTGAAGCACTCTATTCAGCCTTCAAATAATGTTTCAATTGTTATTCATTCATTCAAGAGGCACAATCCGATTTAAATCACTTTATATGTGCCTGAAAATAACACAAAGCTGCTGTGAGAACTGTTGCACATTACGACTGGCATTCTCTGCAGCGGCCGACAGCTGCAAATATGAGCGAGTTGACGGCAAACATTTAAAGCACTGAGGGTTTCTATGACAAAGCTGTGACTTGTGTGTCACAATGCCTTGTTATAAATGTGCTTTTTATTTCATGAGGAAGAGAATGAATACAGTCCACTGGAAGCATTAAAGCAAGACGAAAACTGTGACATGTGACAAAGTACCGCCTGAGAAAAAATAACAACCTGCGTGAACCACGGCACAGATTCCCGTTGGGGGATATATCACGTTACCATAAGGGTTCCCATTCACGTTGGTCCCAATGAGTTCCAGGGTTTGTTCCATGAGGTCGGCCAGCGGAACCGCTGCAATTTCTAAAGTGTCTTCGTCGTCAGCCTTGAGCCTGAGAACAAGAGCCACCCCGACGTCGTAATCCAGCACAGACGAGTGCCAGCAGTACTGCTTGTTGTCCCTCACCACCGGAACCCAGCCTGAACATGCACAAGATGATCATTTCCATGAGAGAAATTACAGATGCACGAGAAAATCGTTTCTTGGAAACAAGAACAAGCACAGATAATGAACAGTATTAAAAGGGCCGGTGGGTAAGATTTAGGCCTCTCTAAGGAGGCCGTCCAACTTGCAAATGATGCGAACATATCAATAAAGTTTGATTCAGATCTGGCTCATGTTTGGGAGTATGAGGGGAGGGGAGGGCTGCGCAGCAGCAACATGTGCCTGTATCATGAAAGATTGAGTGTGTGTGAATTAACTGCAGTGAATGTGACTGTGAATGGACGGATGAGGAGGAAAATCAAAGTTCCGTTTGCTTACGGCTTTGGCGTGCGCGTGCACTCTGAGTGCGACCCCTTGTCGCCTATTTAATCACATGACGTGCCCGGGATCCAGGCGTGAAGCTGATATGATGAATGGAGAACACAGAGGCCTCCCTCTTTCTCTGACCGCACACAGAGGCGCTCGTGCGGCTTTGCTACATTGCGCTACTTCTACATTCTGAGCGCTGGCTCTCACGGCCGAGAGATGGAGATGTTTTCCCAACCTGGAATGTGTCCGAGGTCATCCGGCAGTGGAAGGCCGTTGTGATGGTTGACCCGGTGAGCTGGGATCCACGTCTCGGGCACCGTCTTGAAATCTTCCTCTACCTTCCAAGTGAAACCTGAGAAGAGACACAACCGGTCGAACCCTCCCCCTGCAGAAATGGTGAACTATGATGACGTGCGGCAGAAAACCTGTCGCCCAGAAACCTTTGGAGCTCCTGTGAGAGCGCTGGTGCTTTTTGAACCTCTTCTCTGCTTGTTTGTTGGGTTTCCTGTCGAGCCGAGCCCAGAGGTAAGGCTGGCCTGCAGAGACAGACACATTCAGTCATCGCTATGGACGCGAGGACAGGTAGAAATAACTAAGAATTCGCGTTCAGATCGAGTTAATATTCGCCCTGAAGCACAATCCCCACTCACCCTGGTGGAGCGTGACATAACAGCAGGTGCCATCGAGCTTTTCTGTGGCGACCGCACCGTCGACATCGGCCTCCAGAGCAACGGGGTTCACACGTTCGGTAGCCACAACCTGAAACGGCTGCAGACAGGAAAAAACAAACATTATAAATAGAAACACATGTCGCACGGACACCTGCAAAACTACGCTGATCTCATTTACAAAACCAAGGAGCAGTTAGTGAATGGCACATCCTTTTATTTGGATTCTTAACATATTACATTTGATTACTGGTCCATACTTTTTGGTTTTCAGAGTCAGACATCTCCTCTGTTCTCCTGTATTAAAGACATAATGGGTTTTGATCTGAGCCTGGACCGGCGGTCTGTGCTGTTGCTGAGAAGCAGTGACATCTCCCTTTGTTGCATTTTCATGTGCAGAATTTAGATTTCACCGATCTGAAAGTGATTTACACTGCTGTGCTTTGCCTTTGCTTCAGTGTCGAGCTCCTTGATGTGGACCTGGTCTGATGGGGTCGAGCTATGAAAAAGCTGTGTAATGTTTTGCATTAAGACAAAAAAACAAAAACAAAAAATGCAATAACGCTGTCACAGCCCCTCGTGGCTAACGCAGTGCAGATTTGACAAGTCTACGTCAAGTGTTTTTTAGACCTGGTTCAATGTGGCCGACATGTGAAGAAGCAGTAATGTTGCTTGTTTGCATTTTCAAAAACAAAATAAAAATATTCAGAAACCCGAAACTGTTTAAAATCCTCTTATAAGTTTTTTGTTTTTCCAGAATAACTCCTTCCAGATTGTGCACATCAGAGTATAGAGGCTCATCAGTTTACACTAAATCCATGCTGGCTCAGGATCTTTCCTGTCCTACGGATTATTCCTCCGTCAGTCCGTCTGACTGTAAAACCACAGTGAAACCTCCCGCGCGCCCACACAGCCGAGAGCTCTGAATGAACAGGTCGCTGAATGACCGACTCTGTCCTCTGGTCTTACAGAGAACAGTCCTTCTCCAGATAGTAACTCACTGATTTCCTGGTCATCTCGGTTTAGGACAGAGGAACAACTCCCCTCATTGATCTCTCCACGGGTTCTCAGTTCCCATTTCCGGCCAACGTGGGCACAAGTGTCCCTGATGACGTCAGCCAGAGAGGCGCCACATCCATCACCAGCGAGGTTTACGCACGACGAGCTTCCGCCTTGTTGTCGATGTGCGGGTTAGGGTTAGGCTTAGGGTTAGGGTTAGGGTTTGGGTTAGGGTTTGTTTTCACGCCACGCGTGTTTGGCGCGTGGGCAAACACTGCAGTGTGACCACACAGGGATCTGCGTGGAGCTGGCCGCGCGTGACTATCCAGCGTGACGTCACCTGGCGACGTGGGCGTGTCCTCAACCCTGTACTGCGTGCATCAAATCCCCAATATGCCTTACATTGCTGATTGCTGACATGATGACGCGGACAGACACGCACGGAATCCCCCCCCCCGAGCAGAGACAGTGGGCCAGCCGGACTCACCTGGCTCTCACGTTTAATGGACTGCTCTTCCTTCACCTCCGTCACAAACACACATGGTATCTTCTGCTGCACGGAGCCCAGGCGCCGCATGTTTCTGTGCGTGTGTGCGTGCGTGTCTAGTAACGATCGATGAGAAATCACCTGATTCTAGCGACGGGTTAGCATCATGGACCACATCTGGTCACGTGGTGCGCTCCTTCTTCTTCTTCACGTAATGTCGGTTTGCCAAAAGCGAAACGGGCTCTTTTCCGCCACCGTGCGGTGGGATCGTGTTCAGCGGTCCGAAGTCAAATATAAGATGTTTAGATTATCTTTTGACATATGGTGAACATGTCCCCAGATATCTTTTAAAGGTGCAGTTTGTAAAATTTAGCAGAAAATGAATATGTACCCGGTATTGTGAAATCTTGTGACTCTTTTTTAATGTACATTTTTATGTAGTGAAAACAAATTAAGTAGATTTACTTCAAAATGACAAGCTCCTTAGGAAAAGATTGACTAAGTGGCTGCAGCTCCTTTGTTAAGTGTTCATATAAGATGTACAGTATGTGCATGTTTACAGTCACACACAAAAGCAGATGCAACAAATCAAACGCTTTAGGAAACAAACCGTCCTCGAGTCTGTATTAAACATTTAACCTTTTGGGTTATATTGTCCTTTCATTTTAGTTTAGAGCATCTCCTTCACATATATATGGTCAAGCTACTCTGACGAGTGAATCCTGATGTCTGGGTTTACACACAGCGTGATGTCACTGGAGTACTTCCTGTCTGGATCTTCATACTCATCGTCCTCTGCTCCGTTTTGACTGTGCAGGTCCATCTCACTGTTGGTGTGCTTCCACATCTCTGTCTCTGTGTCGTCTCTCTGCTGCCCCAGAAACCAAACGGGGGTCCTTTGAGAAAAGAGGAGAGGATGAAAAGTCACATTGGAAAGATGCTTCAGACAAAGATCAGAGTGACAACATGACTCACAGTTTGTAGTTCCACATGGCTCCTGCTGCTGTCAGAAGGAAGAGAATGACTCCAAGTATGATGAGGGCTGTGGGCACAACTGGGAAACACACAGCAGTGTATCAATAACTGACATAAACTCTACATTGTCCATATCATAAAGCTAACTTCACAGACTCAAGTCCAGGTTCGAGACAATGAAAGGCTCTCACATGAAAGTCTTATTCTGGTTTTGTTCTCATTAGTCACACTCCAGATTCTGCAGTTGCCATTTACCTGTGTATTTGCATCATTTTGAGCCTTAAACTTTATTTGTTTATATTTAATGCAAGGTGTTTCCTTGTTTATATTCTCATATAACAGTAGCAATTTTTGTGTCCATATTTCCCCACCAGGATAGACAAATGTCTTTAGAATAAAAATCTGTTTTGAACAAGACACTTGAACCGAGCGGTGAGCAGGAAGTGCATGGAATGTCATCCCTCCTTATTACACCCTCCGAGGTTCATTGGCACGTATATTACAATATCAGATTCACAGCCACCAAAGCATGAAGGAGGACAAAGTCATACCTCCCAGAGGAGCTTTTGCAGAGCTCTTAGACTGAGGCCCGACTGAGACAGCAGCGGAGGAGGCAGCAGCGTGGCCTGTTGATTTTGAGCTGACGAGGTGCGAGAGAGATGTAGGAATATGGGTGGTGAAAGGATCGAGAGAAGTGGAGCCGGATGAAATCCTTGTTGAACGCGTTGTCTCGATCAGGAGAGTAGAAGCAGCTGTCTGCTCGGGGGATTTTGTTGTTTTGGGCCTTCTGGACAACGCAGCCCTGGTTGTTGATTTAACCTTCAATGTGGTAGGTGTAGTTGTTCGGGTTTGGGTCAGCCAGGTCAGCGTAGTTGGAGATGCGGAGGTTCGGGGGGCGGCTTTTGAGGTCCTCTGAGTTTCCTCAGAATCTGCAAGTGGTGGGATGAAAGGTTTACATCAACTGAACTGATTTAATACTTATTAATATTTCTGTAGATTTCTCTGGATTGTGCATTTTTCTAATAGTGAGGGAGTAAATAGTTAAAGGCAGTGTCCCTACTCAGGGGCCACACATTCGCAACGCTAACATTTTAATGGCCCTTGGCTTCAAGTATGTGGCTGTTCCGTTTAGCTGAAGCTTGATTCCAGCGCAACAGACGTGTCATTGTTTCCTAGCGGCAATTAGCGCCCTGGAAACGAGTTTGTCACCAAAACGACACCATCCTGGGATGAGTCAGGCGAACAGGGATCTATTTGTCGGAGCCTTTGTTTCTCGGTGATGAAAGGACACAATTCTCAGCAGCTTTCCAAGGAGCGTTTGAAACGCTGTGATGGAGGCCATCTTAAAACACAGCCTCGGCTACAACGCTTTCTATCCGGCTCACATAACATAGTAAATGGGAGCTTTCTTCATAGCTGAATGAATAAACATTTGATTATGCAGCCTCAAATAAACTGTACCTGAGGCATTGAAGCAGAAAACACCAAACGTTTTGTCTGGATTTGCAAACCACAGCACCAAGCCTGTTTTGTTCTTTCCACAGTTCCTGTCGGAAGTGATCCGCGGGATGGCTGCAATCTGTTCCGCAATCCAGCCGTATCTGTTCAAACAGTAAATAAAGGGCGGATCACACAATGAATAGACTTGTAAGGCGGCTGACACTCATTTTAAGGAGGAGCCCCAGGTCTGAAGGCGTCTGCGTGTGGAAGAACGGAGAAAACAAGATGTTTGTGGCTTCGGGTTAAGTTTTGAAATCTGACCTGACTGCCTCA
Organism: Pseudorhombus dupliciocellatus; assembly: GCA_016785235.1. NCBI lineage: Eukaryota > Metazoa > Chordata > Actinopteri > Pleuronectiformes > Paralichthyidae > Pseudorhombus > Pseudorhombus dupliciocellatus. Next base: position 486,911 of record JAFBJW010000374.1, read on the forward strand.
GGCGCCGTGACCTGCAGCTTTGCTCGGGTGAGAACACAACAAAATGTCTCGTCTATCACAGCCGACTAACCTGCGTCAATGTCTGAATTGAGCAGCACAGTAAATATGGAGATTCAGTTTATTCAAATTTAAAATCTGCTGATGGCTGTGCTGAGGAATATCTTTTAGGATTTCAATATTTTTGTGGGGGAGGGGGGGCTAGTTTGGTTGTATTTAATTTAGTGGGCTATGCATTGTATTGGCCCTGAGATACGCTGGTGACCTGCTCAGGGTTTACCCCACCTGTCACCCAATATCAACTGGGATCAGCTCCAGCCTGTGTCTCCAGCTTAACCTCAAAAGCATGCAGTATACATAATTGATGGATGGACTGACATAGTTGCTTCAAGTCCACATGTGGTGTAACAGTATCCTGCCATCCTGACTTTTGAAGCATTTTTTGTGAGGAGAGGTCAGATTAGATGCCAGCAGTTCATAAATATTTTTGGCCTCGGGCATCATCCATCTCCTGAAAAACATCTTCGCTTCGGCCAATAGGATTTCACTGAAAAATAAGGTACAAGCACAAGTAACAAAGCAAATTCAAAACACCCAAGATGCTGGACTCACAGGAAACAAATGATCTGACAAATGAGTCCAGTGACTGATACTGGAGGCACTACAAACCAGCGCACGAGCAGGGACCGTTTGAGAAGTGAAGCAAGTGGTGTAGATGAGGGATTAATGTCTGTTTACATTCTTACAGCTGATTTGTTCAATGTGGTTTTGAATAACTGCGAAGTGATGAAACATTTTTCCGCAATAAATCCTTCAACACACACGAGACAGCGGCTTCGCTGCCATTGGCAGGTGCCAGGTGTTTTCAGCCTACTTGCACAGTTCCAGTCCTCGCTGCAGCGCTCGCTCCATCTGGTCTTTGGTCGCTATGGTTACGTTCAGTGACAAACAGGCAGCTCGGGCAGCTGTGAAGTTCAGCGTGTACTGTCCTCCCTCAATGAGCATGAAGACCCCGGCAACCCTGGGACTTTGAGGAGCGCCTGAAATGATGTACAAAGATGCACAAGCAAGAAACACTCTGCCCCTTCAACGTGCCACCTATTAGGTGGTTTACAGTTCTGCTCTGATCCAAGAGGAAACTTCTCATCTCTTAGAAGTACTGTAGTTTGCATTGTAATTTCATTGAGAAAATTCCACTGCAAAATCACTATAGTTGCTAATAGAGTACATTTATTATTATTACCAAATAAATAAGAACACATGTAATTAATCAAAAGCTGAAGAAAAAAAAAACATAAAATAGTATTGTGTTCATCTAGTAATAATACATTTTTTCATGTATTCATGACAATATCAATAAAATTAAGATTATCTTGTGAAAAAAAAAAGAAAACCAAAGAGCAAAGACGTTTGGAGCCTAAATGTCATGAAAACATTTCTCTGACCAGACATTTACATAGAAATTAAGTCCCCCAAAAGACTTTTGCACATATTTATTGTGACTTGAAAATTCACCCAAGAAACGTAAATTAATACAAATGTACATAAATAGAAACACAAGAACATGAATGCCTTACCTTGAAATGCATTGGAGTCAAAGGGTAGAAAAGTGACTGCAAACAACACGAGTAAAAACTGAGTCAAAATCCAAAGTCTTGCCATGTTTTGTATGAACAAATCAGGTATAACTGCAGTGGGCGAAGGTGAAAAACCATAGAATGCAAACGCAGGGGGGGAAAAAAAACCCTGACAAATGCAATGTGGGTGACAAGAGGAAGCAGGAAGCTCAGGTCAAATCTGCTTGATGCCCTGGAGTGAGATAACACCCACATCCACATCAGAGAGACCTTGACACTATCGTCTGCTGTGATTGATCCCTGCCTTGTTGTTTTTTCTATGCAGTCCCAGGTATCTCACTGGGTATAAAATACCACAACACAAACAAAGAGGTTATCCAGGAAACATTTAAGTCTGAGTGACAGGAACCATCAGATGTATAAGTGTCACTTGTAAACGAGTCGCTGGTCATTTCATGAGTCTTTATCAGGCCTGTCCCCTTTTTTGTGGGTTTCTGCTTGGTCAGCATCCATCGGGCAGAGACGTGTTTGCTCTCACGGGCCAGTTGGAAAGGGGATTTCCTCCACACTGTTCCGATGCTTCTGTCTTTCTCCTTTCTGTCTCTTCTTTTAAATAACAACATTCCCACTCTTCAATGTTGCAGTAATTGTATATATATATATACGTGTGTGTGTGTGTGTTTTTACAATCCCATATTGTGAAAACAGAGAGCTCTTCACTCTGCTTCAGACTGTACCAGCACAAACAGACACACATCAAAGAAGCCAACAGAAACAACATGGCGTCAGTGGTCTAGGGTCTTTGATCCTTTGATCATGTTCACCAGTGACACGGTCGGGAACCAGGCCTCAGACTTGGAAAGTGAGGGGCATGTTCAATTATAACCATTGTTACAGCCCCCCCCCCCCCCCCCCCCCCCAGTTCTCTACCCCCCCCCCCCCCCGAAACTCAGTTCTCTACTGAACAACATTATACATATGATGTGATTTCCCTGAATGAGCTTTCCCATTCAATTAAGACGACAAAACACAATGATGATGGCAATGAGTTACACACAGTAACAGTGTAGTTGATGTCCTATGGGCTGTATGTGCTGTGAATGGTCACATACTGAATTTATTCACCTCATTCAACAAAGAAGACAAAGGAAATGTACAGGTTTGAGGGATATTTTGGATATTATCTTATCTATCCATTAGTCTTTCTAACAGCCATCAACTGCATTCTATATAAGGATATAGGCGTGTGCTTGGGAATGAGGTCGTTCTGTAATTTACGGAGGTCAGAGCTGGAAATCCCTGTGAACGCGCCTGTCACCTGCCAGTCACGGGGCTTTCAAGCAGAAACTCTGTCCACACTGGATGTCTCTATGGTTTACAGACGTGACGGGGCTCTGCCTAATGATGCTAGCTGCTGCGTGTGTGGGCCTGCTGAGAGGCTGCACGATGCTTCAAACAGACTCTGCACACGCTGTCAACAAAGAGCCGAGTGTTGATGAAATTCTGGTTTTAATACCACATTTGTTCACCAAATGTATACATGTTTGATTATGCCAAGTCAACCATTTGGGACCATATCAATGGAAATGTTAAGTTCCCCCAGTCCACCTGTGCCATTGGCTGGAATGACCCAGAAGGGAATGTTTCAGTGATGTGACGCTGGTGCTAGTGTGACATCTAGTGGCGGCCTATTAATGTACATATAACCTTTAAACCAAGAATAAACCAAACTAGTCTTGTCTGCTCTTGAAGTGCACCAGGTGTGTGGAGAGGGAACGACACACAAGTGAAAACAGCTGACCGTTTTAAACACAGGAAGAGAGAAACCACATTTATTTTGCTTTCTGCTGTCAGTCCCAGTGAAGCTGGGGCAGCAAAGGGGGCCAATGCTTTTACAGTCCAGTTGGGTAGTTGTATTCATTTCTAATTCAGTTAAATAAAGGTCAATATGCACTGCTAAATGTCAATACCTTAAAGTTAGACATGCAAACTAAAGTCACTTCGTTCCTGAAGGCTGGAGGAGAAGATTGGTACCACTCTCACATCAGTCAGTGGAATTCATCGTTTACACCAGCGTAGCAAAAAACAGGAACAGGAGGAGCTGCCCCCAGGAAACAAAATTCCACTAAATAAATCAGCAATACACATCTTTCTCATTTGTTTTATTGAGTCAGAGCTTTTATAAAAGGGCTCCATAATAGTTTTATGTTTAGATTAAATGAGCAATGTTAACCACATCAATGTCAATGTCAGCCCTCACTATTCATGGCATTCACACCATCCGTTTCACTGCAGGCATTCAAACCAGCCTCTTTTCCACTCAAAAGCCTGCATACCGCCCCAATCTCTGCAAGCCAGGAAATGATAGAGGTCCGTCAGCGTGAGAGCTGCCCTTCCCTGTTCATCGCAAGTATTTATGTTCACTTAATCACCACTCGCTGACAGTGAGGATGTTGTGATATACAGTGGTGCAGAAGGTGAAGGAGTTCAGCGTATCCCTATTTCCCAACTCACTAAATGGCATGTGAACAATGGCCCTTCCTGCCTGCTCCGGGCTGGAGCATGGATAACTGGGGTCAGGCTGCAAAGGAGCGAGAGAGCGTGGAGGAGATGCTAATCGGTCCCAGTTCCGCGGTCAAGAGGCGTCAACTGACTGATGAAAGTGCAATGAGTTCCTTCAGACAGCAACACTGCAAAATGTTGCCTTCAGGGACAAAAATGGATTGCACACATTGGTAAGATGTTTTTCAGTGTTAACAAGATTCATGTTTCGATGTCTGGGCCGTTCCTCCTTATTGTAACAATGTTCTCACAAAGGAAACTGTTGTTCATATTATCATGCTTTGAGTTTTCTCTCCTCTTTTGTGTTGGGCATGATTTTGGTCAATGTAGAATCTTTGCTAAATGAAAAAGCCCAAAGTTTGTAATAAAGGGAGCTCCTCAGCTCCAGACAAACTACTGAGAATGAAGCCCTTTCTCCAACCAGTACTTCAAATGTATCACAATATCAGCTTGTCCAGTACTTGCTGATCTGGTACACCACATAATAGCACGCCCTAGAAAAGCTAGAACCAATCACAACAGTGTGCTCCAGTCGGCCAATCAGAGCAGACTGTGATTTTACAGAGGGCGAGGGTGGCCAGTAGCACCAGTGGACTGGACACTCCAGTACAGATACAGGATTTATTAATGTTTGTGTCACACCTCATCATCTTCATATGCGCCTTTGTTACCATGACTGCGTAAAATATAAAACACACACTTTTTTTTTTTCCACATTCTGACTGAAGCTCATGAACACAGCAAAGTTAGAATAGAGGTCATTCTACACTACTCTTTGTAAAAGTTCAATTTTGAAGGGTTGAATGTTTCTCTATTGTCGACCTATTTGAAGATTTCATGTTAAAATCCTCATTCAAAGTCATCAAAGAGAGAAAACACGGCGACTTGCTTTTCCCACCCAGGTTTGTCCTATCGCATTACCTAATGAATAATGAATAATGCTCATTGGGTGACTGGATCCACCCCATGAGCTCGACACGAAACTGAGAACTTCATTCAAGGTGTTGCCCTGTGTTGGGAACCCAAACCAGACCCATCTTCCCTCGGCATCATCGCAGTGACCGCGACCCAGCTTTAAAATGTCGCTCAGAGCCAAATCTCACACGGACCTGCAGGCGGCCGGCACGTCCTCGCTGGACGGCAGTTTGTATAAGTCCTTCTCCGTGAGCAGCAGCAACGTCAACAGGGGCAGTCGTTTCGGGAATGGGGTGACAGAAGAAATCAAGGATCTCCCCAGGTCGACCAGGAGGCCCATGCGGGTGGTCCGGCCCGTCAGCGCCATCAACTCCCACGGCTCCTTCCTACAGATCAACCACCTGCAGGGAGAGCTGGTCAGGAAGAGGAAGGTGAGTTGAGTGTGGAGGGATTTTGTTTTCCACAAGTATCTGCTGTAGTCTTCTAGTCCATTTTAAACTTAACTAAGAATTGTACCAGCTATCCAGAAATGAAGTCCTGTATGTGTGTGTGTGTTTGGCTGGACAGTGTGTGTGGTGGGTGGGTCTGTGTGATCAACTGGAGTGTGTCCAATGATGAAAAATGATGTGGATATGTGGATCACTCACTTGGCTTCAACGTCATCATCAGTTGCTTCCTTTGAAAGTATAATGTTGAAGAGGTTTTGTTTTAATCATCCCCACATATTAACTGTATATGTAACTGTATACTGTATTATATATAGTGTGTATTACACCAGTAAGAGCGGAGTGCCTGACTCCACAGATCCTCTCTTGTCTCTCAGCAGTACTCAAGGTCAGGTTGAAGACAAACAGTGCGTTGTGGTGTCTACACATAGAGACATTCATCAGATGTCCCTGCAGACAGAGAGACACCAACTTCAACTGTCTGTGTATCCCACCAGTGTCAGGACGTGAGGACACAATGTGATTTAGGGATTTAGGGTTTATTTTGACTTAACTATCCAATAGGATGTGATGTAACAGAGAGTGACTGCAACTCCAGCCCTTCACCGATGTGCTGTTAGAGTGGCTGACACAAGTAGAGGAAGATATATGGGGACACTCTTCAGATGCTGGGGGGGATGTTGCTTGTCTCCATTATACTCTTCAGACATCAGCTGCTGAGTTCTCCTCTCACCAGCTTCCACAGAGGAGACCTCCATAACAGCTACTAAATAGTTTCTCGCCAACTTACATTCCTAAGGCACGTCTATGTACGCAGTGAACTCTGACCTGCAGGATGAATGCAACCTAAAATGGTCACAGCCATGGCAAGAGTGGATTTTAACAAGCAACTATTTGCTGTGAAAATTTTAAAGTAAAATGACCTCAATGGATTGAGGAATTTCTCGCTGGCGCCAATCAGTTTGCTGCAAGCCGTAATTTTTTGATGTGGCAGAACAGTTGCATTTCAAAGCACCGTGCACCCGGAGAAGCTATCCATGCTGGCTGATAACAGCTCCATGTTAGTCTCTTATGTAAAATCCATCATTTTAAGAGCCTGTTTTTTTTTCTCCCCCACATCATATAATTGCCATAATGTAAACTTTCCTCAGGAATGCGAGGATCTGAAGAAAGAAAACAAGTACTTGTCAAATGAGATCCACATGGAGCGGATCATGATGCGCACGGAGAATGAGCTGACTATGAGGAATCTCAGGAACCTGAACCAGGAGCTGCAGGCCCAAGTCAAAGAGGTACAGCCAAGCACTGGTCAGAGTCTTACGCAGCACATCACTCAAGAGATAAGAAAGTAAAGGCCTGCCTCTTCTGATCACTCATAAACAGACAGTATCAAAAGCAGTGTACAAGTACACACACGATAAACCGTTTCTGTGAGTCATGAATATTTTTTCGACCGCCTCAATTTAAGATCCGTTTTCACACAGACGATCGCTGAGGTGCCGAGAACGTTACAACATTATTACTCACAAATGTTGTTTTATTGTGAAATGTCAACATCTTCTAAAACTGCGTCACAGCTCTTTGTTGACTCACATCTTTCTTCTTGCTCTTCACTGTTGTGGGGACGGATGATGTTGCAGGGTGATGCTGTTTTCATTTTCATCGCTAAAAGCTATGTTACCCGATGATCTTTAGTATCATGAACACTAACTCGTGTCCATGTGAGTCAAGCTCCTAACCCACCTGATTAACCCTAACCCTAACCCCTACTAAATCTAATCCGAGGAAGCTGTTCTTCCAAGAATGTAAAAGAGTTTCTTCCACTAACATTAACCCATATCCATTCCTGTCATGTAGCCGAGTCTTATTCTTCCGCTCAGTGCTCGGTGTTGTGTTACATCTAGAAACAAATGCCGGCTTCTTCTGTTTCCTGACCAAGTCACTACATGCAACCACCTCTCTCTTACCTCGCCCCCATCAGCTGAAGCAGAAGCTGCATCAGAATCAGCAGAGGGCGACGTTGTGCTCCCGTGCCGCAGACGAGGCAGAGGAGTCCAGGGGGGAGGCAGAGAAGAGCAGGGCGCTGGCGGTGGCCCAGGCCCTCGGGTATCAGAGGGACAAAGAGGCTGCCGAGGCCGACAGGAGCAACCTGAGCGAGGAGCTGCGGCAGCTTAAAAAAGACGTACGCACGCAAACACGCCGCAGGCATCACACGTGACCTGCGCGCTCACCCTCAGACGACACACGAGACCGCAGGTGGTGTAATCATGCCACAACGTGTAATGTATACACTGTGTCTATGCTCCACCATGACTCCATCGCGGTGGGCTGTCACACATTCATTCACACATTCATTCAGAATTTGAGAGTGCAGAGAGCCACAGACAGGGTCAGAGGTCAGACAGCACCTACGCACATTAGCTGGGTTTGTGATCGTATGATATGATGCCATTCTTATCCTCCGAAAACAACACAAGTTGATCTAAGCGTTTTTCAAAGCAAGTTTGACCGTAAAAACAGACTGAGACAGAGATGTGACTTAAAGGTTTTTTATGAAAGCACATAATCCAGGGTCGACAGAAAAGGCCTGATCCCTGCCATTTTTCACGATAAGGTCTTTTAACTCACCAGGGTAAGGTCAGGAGACCTCAGATAATTTTAATGCCGTGAGATGTACTAGGACACAAGGCCACCAGTTGTTAGAATAACAAACAGTAACATATTGATTTAGAGAGACCAGTCAAGTGGTGATGACTATGGTGCTGCTTAGAAACATGTGACATTCTCCATCTCCAGGCAAGAGGCTGGAAAATAAATCATCATATGTGTTGAGGAGCACTGCAGTTAACAGCAAATGGCATATCTTTAACTGGAAGAGAGAGAAAGACCCTTCCCTTACAGCTTTATCCCTGAGGGCAAACAACATTAACAGGGGACAGAATCCATTGATTCATCTGCTCTTTTTTTTTGGTAGCACACAGATCTGCAGCTTTTACTGGCGCAAACAGAAAAGAACTGTTTTGAAGCCAAGCTGAAGTTGGACCGCGTGTCTGGGGAGAAACAGTCCCTGCTGCAGGAGAACAAGAGCCTGGAGGGAGACAGAGACCACCTCCAACACAAGCTGAGACAGATCACACAGGAAAATGTGCAGCTTAAAGAGAGGTCAGTGCATTTCAGTGGCACCTTGCAATGACACTAAAGTAAATCCTGTGACACAACAGAAGAGCCGTACATAACCAGCCTTATACAAATGAATCCACAGGACACTGTGGAGTGTAAGCATGTATGTATATAAAGAAAGCTAAAGAGAACCAAGGATAGAGCCCTGGTGTACACCAGCTGCAGTTGGAATAACAAGAGGCCTCGAGGAAGAAGACTGCGAGTACAAAATGTCTCTCACTTCTTGTCCAAAAATAGGAAGAAGCCAGTGGGGGTGCATGTCAAACCTGACTGTAGCCATTTCCCTTAACAGCAAACAGCATGTGTGTGGACACTGATGAGAGGATGAGACCTGGATGTCTGCTAATCTGGTCTTGACAGTTTGTCCCCAAAACCAGAAGCAGTGTTATCATCTTGGTCTTTGCTCAACACTGATTTGTTCACTTTCTGACTGCACTTTTTTAACACTCTGTGGTTTTAGACATTTTATTGTGAATCGATTTTAGTTTGAAGGAAACACAGATGAAAATCAACTGCAACTGAAAAACATTTCCGCTTGAGTGATTGAGGTCACCCTGGAGGTCAGTCCCTGGGCTTTGTCTCAAAAACTCATTGAGCAAAGTCGGAGCCGGAAGGTTGCGTTAGAAGAGCTTAAGGAAAAGAAGTAAACAAGATGGAAGACAGAGAAGAACTGAAAATAAAGAATGAAAGTCAGAAAAGGGAAGGACATATTTCAAGACTTATTGAAAGCCTAAAAATAATCCTGAAACCAGATGTGCTAAGTAAGAATGATTTCAGCAAACACAACGTGGCAACAACAGTTAACCACAGGGTTGAATCACTTGCAAGTTTGCTTTGAAGGTTTTTGCAAAACAGGGATAATTGGGAATGTCCATCAGAGGCGCTGACCCTCCCTAAATATGTCCACATTCACCAGTTAATATAATAGCAAGCGTGAATTGAAACAAACAGAATTAGCCAACGGTATATCCAGGGGCATCATTTCAGTGCTCTGTTTACAGTGAGGCGATCGCACGGCGCAAAGTGATTACCTCTGAGGAGGAGAGCAAAAAAGCCAACCAGGCCCAGCGGGAGGCCGAGGCTGAGAGGCGTCTGGCCGAGAAGGAGCGGCAGGAGAGGACGGCCGAGTGCCTCAGCTGGAGGGAGAGGCACCAGGAGTTGGCAGACCAGTTCAGAGCTCAGGAGGACCTGAAGGCTCTGAGGCAGAACAAAGCAGTGAGCATCCATGTTAATGTTCATCATCCGTTTCCTGCAGCGTTTCCGAAGTGACATTAAACCAACTGCAGCTGTTGAATTGAATTGATTCTCCACAGTGTCAAGCCAGCATCAGGAGCTTCTTCCTGTGCATGACAGAGAGCGACCAGAGGGTTCGAATCCTGAAAAATCAAGATGGCACCCCAAAGAATTTCACAGTGAGATGATTCTAAATCTTCTTTCACTAACAAAAAAAGAATAATGGATTAAAGTGCACATCTTGAATTAGTGCTAGCCCTGAGTTTGGCGGTAGCGTTGTAAAATCACTTGGAATAATAAAATGTCCTATGGTTTCAGGAGGGAGACCCTGTGTACATCTCTACTCCTGAGTCCAGTCCAGAGGAGACAGAGAGGAGTTTATCCAGGTAAACTAAGGGTCACCACAGACAATGGGTGTAGCATGGTACAAATTTTCATTTGGTACTAATATTACAAAAAAATAAATAAATATATGGTTTCACGCCAATTTAAAGGCATATACATTTTCTTCCCTTCCATCCAACTTTATTTTCTCAGAACCATGTTGAGGGTCTCAGCCCCACAGACAGGACGGGATATGGGTCCGAGCCACTTCGATGATCTGCCCGCCTTCGGCGGCGAGCGACCTGACTCCGCACCCGCGCGCAGAAGCAGGAAAGTGGTGGAATACTTCTGGATCCCTACTGACCAGGAGTGATCAGGAACGACACTTTATCTGCCACTTCCCATGTGATCTTTAGCAAGGCCCCAGATGTTCAGATGGCTCAGAGTGTTGAAATATTTAAGGAGAAACTGTAAAAATAAAAGTAGTGTTGGTGCTAATATCCTGGACTTTATTGGCATTAACGCAATAGAAGTGCACAATAATTTCAAACATGTTACAATATGATCCAAATCCATTACCTTACATTACATGACTTGTGAGCAGGATTTTTCAATTGTTGGGGAGAAACCCATTTTTCTTTTACTTTGCCAATTGAAAACATTAAAAAAAATCACTTTTTCTCTGAATTTCCATACTCAACAATCAATATAGGCACCGTGACTCCAAATCCTAAATGTCAATACTTGTTAACCATGTGATGCTCTTCTGAGAGCTTCCATAAATCTTATTCTGCAGTCGGGCCAGGACTAAATCAAATACTTCAACACCAGCTTGGGCTCTAGGTTCTTAGTAGATCATTATTCCAGCCCAGAAAACAAACAGAAGCCCATCTAACTAGGAGGTAGAAACACAGGCAACTCTGAAACGTTTACGGCAGCACACACACATTGCAGTTTTTTCTTCTAACTTATTGTAACATTTGGAGGATAGGTATTGCAGCCACTCATGAAAGAAAAGAGGAGGTATATATCAAAAGGGGGGGGGGGGGGAAAAAGGAAAGATGTGTCAGTGACTATAAAGACACTTTTATATTTAAGAAAGGTTAAGTAATCAGTTAACCACACATGCAACTAATTCACTATGAAACCTTTTGCCAGCTTATGCTTCACTATCACTTCAGTGGGCCCATTCATTTTACTGCTGAAGATTCTGCCAGCTGCCTAGTGAATAAAATCATTGTGTGAAAGGGAATCCAGGCTGGACCCTTTACTATCACTGAGAAACCTTTCCCTACACGGTCTCCTAATTGTTACTATCATTAGTGTGGATCACAACTAACCTGACCTGATTTAAGGGGGCATTTTTAACATTCTTAAATAAGGATGTTTCCTATTAGGGAAGTTTATATGTGAAAGAAATATGAGTGGAAACGCAAAACAAGCAATAGTGGAAAAAATTAGGTTTCATCCTTAATAAAGTCAAAGCAAAAACAGAGACATGATTAAGCCACTGCAGATTTCATGTAGCTGATCAGGACACAGCTCCATAACCAAACATCCATCAGATGAAAGCTCAGATGATGCGACTCAGCCCAATGTCACGGTGCAGGTGGCAACACATGAGGCCCTACAGGCACAAGCTTTCGTTAACATTTGCCAGATGGAAGAGCCACACGCTAGTGGTTCAATAAAGCATGCAGTTTAATAAAGGAAACGTGAGCGTCTTAATACGGTAAAGGTCGATCTTCTACACCACGATGCTTCTGCTTGGGTTTCTCAATCGGCTTCATCCTCAGACTCCTCCTCCTCCGCAGTCTCCAGCCAGGTGAGCCACTGGTTAACCTGGGGAGTGATGAAGATGGTAAACTCAACTCCTCACCATTCTTCCAATAAACAAAATCCCTCGGGTTCTGACATTGACCTGTTTCCTCTGAAGTTAATTAAAACAAATGAGACTATGACAAATGAAATAAAATAATGAAACCCACTGTGATGGCATCACTGTACCTGGAATAATGCTTTTCCTTTTCCAGGGAATTCTTGGGTAATATCTTCTTTCCACGCGAGGAAGGCTTCTTCTTCAATGATCTCCATGTCGTAGAAGTTGACAAAGAAGCGCAGCAGCATGCCTTTAAGCACAAGAGAGGAAAAAAAGTTGTGTTTCTCGTACAACCTTCCACGTCAACCGCCATGACTTGAAACGAGTTTTGACCTTGCTGTGCACAAGTATTGAGTGTAACCACATCACTGGTTTGGTCGGTGCTGCTGTACATTTACTCAAACAGACAAAGGCTGATTCTACGCAAAACACTCAAATCAACAACACATTCAAACAAGAATTATGACGAGGACTGTTCCAAAGCAGAAAACCTCTGCTGAACTACATCCGACATTGCCCTCTAGTGGAGAAACAACGCAACTCATCTGCTGATGAGTCACCACAGGCGAGGATAGCCAGTTGACCTGGAATGAGTTTACCTGTATATCCGCCCGCCTGATTTACTGGTGTGAGTCTGGCAGACCTTTGGGGTACTGTACCTTTAGGGAGCCCACTGGCGTTGCAGTGCACCTGCAGGGCATAGAGGGCGCTGACCTGCAGCTCAGTGTGGTCGTGCAGGAACTTCTGCATGACAGGCTTGAAGGCCAGCAGCAGCTGCTTCTCCTGCTCCAGCTGCTCTTTGGAGGGGGCTGCTAGCTGATCGTCACTCTCCGCCATGCACAGCTCCTGAGAGATGTACTGGAGGAAACTGGTAAAAGATGAGGATACTGGTAACTCACGCTGCAGGTTGTTTAAATCAGGAGTTATAATTAGCATTTAGTCAGGTCACAAAATTCAATATTTGGGGTAGGGTAGGTTTTGCAGTCTCAGCATTTGTGGGTATAATTACCTGGTCATGAGGATGTTGACAAAGCCTTTATCGATGTGGAGCTTGGGAGAGATGTTGTCTTTGATCCACTTATAGATGGACTGTGGAGAGGGGTCAGCCTTAATCTGCTTCAGCAGCTCCTTTTCCAACTTCAGCAGCGGGAACAGGAAGCTCAGGCCCTTCCCCTCCAGGATCTCCAGCATGCGGTCCTTGTTCTGATCAATTTCTGTCAAGTAATCAGTTATAAAGAAGGACCGTTATTGGAATGTTTGAGTTTCTGGTGTGATTTTTAAATGTTCTCAAAGGAATAACTGATGAGATGGGAGATAAAACAGGAATGTGAGAAGGAGGTAAACACCTGGGAGCATCTTCTGCATGTTGACCTTGCTCTGCTGGAAGAGATCGGTGAGCCACTCCCTGTCCTTGAGCTTGGCTGTCTGTTGCAGGCAGAGCAGGAAGAGGGGGAAGTGGGTGCCATTCTCCAGGGGGTGAGCTAGCTCTGCCACGCTCACCAGCTCAGCAATGATGGCCCGGGCTGCAAACTGGGCCAGGTAGGATTTCACCAGGGGCACGTCTACCTCGATCTTAGGGCATTGGTCCAGGACATTGAGGAAAGCCTGCAGGAGAAATAATAATGCTAATGATAATAATGATCTCTGGGATCATCTGTATAAAACATTGCATTAATGATTAATAGTAACCTGTTATGGGTTTTAAAATCCCTGGCTTTTTATGCAATTTATTTATATTTAGGGGTTAGAGTTAGGGATACTGACTACAAACCTGCATGAAGTTCTCTCCAGTGATGAGGCCCTCAGTGCGCAGCATGTGGATCAGAGTGCTGGCGTGCTCCTTGTCCTCGTCGGGACGGTCGAGGGAGCACACGATGATCTTACTAAGCATCTCTGGCAGGAAATGCTTGGGAGCCCTCATCTCTCGGATGCCACTCACAGCCTCGGCCAGGTTCTTACTGTTCAAACACTCAGTCATGATTCCCTCCTATGGAGAAGATTTAATGTAACGCAAAGGAAAACCTTACAGATAAATGCGTTAGGCAGCATGGCTGACACCTTTAACAAGCTTGATTGATTGTTATCAAAGTAGTTTATAGTTTTACTAAGCACCAGTTGTAAACAACTAACAGGCAAGCCACAAAGAAAGCAGTGGACTTAGCCATGCATATGATTTGATTTCTTACTGATAACAATTACTTCTGCAGCCATAAGAATATGTGCTGTACACATAATCATGCTGAGTTAGCGTGTTCATCAAATGTGGTTACACACAAAATTAATGTTTTTTCTTACTGTCATCTTGAGCAGTTCCTCCTTGGCAGGAGGTGGCTTCTTGTTCGTCTTCGGAGGTTTCTCTTGGATGGGTGGAGGGTTGGTCTTCAGGCCAAGCTGCGGCGGCTGCAGTCAAAGTGATCATGATACATGAGTTGTTTTCATCCAAACGGGAGAATGACACATATGAAGTGTAAGATCCTTCACTCAGTGGGATTCACAACAACAAAGAAATGTGAAGAGCAAGGCTGTCTCAGCACCAAAAGCTCTATTGACATCTTTGTCTTGATACGTTAACTAATATAGTGGTCAATGGTAAGGAGTGATGGTGCCGTACCTGACCCAGAGGAGGAGTTTGAGTGCGCGGGGGCTGAGCGCTGGGTGGCATCATGGTGGGGATTTGCGGCTGGAGCTTGGGTACCTGGTTCTTGTTGAGGAGGAATGACTGAGCAGGCCTGAGGCTGATCTGTGGTAGCATGAGGCATTATGAACACAGAAATATGCAGGTTAAAAATTTTGTAAAGATCATAAATCATTTCACTGAATGCTCCACAGGTTCATGCCCTCATATCTCATAATCACAATCAGCAGACCAGCCACCAGTTTAAAGAGAAGAGAAAGTTTGAGAGGAAAGATGAAGAGGAGTGTGATAGAGAAAAAGATAGAATACTGGCAGCTGGTTTTATTCCTCAGAATAACGCGTCTTTATATAATCAGTGGGCATGCAGGATAGAAACTGGCATTGAGTCTGCATACATTTTCATTTGTAAATCGATTGGTGTCGTTTACGTCTCAGTACCTCATCGGCATTGAGCTGTCCTTTCTTGCTGAATCGTGGAGGCATGTCCTTGGACTGGACCTGCTGCTGGGCCATGTGGTTCTGGTTCTGGTTGAGGAAATGTTGGTTCTGAACCTGCCAGAAGTCACATTATAGAGATTATTTTTAGAACCCTGAGGATTTGCAGAGAAATATCATTCACTGTTTGCGGGATTAATTTATCTCCCCAGTGCCAGCAGGATTACCTGGTTGGACTTAACGAAAGACTTGGGCCCCGTGTCGAACTGTGACTGTGGTGGAGGGGCGATGTGGCTGCCGTGTCCGTTGAAGAGAGGGTTGGTGCGATGACGTCCCATTGTGGGCGAGTACCTATCCTGAATAACCCCCGGGCCTGTTCCAATCCCACCGCCTGAGGAACCAAATGAGGAAGACAAAGAAGGTTTTTCAATGTTTACATGAAGGCTATGTTAACAATGAAAGCCAAGTGATTTTCATTCTTGTCTATGCTTCAGAGGCTGAGAAGTTTTTTTTTTAATGTTGGCAATTCTCTCAGCTCTTCAGAAAATCCTGAGGTTTGAGGTGGCGAGTTTAAAAAAAAAAAAAAAGGCTTATTTTTTAGTGGCTTCTTACTATTGTTTGATTACATCAAACAATTAATGGCAAATGGTTGTCGTACCACCAAATATAAAATGTGAGTCCAGCATTAACAGATGACAGTGAAGATAAAAAAATGGCTACAAAAGATCCCACAGAACAAGGCGTGTACCTGGCATCTGTCCAAACATGTCGGCCAATCCCCCAAGAGTCTCTCTGTCCAGTTTCATTCTATTTGGCAAGAAGGGGCTTTCCAGGAAGAAGTCCATCCTCATCCCCTGAGACATGGAGGCTGGGATGAAAACACCCAAATCCTATGGGAGCACACAGAACACAGACAGCATCATTAAACTGTCTGTCTGTCTGATTAAAAGTTAAAACTTGACCCAACTTGAACATATGATTAACTCAAGTTTTCAAGTGTCAAAGACTTAAGTACATGGTTAAGCCATGCATGTGGTATACTCAGCTTTTTTTTAGTAGTACCAAATTAAAAACGAGGAGCACGTCAGGCAGGGTCAGCATTTAGATGAGAGATGTGCAAAAATAAAACCTATTCAGGTCAGCTACATTTTTCTTTTGTTTGCGTGTGCTAGAGCTAGACGTATGGCATCCTTACTTGGCTCCCAGTTTGTTAATGTTCGGGGTGTGATTTGTGGTGTGGAAACTCTGGAAATGGAGTGATGGCGTGCATCAGTGAGACTCCAATCTGACTCTGTTCATTCTCAACACAGAAGCGTGAGTGAGCTTGACGGGGCACAGATAGCAGCACACAGGCACTAGGATCTCTAGGATGATGGAGAATGATTAGCCGACACCAAATACTTGGCAAGTGAGGAGGAGCCCTTGTTCCATGTGTCTAACCGGGCAATGTGTACCCGGTCTAGCTCTTTGGCCAGAGTACAGAACAGAAAGATGGACGGTACTGGGATCTCTCTCTCCCTCTCTACTCACTCCATGTGCGTCTAGCCATGGAACCTTTGAACTGATGAGAAGAGGGCTTGCTTGCTCCATGTCGAGCCAGGCAGTGCACCGGTAGGCCAGTTTAATTTATCGCAGGCCAGGTATAATTGTATCATCTGGCCAGGAGTGACTTGACTTTGCCACTTATAATGAAAGACATCAACTAATAATCACACCAAAATGTGGGTGATCTACACCAGTGATTCCCAACAGCTGTGCCTGTGAAAGATTATTCACTTTCACCCTATGTTTCTCAGCTCATACTTCAACTCTAGTCAGAGTGTTTCCACTAGACACACAGCAGAGTTTCTGCCTGTGAAGCAGTCGCAGTGCTCTGCTTCCCTAAAATAAGGGACCGTTCTATTTTTGGTGAATCAATCCGCAGCGGTTCTGCTCCGGCATCTTTTTGGATATGGAGCCAGGCGGAGAATTCTAAGTTGCTCACTTGTACATTTGCGCAGTGCTCCTGTGTTCTCCGCACATCAGTGTTACCGTCAGCGCCGCTCCTCAATCCTCACTCATTCGCTCTGCCCCCATACCTGACTCAGCCCCCACACACCTTGAGGACCCTCCGCCTGACACGCAACATACTACACAGCTCATGAAAAACAACATTGTCTTTTCTTTGTGAGCGGGCCAAAGTACTTGTATAAGTAATCTAATGGAGATCACTGCTGTAATTTGATTCTTTTAATAAGCCATGTGACATCTCTCATGATTCGTTCTTCTAATTAAAGTTAAGTGACAATGACCCCCACTTTTTGACTGAAACTTACTTTCACTGCATCCTGACGGATCTGGTTAATCGTCTTTGGTCCGTTGTCAATGAAAGCCTTGCGGGGGACCCAGTTGTTTTCTCGCAGTTCCACTGTATCTTGCAACAGGAAGCGGATCCTAGCGGGCAACTCCTTGTTGTTCATTAAGGATTGCATACGGCCAAAGTACTGATCCATTAAAGACTAGAAGCAGAAATGAGAGAGAGGGGGGTGTGAGGCACAGCAGTAGCAATGGGAAATGCGACTCTGTGTCAGCCATGAAGGGCTGGTTACCTTTGCTTTCTCATGGTCGAGTCTCGGCCCCACTGTTCTCATTATCTGACAGAGGCACTCCAGATCCTCCCCCATATCCTTAAGTTGGACTCTCTTCTTCTTTTCCAGAAGCTTCAGAAAAGATTAGGAGAGAAGGCAAGTAGGGGGTCACACAGCATGCAGCATTTCTTCAATTCTACCCTGTACTGCCTTGTGCAGTCTTTCAAATGAAAACATGAATGCAAAACAGGCAAATATGATGTGAACAGCAAAGACAAAAATACAAGCATGCACGTACTGTTTTGATGCACTTATGAAGGATAGATTCGTGGATGAGGTCGAGTTTGCCAAGTTCCCCGATGAATTTAATGTTGCCAAGCATCTTGATCTTGGCAATGGCACGCTGCTCTTCCTCCTCAGAAGTAAGAGGGTTGTCATGTTTGTCATAGACTGGAAGAAGAGGGGAGGTGAAGCAGTTAGTTGATAAAATGAACTTCGGAAAGTGTTACCAAGTGCACATAGATGGAGACTTACTTTCAACATTTCTGGTGCGGTTTTCAAATTCATCTTGAAGCTTGGAAATCAGCAGTCTTCTGAAGGTCTAAAAGTACGAGCAAAATTTAGGGCTTGGATTCCAAAAATACAGTGAAAACATTTGCATTTTACATTTGAGTAACACATGGGTGTAAATTACGAGTTACTATGAGGAAAATCCTTACCAACGTTTATCAAATGCCAGAACATGAAAGACTTACTGTGCTCTGCTTTTGGGATGTTTGGATCTCAGATGAAGGGCCATCAAAGTTTGGTGCGTCCTCTGCCAAGCGCAGACATAGCTGAGCATAGAGCGAGCTATACTTGGGCTCTTCTAGGGCTTTGTCTACAATCTGAATGACAGCGTGGGGCAGACCACTCAAGGTCATTATAACAAACAGGGTATGAGTCACTGAGAACAGCCTGCCAAGCATCTATGAATAAACATCCATTTAGCAGAGAACAAAAGCATACCTTTGTACTTTTTACTTTCTAAAGCACTTTGGTCAACCTAGTTGTTTGCAAATGTGCTCTGTACATAAAGCTGACACTGACGACAAAGGTTTGCTCACCAGCAAGATGATTCCTTTGAGGACGAGTTTTGAATCTACGCCCACGTTCAGGAGCTCAAGGCATAGCTTGTCAAACTTCTCAGGCGTGAGTTTGTTGAGTATGCTACGGGAATAAAATCAAGAAATGAGAAGCCACAAATAAGAAAGTAAGTATGACTGTGTGAGCTCAAGGTTGTTACATTTACCGTGGTATACTACTTCCATGGAATAATTACTTCTGACTCTTGGCCCTCTTATATGAGGCGGCTGCCACAAATAATCTTTACAAGACCTCTTGAGCTTCATTCCAACAGATTATGTCTGCTCTGAGAGAGTGCAAGTGCAACTCTGGTCTTTTACAGATTGCATGGCATAGACGATGGGACAGGGGCATAGCAAAATACCACAGGTAACCAAACAATACTAATCTGCTGATGCAATAGGTTTTATACATATGGCATGTTTGACGTGTTGACCAAACTGAAATGGTTTGGGTACTAACAAGGCCACAAAAGGATTTCTGTCCTCATCTAATAAGACCAATAGAATAATTAGATGAGTCCTCAAAAATGCAAACTGGTTTGAACCTTACCCCCTCACTTTCCTGAAGATTGCATCGTGTCGTTCTTTTTCGTTGCTGGAGTTGGCATCTCGTCTAGTGCTTCGTGAAGGAACCCATCTCTGAACGCTTTGCCCTGGGGTTTTCCCCAGGAACTCGCTGCAGGAGCACAGGATAGGAAACTGAATGATGAGCCTCACACAATCAGACGACACGAAGGCTGATATCTAAAAAGTGCACCAATGTCAATGTTTATTTGAAAGTTTGTACGACTTAGTCTAGCCAAGTCTGTCACACGCAGTAGGCCCATAAAAGGAGAAGAGCAGAGCCTCCAAATGTTAGGTATGGACAATTGTATTAGCACAAGCATTATAAATGATTTTTAATCCTGTGCAAGCATTTAATTCTTTTACATCTGTCTGAAATGATCCGACTACCTGGGTTGATAAATACGTACAGTATATTAACTATCTGTGATTCAAATCCTGGAATTTAGCCCCTCATACTCAAAGTTACGTAGTGTATTTCTACAGTGGAGGAATCTGATAGTTATTGGCGCCATGGTGGTATTAATTACATCAATGTACATATGCTGAGAAAAAGAAACCACACACCTGTTGCCGACAGTCTTGGGATAGTGCTGAGGTGCACCCCTACCACCTCCTCCCCCCGAAGAAGCACTGCAGAGGCAAAGTTTGGAACACGTTAGCATTGCAAAACGTATATCAAGGAGCATTGCAATGCTCCTTGATATACGTTTTCTGTAATGCTTATTCATTCAACTTAAAAGTGAAAAGGACATTGAGAAATAAGTGTCATTGTCATATATAAGTGATAAATTAACTTCTAAAAGAACAAATCCCATGACCATTCACATTTACTAGGCCCTGCATGTGTGGGTGTTTTTTTTTTTCTTTAACAAGGGGGGACTTGGCAAAGGTATGCCTTTCCTTGCATTCTTCTTAGGTGGTTTATGTTGGTTACCTGCCCACATAATCTTCTAAGTAGTGTTGAAATTTGGCCTAGTGAGATTTTATTTCCTTTCCAAGTTCCAACAAGTGTCTTTACATGATTTATTTTGGCCTGAATCTACAAGTCTATGCCATTGTTACTTGCCTGTTTGATTTGTCTAATTAGTGATTAACCTGGGAGCAGTATTGAGAATGAAAGGATTTCATATTTTTTCGCAAAAGCTGTACCAGTTTAAAGTTGATGAACGTGACTGGCTTTTACTCCCAGATTATAGGCTGCTCAGATTTTAAGACATTGATTCATCAACTCATTACAATCTACTGAAACAGACATCCTCCCAAGACACATGTTTATCTAAGTCCCCCTTTCTTTTTAAAAAAAAGTTGCCTGACTGCCATTTTGAGCCTCCCCTCATCCTGCTTTGTTCCAGTGGCCGGAAGTTCCTGCCCAAAATGCTAGCAGACAGCCAAAAGACAAGTAACCAAGGAATATTTCCCGCAGACGTTCTGGTGTGTTACCTGAAACGAGAAGCACCCCCTTCTGCAATCACACTCTCCACTTTGGCGGCTTGACAATGAAGAATACTCAAAAGAATAAGAATAATAGGGAGGGATGGGGAAAACGGTGCTGAGGAAAGAAAAAGAGGAATGCAGTCAGTGAGTGCATGGAGAAAACAGACTAGACACAGGCAGCAGCTACAGCCACATCAACAGGCAAATAAAAGGGTACTATTAGATGTGAGATGATATTTCGGATGACAGTGTGAGTTAGCCAGTTTAGCTTGATAGTAATGTCCAATAGCAAGCTCTTTGTTACAGGCCGAGGCTGCACTACAGCAAAATCTAATTATCATAGAAGACTTCACTCCGACAAAAACACGCCAGATCTGGTTTTCTCAAGCACCGACAGGGTTCGCCAACAGTAACAGCCCCGCGTAGAAATGCCTGCTCGTCTTGTGTGGGAAACAACAAAAGCAGATGTGCATTGGCTAACGGGCTAACACCACCCGCTAACATTTGGTGATTAGCCAGCTTGGCTGCGAGGTCCCCAGTTAGCTACGTCACGACACGGGTAAAGTGTTTGACATATACCAAGCCACAGTCGATGCAGAGTTTGACATGCTAAGTGTTTTATTCCCGGGGCGAGTGTGTGGCGTTGCACCGAGGGGACCTGGCTGTCTGGGATGCTCTTTGTTAATCTGTTGTTCTGATCGATGGAGGGGACGAGCCTGCAAACCTGACATGTTCGCTGCATCACAATGCAGAGAAAACGGGGCAGGGCGGCGTGGTTAGCCGCTAACGACCCCACTCGACTGGGCTTGTATCGCCATCCATGATGGCTGGATTCTGACATGAAGGATCTGTTGTGTAGGACCGACCCAGGCCAGAAGCTCGTGCCAGTGCCTGGTCTTACAACTTGACGCCTATTGTTTGTTTTTTCTGCAAATGCTTGCAAGGGTGGCTAGGCGACGACGCCATTTTCTTGCTCAAAGTAAATCAGCCGAGCCATTCGTAAGCTAGGCTGTTTACCGGTGTCGGGCCAAAAAGGGTCGTCTGCCAGAAACTGATCGCCGCAAGCGGGAGCGCGCGCGCATCCTGTTAAAAGTTCTCGTCCCTGCTTGTTTTCAGCTGCCTTTATCCGACTCGAACTGGCCACACGTGCAAAGACACATATTCGAACGTGTATATTCTTCTGTTGATTTCATCGGGAACGTGTCACAATGATCCCCTGATGACAGCATGGTGATCGAGTATTGGCTTTGATTTACTAATATCTTTGTCTATTGCCTTTGAATAATGCCTTTACTGTGACATATGGAAGCTACACTAACTACCAGTATTTATTGATGAGATCCATCTCCGTCGTTTTGCCCCTTATTACTGAGCATTCTTTCCACCTGCTCTGGGCCCAAAGTAGCAAAACCCCCAAACACCATTTTGCTCTCGACCAAGTGAACGCTGCGTGTTCTTAACTGCATGTTTATGCTGCAATGACAGGCTTTCCTCGTTTCTTTCTTCGTAGTTTGGAAAATGTCAGCCACTAGGGCTCAGCCCTGTTGTAGCTGCTGGAGGGGGAAAAAAAGTCTAATCTTTACATTACTCCGTTTAGACCGCGCGCGCTCCCGCGGAAGGCGATCTGTTTCTGACGGACGGTCTTTTTAACGCCACCCCGGCTCAGAAGCTAATATGCTACAGTTAGCTCAAGCGAGATGCTGCTGTTTGGCCGTTAGCATCTTTGCCTGCTAGCTAGCAGAAGCCATTTTGAATGAACCGGTGCAGTTTTGTGAGGGAGAAAATGGGCCTTACCTTTACCAAAGCAACTTCAGTTTTGTATTTTAGTGTGCCTTCCAAAGAAGAAATGAGATAGTTGTTGAGGAAGCAGGGTTTTTGAGAGGGGCGTGAGGTAGCCTGAAGCAGAGAGATGAGCGCACGGACACAAACACACACCAACACACTCCTCGCAGCCGGGCTTGTTTGCGGTCGCGGGCTGAGACAAAGCTGCTGCCTCATGGGGGACGAGGAGTCAACCATTTGCATTGGTCACGTACTTTGTTGCCACGTCGATTCTGGCCAGTCGCAAAGAAGAACCGTCTTTAAGGCGGGTCCGCTGGTACATTTCATCCAATAAGAGACATTGTGGAACAAACCGTTTAGGTGATTGACATGCTATTTAATATCTGCAGTGCAGGAGGAGACGTTGCTCATCAGCTCAGAATAATGGAGCTACAGGCTCCAAATGAATACTTAGTAAGTACTACACCAGTTTACAGATAAAGATAAAGACGTGAGTTATGAATCAAGTGTGCAACGAAAAACATCTGTGGCTATTAGTTGTTTCAAGTGCACAGTGGGATTAACACATTTCCCAAAACTGGGAATGGTTGATCTTTAAATGACCTTTTTATTTTAAACTTGTTTGCATCATATTATTTGATTTAAAAAAGTTTTATTGGGGACATTGTGTAAGTGACACAGCATAATCTAATCTAATAATCGAATCTATTCATGCATATATACTATAAATACTGTACATATGTATATGTATGTGTATGTGTATTTCTATATTTATCAATGCTTCCAAATCATTTGCAGGATTGATTCCACAAGATGCCTTTGAGATCCCGCTCCATGTCTTCAACGATGCATCACATCATCTCAGCGGATCTGTCAAACACACTTGTCAAGATTTGCCACAGCCCTCAGGTATTCTACAAATTCCATATACGGTGACTGGGGAAGCCACTGAAGTTCACTGAACTCAGTGCCATGTTCGTGAGATCCTTTGTGATTATCATCATTTTCACGTGTAGTGAGTATAGAAGAGGCTAAACTGTGGCTTTTAACATTCACTACACTATCACATCACCAGCAGCAGCCGGGACGTTTGACACAAGGCAGATTGGGGTCATAGATTCAAGCTGCTGATGCCAAATTCTGTCTCTACCATCAGCAGCCTCAGCAGAAATCCACATCCATCAGGCCCATGGTCAGGCCAGACCACTGCAGCTGCACATTTCTATTCATGGCCGACAATAGTAGAACCTGATGTGGTCTCTGCTGTTGCAGACCATCCACCCCAAGCTGCAGTATATTGTAAATTCCGAATTGCTTCGTTTCCATGTTTGTTCACATTTCCTGTATTTATCTTGATGCTGCCTGGATCTCCTTCACATTAAAAGTCCTCCTCTGGCGTCACTCAGCTCAAACTCCTGGAAAAGATGCTGTTTTAAATCTGAGAGGAGCTGCCACCTTGTGGAGCTTATATATTATTACAAGTTATATTGGACTGGGCCACGTGATATATCACAACCTGTGTCCAGCTGTGGTGTCTAAGGGCCTGATCTAGCCTTGGGAATTGAGTCACTTATTTTTCAGAATTTAATCCAATTACAATGGCCATCATATTATTAAATGTTTGTTATGATGTGAGCTGACTCTTGCATGGCAGAAATATAAAGAAATATGACCAGCCAATCAAATTGATCGTGGTGCCATTGGTTATGAAAATTGCATTTAAATGTATTTCCTTCAGTTTACCATTAGAGGGCAGACTAAGCCCTCCAGTTGAGTTGAGAGACGTCAAAAGTGTTCATGCATGGACTCCATCCTCCGCCATTCTCTGTCATTTATTAGGATGCACACTCTGTCCAGATCTCTCCTGAATTCCATTTCCTTTCCGCTGACAAAACAAAGCACCTGTGAGCGATATCATGTTTTTCTCTCCTCACCTCCGTCTTCATTGCTCACCACTCCTGCCTCCTCCAGGAGAGCGTTCATGCAGGCCCTTCTTATTGCTGTATGAGGACAAAGATCTCTGACCCAATCAGCTGTCTTTAAGTAACACTTCAGTGGCCCCCATTCATACCTAACCTAACCCCCACTCCCCTTTTTGTGTTTCTTGAAGTGATTACGGATTTAATTAGTCGGGGACCTTGCCTCCATACCCATACTAATGTTTGCACAGAGGCTTTCGCTGAGTGAAGATAACTGCACGGGAAATTAAACAAAGGTTAAATAGGCCGTTAAATTAAAACGTGCAGTGTTTTCAGGTGATTTTCATTCAGTCACCTGAGAAATCATTACATTTTTATTCTCTTTTCTCAAATCTCTTGTTGGTTTCCGCTCTCCATCATCATCTGCTCTGTGTGCTATTATATTTATTAACTGGCATGTCATCCATCGTTCTCTTTTTACAGATGATCCTATTTAAGGACATTTGCTGTCATCACACAGAGACTTCTGCTGCAACAAATAAACGCCACTGGCTGAGCTCAGGATTTTTACAAGGAAGTAAAATATGCATGTGAGTTAAACGTCGATGAATGGGGTCATCGCTTCAGTCTTAAGGAAAACTGTCACTCGCTGTAAGCGTCAAACATTACTTTCATGTGTTTCTTTCTCAAGCGGATTTGAACAGAACGTCTATTTATCCTGTGTTTTATTCCTCTTAGCGATTCAGGACACTAGTCAGCTGTGTTATGTTGAACATGTTCTGTGGGGATTATAGACTCGAGCCCAGGATGGTCATTAATATCTAACCTCTTCAACCCCCCGCAGCCATAACATAGTGTGAAATAGAAACAGTAAATGTCAAGGTGTATGACAAATGTAACAGGCAATCACACTCGTCAAGGTTACCTGTGGAAAGGCAGTCAGCTAATGGAAAACTGTAGCCAAAAAACAAGCAGCGACTTCTGGTTTTCTATTTTTTTATCCCACTAAATTAAGGCTATTTTTATTTGGAATTGTTGTTTCTGGGATAAGAAGGTGAGGTGTCTAAGTTTTTTGGATGAACTGCCAAGATATTTCATTAATCTCTAAATGAAGCTGATAAGAAATTCAAAAGAGGCATGAGGGATGACTTAATTCCACAATTTACAGTATTCCTCATTAAACCAAATTGCTACTGCTCACACAGGGACGAGGATGAGATCTACATTTCTGCACTGCAATGAGGAAGACCTGATATGTGAATTCAAACATCATAAATATATCAAGGTCGTTGTGACCTCACCAGTGATGACTTGCACCATTTAAACACTTCAAGTCGTCTTGCATTGTTCTGTCTGGTCAGTTTAACAGTTTCTTGCCCGGGCAAACGATAGAAAAAAAAGGAATTTACTCACTGTTTGGTCTGCAGGAGAAAATGTACTGATGTGCTGGTGACATTTGTATTAAACGGAAAAAGTTTTTTTGCAACTGTTGACCAGACCAAGACATTTATGATCATGCTGAAGGGTAAAAATTGTTTATTATAATGTTTGGATAGTACAACATGAAGAATACTAATACAACCTGGAGTCCTGAACTTTTCTAATCAACAAATGCAATATCATTTGCTTATCAGTCATCAGCTGATCACGGCTAATCCTCAGCGAGATGTATCACCACTGATTCCCTGTGGTAAGCGGTGTGTCATTGTCCCAGTCAAGCTAATCTTTCCTTTTAAAGCCCATTTTTGTTCTGAATAGAGACGTTTAGTTTGCTTTGTTTTAGATTTATTGCACATTAGCCTCATTGTTTTTGAATTAAAACACATTAGTCTTCGCCGCTGTGCAAGCATTGAACTGTCCACGGTCTGACAGTGTGGGCGGGATGACTGTCAGAGCGGAATAATACTCTGCACAAACAAACAAGGCAACACACTAAACACAAAAGCAATGAATAAAGAAGCGATGATACATATTTGTTCAGTCAGAAACGTAATCTGGGCACCTGGTTCTGTGTGATATGTGGTGATCCATGGGAAGAGCCTATTTGTTTCTGTTTGCCTTCTCATTTGCATAGAAATACGTGTGTTTTACTTCCTAAAGAACTTCCCGGGGACGCCATCAAACGTGGGAAGGCATCAGTTTGAATGACAAATTACCATTTCGTGTTGTCATTGACGTCTCTCATCATAGCCTCACATCTTCATTACGTCCATGTCACAACCCACTCAGGTGTTAGTCTTTTCTATTAAGGGAACATATCATCCTTGAATGCCGCTTCACTGAAATCATAAATCATGGTGCTCACTCCATACATCCTTACATTTCCCAGGATTATTACAACAGCTGAGAGAGCCAGAGTGAAACCGTCTGGTCTGTCCAGGTCCAGTTGTATGTAAATGTCCATCATGCATGAATATCACACTTTATAAATTGTATTATGTATATTGGAATGTAGGTGTATAAGTAAACTGCTCCAAGAGATGGGAGTAAAAGCATTTATATGATGTGTAACTCCATAAGAACAGCATCTAGTCTACCCAGTGTTCAATCCACTGCAGTTTGTTAGTTTTGCATCACAATAGCAGAAAGTACTTAGTCCTTAACTGGGCTCTAAGGACTTCTAGGGCTCCTGAAGGCTGTTCCAGAGACTGCCCAAAATAGTTCACCTTTACCTCCCCTGTCCTTGACCTGACCTCTGACTGTGACCTCCCTTGATGCCTGCTCAGTTCAGGAACAGAGCGTCTCTGCGCAGGTCAGGGTGGCTGGAGGCTTTAATGAGCGAGAGCAGCAGCTTTGTAATTGGCAGCAAGGTTACTTTCCTGCTCAGTGGTCT
This sequence comes from Pseudorhombus dupliciocellatus, assembly GCA_016785235.1. Lineage (NCBI taxonomy): Eukaryota > Metazoa > Chordata > Actinopteri > Pleuronectiformes > Paralichthyidae > Pseudorhombus > Pseudorhombus dupliciocellatus. The sequence goes on from JAFBJW010000374.1 coordinate 514,323, forward strand.
CCTCCACTCCCTTAGCGTGAGCATTTAAGGAGGATTTCTTTCCCCTGCTTGGCTGGCCATTACTGTTTGGGTAATGCGGAGCCACTGGACATACTCAGGAAGTGTTTGCGATCACATAAACACAAGACATTGTTTTATTGAGCTGATTTATGTGCCATTGTTGTGTGGTTGTCTGCCGCTAGTTGCTACAAGGAAACTTTGAATGGCAGAGTCTACAGTGAATGACAGCTAGTTGTGTAGTTGAATTTATTCATGGCAAGCCATAATTTGCATGACACATTTCAGACAGTGGGTAAATTCACTTTATAACGAATTCCCTGACAGAGCAGAGGGGCATGTTGTTTGTGATGCAGATTATTAACAAAAGGTCTGGTATGTTATTTTGTGCAGCTGTGCCCCACATGCAGGACAATTGTATTTTATTGGTGAGATATTCAGGTTCAATCTGATCCAAATCTATCACACCATCATTATCCTAATGGTTATTTTGCAGATTCTTATGGAGGCTCCAATTTCAGTGCCAGAGGGGGTGTAGCCATTCTAACAGCTCAGCAAGAAAGAATGCCGTGGTTCCTGTGAATATTTTGGCTCATTCAACCTCAAAGCTGTACCTCAGCGTCTTTGTGTAGTTCCCTCTTTGGATCCTTTGTTTGTGACATCCGTCCCACTGTGAGCTGTTCATAAAATATGTTTCTAAGGGCCCAATCCACCTTAGTACCACTGTGAGCATTTTGCAGAGAAAACTTTCTTTTCTAACCATGCAGATGCTGTGTGACTTTCATAAAAGCCTTAACAAATGGAAGCAGTAAATGAAGTGGACAGTTCCCTCCAACCGGAACATCTCAGAGGTTCTCTAATCTTGGAGCAAATAAGTTCACATTTATTTCCACTGGTCCAAGGAAATAATGAGACAGGAGAAACTATAGTGCATCAACTAACTTTGTTGGTTGTCCAACTCTGACAGACCAATACCCTATAGACTCAATATTAGTCACACTAGCTTTCCTTCCCCTCGGGGGTTTACAATCGAGCTGTTGTTATTTGTTTTACAGTTGTCTCAGCACAGTGCACAAGAAAGGTTTCCACTGATCCATATTTCCATAAAGTCTGTTGAACAAAGAAAAAGTAGATTCTACTTTTGCTGCGAGGCGGATGATTTGTGTTCCCTGGCATTTGCTGAGTTTTTAAACCAGATCACATAGAGGAGCCTGTAAATTAATCTGGCTTTCAATTAACAAAGCGAGAGTGTTTGCATTATCTCTGCTGGTTCTGATAAGGCTGAGGGGGAAATTAAAAACTGATCAGATGGAATGCTAACGGCCACTGTTGCTCACACAGCTTCATTCTGCAGGCTGTCCGATTGGTGCTCGTGTGAAGCCACGACAAATTATAAGACTTGGTGATTTTAGTGTAATTGTAGATAAAGCGTTGGCTGTTATTCCCGTTGAATCGATTTCTGGTAAGTATATGGCTTCTCATCAAAGCAACTGCTGAGAACAAAGTTCATGGCAACTGTCCCCATGCACCCCAAATAGGGGCCTTTGAAAAGTCGACTCATTTTGCACTTGACACAAGACAATTTGCTTTTTGAATACTCCCTGCTAAGTGGAGTCATGATAGACTTGTTTTCCCCTCTTATTTCCTACATGACTCTGACTCTGAAAATATACAGTACAACATTTTTCTCACCTCAACTGTGACAGATGTCTCCGTACAGACACATTGTGCAAAGACTAAGTTGTAACTAAACCCTGTAAAATGACTTTTAAACTCATCACATTAGAATAAACGATCTCTCTGCACCTTATAATACAGTTGCACTGCAGAGTTTTATTCTGTTCTATTTCAGATGCTGACCTCACTACCTCCAGAGGGTGTTAACAGCGGCCGTCATTACAGCCGAGTAGATTGCGCCACACGCTGCCGCGAGCCAGGCCCTGGACGAGCTGCACGCAGTTAAACACAGGGCAGAGGCCCTAACGGCCGGAGGCTGCACTCGTTGTGTAACAACCAGTGATTTCAACGCCAAGCTGCTTCATTTTACTACTAATATATTCGTATATGTATATTATTTTAATATTTATATTTTCTATATCTGCTTAGATTTAGATTTTAGATTCAATGTTTTATTTTCTTCCTGCTGTAACAGAGCCTTTCTGCAGGGAATGAAAGAACTGAATGTCCTTGGAAGGAGCAGTTACATGACCCTCTAATGATGCATAGCACAGAGGAAGAATATGCCGTTCAAAGATAAATTAAAGCACAATAATGCTAAATCTCCTCCGGTATAAAACTAATATTGATTTCATGATACATTTATGGAATTAAATAATACTTCATTGATTCTCAGAATATCTGTAACAGTTGAAATCAGAACTTCTTGTCGATGTCATTAACCTCTAACATATTAGACACCATAGATCTGGGCATTATATTTATTGCTATCAGACTTTTTTTTTTTTCTCAAAGCTACATGCAGCCCTCATAGATGAAAATGAATGATATTGGCAACACTTGCAAAACAGCCTTTGATGAATTACAGCCTCACACAGATATTCGATGAAAGCACAAATTACTTGCAATGAAATTCGAGGCCTACCAATTAAGGTTAAAGGCTAAGTGGGAAGGCCGATCTGCAGCAGATGTCTGCTTGGCCATGTTGCTGTGCAAAGCCAGCTCGCTTGCAACCGGCTAATCGATGCAGGCGGATACAGACGATGAGGGCAGCAAAGTCTGCAGGGAGTTTAGTTGAATCACGTGGTCTCCGATCCATACTCAGTGGTGTATTTCACCTCTTTGTAGACACTCGCCCACACACACGCATCTCACTTGGCCTCTAAAGGGGTTTCTGAGATTTGTGGAGTGCATTTTATTTCCTTATTTCCTTAACTTCACTGGCATGTGTTGGTTTTTTTATGTCTGTTTTCCTCTGCTTGCACCTACCCCAGAGGAAGGATTAGAGAAAATAATCGGATGACTGACCAACTATATTTGACATTTTTAGACAGGTCCACGAGTCACAACGTTATCTACCGAGAGTCCAATCAATAGAGCCAATCTCACACCCAGGAGGCCTTTAGTGCCGCTGCACTTGGTGATGCCTTCACTGTTGAGGCACGCAAACATATTAAATCCTTCAGCTCCTCCTTCTGCCCCCTCAAGAAACAACACAAAAAGGCAAACGCTGAAGAAAGCCAATAACTTTGTTTCAGCCGAATGCTTTTAATTCACAAATAAACTGTTTCACTTTAACAGAAAACTACTAGCTTACTCTGACTGACACAAAACTTAACCGCACACTCCGAGGCCACTGGTTGACAGCAAGATCGCTTCTTGATTAACATGTAATTTGTCTTGCCTAAAACGAGCAGCCCCTGCTCTGCATGATTGCTGTAATATTCTTTTGTTATCTGCAGTTACTTTCTTTCAACCAGTGATTTCTTGAAATGGAATGCTCAGTGCTGCTACTCAAAGAGCAGTTTAAATCAGGGACTGCCAGGGGTTCTTAACTGCCTGCTGTGGTAATGCCCCTACCACTATTTAGCAGAAAGGATTCTTCACAGTACTCTGGGTCCGTGAAATTAGCATGAAGTATGCCTAAGCTAAAGACGTCACATTCACCATCTTGAAGCCCTCAGCTAATGGAAATAAGCATCGGGGCATTTCAACCACCGACACAACTCCGAACACATCTGTTTGTGATCTGCATGGTTTACTGCCTTCTAGATTTGATATTCTAAAAAATATTAAATATCTGAATATTAAATATATCATATAAAAATGTGGTAGTATATTGAAATTGTTTGTGTTCACTTATTATTCTAGAGTAGATTTTCATGAGTGTCATGACACTTTAACAGAAGCATCTCTTGTTTAAAGGGATTCATCAGAAACTTCTGTGGCACCTCAGGAGATGCAGCCTGCTTTGTGCACAGTCGTATTAAAGGAGTGTATGGCAGGCGTCACAAAATGAAATTATTAATAGCCTGATTTAGAACAAAGATTCAAGGGGCCATAACCTCTAAACATATTTATTGTGCCAGATTGCCTCTGTGGTGTATGACAGGGAAAAGTGGCTGTTTGTCTTGGGGGGGGGGGGTATTTAACTCTGTAGGACACGTTTGTATTGATTGGGATTTGTATTTTCTCCTGAGTGGATGGAGGTGCAGGGTGCAGGCTGGTGTGCACTGAAATGAGTCAGATACGCCCTCACCATGCAGTGCAGAGAACCATTCATGAGCCTCACAGAGATTTATGTAAAACGGAAGAGTTTCCACAGGAGAGAGCCATTTACTGGCACCGACAAACTGAGGTGTTTTATTTTAGGGAAGCAGGTAAATTCTAAAAATATGCCTAGCACCTCATAAAAAGCAAGCTCAGCTCCTGGGTTAAAGAATTAGGACAAAATGATATTGACATCCATGGGGAAGGTTGTATTAATAATATGGCATTAAATGCTTCAGTGTCATTGGTTAGTACTCTTAACACGTGTTTGTTCATAAAGCATCCACTTATTTTCTGTATAATAAATTATAACGTTTCATATTTGACATAATTTAAAGGGCTCAGGGAGAGAAAGAAACTGAAACTGCCAATGGCAAAGAGATTAAATAAATACGCCGTTGCAAAAATCTAGTTACTTTTTTTATTGATTTTAAGTAAGGCAAACACATTTTGGAAATATGCTGTAGATGTCTTCGCAGATTCCCTTTCAGTTCTTAAATGAAGGATGGAAATGAGCTGTGAATCCACAACAACATCGAGTTGTTGTGGCAGTAATAGCACCAGTAATTGGAACTGAAAGCGCTGGCTGGCTGGATGCTCTCTAAGATGACACAGCTTGATGACAGAGTTTTGGTTCAGCTCCTTTAAAAGATCAGAGGAAGGGGAGGAAGCAAAATGACCGCACTCTCTCACCTCTCCTCTTTTCTTGTCCATTTAGAAAATTAGGAGGACATCTGAAGACTGCTTCTCTCGCTGCTACGCGTCTCATCCAGGCCAGGGTCCGCTGTGCTTTGAAGAAAACTCAGAACAGGACGATTATTGTCGGTCCAAGATAGAGACGGTATTATTTAGTGGATTAATGTTACATAAGCAACAAGCGAACTAAAAAAACGGAGTATTTCAAGAATGGTGGCTAGCTCTATAGCTCTTTTCAATAAGCAAGAGCTCATTAAATCATGTGATTGTGCTCAAAAGACAGATTCTAAGAGAGGTCAGCGAGGAACTGTCTTTGAGAAGGTGACTGAGGAAATCATAATTCAGCAGATAATATTAACACATGTAAAAGGACAAACAGACAATTAATTTGATGAAGGTGGCGATGAAGAGAAGTGGAAGAAAACTATAGCGACAAGACAGATTTTTGGTGGAAAATTACAATGTGACTTTTTATTAATATCTGGATCTCTGAAGCTGATGGAAAACTGGAAACGGTCGAGTGAGTAGGAGTTCATGGCAGAACACCATTGGAGGAAGAGTAGCTGCACAGAGGAGAAGAGATGGTTGTTTCTAATGTGACATTCACCAAATTGATATGTAACGGAGAGGTGGAAAGGCCACTCAGTTCAGATGTTCAGACGCCCCCTGTCCACACACACAGCAAACAGTCTCTCAGTGCCCTGGGTGCATTGTAACAGCATTAAAAATGAAACAGTCACTTCATGTCAGGCTAGAAAGCAGTGTTCACCCGGTCTCTATGAGAACTAACGTGAGTCTCAAGCTAGTTCCTTTTCTGCTCACATCCACTGTCACTATGTTTACTTTATGTTTTATTTGCAGCAATATTTCCAGCCTTTAACAGCATTAAGAATGATTTAATTGAATAATGTTTTGATACTGGTCCTCCACAAACAGTTCTATGTCTTATGTACAGGACATTGAGTGAACGTGATATAAACACACTGACTGTTAATAGCGTCGCTGACACTTTCAGAACACTTTGGGCTTCTGCTACCTGCTCGGTCAGCAGTCAAGAGTTTGTAGTCAGCGAAAGTCTTTATGCAATTTTGAATTATTTTCTGAACTGGTGTAAACGTTCTGAGAAACTTAAACTCTGCTAGTACCCCGAACTGTTAAGAAACAATAGAAATAGTCAAACTGTATTTTAAGAAAACAAAAACTAGTTTACTCTACAATTTATGGATTTCTATGAAGAGGGCAATACAGCGAGCCAAGAGCCCAAAGATAAAACAGGCTTTCGGACTCACTCTGTGAATTCTCTCTGCACCTGAAGCAAAGTCATCGCCGCAGGATTATATTTACATCGTACCTTATTTATGAAGTACATTGCATTAACTCCTGGCTAACCATCTGTTTACCATTTATATGGAACACAAAAAAATAAAACTATGTAAAATACATAGTGGAAGTTTCATTGCCTCATTTTGCCTAAACTCCTTTCACGCAGCCTGTTTAAGTTCAGCTTTTTCCCACCTTGTTATTGCCAGCAAATAATGAGGGGGGTCACTGTTGTTCCATCGGAGCAGAGCTACAAGAGAGCCAGCATGGCGGGGCGGACGCCGATGCTGTTTTGTCACACATCATACCTCTGAATCCAGAACATTGAAACAACATGCAGAAACTGAAGCTATAACAAGCCATGGCAGCATAAGGTGCTGGCAACAGCAGTGTAGTGGTTATCTTTGTAAAATGGTCTTCAGTTTACTTCACCTTTGCTTCCTCCAGAGTTCATCTTGGTGCAGTTGACTGTCTTAAAGTCCGGAGAATCACACACTGCTGAGAAACATTACCGCCTTTATGCCAAAGGTTAAGCCTCCACACACAGAAACACAATATTTACCACCTAGGTAAGGATTTTTTTTTTTCACACAAAATGTTCTCACAAAGACAAAGAGCACAATCCTTTTGTTTTTACAACTAAAAACAAGACACCAAATATTTTTATCACCTATTTTTGTAACAACTATAGTCTTTAAAATGTAAAGGGAACAATGGCCATGGCATTTAATTTATGAATAAACATAACTGTGTGTATATATGTTCATAATCATTTATGTAAATCTGTAGTGCCAGAAAGCACAGTATGTCTTTCCTTTATACTCCCTCCAACTTATCTTATCTGCATTCTTTGATAGACCAAAACCCTGTGGACTCACAATCTGTGGTTATTTTTGTTTGTAAGTAATTCATATTTCATTCCTGCCAGCTTTAAATGTAAACATAATACACTTGAATGCATATTTTTTAACTCCTGCTGAGAACCTTTCTACACCCCTACCGGGCATTTATTGGGAATTTGCATTCGTAATTACCCTCTTTGCACCGTTGCTTCAGTGGTTTCTGAAAAGGAGATAAACTAACTTTGTACCTGGGAAACAATATATGTACAGGCTTCCTCAAGGAGGTGGAATGCTAACCACTTGGATTTTTTTTTCCTTTTGTTCCTCCTTTTAATTTCAGCCGAAAGTCTCTCGAATCAATCTCATTCAGTGGATTTAGCCAAGGTGTCGTCTAACTTTTCCATTCGAGTTTGTTTGTTTTTCTCCAAGTGGTTCAGGCGTCCTATTAATTCTCGGAATGCAAAATGCAGCATTTCCGATTTATTTGAGCAGTACATTTTATCTGCGCTGAGCATGGGGTGGAGTGCAAATGTTTAAATTTGCGGTTGTGTTCATGCCGCACGGGTTGTGCTATGGAGCTAGAGTAAATGAGCAGGGCCTGCATACCGCTCAACCTGAGCGTACCTGCACTCGATCATTCGCTGGCACTCAGCACCTAACAAGGGATATGAATTCTGCTTCCTAAAAGCAGGCTACAGCAATCCCAGAGGTCCCTGCAATGCTGGGGTGGTCCCTGGTGTAAAGGTTGTGCGGGGATGTGTGTTTATACTTAGCTGTGTGTGTGTGTGTGTGTGTATGAGCGATTCACAGTGGAAAAGAAACTCCACTAATAGCCCTGTCGTCTCTGTGGGCTCTCTTCCAGGCTCGGCTGACCTTGAGCGGGCGCCTCTTAAAAGATGACATGCGAAGGTTTTCGACTTGTGCTCGGCCCCAAAGTTGGTGAAAGATCACGTAAACCCCTCCATTAATCATGCAACTCCTGGGTCATTAAGCAGCCCAAATCACCCGCTGCAACATCTACCTTTACAGTCATGCTACCTCCTCACAATAGCCAGGAGCTGTGACATTGCTCTTTAATAAAAACACGGACCCGCACACACACACACACACGCACACTGTCCTCCAGCCTATTGCTGTTTGGGAGTTCCTAACTCTGCTGCTCGTTATGCACCGGTACCGAGCTGCTAATGCAGAGAGACGCGTGTAAATCAGCAGATAATGAAAAGTATGGAAGCCTGGAGCAGCTCCATGTGTTAATGTCTTAGCTCTCCTCACTGGAGGCAGGCAGGAGGACGGTCTTGACTTCATGAGGCACATATTGTTCTCCATTTGACTGCAATGATAAGTAGGTAACTACAAACATCAGAAGATCATATGGTGATGCAAGCACGAGTCACAGCGCTACAAGCACTATGAGCTCCAGCAGTTAGTAGGACGACAGCCGGTGCAAAGGTTTTGTCTTAATCTTTGTATTGATAATGAAGTCACAACACGGATAAAAGTTGCTCATAAGAACAATGAGATTATCTCGTAACTCTAAACAAGATTTGAGAAAATGTAGGATGATTTTTTTTTTTTTTTGTTCGGTGTTACTCGACACATTTCTTCACGTGACCAGGAAATTAACGAGATTAATGAAAGGGTTACACAGAATTCATGGTTATTGAAGAAAGTTGCGAGTGTGTGTGATCTGATGCAGACCCAAATACAAATCTGGATGTAATTGTGATTTCATAAGGAGACTGTCGGGTCTGGTGGAGGACTGTGCTCTGTCAGGGCTGGTTTACATCTGCCTGCTCATGAGATGATGTCAGATGGCCCATTGCTCCCTGATTGCTCCCTTTTCTCTGGTTCAAATGATAATCTTAGTGTTCTGCCGTGACAGCCAATATTTGCAAATCTCATAGTTTGTGCAGTGAGAAGTTTTGTGAATGTGATGCTTATGTGGGTGATATAAACCAATTTCAACTGTTTGAAAACTCCTCTGGAGTGGCGGGGGGCGGGGAGGGGGGGTTGAAGCGGGTGACTCGTCTTGCATGCCATGATGCCAGATGGAGACCAGTTGGATTGTTATGAGGACAGCTTCTCTCTCCAAGCAGGCCTCACCAGCCAATTACTTTAATTACTGAGGAGAGGACGCTCAGAGCACCTTAGCAATAGGCAGCGTGAAAGGAATTGTGGGCTTGCCAGTGGGTGATGGTCGGTAAGAGAGCAACAGGGCTGACACGTGCGGTTTATGGATGACTTCTTCAGGGGCTTGCAGGGAGCCCCTGTCTGTGCCGAGCTCCTCAAGAGCAGAATTAGCCCCCTGATCCTCTAATCAATTTGGAGAAGAAGAACAAATGAACACAGGTTCCCTCACTTGGAGTCAAGGAGGAAATATATCGCTGTTGGTGTTTAGAATTTGCTGCCTTAGTGGAATATGCCAAAATAAGGAGCCAGGCCATTTGTGTCGTAGCTCCCTGTTATGATTGCTGTGTGATACAGGACACAGCTGAGATGTTTTTCTGCCTTTCTGGAGAAAGACTGAATGAGATTCTTGGCAGACACATAAATCATTTTCTGGTTAATGATCACTGTGTCGAGCCTCTGCACCATCCATGACCTGTATGACTCATATCCTATGGCACAGTTAAAGTATTATTGTGCCATAATGTCATATTCAAATGCTGCCTACCTGCCTCCAGCACGATGGAGCAGCAGGTATGTTTGTAATGATCATATAAAAGCCTGGGAGGAATGAACAGGATTCATTGGAAGCGAATCTGAGTCTCCAGGACTCTGTGTGACGGATCAAGCTAAAAAAAAATGGGTCAGAACCAGAGGCTGGTTGGCTGCACTTCTGGGCTGAGACACAACGAGCAGAGGGGTCACGCACAGACAGACTATCCTCACCAAGGTGAGGCCTTGTGATGATAAGCGAGCCTGAGCTCTCATATCTTTCCATTTTTGCCAGTAGAACATTATTGTTTTCTTAAGAATCCAACCCTGGCTCGGGCATGACTCCAAACCCCCAGCGGTGTCTCTCAGTTGGATCAAAACGCAGTCGTTTGTTGAACAAGAGAAACTCGATTTAGCCGCATTTAACTAAGTATAGAATTTTCCACAAAGTCAGTCACATTTTAATCACCACAGCCCATCAATTAATCATCCAGCTGTTTAGTGGGATTGCAATGAATATTCAGTTACCTCCTGAGGTCTTGTGCCTGACCCTTTCCCTCCTCCTCATCTCAATTATATTCCATTCGTTGGCCCTGTCGCAGAGCGGCGGCTGTTTGCCTTGCTTACCGAGCCTCCCCTAAACAGTCATTAAGAAAAATGACACCAGGGCAGGTAGTGAAAGTCCCTCAGTATGCAGAAATTAGTTTAAAGGCAGACGCCATACAGCTTGCCAGAATGAAATCCCCTCTTCCAGCTCTCCCTTGGTGCTCAGAGTCATAAATCATCACGTGCTGCTTCCTGACGGGCGAGAATCAGCGTCCCGTCTATGAAAGAGCGAGGTTGGGACACCCCTGGCTGCAGGACTGCCCCGACCTGCACTTCAATAAGATTAATGCAGCTGAGTTTTGATTTTCAGTTACTGACAGTTAACCTGGCATTGGGGGGAAAGTTTTTGCATTAATAGCTGAGGAGTAAATCCATCCATTCATTATCTAAACCGCTTATCCTTTTGAGGATGGCTGCAGGCGATCCCAGCTGACACTGGCTGCCAGGCATGGTGCAGCCCGGTTGCTTTGACACTCAGTGAATAAAGAGACAAGCATTTACACTGGTATTCACGCCATGCAGGAACTTTCAGAGTCAGTATTTAAAAGTACAGTATTTAACTCCAGGCCATTAGGGTTTGCTCAATCAAAACGATAACATTAAACCTCGTCTGATTAAATGTGAAGCAGCATTGGTCCATGGGAGCTTATTAACCATCATTATTAGCGATTGAAATCTTCCTGATATGACTCAGGCATAAAAGTCATTCATTACGATTATACATTGCAATTTCCCAGCAACGAATAATTAGTTAACAAAATATATGGGTGTAATAATTTCTAGATTTTTTTTTAAATTTAAGGATTGTATTTATTATGTATGTATTATTTCAAGTAAGCTGTACGTTTTTGGACTGTAACAGGAAGCCAGACTATAAACAGTGCAAGCCATTTCACTGTACATATGTTCTGTAACAATTCAGTTTTACTCCATTTGTATTTTTTTCAGGTATTATTTCTTCCTTGAAGTTTATATTGACCGCCCTCTTGCTGCTGTAACGTTGCATATATCCCCAATGATGGATGAATATAGGATTATCTCACCTTCTTTTATGACTCGCTTTGTCCACACGGCAGCAGGTATAAATTAATTCATAATCTCCTTTACTTCTTAACTAGCTTTTGCTCCACGTTGATGGAGAATTGGTTGATGACATAATCTCATTGATAAAACAGCAGTGACAGCCACCAGAAACCAAGAGAATCGCTTCCACGTGTATTCAGCGCATAGACAGAGCGGATTGAATGTACTGTATGCATATTGCATTACAGCGCATCACCAGGGCAACCGCATTTACATAGTGTATTTACATCAAGTGAGACAGGTGGGATTCATAATGGAAAAAAGCTATGGGGCACCGACATGATGTGATGTCATCATGTGATCACTCAAAGCCATCACATGCTATCACGGTGTGGAAAAATGCACCATACACAACTGAAACATACCTGCACACATCAGTCCCACTAAAACAAAATTACGACACAGCGAGTAACAGCGCCTGCATATACATAAATCACAGACATCATAAAATACAGTTCATAAAAAGTAGGTGGAGATGCCAGCAGCATTAAAGCTGCTAAAACACACAATTAAAATGTTGAATGGTGTCATGCATTCTGGATATAAAAATGACAACACAACTCGGACATGACTGGTCCTCTCTTACAGCTGGCGAAAAGCACAGAGCAGCAGCAGGCTTGACGCAGGTTTCTTTGCAAATGTTGGGGTCGTTCTGTTTGGATAGCAAATTGCTTTACATCTATGGAAACACCCATGAGAGTGGCAAAGTTACACTAAATCAGAGAATTCCATATAGAAATATGGAATAAAGTCACCACATCAACTGACTAAGAATCTTCCAGTCTCATGTTTCTTTCTACTGAATCCATTCAGTCGTTTGTCTTGATTGTCATCAATCGTTTCTTAATATTTGAATAACTTTGTTCTGACATGTACAAAGTGTAACAACATGTAGTATCTGTGTGGTTCATTTTCTTCAAACAAAGTGTGGTGAGTGTATATATGGGTGCGGGGCCAGATATGTCCGTAAAATGAACTTAAACATTGAGAACAAAACCGACAACGCCGCGCCAGGATTAAACCCAGGGAAAAGAAAATATAAATAAGGAGAATGAATTATCCAAAAAGAAAAGAATAAGCAGATTAAATGACCAAATTAGGTTTAATCAATCAAAAGCACAGAACTAACTCCAACAAGATAAACCATACACTAAAGCAAACAAATCAAAAGAGGGTCATATCATTGCAACGTCCCTGCTAAAAGATAGCAGCAGCGATTCAGTCCCAGGACCGGGAGGGAGGGGAAGTGAGGCCGAACACGAGTGAAGTGACAAGAGAACGAGACACTGTCTACCTGTGGCACAATGCTCATTCTCCTACAACATTTTACTTGTTCGTCGAGGGGAAGGTTTGGGTTTGCAGTTTGGGTCATAACATGAAATCCATGAAAGCATGGATCAAAGCGCATGTATTCATGTGTACACACAAGTATATCTACGAAAACAGGGATCAAAGGTCATACTTTGATCTATGTTTTCATGAATCAAAGGTCATGCTTTGATCTATGTTTTCATGAATCAAAGGTCATGCTTTGATCTATGTTTTCATGAATCAAAGGTCATACTTTGATCTGTGTTTTTATGGATCAAAGGTCAATGTTTATGGTTAAAGTGCTCTCACTTCAATTTTAATTCTTCATTGAAACAAGCTGATCTGTTGATTTGTATATGTGGGAAAGAGTTGATTGAGAGACATGCTCAAATAATATTTTCCCATTTTCTCTCCAGCTATCATACACTGGTATGAATGTGGATAGGAGTTAAGAGGTTAACCATCTCTGCTCTTCCCACAAGTGTGAAACAGGAGGTGTGTTGCTTGTGCCATCACCATGAGCTGGAATATCTTGACTGGTCTGCTGAATGAAATCCACAACCACTCGACGTTTGTGGGCAAGGTCTGGCTCAATCTCTTCACGGTATTCCGCATAGTGCTGACAGTTGTAGGGGGAGAGTCCATCTACTATGACGAGCAGAGCAAGTTTGTCTGCAACACAGCTCAGCCGGGCTGTGAGAATGTCTGCTACAACTCCTTCGCTCCAATCTCACACGTCCGCTTCTGGGTCTTCCAAATCATCCTGGTGTCCACGCCTTCATTCATGTACCTGTGCTACGCAGTCCACAAGACTGCTCGGGCAGAGGAGAGGGCTAATGGTGGGGAAGGGAGACGATTACCGCGGAAGAAACCCAAGATGTATTACCTCACGGGCAAAAAGCACCACAGGGGTATTGAAGAGGCAGAGGACACCCCAGAAGAAGACCCAGCATTCTATAAAATGGTAGAGATGGTGAGTGATGGTGAAAACGCAGCAAAACAACATGGTGATGAAGAGCGGGTGAAGGTCAAGGCACGGCATGATGGATATAAGCGTATAAAAGAAGATGGGCTTATGCCTTTTTACATGCTTCAGCTCTTGGTCTGCTTATTGCTGGAGGTGGCATTCCTGTGCGGACAGTACTTCCTGTTTGGATTTGCAGTGCCTCCGACATACTTGTGCTCTGAGCTGCCCTGCCCTCACAGAGTGGACTGCTTTGTGTCTCGCCCCACTGAGAAAACAATCTTTCTTCGAATCATGTATGCTGTCTCCTTCCTCTGCCTTGCTCTCAATATATGGGAGATCTTAGCCTTGGCCATCGGCTCCATCTGTGAGAGAGTGCATGCTCGCGAGCCGCAGCCTCCACAAGACAAGAGCAACATCACCGTCACGCCTGTTGAGGCGTCTACGAAGGACCACGACAAACCACCGCCTGACCTTGCTAATGCTAAGGTGACACACCCACAGTGCGTCATGATCATTATCCAAGACAGTGATTACTTTGGCAGAGAAGGGACGGGAGATGAACCCGCCAAATACAGAGTAGTAAAGTGGGTCTGAAGTACAGACAGTAATGAAAACCTCCTTAGATGAACATAGATTCCAATGTACATATGCCCAATGAAAACTGAACCAGACATTCATCCTGATGATGAATTGCTTTTTCATGTATAATGTTGTTCATTTTTTATTTGTACTGGATTCATTAATTCAAATTCTGTTCAGAATTGAATTTAGTTTTATGCCTTACTGGAGGATCTTCATGTCCTAAGTTCAGAATGTCCTCCTCGCTGTGACCTGACAACTGAAGGAGCCTTTTAAAGGCAATATGCAAAGGTCCTTGTTATTTTTCACCAAACTTTAATTATCTAAATGCTATGAGGAAGAAACTGTACGTTGTTATATACTTGATTGACTGTTCTTCTTGTGTTGTCTTTAATATATTGGTCAGTGGATGTTTGGCAAAGTTTAATAAGAATGAATGAATGTTTTCTTTGTGGTATTTTTGTTGTGATGTTTGTGCCATGCAGTTTTTTTTAAACCATTATTAAATTTGTATTTGCACCTGCCCTGTTTTTTGTATTCTTTGTATATGTATGAATAATTTCTTGTTCATCATTTTCACTGCTATGAAGAGTCACTCAGGATTTGTCAAGATAGAGTCAGATCATAGTTTATCATAGAACGATGAAGGCATGTGACTCCTATAAATGAAAAGACAAATGGAGAGTTAATGTGTATGAGTTGGGACAATACACAGGTGTTGTTGACCTTTCACTAAGTAAAGTGTAAAGTACCATCTACCATCTACCTCTGATTCCACAAACCTTTGTTTGTATGTGGAACACATATCTCACAACCCATTCATTCTGCCAACATGCAGGATGAATGGTTGATCGGGGGGTGTGCAGGGGAAATTTTCATGTGATTTGGAAGCAATATATATATATATATATACACACAAGAGTCAAGTCTGTAGTAGTCACTGTGTCTGTGGGTCATTGCGCTGACCCAGTTTAGTCTACCTTGTCAGATAAACTACAGCCGTGGTCAGCAACTGGGTCAAACCTTGGACTGACAGAGATGCAGACAATCTCTCTCGTCTTCAAACTAAGCTGGATAACAAAACCTTTTTCTCGACATTTTTGAGAAGCTGTCAGTGCTTGTTAGGTCAAATATTTAACTCCTTTCCTCACCATTAAGTGAAGGCAAATCACGTCGCTATTTCAGTATGCATATGCTACATTCGGATGGGATAAATCCTTCTCTGTATTTTTGTGCAGCTTTATATGTATTCCATGTGGACACAAAGGTGTGGAACAGAACACAATTGTGAATCCTTGACGGGAGGCTTCCAGGGCTGCGTCGTGAGCCCTAACCGTTCTTCTTTGTGGTGACAATCATCGCTGTGGGAATGCACAGGAAGCCTTATAGCTGAAGCCCATTCAGAGACTCTGCATTGTCGAGGCCGTCACTCAAACTCAAAACTGTCCTCGTGTCAGTCTCTCCGGTTTCTTTTTACTCGTGCTGTTGCTTTATCTCGGTCATGCATTTTACAAGCTAGCAGGATAGATCCATGTAATCCATTGTTCCCATTCTTTCATATCAGCCCGTTTCTCTCCCTCGCACCTCCCTGCCATTATTACTGATTATTATGTCGTCACAGGAATGTCAAAGTGCCGCAGGCTCAATCATTTCTTCTTGTGTAAATCCGGCGTTCCAGGAACTAAGGATTATTTTAGAGTTGCACAAATTAGAAGGCGTTTTGGATAGCGGTTAGAGGCCTCACATGGAAATTCAAATTCGGTGTCACTCAAACTTAGAGCCATTTTAATACTTTGTAAGAAGGGAGCGCGCTGCTTTCCTTTGAAAGCTAAATATATAAATACTCTTCTCTAGCAGGCCTGCTAATAATCCTGTCAGTACCATACATAGTGACAACTGACAGATGATGTGCAAGCACGTGTGTGTCTGGAGATAATGTGACGGCAAGAATTTTGACGCACACTGTACCTGCTTCTCCGAGAACAAAGTCACTCATCATCGAGGGAATCTGTGTCTGTGTCTCTGCTTTTGTCTTGTTTTGCATTGTTGAGTTTCTGTTCACTGTCGTCACTCAAATCAAAAAAATGTCTGTTTGTAAGATGTGAATGTGCAAACCGAGTAGGAATAATTTGCTGTTATTCAAAACAATGACATTGACACATCAGCTGAACTAAACCACCTGCTCCCTTTCGGCTTCATGGACAATGGCTTCTTTGTCCACGTTTCATTGAAAACACAGAGATTCTGATTCTTTCGATTCTTTGACTTGCCCGACAGTTGTTGATTAGTTTGTCCTTTTGAATCACTTTAGGTAAGGTCCACATGAATCTGGCACGTCAGTCTTAATTACTGCATCTTTTCATCTTTTATTCCAGGCACAAAGACACACTTGTCCTGTACGCATCTGCTGACAGCTGAATTTTAATACATCACCACTGATTACACCCCGGAGAGAAATGTAGCCTGGCAGACTTAATAACATTCAAACATGATGATTGTGTAATGCTAAAAATAACTTTGGATTTGAATCAAGAACAATCTAAAAGTAGGTGGTGTGAATGAGTGACACCTGCCTTTTTGTTCATCCTTTTTTTTCCTCCTGAATTACAACACATTTTATTTATTTTAAATTGAATTGCAGTGGCTCCTAAGGACAAAGCACATACAAGAGAAAAAACACAAACATTAAGGGAAACAAGTCCTTACCCCAGAGATGCAACTAATGGAACAAACAGCACATACAAATAGGGAAAACAGATGCAAATCAAGCTTGCCTACTCCCTCTTGAGTCCCGGAGCACCTCCAGTGTATCAGTTTGTGTTGCATGTATTTTTCTTTTGCATGTATTTCTGTATTTCTTGCATTTCTGGATATGTAGTGCACTCCCCTAATGTGTCCACTTTGTCCGTTGGGGTACAAGTACTTCATAATCAGGTCTGCAAAGGAATAGTCATACTGAACTGCTCACAATTTGAACACATGCAAGCTGTTGACAACATAGCTTTGTTTTAGGAGGTAAAAAGCCAGCTAAGCACCATTTCCTAACATGGTGCACTTTTCACTAACTGGTGAGCTCTCCTGTTTTTACCAAGATGACACTTCATGCAAAACTTGTCCATGGTGGACCCCATTAGTGGAATAGACACGATGAAATGGAATCCAAATTAAAAAGCCCAAGTAAATACCACATATTTAAAATATCAACACTTTTCAATAGGTTGTTTCAACACACTTATGTAAAATGTTTGGTTTTTTTTGCTTGGAAGAAGTTTTAGTTTGCTGGGTGAAATATATCATGATAGACAGCTGAAACTGATTGGCCAGTAGTCAAGCATGTCTCTAGATATGAGCTCCCCACCACAGCTCCATCCTCAGACCACTGCTGCAATAGTGGCAGTGGAGATTTTACCATCCATCCTTGTATTCAGTCTGTGATTTGATCAATGTGGAAGAACTAATAATGCAATGGAGTTATGCTGGCTCCAACACTGCGAAAAAAGAAATCTTTGTGGTTCATGTTTTTCTCTGCACACTAGACACGTTCCATCCCAAAGATGTTCATCATGTGCCACTCAGCAGACAAGCACGTTTACCTTCACACATATCAAACTGCTGCTCTGCTGATTTTCTGCCCTTCGTGTTTCTTCAAGTCGGAAAATATCAGCGTCCCCACCTTTGTGTGTCAGTGGAAAAGCCCGTATGTATTGTCAAATATGTTTTAATGTTCAATCATTGAGTAGATCTGAACTTGCACCCAAAGTAAGCTTAAAATAGAACCGAGGTAGAATCTATCCTGTTATGTATTTGACTTGAAACAAACTCTTCTTTTTTTAGGACATATATTTTTGGATCCTCAAAGAACCCACGGAGGAAGAGAAGTTAGTCACCAGTTTGTAGATGCACGTACAACTGCAGGCTGAAATGGAAAATGAACCAAGCCTGTTCAGGTCAATGTCATCGTTGTCAGGCAAAATTTCTGCAATACATGACGGTGGAATAAAAGCCGGCGTATATTTTATTATGCAGTACATTTTTAAATAAGTTGAAAGGGATTCTCGGGAAGAAAAGCTGCAGGGGGCCTTGGGGACGTGTCGCAAATACGATGTAGCCCCTGAGCATAACTTTTTAGAGCAGGAGAAATCAGCAGCAGCCAAATCTGGTGGGTCAGCTCTTTCGCTAAACTGGAATTCCAGATTATTCTAACCAAAGGTGACTGGCCCTGCATCTGCTGCCCCAGCAATTAATGAGATGGGTCTCAGGAGTCACTGAGGCAGATCCCCGGATAGAGCTGTCCACTTCATCTTAGCCTGCATGGAGACGTTGCAGGCCAGACAGTGATTAAGTGCTGGGGCTTCCTAGAAAGGTCACAGCTTCCTGTACCACACCACGGGACCTCCCATGCTGTATCCACCAAAGAGTAATGGGGGCTGACTCTGCATGCTCCACGGCTAACATTAACATTTTTCTTTTTTGACATGCTTTAGAATTCCTCAAGCACCAGATACCTTTTCCCTGGAGGACATATGGAGTCCGCAGAGAGCGAGTGCTCTGGAGATAGCGCTGTTATTTTTTCTCATACAGAAAATGTATCTTATGTTGTCTCGAGCACAAAGAACTGTCCACAGGAAAGTTATTACTCAAGTCAAGTATCGTCCCAGGGAAATGTGGTTATCTACATTTCTGTAAATGTAGGAGGGCAGATTCACAGCATGTAAGAGACTGGAACAAGCAAGTGTGTGACCTTCTTTGGTTGATCAAGAGGAACATGAAACCAGTGCTGCAGTTAAGTTGTGCTCTGGCTCTGTAAAAGCATCAGGCCTCTTCATTTCTTCATATCTTTGGCCTTGTAGAAGCATCAACATTGCGCTAGCAGGGATTTTTTCGGTCGGTATCGGTAGTCAGGATATTTTTGTCAATCACACCTTCCAGAGTGAGCACATAAAATGGGAGCTTTTGCTTTCAATCCCAGACAATTCCCTCGAACAGTGTGAGGTGGAATTTAACAACATTTTTTTAAAGTCACACCATGGATGCTGGGGTGGTCCCTCTTTGTCTGGTTTGCTCCGCCCCTGAATGCACCTGCTCCCATTTACTGAAAGATCCCTTCTGATCCACCTCATTGCTTCCACTCAGCGTCAGGTTGTCTTTGTGATCGTTGCCAAGTTCTCCAGACCGGTGTTTGTTTAGCTGTTCGACTCCTGTTCACGTCCTCAGTTGAGCGTTTTCCTCCGGCTTTCTAACAAGAAGACTCATGACAGAGATAATGTGCCATTAACACCGACACTCAGCTTCTGCTTCTCCTCAGCTGCTTCATGGTGGGAGTCTTGTTCGCGGCAGCAGGGAAGGTCACACAGCCAGCACGCTCATCAAACCACTCACGCTGAGCCATAAAATGAGGACAACTCTCTGGCTTTTAAGAGGAAAACGCTCTCAGAAATGCTTAGCAATCCATTTAATGTTATGACTATGACACACACACACACACACATAATGTTATATGAGTCTAAGTCCTCAGTTGTGAGTCGCTTTGGATAAAAGCGCCTGCCAAATGAGTAAATGCAAATTCTACTGAGGCAAAACGGGGATACTCACACGGTCCTGGTGAGAAAATTATCGTATGGCCTCAGGCTAAACCCAGATGGCCTCTTGAGACAGTTAAGCCCAACTGATCCCTTTGTAGATTTGAAAGCAACATGTGCATTCCTTGGAAATACCAACAGAGCGTATCAAGAAATAATCACATCGTGGGTATTTACGGCGAGGCCTGAGTGAAACGACCTTGAATCATCTGTCTGCAACGTTCTGTAGCGATTGACCACTCCTGTTTTATCTCCACCTTTGATTGGCTGCCATCAATCTCAGCTACCCATGAGCGGGGGACACCATTTATTCGGCAGCCTCTTTCATGGGATATAGATCAGTCGTGGTGGGGTTGTGGGGGTCAACAGAGCTGTCCTCCTGGTGAGATCTGTATAATGAGATGAAGAGGATACTCCCCAAGTGAAAAAGCTCCTTCCAAAGCAAATCACTGTCAGTGAATATATTTGCCATCCACGCTTGATTTTTTTTTTTTTTTTATAGTCTGACTTCATTTGTCTTACTTTGCGGAAAAAAGATTTCCATATCATTTTGAGGAGGGGTGGGGTGTAACCCAAGGAAGAATCCATGACATATCGGTGCAGCAGGGAATTCAGTCATTTTTTTTTTCTTTCTTTAGAATAAAAAGATGGGGATACCATTATTTTATCATCAACCATTTTTTGGTCCTGGGTTCGATCCCCGGGCTGAGCCTGCAGGGAGCGGTGAGCGTCTGTCTCTGAGCGTCTTATTGCGATGAACGTCCTCTCGCCCACTGACAGCTGGGATTGGCTCCATTCATTCTACACGTCTTGTATTTCATTCCTTAATTAGCTGTTCCTTCACGCTTTTTTATTTTTCAGTGTAGTATACCGTATGCAGTATTTCATAGCTGGGGGCTAACTGTGACAGCAACAGCAGCAGAACATCTTAAGTGTCACCTGCTATGTGATGTCAGTATCTATTTGCATGTCGCAAACTGTGTGTGTGCAAAATGTTAAGATGTTCGTGTAAGCAAGCAGATGAATGTGACCATGCATGTGCCTGCACTGAGCTGATAGCGCTTTCAGCTGGAGCTTGCGACACAACCGAGGGCAACAGCTTTCAAACCTCGATTCTGAGGAACTGTGTTCCAGTACTATCTAAAACCCAGAAGCACACGTCGCCATTCTCGCACACCCTCATCACACCCTGCCAATCACCCTCTCTGCTCTCTTTTTTTTTTAAACATCAACATAACAGCGGTGGGTGGGTGCACCTGAGCCTGGATGGTGTTTTCTGTTCTTGTTCTTGTTCTTGTAAAATGGAGCAAGTTCAATTTCATTCATTTTTTTTTAAAAATGCCTCTGTGGCTTTCTGAAGGGTTTCACAGTTCGTAGATCCCTGCATTAGAAAGGACCTTATAATATTAGATTGAGTTTCCACATGCACTAATGTGCTTGCGTAGTAACTATGTATTTTTGCACTGACCAGCAATATTTTACTGCACTTTTCACAAGGACTGACTCCCATCATTTATTTCATTGAAGTGCTTTCGGTTGCTTGTTTCATTGTCCGGGAAACAAATATCGATTGGAGAAAATTTGTGACGTGCAACAAGATTTGAAAGAAAATAGGGCACATATGAGGTTTATGGTTGTGTTCATCACAGCAGAGACAAATCAGTGCATGTTCCCTCCTCCCAGGCTCCACAAAGAGCCTCATTAACCAGGGTGAGTCACACGTACAGTATATTTTTATCTATTGGTAGTGAGGTGAAATTAAAGCACAGGTCACCATCAACTCTGTCCCCTGTTGAAAAATCAACACAAATGTACATCATCAAAAAAGGTGCAGACCACCTGTAAGTGATGGTGCTTTTGTATGGAAATGTTGTCGTTTTAATTTTCTTTTACTGTGATAATGTGGAGAGTTTGTTCAGTAGAAGTGAAATCAACAAAATCAGCATGTCTTAAGTTTTGGATCCAGTCCAGAGAGAACAGCCCTCAGCGTGCACTCACTTGCCAACAACAAAGCTGCAATTTTGAGCTACCACTCATTTTTGCTAAAGCTGGGTTTGGAATGTCTGAAACTTTTCATAATCAGCATCTTCCACACACACACACACACACACGTCCAGCTTAACTCTGCCCCTCTGTGTTTGTTTTCTTTTTCAATGATGTGCTTGGTTTTTGTTGCTTCGTGTTCTTCATTAATTTCTCTATTATAACAACTGATCTGTTCATCATCTGTCCATCTCTACGTTCCCAAGATAGATTGCTTATCAGCTTCAGCCCCCATTGGTATTATCGATGGCACAATGCGGACACGTTGGGTATTAATAACAATGTAATAAACAGGTAAACAGTGCCTTGTTATCAGCAGTGGGGTCAGTCTGTGAACTGAGCTGAACATCTCCCCCCCCAACCGCTTGAATAAACCAGAAGTGCTGTCAGGGCTGGCACTGTTATCTGGCCCATTGTGTGATGTTCAAACTGTCTTTAAAAGTGAGCACGAGGCAGTGGGGAGCGTTAAAGGGTGTTTAATAATCCAACAAGGCTGCTTCGTGGATGCAGTCTAGCAGACTGAAGGCGTAGGATATTTCTCTGTGTTGTTGCCTGTGAGAAGGGCAGGCGGGCAGAGCAGAGGAGGATCAGAGGGTAGAGTCCTGTGTTAACAATGGGAACCATGGTGAAAAAAGGACACAACACACGAAAAAAAACCCCCACTTTAAAAAGACAATTCAGAGCGACTGAGAATGGGCGTCTACCACAGTGGTGACTAGGATGAACTGGAGATGACAAGGGGAGTGGCCAGGGTAGATATCCTGCAGGAGAGAGCAGCAGGTGAGGAGGTGAGCTGTCCCTCGCTGGGCCTTGTGGGAGTCATCGGAGGGAGGAGGCAAAGAACTGCAGATGGGAAACGAACAAGGGGAGGGAGAAAACACTGGGAGGGCACATTGGATCATTTTGATGATATTATTATGTTTATTCCACCATAATGGACTGACCCAGACGGGCCAGTTATTGCACGGGCTGACGTCCAGCAACATTCCGAGGATTTGTCTTCAATGTAAGCGCACAATATCTATTTTGTTAATAGTAAGAAAGCCAATTCAGGTATATATCATTTAACATAATATAAAAAAACCAATAGATGATATACACAATAGCTGCAGCAGGTATAAGCACAAACTGGGTTTCCTCATTATGTTGGAGGTGAGACAGACCTGTTATGCTGCACAGGTTACAGAGCCACGCTAAACAAAGCCCTGATATTAGTCAATATGAGTAAGCGTTGACTCGACTGACTGCACTGTGGATTAGTGCGGCTTCACGCACCCTCAGGCTGTCGGGAGTGAATGAAAAAGCAACGGCGCTACGTGTTATTCAGTGATACAGTATGGTCTAATGGGAGGACTTTCACAGTAATATGAATAGCTTTGACCTTTTATAGAAGCCCAGGAACTAAATCATTGTCTCTGCTCTAGCTTTCTATATAAGCTAAGATAAAGTGGACAGCTCTGCCTCGGGATCTGCCTCAGCCGCTCGTGAGACCTCTCTCATTAATTGCTGGGGCAGTGGACAGTCACCTTGAATCAACTGATTAAACTAATTGAAAGAATGACACCTCACAACAAAGACAAGACTTTTCCTGATGTGTGTGGGGCTGTGCTGCTGGCTGGAACCTCTGGCTCATTTAAATTAACCCCCCCCCACCAAAAAAAAAAAAAAAAACTAATTCCAATTTTCTTACTTACTTCTGCTTAATAACTTTAAAGCACTTAGCTAAAAAAGATTACAATATTATTCACACAAAAGCCCAAGGAAAATTTAATTTTGTATATATATATAAAATTATGATAAAAGATATTCAGTTACATTTTAAGAGCCAAATGGTCAAGACCCTTCCATGCGTCACGTGGATCATCTCAGTATTATACCTGCATACAAAGTGGTCTTTAAATCCATCCTCACATTGTCTAATGGGTGGGCACCCCTGCATTCTAATAATATGTTTATGGCCTAATGCAAGCACTTAAATAACTTGATGGTTTAGTCTAAGCTAAGAAACATCAGCGTGTTGACCCCCATCAGCATTAAAGGTGTAGCCCTGCACATGAAATGAAAGCAAGGTTTTCTGTGATAAGCAGTCACTCGGCTTGTAGAGCTGAATGTGGAGAGCTGGGAGCATTCCTGCTGTGTGTTGATGTGCATGTCAAGGGACTTCAGGGGCCACGGGCAAAAGGCACCTGGAGGGTCATCCAACCAAACCAACAGCCTGAAGCATAAAGCATATCCTCAACATCTCTCAGTGTACCGAGCCTCCCAGCCACATCTGTGGTCATTTCTCTGTACTTGTGCACGTCTTCTTAAAGCTGGCAGTTGTGAAACAGCAGCACTGCTGGGAGTCATCAGTGAAATCAATAGTTCAACAATAAGTGGCGCTGCAACAATGGGGACTTTGACACTGGGTGTAAAATTACATATTTGTGTGATGTTTCATTACTAACAGGGATAAACAGTTGCTTTGGCTTCTATCTAATAAAGTATATTATCACGCTTTTCATTAAAACAGTTTCCAAGAGCAAAGAACAACAATTCAAACTTAAAATGAGAGTTTCTTAAAATATCAGGAGTCTCTATCTGACGGTTCCACCAGCAAAAGCACATGAAATATGGAGGAAAAAAAACATTTCTTGTAAATCCCTGCTGCTGAAAATGTTACATTTAAGAACATAATTTGATATCATGGTGCATCTGTCAACATCAATATCCTCAGACCTTTAAAAGTAAATGGAAAACCTGATGCCAGTAAGCTTGACTGGCAGACTGTTATTATCATGTGATGTACTTTATTTGTTGTGTATGTGAGGCAGTGCTGAGAGTGAGCGGAAGGTTACTGATGGAATTAAATGAAGCATACTGAAGTGCAACATCCCTTTCCAGATAAAACGTCTTACTCAGGTTAACAGTTTCAGATTTAGTTTAAAATGAAAGTTGGGTGCTCCACAAATGAGTGGCATTGTGTAGAGAACATGCAGGTCATTGTATTTGATTGTCTGAATATTGTCAATAATTACTACTCATCATCAGGGTGTACCAAAGACATACTGCACACTGAAATGTGTTTATTGAGCTGTGAACTAAATGATGAAGCATGCAGGTAAAAAAAAAATGTATGGGCTGGACATGGCTCAAAGCTGCATTCATTTTCAAATCTAGGCTGAAACTAGAGCCCTAAACCACCACTAAGTTGGCCGTAAATTACAAAATGGATGTAAACAGGCGATGTCGCTCAGATCTCTCTAAATTATGTGTTTTAGCTTCGACTGGTCAAGCACCACTTGCCTTTTCTGTCCTGACAAAATGCAGCCGATTACATTTGATTTACCTAATTAAAGGGCAATCGCTTCGCAAATGAGACAGTACTTTGTGCATTAATGAGGATTTGTGTAGATGTCATCGATGCATATACATCGTTGACGCGGTTATTATGAAAATATCAGCGGCGATTCTGATTCATTTCCATATGTCTGGATGACAAAGGGAAGGAGGCTCATTAGTCTTATGACTCCATTTGGACAGGAAACAGCATTGAGTTAAGCGCCTGCTGCTGAGCGTCAGGCTTGAGCGACGCTCGCTTTGAAGTGCGGCGTTCACTTGATGAATTCATTGTTCAACGATGCCAGTCAACTTGAAACCACCACCACAGCACAGAGCACAGCTTTTTCAGCTGCCATTCCTTCATCACTACTGGTTAGTCTTGATCGGCATTTCCAGTGACTGTTATAAACAGCCATAATGCCGCCATTGGAAAACATGCTGAGCACTTTGAAGGGGGTATCTGGGCTGCTTTGTAAACTGCATTGGGCCCGTTTGTTTGAGTGCTCCACCTGAAAATTAGGCCACGTGTTTTTCTCAGCGGGGGAACGCTTGAAGAAATGCGCTTCAGGAACACTTTATACATGCGCTATTCTCCATACTTTAGCAGCCATTTGAGCTGCCTTTTGCATCTCACAAGGAAAAACAGCAGCGTTGTCCCCTGCTGCTGTCAAGGCCACTTTAAAGCTGGCAAAGTTCGAGGATCATGCGAAAAACAAACATTTGATGATCTCTCCTCAGAGGGAGTCCTTTCAATTATTTTGGCAGCATTTGAAGAGGGAAAGAATAAAAAAGATGGTGCCATGCCTTCTAGTCTCTGCCTGCGCTAAGAGATTGTTCGCATATTGTTTTGTTACACAGCCACCACGGCACATTTGAATTTCAAAGATCGCGCTTCCCAAGGAAAGTTTCCAGAGTGACTTACACAAAAATGGAGCTGTAAAAAGGTTTTTTTTTTTTTTTTTTTATTATTCCTTCTATCAAATCCTGAGAGACGTTGTTTGTCAGTGCCAATTTAGAGTAGGTCCCCTAAGAAAGCTGGAAACTGATTTGCACTCGCAGGGAGAAGCTTACTTATGAAATAAATATTCTCCTGTTGTGATGTAGCACACTAACACATGAGACACGATGTGATTGGATATTGAGTCACACTCACAGTATGCAAAGAGACTATTTTCACTCTTTAATCTATTTATGTGTGTTTATGTGTTTGTGTCACTCAGTGTGCTGCAACTACCTTATACACAGTTTTCACTATATCATAAAAAAACGGAAGATAAAAGAAGTACATACCAGGGCTGGGCGTCAAAGAGTGGATTCTGGGCTCTCCTTCTACTCAACAAGATGCTAACAAACCCCTACACCAGACATGGCA
Organism: Pseudorhombus dupliciocellatus; assembly: GCA_016785235.1. Classification (NCBI taxonomy): domain Eukaryota; kingdom Metazoa; phylum Chordata; class Actinopteri; order Pleuronectiformes; family Paralichthyidae; genus Pseudorhombus; species Pseudorhombus dupliciocellatus. The sequence goes on from JAFBJW010000374.1 coordinate 540,927, forward strand.
CCATCCTAATCATTGTAATGTATGTCATATCGCTCAGCAGCAAGCTGATATGCTCCACGGACTTGGAGCGACATTTGCCGTAATTGGGAAAATAGCCCTGCATCCTCACACCATGGAGCCACATTGATTTTCTATTTATTCATCCCTCTGTTCCTGAAAACTCTGCAGTGGCGGTGAACGAGCGGCGGCTCCCACCATCTCTCAGTTCCTCTGGGAGCAGCTGTGTTCTGGGGAAGCGGTGCTGTGAACAAGAGGCCAGAGTGGATGTGTTTGTCAGGGCGTGCTTGCATGCATGTGCCCTGGCTTCATCTGTCTTGCTCTTCACGTTAAGGGCAATGACTCATGCTGCAGCAAGGGCCAAAAGACAAACAAGGCACAAGCTGGAGACCACCTGCTGGGCCGGGGAGCAGGGCGAGGGGAAGAACCTCTCTCTGACACCCATCTTGACTCTGATTCATTATTGTCTTTAGACGAGCAAGAAGTTGCTGTCTGTGGAGTCTGCGGAAAGAGCGCGTGATGCATTTGTCCGCCTGCTATCCCCCAGGGCTCCGTAACCCTTCCCTTTTCGCTGCCAACTCTAAGCACTGTTATTTAGAGTGATGCATTTACCTCTGCCTCCCTGCTGGAGTTGGACTCTCCATCACCCAACACAGATTCACACACACCAACAGGAGTCATGTAAGTGCACATGCCCATGAGTGTATAAAATACACATGGATGTTAACGCAAACAGACACACACACACACAGTCCTGCCACTTGTGTCTAGTGCAGGAATTGGAGCGGACACGTCATAGTGTCCAGGGGCAGCAGATCCTCCCCTGTGCAGCAGGACTTCATTTCAGACAGGCCCTTTGTTTGGGCAAAAAGGCAAATTTGTGCCTGATGTTCTCTGGCTGTGTCAGAGGATAGAAGACCCTAAAAAAAGGTTTGTTTGTTTTTTTTTCACAGATTTACTTAGTTTCAGTTTCATATTGTAATTTACAAACAAAATGGAATCTTCCAGTCAAGTGTGGAAAAAGAGCCACTGTGGGTAATGGAGCTACTGTTGGACTTGCGGATAAATGCGACAGAGTGAATTCAGATTCATGGTGCTGAGCATTGAGGCCTTTGGATAGATTTTCTCCCCTTCATTCTGTCCAGGTTAAGGACTGTCAACTCTCCAAAATGCAGCTTTCCCAGCCTTATGGACTCATCTGCATTTCAGGGTTCTTGGCAGCCAGTGAGACACTCTGAGGATCCTCCTTTAATGTTTCAGTATTCAACGGCCAGGCTCCATAATTTCCCATCCAGCGTGGCCAGGGGAGCTAAAGCACTAAATTGCTGTCTGGAGATACTCACTGCCTCTAAAAAAAAAAAAGCAACCCACTAAAAGGTTCTTGTGCAGGACTGCATAACCCAGTGCACATTTAATTCCTGGTTAATCAGCGGGTGTGATAGGGCGTGTAAGCAGATTAGTCCAACGCTTATTTATCCATAACAGGACAGATCAATGTCCATCCATTTTGTTGGAGGAGACCACTGCCATGTGACTGGTTATTTAGTTTGACATATACTTGCCAATAAGATTAAACAAACTTTAAGCCCTGTGTATTTTCATTCCTCTCCGCCCTCTGAAGCCCGCAGGTATTCTGGCCAACGCGGTTCTGATCATTTCCTACCTTTGACCGAACAAAGCAGATTCTGAAATTAAATCTTCAACCATATTGGTGAACTGAAAAGGCAACAAAGAAACCATCTAATAGAGGTGACGTTTCATGGTTTAAAATGCTTTCTATGCTATAAACGGTGACAGCGAGGATGTTATGTCCTGCATTATCCCATTGGTCACCTTGGTGAGGTATCGTCCTACAATGTTCTACAATGTGTCCTTTGACCATATGTATCAAAGTTACTCACATTCCAGAATGAAAGCTCATACGTTGCATCAGCAGCCTCTTTGCATAAAAGCCTTTAGTACAGTGTTGTGACTTGTCCTGGTTCCTCTTTGTCTTTGCAATAATCCTATTGGGCACTTTCCACTCAGCGAAGAAGTATTTATAAAATGATCCTGATCACTCAAAATCTAACAAAGCAACTCCGGCGTCATTGTTGTAGTTTTTTCTAATATTTTCCACTGCGAGAACTGACAGCCATCCAAAAGGATCAGGGTCACGCATCACACATCCACCTTCCACTGCTTTCTGTTCATCCTGAGGTCAGAGCAGCTTCCATGTGACCTCTCAGTGTCACCATGACATGCAAGTATTGTTTATGTACTTGCTCTGCAAAGCAGGAAACATTTTTATCTGCAGTTTGCTTGTTTGTTAATTACAAGGTTTAATAAATATTGAATGGATGAACAATTTCAGCAACAGTTAAAGTATTAAAGAAAAGTTGTATTAATAAACCGTCACACATTGGCCCGTGGCCTTCACCAGGGTCGCTATAACAGGTCTTATTACCTGCACCAAGGAGCTTATGCTTTTATTATTTACCATTTTCAACAATTTCCCAGGGAGGAGTGCATGGAGCTTTAGGAAAGAAAACTGGTCCCTTTAGATGGCTGATATCTATGAATGTGTGGAATTTGTTGAGGCGCGATTGATTATTATTATTAATTTCTGGTTTCATTGCCACATTTTAAGGTGATTCAATTACTGCCTGTTGTGTTATGGTAAGCTACATTACTTAATGTACTGTCATCAAAAACTGGTTGTCTGTAAAATGACTTTATGTTTTTTGTGTGTCCTCTGAAGAAACTCCAATTAAAAGGAAAGCGTGACAAGGGAAGCTTCGAATAGCGTCACCAGAGAATTCACTGTCCAACTCTTGAAGCCTCTTAGAGTTCATTTGTCTCTCCCGAGGGTTTAAGAGTCCTCAGACCACAGACAGCAGAGTATGAATATGCACAATGCTGCCAAGTTCTTTTATTTCACTTTCATGTCTCTTTGTGTCAGTGTTTCCAAAAATAGAGCTGTCACGTTTCTGCTTTCAACGTTTTAATCCCACGAAACAGACCCAAAATTGTTCACAAATAAACAAAGTAACCTTGAGTGTTCTGACACTGGCCCTCTGAGATTACAACCAGCAGATGAAGTGCAATATGCATGAATATGATTAAAACCATTGCAAGAAGCTGGGGTCAGAAGTCGTTTGCTCGGCAACTGAATATTCATCAATTCCATCCTTAAACTGTGCAATGATTAATTGAACCTCCAGTGTGATTAAAATATGAATGAGTTCCTTTCAAAGCCTAAACTCTCAGGGACGCCACATCCAAACTGAGGAGTTCATGTTTAATGCATGAACCACATATTGGTTTATCTTGGTGAGACCACTCTCTGCTGCCAGGTATTCTTCCCCGGCCATATGCCTCTGAGAGTGTGCCGGGTTTCACTCTTCGCAAAGTTTATTTCACACGCGGCTTAGATTCTTTAAGCCTTTAAAAGGGTCTGTCACATCCCCTCTTTTTCTCTGGTCAGGTCTTTTAAAGCATAAAAACAATACATGAACCAATAGGGGTAAAGTGGGAAATGGCATAGCGAGCACAGATCCATTCATTGCCCTGGGCGTCGTGTCTCGGCCCAGTTGTGCAGCCAACCAACCTGTGGTTCTGACCCACTTTCTGGCCTCATCCGTCACACTCAGAGTCCTGGAGACTCTGATTCATTTCCCATGAATCCCATTTATTCCTCCCAGGCCGTTATATCATCATTACAGACTTACCTTCTCCATCGTGCTGGAAGGCAGGTAGGCGGCATTTGAATATTTCATTATAGCACAATAATACTTTAAATATGCCACAGGATAAGATTTATACAGGTCGAAGAAGATGTTCACATATTTCTGCAGCGACCACTGACCCGACGTATGCTCGTATCTTCCTATGATGAATTATAAGGAAAGTTTAGTTAGGTTAGGGAAGGGGAACGTCACAAAGAATGGCACACATCTAGTTCTTTCTGCAAATGGCTGGTCAAGGAAAACATACTGCTGGCAGATTTGTTTAAACGTGCAAAAGTTGAGTGTTTGGATTTGTTTGGAGAACATAAAAGAAGACCCTCTGTTAATCCCCCCTCTCTACAAATTGATTAGGGGATCAGGGGGTAATTCATACACTTAGACTCCCTGAGCATAACCCTGCTCCATATACAGAGCTGTGGCCTGCTGTGGAAAGACATGGGCCAGGAAGTAAATGTATGCACTTAATAAAAAACAAGAGACAAAGAGAATGATGGCATATAAGACGTGATAATGAGCAAGATCCAATTAAAGCTAACAGTTTGTTCTAGATGTGCTTGTTGAATATGCAGCTTAGAGCCCAACGCATGGATTCCTTTTACATTTTTAGCTGAAAACGAAAGCATTTAACTATCAATGGAAGCAAATCTGTCTCTATGGACACGGGGTATTTAATTAAACTGCAGTTCTTATAATCTCAGAGTGTAATGGCTGCATTAGGATGTACCCTACACCCACTTGATGACAAATAAATGGCTGTTCCATGGGATTTTGAGCAAGGAAGTAATTTTTGCTCCAGTTTGAGATCCCCCTTGTCTACTGAAATGTGGTGTTCAACGTATTGCTGTAAATGTACACGTAGCAGATGTAGGTCTGACTACACAGGAGACAAAATAGCTATATTTAGTCATCCATCTCACTGACACCATTCAGTTTTTTAATTAAACCAAATATAGTCACCTCATGCCAATTTATTTCCACTTCTTTTCTCCTTTCTGAGTTTATCTCTGAGTACGTATTTACCTTGGTGACATAAAAGCATGAATGACCGTGTGTGGATCCTGTGTGTGGTTAGAACACACATAATTGGTTTTATTATACACTCATGAAAACATAGCCACATATCTCATTGCATCTAGTAATGGTACCATGCTGAATTTTCCTTTATTAATATTTGATCTGAGGTAAAGAACAGACTGAATACATTTATCATATCCATTTCTGCATTTTAATTGACCTTGTATAGAGCAATAGACCAATGTCAATGTCTGTGAGCTCTGAAATACCCACATGTGCTTACGTTTTCACTGATTGAAAATCACTGACAGTTATATCCTCTTTGAACAATTTGCTTCAAAGTCCCATCCTCCCTGGCGGCTTCTCCATGTCAGCGTCATCTTGACAATAATGTCAGAGTGAGTATTCTTTCTTCTTCATTAACGTGTCTTGAATTCAATTCAAAATGTGTTGACTGCTAAGAAACTGCTCTTAGAAGGAGCCGATGCGGGGCCAAAAGGAAAAGGGTTGATTGGTTGTTTTCAAGGACACTTCATCATGACTAATGGCAGCTGATGAATGGATTATTTGGCGCCTTTGGAAACCAAACCTAAAACATGTCATTTAAAGAGACTCTGTCTGGCTGAGGTTGTGCACTTGAAAAATAAACCCTCTTTTTTTACAATAGCTAGTATCAGATGATTAAAAGGAATGATTCCCCATTGATTTCCTGTTAGAAGCACTTGGAGACATGTTTTGTTTATTGCTATTCTGCAAATCACCAGAGCACAGCAGGAAGAGGGGGAAATTACAAATGCAAATTCCCAATAAGTGCCTGGAAGGTATGTTGAAAGGTCCTCTGAAGGATATAATTACAGCCCGGCTTGATTACATTTAAGGGGAGACGAGGGCGAAATGTTCCTGAATTATTCAAACAAACAAAAAACACCCTGCAAGCATGTGTGGAGCGAGAATTCGTATCAATCTGACGTGAATCTTAGTCTTTCTTCACATTTGATTGACATCACACAACCAAATACAAAACCTGCTGTGTTTGTTTGCCTAAAGCACTGTCAGTGATTTATTTCAAAACAGCTGCTATTCCTCATAAAAATACAGTTTCCCGAACATGGAAATTGCATCTTTTTTCCATTTAATAAAGCGGAGTAGACAGTGCAATGCCACTGAGCCACATCATGCATTTTTTATTACCAGCCTCTCTGGCAATTGCTGAGACCAACATGGAGTCGAGCTGTTGATCAAATGGCAAACTACCTGTTCAGATTTCACCATCTGTCCCATGACACAGCTAGTAGCACTGTTGTGTCCAATCCCACGTGGTTTGCGCACGGTCACAAGATGCACTCCAGACCTGCAGGGGGCGACCATTTGCCAGGAGGCGTTGGTGCAACACAAGCACATGCCCCTTGAGGGAAACAGGGAGGTGGCTCAGGTAGGCCTCTGGCCTGCTCCTGAAGCAGCACACGATCACAGGTCCTGATCAGTTAGAAGAGCCAGCTGGTAAGAAAAAAAACTTCCTTGAGTGTAAATGATGGGTTGAGCTTTGATTGAGCTGACGCTTTTTACAATGTGATTGATGTTTAGTCCGAAGGTGTGGAGACCCTCTGCTGTCCTGATGTCAGCGAGGAGCTCGCTCCCCCACTAAGGAGCCAACAGTCGTGATTTAGTTTGTTTGTTCTGTTTGATTTGTGTTGGTGATGCAGAGTGTGAGGTTTGACCATTTCCTGGATGGAGACTGGACCCGATGTGTCCACAGCATGGTCAACAAGTGCTAGCGTTGAAGACAAATATTCATATATGAAGCAGAACAGTCACACGTGTCTTCCATGTGTCCGTGCCAAGCATGTACATGTAATCCTCAGGAAACAGCTGTTGTTTCTGCTTCAGCTGTTCAGTAAATACAATCAGCGTGTCAGTTTGACATTTGCTGACATTAATTTGATCTTGTGTTCCGGCTAGAGATGTCTGATTACAGGTACAGACATGAGTTCACTGAATTTGTCATAAAAATGTGTTTGTTTAAACAGTCACGGTACTATTAAGGTGCAGCCTAGTAACCTTGAGCACTCATACTGTTCAAATTGTGGAGTCCAAAACAGAGTGAGACAGATTGATCTCTGTGACTCTGGAGTTGAGTGTCTGTCTCCACATGAGTGAAGAAATCAGCGTGACCTTTGGCGTAGTGGTATGAAAGCAGATAATGATTCTCAGCAGGGAGCCTGAAGTGTAAATTAATGCTTCTCTTCACTTTGTTATGGAGCATAATCAAGACTCTGCTCTGACGCCTCTGGATGGAGATTAGCTGGAACGAGGCAGTGAACTGTGAAGGGCCGGGGCATGACGAGGGCCGGTGTTCGCTCTTACAGATAAACTAAATCACACACATATTCAGGCTCCGACACACACACTGTATGTAATTGACCCGTGCTTGTTAACCGATCTGCTCTTTCAGTGTACTTTCAAGTTCCTCTCAGCACAAACCCGAGTGTTTCCCATTAATTATCTACACTGTGGCAGCCTACTATATTCCAATATGCACCCCCCCCCCCACCACACACCCGCAGTGTCATAATGAACAAAGCATTTTAACGGTTTTCATGATAACACAAGAGATCTCTGTGTGTAGTGCAATTTTCAGCACTATTTGCCATGTGCCTTCTCACCCTATTACACTTAAAGTCACTGGCTGTGTGATGGTCCATAATTATTTTACCATCCACACAGTCTGACCCTTTAGATTCTGCTGCAATTTTTGCATCATGTAGGGGTGAAAGAATGAAGTATAATTGGCCCTGTGATGCTTTCGTTCTACTTACATTCTTTAAAAATCCAGTGGAATAGCTTGTTTTCATTCAGGAGCATATGAAAATGTAATTGAGCAGTCACGCCGTGAGTTCGTTACCCCGCTGCTCCCTATATAATATTTGAAAAAAAAACCTTACAATGTGTTCTGTGCTTGGCAGACATTTCTATGGAGGACTTTGTTTACATTGAAATAATCAATGCAAACATGCTGACTAGCTGTGTATTGACCGATAGATCAATCTTTGCTGATGTGTCGCTGTAATAATGATGGTCGGCTGCTGATGACACTGAGTGGGGTCCGATTCCCTAGCCCTCTCCCTTGTGACTCTGTTTGGAGGGGGACACTCCCAGGCAGGGGCCCTTCTTATAGAGGGGTAGGGCCTTAATATTGACCAAGGGAAAAAAAACCTAAAACAATATGAGGATAATTGTTGAGTTTTTACTCCTCTGAAAATACATTCAGAATCTCCTTTTGTTGGGCTGTCATTTTATCATTTTACACTACCATAGAACTGATAATAGATTATTTACATGTGTTTACAGAATTTATTTCACACTGGGTCAGACAAGGCTAGCTGTACGAAAAGTTTTTTCACCCATGTTTCATAATGACTCTAACCAGAGATAAAGATTTCAGTTCATATTGCACCTCTTACCCTTGGTTGATGTTGTGAGCTGACTAGTGTAGATGTCATCTGTGGAAAAGGTCTGCATGAGGCTCTATATGGCTAATCAATATCTCATCCACTACTGACACCATGTTGTTTTCCCTGGAGTGGTGCAACAATGTCAGAGGTGACTGCAGTTTTTTTTTTTTTTTTTTTTCTTCTGCTAATTACATCCAGTCATTACAGGGGGATAATTGTTTGTGTGAATTGAGTAGTTATTGTTAGATATAACTCAAGCACAATGAGTGTGATTTATACACATTTTTAATAATGTGAAAACATACTGGGGAGCCCACGATGTTGAACTAAAGATGCCAAGTGAAAGTGAAACATGTGACTGAATGTTTTTCCCTCTCCCTATTCCTCATGCTGCAATTACTACCAACATCCACACATCCAAACCCAGTGGGAACCAGTGGAGCCATGTGCTCAGTGCAACCATATTCAGAATATTGATTTATGAATTTAGAAATAATCCTTCTTTGCACAGCCAAGATGCATGATCTAACATAGCCTGTGTTGCTTTGTTCAAGTAAACATTTCCTGTATCTGAGCATCACATGCACCTCATTCATAGGTGATGAGCCCATGGCATTTACACAGGCTTAAAATTACCTGGAATAAATACCAGGGCAGCCAGGCTGCTCTCCCCTTGAAATGTTCTGTGGGAGGATGACATCCTCCTCTGGGTGTTTTTGTGCCGCTGCCGTCAAAGTGTCACACTTTCAGTAACTACCAACAATTTATTAAAACCTTGGTTTCACGGGATCCAGGGACCTGCATCCTGTTTTGCTTTTAAATGTAAAGTGTCAGCTCACGTTAAGTCTGCTTCTCCCAGGTGTAGATGTCTGGAATAATATGAATATGAAACAGGGCATCACTGAAAAAAAAGACCAAGCATGCTCAGTGGACATTTAAATGGATAAATAAAGCTTCAGAGTCAGACAGATGGGCCGATAAACCACAGGTTTAAAGACAACACAAACATGGCCGTACACATCACTTCCTTCTTATCAGCTGTCAGTCAAAAGCCCTGCCCTCCCCTTCTTGTTCTTACAAGGCCTTGCCAAGGATTAAGTGTGCTTACAAGCTGCCCTGCTTTCAGCACCCATCAAGTCTGCGTATGTCTTAGCATCTGACACCAGCCCGCTAACCCCCAGAGCTTCTGCTTTAACACAGCGATCATCTCCACCGTACCAACTGCCGACCGCAAGCTCCCCAGCCCCCTCGTCCCATTCAGCCGACTGCTAACCCAGCCTCAAACGATTTCTGCTCCCGGGTTGCTGCTGCCCATCTGCGCCACTCTGTCATTCACTTCCCGAGAGTGTGGACCGGGCAGCAGGGAGGGCACTCTGCTGAAGTTCGAACGCTCACACGGCGTTCTGCTGTGAGGAACTTGCTTTATCTGCAGTCAGGTAGTTTATTCACCACATTGCAGCTACAGACATTGTGTTATAAATCTAATAAATATAAATGAGGTCTAATCAGGATATACTGCATTTATATTTGCTACTGGGTGAATTGATAAAATACATTGCCTTTAACATACGACAAAAATGTTAGTTAATGTGTGTTTGTTTTGATGTATTGGGGAAACTAGCCGTCCATTTGCTCCTCTAGCAGCAATCTTTTCTTACTCTGTTCAGTCCCCAGCTTCTTCATAAGTCTCCTCCTTATATCGTTTTGGAAACAAAGACATTTTTATTGAACTTGAAAATTACCCGCTCGCGTTGCGTATTTACAATGAAATGTTTGACAAGTGCTAATTTGCAAAAGCAGACAACTGTCCTTCCAGAAAAAAAATGCAAATAATATGAAAATAAAATGAAAAATGAAAATAGAGCTGCTTGATGCATCAAATTAAATGAACTGATAGAAGCAGAGATGTGGGGGTAAGTTCATTAATGGCTATCATAAAATATTGACCAAAGACTTCTTTATAAATACATATATCCGCATTGTTAAAGTTCTTATCACATAGCAGAATACAGAAGTAATGGAGCCCCAGTCAGAGATAATGACTTGTTGTTCTCTCTTATCTCAAAGTAGTTTATTTATCTTCCCCTTATAGGACTACGCTTAACACAGTCATTACGGGCGGCCTTGAGGTCGATTTGTGATGTGACATGTTCATTAGTATTAGTGTTTACTGCACCATTCAGTCTCTATACAAAAGATTCATTCTGGAGTGAAGTTGTCGAAGGACATATAGACACACATTCACTCCATGCCGTTGTTATATGCACATACTGCAGGACACAATGTTTACTGAGAGACAAAGTCACTTTCGCAAAGAAATATCCACAAGTCAATTTACCCTGCATGCACATGTGACTTTTAGACAAAAGCACAGATGCAGGCATGCACACGCCTACACACACAAAGGCTCTTTGAAGGTTGAATCAATTAGAAACAAAGAATTATGGGTCACTGGGTGGTTAGATGTTACTTCTTACTTAAGGGTGAGCTCAGATATTGACTGCTAGGTCATTGGTGCTTTTTATGGTTTTATTTTAAATACCCTGATCATGGCCTTAATCCTGACTGTAATGGGTTTTTTAAAGCTCTGATTTGAAAGTTGATGATTGTTAATTAATATACAGGGTTATGGGAAATCAACTCTTTCGCTTCTAACTAGATATTACTCACTGCATCAACATGATGTTATCATTCAGAGACCAAACATCAAGTGAGGGAGCTTTAATAATTTCACTTGGCTAGATAATTCAAAGCAAAACTCATAGTTGCATCATGGTACATTTCCAGTGTGATCTCTTTTAGGAGGAAGGAAGATTTGAGAAGTTGCAGGTGACTATGGAGACTGTGCTTATCCGTATTTTCTGTTAACTTGAACATGGATGCTGTCTGATTTTTTTTTAAATTTTATTCTTAATGACTACTGTTTTTACATCAACAGTGGTTTTTGCTGGTTTGAAGGAGAAGTTGATTGTATTGAATGTGGACGTGTGTGTGTGTGTGTGTGTGTGTGTGTGTGTGTGAGAGCAGTAGCGGGGAACTCCCCTCAGATGCTATTGGCCTTGACAGCTCTGGAGCAGAACCCGGCCGTGAGCCACATTTACCAATGTGTCAGGTATTGGAATTTTTTTTTCCTTCCTGCCATTTTGCCTCAGTCCAGATCAGCAGATAAGTCGAGCCGGGCCAAACCAAGCCAGACTGGGCCTTTTCCACCCTGCTGCTTTCAGCACACCAGGCAATGAGGTGGCCCCTTCTTTGCTCCCAGACTTTTTTCATGGGCTGCTCGGTGGGGGGGGAGCTATAAATGGCAACAAATTGGGCAGGTTTCTCACTCCGCTGCTGAGTGAATGAGTGAAAACCATCAAAGGTTCAGTTAATGCTGTACTTTGGTTGATTTATTGACCTGTGATGATCAAGTTTTAACCTTTTACAGTCAAATGTGAGGCTCTACGTGTCACTAGTGCTGCGGCTAACACACTAAACTGACTCCTGTTCATTTTATCATTTTATTTTGGAGATATTACAAACTGTGTGGTGTCGGGAACATGCCCTAACATCCACCAGGTGAAGAGCAGTGTGAACAAAAGCAGGGATATGTCATGGATAACCTACAGTATTTAGTATGGGTAGAAGACGAACAGCACCATTTCAATTAAACATTAAGTTCTGTCAGTGACCCGTACTCATTACTGCCCGACTGCACCTCTCTGCTCCTTGCTTTTCTCTGTGCAACCTGTAAACGGACATTGGCGGTTAAAATTCCATTGGCTTGAACTCTGGAGTGGCGTGTGGAGGGCAGGTCAAATGAAAACTGCATGAGTTGAACCATTAAAATTGGAGGAAGGTGAATTACACTCTACACCAGATGTGGATGTGAGCAGCCTGAAACAGTCAACACATCAGCCACTGTTTCATATTAAAGACGCAAAGCAACGAGTCACCTCAATGTAGCCAGTTCCCGGATGTATTGAATGATTTGACTTCATAAAATGGAAGTCACAAAAGTGTGTGGCGTGTTCAAAGATGGAGCAAATCGACGCTGACTGCAGAGGAAGTCGCTGCAAAGACGAGAGTGAGACGTGCTTTTTCTCTGGTGGGCACAATGTGCGTCAAAGACACATCTGCGTGAACCGACTCGTTTCAAATTGAGAGACAAAATTAGCTCAGTTCCCAAGGCCGTCCTCCAACGAATCAAACAAATTAACAAACACAGCTAAGAAAAGGAGAAGGGTCGAGAAAGTGTTTATCACAGGAACGTGATCAGGAGAACACTAAGGCCACACGTGGATGTGCACGTGGACACACACAAAGCTGCGTTTCAAGTCTCAAGGAAACGGTCCCTGACGCGCTCATCTCATTTATCTTTAACCGTCACGAAATCAGAATGAAACACGAGACCTCAGACACGCGCCTGTCGCTCCTTCGGATCACTGGATTGTCCTTAGAGGCCGTCATTAGATACACAACTTCTGAACACAGCACAGGGAATGAATAATGATGCAGTGAACACTTTAACAGCTCAGCCTGTCAGGGAAGTCAACGTTTATCTTGTCACTGGACAACACAACCCTGCTCTTAGCACAAACATGGACTGATATATGCATCAGTACAGTGAGCATCTGACATCTGAAATGCTTGAGAAGCGAACCTGCGATGTTTCTTTATTTATATTTCTTTATTTTCTACTCATCTTGACCACTACATCATAAATGTAGCCAACTGGCATTGTTACTATGAATAATGTCCAGTCAGCAAGAATGATTTGAAGAACTGAGGTTGGCAGATACTTCAAATAACAATTTTCTGATTAAAAATGTAATCCTGGTGACATCTCATTTCCAAATAGAAAAAAAATCATCTGCAACAGTAAATGGGCTTTAATTCATAGAAGACTCTAAACATCCCTGGGATTGCAGATACTTTGAATGGGCTAATTCTGCTCTGTCTATGGCTGTCATCAGTTAAGATCCTCAGAGTTCAATTTAGAAAATGACACAAACTTAAATTAGATTAGAAGATGCAACAACAACAACAATTTCCAGTTGGGGACCTGCTGCCTCTTGTGAGGCTGCTCTCATTGCTTAAGTTGTCTGTTGTAGAGGCTTGGTGAGAAAAGCCCCAGGTGTCAGCTAGATGTACTAGCGTGACTTCATTGTTTTAACTTCTAAGTCTTGAAAGGTAAAGCAATTATTTGGAGTATTGTTTATATATATATATATATATATATAAACCATTTAAACTTAATTTGGTCCCCACAAAGATGTTGGACTCAGTGAGGACAGTGGGTTTTTAAAAATAGGAGAACAAAACCACACACACACACACACCATGTTTGTCTAACCTGGACTCAGCAGGAACCAGGTTTTGAAGAGTCCTTGTTTGTATTTCAAGGTTGCACCCCGCTCACATTGCTGCAGGGTAATGCCTCTGTGATGATGACACAGCGGAGTTCACTGTGGAAACAGCGGAGCCACTCTGTTGCAAAATGAAGCACAAGATGAAAAGCAGCTGGGAGAAATGGATGTCTCCCAGAAAGTGCAATTCATTCTGTAATGAATGAAGGGAAACTGCAAAGTAGCTACCAGAAGTTTTCTTGGTTTAATGGAAAGGGAAATCATGATGTTACCTGAGAGAGATTATTTTCACTTATTGCAGGTACTTATTTTAGTCTTTAGAAAATCTTTGCAGGCAATAATTTAAGTAAAACTTCCATGATATTACTTCCCACATGAATGCCTGCTGGTGAAGCTAACCAAGTATGAACTCTAAGTAAATTGGCCTCTGCCATAATGTGTGTGTGTGTGTGTGTGTGTGTGTGTGTGTGTGTGTGTGTGTGTGTGTGTGTGTGTGTGTGTGTGTGTGTGTGTGTGTGTGTGTGTGTGTGTGTGGTGTGTGTGTGTGTGTGTGTGTGTGTGTGTGTGTGTGTGTGTGTTCATCTACACAATATACACTTTGATATTGTCCTCTGGACAACACAAAACATGGTTGGGTCTAAAGAAGGACAATAAACTGAGGAAAACAAAATGTTTCCCGGGCTGTACTTTTCATTATTTTGTGCAAATGGCTTCGATAAATCACATGGTTGCAGGCTTATTCATTAATTATACCACGATATCTCTCTGAAGCAAATCGAGCTTTATTATACTTTTCCAATATTGCATTGATCTCCCAGATGCAGTAAACAACATCAGTTCTATGCTTGAAGCAGGTTAAAGGAATGAGAAATTACCAAGGAAAACTGAACCATCTGAGGCATGCCTCTGCTCCACTTAACAAAAACACACAGATAGACTGAAAGAGGATTTCTCGTTGTTTGTTTCGTGGTGCATCATCTGGTTTCCCCTGCCTCAGGCCTCCTGTCATGTCGTTGTCGAACTTTTAAATGTGGCACAGCTGTTTCAACTAACACAACTCCTCAACTGTGTAAGGAGGTGATTAAGTACAAGTTGTCGTCTTCGTGCCTCTCCAGCACGAGTCCGAGTTCATCTTCATTCATTGATCCCCAGGGTCGTTTGAATGGGTTATTACGGTAATAGCGACCAGAGTTAAAAAACCTATTAAACATTTATTTGATAACTGGTTTGTTCAGTGTTATTAAAATGGGTAATGTGTTTCTGTTGGCTGTTCCTTTGTTGAAAGGCTGTGCAGATTCAACTTCACACACACCCTGTTTGGACAACCACCAGATAGCTTAGACTGAACCAAAAATATATTTTTTTGAAAATGTTTCCCTTTCAAACAGAAATAATAATCACTGACTATACAATGTATTAAAACATGTAAACACTGTGACAAGGTTCAGGCTGCCATCTATAATCTATAATACACACCCACTTTATCAGACAGTCTATTAAACAGAGAAAATTCCCTTTGCTTGCCCCGCCCCTGCGTCAATATTGGTGTCCGTTTCTTCAGCTCTCCACCTCCCCGGGTTCCCCCTCCAGGCTCTGGCAGGAGGTTTATACGTACTTGCCCATCACTCTCATATCTATGCCATTGTGTCTGGGGGAGCGTAGAGCCTCGACCTCAAACACTCACCTGTTCTGCTGTTGCAATAAAAAACGTCAACATGAAGTTGAATGAAATACAATAACAGAGTGTAAGTTGCACTGACCCCCACATGTGCCTGTCTACAAAGCAGTCGATGAGTACAGGTAGATGTGCATCCATGTAGCGGCTGACAATCATAATAAATTGTGGTTTCTGGACAAAAGTTGGGAAACAGACTACTTCCTCAGCAAAGACACACGAGAGTGACAGCTCCTGCAGGTTGATTTGTACTTGAGGTTGTTGCATTTGTCAGATCAAAGTATCTGGAGCTGCGAGCCGTCAAGCTTCTTCGATAAAAGAGAAATGAATTTAAAATGTGTTTTATCTTAAAATGCTATACATTAACATGATGCAAACGGAGTTTATTAAGTGTATTTAATGATCATGTGTCGATGCTGCTCCAAGAAAGCAGTCATTTTGTTTGTTTTTTTATGAGTCCATCAAAAAGACTTTGAAACTGACTTAAAAGTGACTTCCTCCATATTTATCGCACGTCTCAATGAGGCATGCAGCCTGCCCACTGCAGATAGTGCCACTTTTTAATGATTTCCTCCGTGTTTAATTAGCACAGCTCATTGGAGTTCTGTGTTGAGAAGAAGAAAACAAACAGACTCCAATCATTTACAAGAGAGTGCAGCTTTCGAATTCCAAGAAAAAAAAAACAAAAAAAACACCAAAAATGAACCAGTATTTTCTGCTTGCACAGAAATCCGTCCTCAGTTAAACGTGAGCGCATCTGTGGAACGTCTGGTCGTATGTGGCGTCCGGCAGGCAGCCCACGTCACGGCTGACCTCATCTTTTGACGCCGGTCAACCAGATGTCACTGGAGCAGGAGCACTGCCGTAGCCACTCATTCTGCATGATATGAAACAAGAATGGCCACCCTGGCCATCCATCATCTCTCTAGTGAGGCTCATCCGTCATCGCAGGCGTGTGCTGACATCCACTTTGCTCCGGTTCCTCTTGGCTGGGCTGTGATTGGACCGTGTTCCGTGGCCGCGTTGCCTGAGCACGGGGCACCCCCCCCTTCGGATCTGAAACACATTGATTCACACCTCTGCAGAGATGAGATTCATTAACTTAGGGACTTAGGTTTACTTTAGGAACTTTGTTTTTTTTCCTCCCTCCGAGACTGAGCAGCGTGAAGAACAACCAGGTGAACAAAACAGGGCCAGAGGCACGTGTTAATGTGTTACTGTGTATGATTTGCAGCAAGGTGTTGTCAGGAGGAATTGAGTTTGACTGCAGCTCTATTGAAAAGTCTGAAAAGTCTTATTGAGTGTTGCTGATCGTGGCAGGTTTTGGCTCAAAGGTATCCTCCACTGAACTTTGAAAAATGTTTAAAGGGCTTAAATGTTTGACATTTCCATTTCAGTGGAGACCTGGAATCATCGCTGAGAAACACGTCAGAATGGATCTAAACTCTCATAAATTCCCAAACTACTCAAGCAGCCTAATTCACATCTCTGACCTTGAGCTATATTTTCTGCATCAAGCGCTTGAGAGAGAGAGAGAGCTCATGCTCAAAGAGCCATTCTTTGCAGAATATTATTAGTACTTTAGATACTGTGGAAAATACTAAATCACCAATGTTCACAGTTCTTTTCTTGGAATTTGTTAAATAACCTCTGGTAATAGGACTGGTAAATGAACATGGCCACGCAAATTCAAGATTCAAAGTGTTAATTGTCATACGTACAAAAATGTGTAGAAACAGAAAACATCTGTATGTGTACATGTAGTTTTGTTCATTGAGTGGATTAACAGTCTGATGGCAGATGGAAAGAATGAGTCCATCTTGTCACTGGTCATGGTTTATTGCTGGCTCCATGGGAAAATCAAATGTAACTGGTAAATGGTAAAAAAAAAAAAAAAAAGAAAAGACATTTAGTTAGCTGACAGCAGATGAAAACAGCGTGATTGCACCAGAACCCAAAGAGACATCCAGATTAGATCCAGAAGGAGATAAGTCAGAGTGAGCCCTTCATGCAGGACACAAAGAGGAGAAAGCTTGTCTTTGAAATTCTGGAGCAGAAAATGACTTGTGAAAAATAGAGTTATCTGCAGTCTGGAGAGGGCTGGATTATGACGCTGCTTTTATCACGCTCCATCGTTAACGTGGGATAAAAATGGGATAAAAAAACACCACATCAGAAAGCTTGTGGCATGAAAAGGTACCTTAAGTGAAACCGATTTCGGCTGATGTGTTGTTTAATGAGAGAAGGGATCTGTTGAATGGGCTGATAAGATGAGAGGGCCTCCGTGTTGGTGGTGTGCTGCACCAGACGATTAAGCGGATAAGATGCAAATGATTACTCTTACAGAGAGGCAACTTAATAGCGACATAGATTTCCAGCAATTGCGTTAATTACTTCATTTAATTTACAATGGTTTGGTGCAGACGGTGCATTACCACCACGGCTTACCAACGGAGGACAGGCAGTGAAGTGAAGAAAACATGATCAGATGCTCTTTGAGGCGGAGCTTTGTGGACAACTATGAACACTGTCCATGATGACTGTATTTTTAACGCAGCGTACGTCATTACTTAATTCCTTTTTGACCTAAAATGATGTGACAGGTGCTAAGTATACCATTTCAAAAACTGGTGTCTGCTCCCTGAATTGCTGGCCTTCAGTTTTTTTTCTGGGATGTGATTAAGCACAGGGATGTCATCCCACTGTGCGAGACTCTGCCTGCATCTGCCCAAAATAACATTCGTACACTGCTCTTAGATGAAAGACACGGGGTTGGAGCAAATGTTTCACTTGCTCAACGTCACTTGCTTAATGCACCTTTAAGGGCCTTTATGCTCCATCCACAGAAATGGACGGAGCCTCATGTCCATACTCTGTTTACAATTAGGAGAACTTAAAAATAGTGTGCTAGTGGAAGCCTGGGGTCACTGTAGTCACTGTGTATTTCTGAGGAGAGACAGTGAGTTTGTCGAATATAATGGAAACCCTTTAGTGTCAGTGTTTACAGGAGCGCTCTGCTTTGGTGCTTTTTCTCAAAATAGTGAACATAATGGAATAACTAGCCTAAATGTAAAATATAAAACATGAAAATACACAGCCAGGATATAATCTAAAATGTACAATCAGCAGTAAAGCCAGAAACAGAGTCTCTTGCTTGATCACAATGATTAAGGCAACTCTTTTAGGTTGCTAATGCTTTAGCCATTGATGGTAGTGTTGCTAGCTGTGAGGATGCTGTGCTCGTTCAGGTTGTTGTGGGATTTAACTGTGCTCTTGTCTTTATATTTTTTTTTTCTCCAGGACTGATGCCAAACTGTCAGTTGGACACTGAGCAACACACTGGCCAGCAACTTTACTATTTTCTTGTGCGACTGGCTGGGCCAACTCTGACATTAATAGTGAATTAAGAATTCAATTAGAGTTTGCTGTGGGATAAACGACTGGATCAGAGTGATAAATAATAAGCAGTAATACTTGTTTGCTAATTTTATTGAAGGCATTGCTTTTTTTGTGACCTTGTGTGTTAATTGTGTGTTATCACCTTTTATTTTCTGCATAGTATTGTATAGCGCTTGCATATTTGAAGTACTATGGTACAGGGACTTTGACACATAGGTCTTTTAGCCACCTCATTGGGGCTACACAAACTTCAACAATATCTTTAAACTGTTCGCCGGTGATTCTCGTGGTAGCCTCTGCAATCGAGAAAATCGGTGCGAGGGCGCCGCCTGACATTAAACAGATGGCGAAAGGTCATCCTCCTCATAATCATTATCATCTTAATTATTACCCCATCATCACTGTCTTCATCATCGTTATTACAATAACATCACTCCCGTCCATGTACCCATCATTTTAATCTCTCCAGTCAATACTTTAAGGAACTGTTCTTCATATCCCGAGCACTTCCCACTCAAGTATTTAATATAAATTGGTTTTCACTGTCTCTTCTCCGTCACCTAATTTTCCTGCAAACGTTGTTGAGGGAGAAAAATATGTGAAAATTGCAGATTCTGTAGTTTTCCACATGCAGCAGCTACAGAGGGTGTAATGGCTTTCTTATCAGACCTCAGGTACGGTGCAGCTTGGTAGTGGCTTAGCTCTGCTTATGGTCTGATAACAGATCTAGCATGCATCCTTAAATCACATCAGGATATACAGCACTTGAGCACCGGCTATATGTAGAAGACAACGGTATTGGGTCGTTCACTGGGTCAGAGGACGTGTCCTTACATGAGCTGTTTCATAGGTCAGTATTTCTTGATGAGTCATACACATTTATAAGAGGTTCATTTTCAACTTAATTTGATTAATTTAATTTAATATTTATTAGTAGTATTATGGAAAACGTCTTAGTGAGGAGCCACACCAGGCACTACACCAATACCAACCCCACTGATCTGCCGTGATCATGCTATCAGTGAGATATTTTTGGCAATCACATGTTGCTCTGGAAGTCTCATGAGAACACTGAGAATCTTGTGATGCTCAGCCTTGCCCTGCTCTTCAGAGGAAAGCATCCGAACACAAACAAACCATAAAACAACAAAAATGCTGGTCGCGTTGTTCACCAGGACACATTTCCATTAAACAACTGGTTTACAATACAAATCCATGGATATTTCATGTGTTACCTGATGTTACAAGATCAGCTGATTGAAAAATGCAAATGACAGTATTGATTTCTGATTAATGTTTTTATGGTAATCACATTTTTTTGCTCAAACAAATCGTCGTAAAGATTGTCGATATCAATTATATGAAAATGCAACATGCATGGCCCCTGTTGGTTGTAGCTGATTCTCATATGTGGTGCTGAATTACAATCAATTTTATTCCGCTGAAATTCATGATGTGCGTTTACACCAGGAGTGAATTTATAGAAACAGCAGCCAAATGGTCTGTTCCAGCAGAAACTGATTAGATTCTACACGAGAGACAAGTTAATTGCAGATGTCGACAGCATCAGGGATCCCTGCTAACAGATAATGAAGGCGAGGTCAGCTGACACACTCACAGCGTACAATTGCTCATTTAAGTCTCATTGTGATTGACAGAACAAAGATTGATCCACCCCAATCTCAGGCAGCGAACTTTAACACTGGCACAGGTCGGCCACCGCAGTGTAATGCAAATGCACGCCTACGCCGCGCTGGCCCGGCGGACAAGTGTCAACACTTTCAGCATGTATTGATCTTCTGCTGCCACTGGATTTAATATGCTTGAGACTTGTCACCGACCACGGGGGAGGCTGGCCTTCTCTCGGCTCTGCTGATGAACACTTGGCCTTAAAGTGAGAGGAGAAAATCCAGCAGAGGATTTTCTGAGATGCAGAGGACAAGAGCACAAATCCAAATGGAATTTTTCAATTATGCTTGTATTGATCCCAATTTTCTGTCTCAAATTACTCATTGTGGTACCTGTGCTCAGGGTGTTGGTCTTTCGATTAAGTTTTTCTCACTGATTTAAAAGCATGATTGCATGGCACTGATTGAGATCTTAATTTTAAATATCAAGTCTTATAACGGCATATCTATATACTACAAGGAAACACTCATTGGGGTGATAAAATGACAAAGCTTTTTAAATGATGGTTACTGATAAACAGTATTTAATAATGATCAGTCAAGTGTGTTCAATATTAGAGCCTTTATAAGGTCAGTTGCTGATGCGGTGTATTGTTCTGATGATTATCTTCTCGCTATATTTTCACTCCACTGATTCCCACAACCATCTCCCTGTCTGTGTGTGTGTGTGTGTGTGTGTGTGTGTTTGTGTGTGCTATGTACACCTTGCAGTGTTCATGTTATCAGCTTCACACTTGGCATCTG
Organism: Pseudorhombus dupliciocellatus; assembly: GCA_016785235.1. Taxonomy (NCBI): domain Eukaryota; kingdom Metazoa; phylum Chordata; class Actinopteri; order Pleuronectiformes; family Paralichthyidae; genus Pseudorhombus; species Pseudorhombus dupliciocellatus. The sequence continues at coordinate 561,975 of JAFBJW010000374.1, forward strand.
TTTTATTAATGGCCCAGGAAGTGCAGTGTTGAATTTGGTGTGATTTGGAGAGGTGATATGTTTAATATCTTGTGAGCACACTGCAGCCAGAGGGGGTGGAGGTGCATGCCAACAACATGAAGGACGTCTGAGGACTACACTGAGCAGGTCTCCCTCTGTGTCCTTACGGGAAGAAGTAGGTATGTGTCCTGCCAGATCATTTTTGATAGTTTGATTATTTTTGAAATGATTGTGATAAATAAGATAAGCTCATCCAAAGGGGAAACTAGGATGAGTTCACACAGAGCTCCTCTGGTGAAGAGGCTCTGCTGGGATTTGACAGACATTTTAAAAAATTCAGCCACCGCGCCACTTTAGTGTGATTGTCCTCATTGTGAAGCCATTTTAAACCATCCGTACAATTTTAATATTATCGCATAGTCATGCAAGTGCACTCTTTCAAAGAGCAATGAACTCAATTCTGAGGAATGTTCTGTATACTATTAATTTGAATGAGAATTAAAAATAGAAAAAAGCTCAATAAATAAGAAATAAACCCAACAAAACCAAAGCAATAAATAATCTAAAGTTATTCTTGAATAAATATTTACCATTCACGTTTGGCTCAGATATTTGGTTAGTATACCAATGTTTCCTCCAGGACTCCAGCTGTGTGTGCATGTGCGTCCGGTCTGCTCATCACATTTTTAAAACATGTGTCTCTCAAACCCTTGATTGTTAGAGTGAGCGCAGGTCAGCAGGAGTGTGGATGGAGGACACTCAGAGGCTATGACACAGTAAAAACCAACGGGTGCTGCTCTGATCCTGAAGCGGTGGTGCTAATGATTCGTCATTGGCGGTCTGCTAAGAAAGCCCTGAATTCCCACATTTTGCCGCTGCTGTTCGACATTTACCAGCTCGTTACCGCCGCTCTCCTCTCTCATCTCTGCTTCTCTGTTGGTCTCTCTGTGTGAGTGATTGGGGGTCTGTGAACTTTTTTTGTTTGCACTCTGGAGCCCTGTGTTGTAGGACTGTTTGAGGAGACTGACAAAAGAAGGGCTCTGATGGAGCTCTGGAGCGTTACCACGGGACGCGAGAACAGATCGGTCCAAACAGGCAGCTTCAGAGCAGACACTGCTCAGGGGAGACGTTTTCTCATGTACACAGGGCACCCTACCATTATCAATTAGCTATAAATTGACGCTGAGTGAAATGATTTATTTCTAGCGCATATGTTTCCATCTTACGGCTCAGATCTACGCCGTAACCACCTGCAGGCAAATGTTTCCATGTGAAAAAGCCTCTCTGTGCGACCTGAGCAGCAGCAGGCGGGAGACAGACGCAGTTTCGCGAGTGGCTGGTGAAGCAGATAAAAGGGCCTGATATTTGTCTCTGTAGCTGGAGAGAGGAGTGAACACTGGACAGAAACATGACTCCAGATCAATACTAATGCTCCTCCAAGCCACGCTGATGTATATGTAGGCAATTGTTTGAGAACACATTAAGCACAAACATGTCAGGAGGGTTTTTTCTTTTCTGTCCCACCAGCGGCCAAACATGAATTAATGCAGCGTTAGGAAAAACAACTTGTTCACTAGCTATGATTTATTAATACTCTCATGAGTTCGCAATGGGAGCTTGTGCGATCCGTGATATATTATCAGTTCGGGGTGTACAGCTGCAGCAGGTCCACGAAAAGCCCCTCTCAGATGCTCAGATCATATTTGACCAACCTCTGCTCCCTTCTCCTGTTCTTCGCTTTATTCTTTGCTTCAGCACATGATACAGTATATTCACGTGCAAATGCCTTGCTCAGTGAGAAACTTAATGCAAATCTGCGTTTCCCTGTGCTTAAAGCGCAGTCCTAACCCCAAATATCTGGAATATAACGGAACCTATGACCTTCTTATTGTGAGGCAGCAGCGCTAACCACTGTCAGCATCATTACATGAGGTAATTTAATGGATAAGGCCTCATTCAATCCTTAGGCACCTGCTTGTATTTCCCTCTGTCATTGTATCAAATTGCACATTTTAATTTTCCCTCTGTACCCCTGCCGTTGTTTTTATTCGCAGCACCTTCCCGAACCAACAGCTACTACTGCATGTGGTGAAACAAGCGTGGTGGGTGGTGATTGCAGGCTAGGCTCGCTAATCAGGTTAAAATCTCCACAGATTAAAGAGAACACTGGCAGCTTTGTGTCGATACTCTGTCGGCTCAGCGTGATGATGAATGTTTACTGCACTACATTAAGAGGAAATTACCTCTTTTTGTTCGAGGCCCGATCATTCATCCGCCAGCGTAGCATGCCCATCCTCAGCCCTGTTGTAAATTAGTCTGCACCTTTCTGTGGGAAGAAAGGTGGGGAGGATTGAGGAGATCAATCTTTTAGACGGGCAGTTAAAATCATTATTTGGCTTCCTGCAGGACACAGGCTACGCTAAGCAGCGACAAATCATCTCACACAGTTATAAACATTCTATTTGTGGATGCCCCGGGGTACGGCTGCGTTCTGTCCCTCTGCATGGAGATGACAAGTCTGACCGACAGGGAGCGAGGATCCTGAGTTAGTGAGGTTATTAAGGCTGCAGGACCTCCACAGTTATTCATAAGAAGCAACCATAACAAGCCCACAGTGGCTTTCTTCGCTAAGATTTACAGTAGGCTTCAGAAAAAACTGCAGCCATATCCCCACAGAATCTATTATTTTGGCTCTCTCTCCTCTCCACCAGGCTTGGGAGCGAGGCATGCCGAGGCGTCCTGGTGCTGCTAATAGATGGGCTGCATGAATGTGTATGTGAATGGCAAACTCGGAGCTAAAAACGCTAACAAACCATTTACAGCAATCGCTGGGCCACATCATCTGGTGCTAATCCAACTAATCTCTCCACTGGCGGCTGTTTGCGCTGTTATTTTAAGAGAATGATTACCCATTGTGGAATTAACATTGGCTTAACCCTTTCACGAGGCTTCCTCACATCCCGCCTGCAGAGCGTTCCGTGGAGAGCTGCGCTGCCCTCGCCATCCTGCTTAAAACACAATGTGAACCAAGATGTTCGCACCAATTACCAGATATCATTCACTGCATAAATGATACTGTGAGAAAAGGCGCCTCGCTTCCAGTATTGTGAAAGCTTGCATTTCAGTAAGCTGCCGTGAACCACCTGTTATTTCAGATAATATCCTCTCTTACCTGGGTTGTGATATTTTAATGAGGCAGAGGATTCCTGTAAGAAGAAGATGAAGAAAAAAAATCCCTTTTTAATTAGCAAAAGGCCCCATTTCCTTTTCTGTAGACCAGTAATGACTAAGTCCAAGAAATCAATTTAGCACTGTAGTGGAATAGGGAGTTGCCACATTGACTCCCTGGGCCGAACAATGACCAGAAATCCTGCATATTTTGCACAAAGACCAAGGTCATAAATTCAAACTATTGTGCAGGAGCTGGTCCAATCCTCTCGTGAAGAAAACACCTGACACGGCCTTCATTTGTTCTGTGTTGCACTTTGACCAGAGTCATGACTGCTCCGTATGCATCCACACTGACACTGACTCACAAGCATTCACATGACGTTCTAGTGCCCTTTAGTGAATAAGTTGCATGTACTCTCCCTCTCAGGAGTTATGACACTAACATTCGTATTATGTTTTCATTTTTATTTTTGACTATTTGAAACCTGTTGGTGTTTCTGACTGCTTTTTAGAGACGAGCAGGTATACTTTAATGATTACGCAGTAGCTGGGGATAGAGCTCAGCGGTGCTCCTCAGTTAATCGCGTTACTGACGTTGATCCTTGGGTGAATCTGACTCATTTACACCTTCAGGTGTGAACAGGATGCCGATTGGACAAAAGCAATCTATGCAAGCAGCAAATCCATCAGGACGAGGAGCGGCAGTCACATGATTCAATGCCGCATGCTTTGAAGTAGGATGCCATTCACAGCGCAACACCCACACTGTTCCTCCTTCAAACGGCAGCAACATATTGTTCAAGCACAGAGCGAAAGATCTTTAATTCTTCATTGCTATAAATGTTCAGAGGCCGACTGAAATCCATCCATATTATCTCTCAGTCCTCCACCAGCAGAGCTGTGATCAATATCACGGCACGTGTCTCTGAGGAGTGTGCACACCTGGTGATGTGAAAGGATGCCTAATGAAGCCGGTTTGCATCTTCTGCATCTTGGATAGCAAGTAATTTACTGTCTGTGTGCATATTTGATCTCAGGGGCAGGTCTATATGTATTCATGTATGTAATATATACATATATATCCCTGCCTGTTCCACGTGTAAGAAAAACATTTTCCATTCCCTGCAAGTAAATGAGATTATTGCATTAATACAAGGCCAAAATAAAAACAGAGGGGACTATGTGGAATGAATCTGAGATCAAAAGCTGGGGATGAATATACACTACATATCTGTAGAAGTGAAAAATAAATTCAACCTATGTATGTCAGAGACGTGTTTTATTCCTTGTCTGCTTATTTGTTGGTTTGCTGTAAGATTTGAACACCCAGCAGATTTCGAGGCCAGTCAGTTATCAGTTAGTGGTCATATTATTAGGGAATAATTCATGCACCTCAGACTAAGTTAAAAAGATACATAAAGGAGATTAATATATGTGACTGAGCACAATTTGGTTTGGATCAGAATAAAAATCTGGATGTAATGAATTTAGATAAAGTGATGTCACTGATTGAATGTTGGGCCTGGAGTTATGCGCTCCTTTAATGCTATACTGGTTTATGCTCGTTACCACAAACAGTAATGAGTGCAGGTCCCCTTCAGGTCTCTCCACAGAGCTGCTGCAGGGTCTGTGTCTCGGTTCTCTTCAAGGACCTCTCTGTGTTCTCCGCTTGTCCCTGCAGGTGAGTGTCACCCTCACAGCATGATGCTGACACCAACATGTGTAGCATTAACCGGGTCACGAGCAGCAGCTGCTGGACGCAGTGTTTAGACTCATGCTCAAAGGCCCCCAAACCAGAGAAAACTTTTCCTTTAGGAAGAAGAGTCCTGCTCGTTCCAAACTTCTTTCATTTCACAATTATTGAGGTCACTGCTCATGGGAACAATGAAAGCTTTAAAAATGCTTTTATACTCTGGGCCTGCTCTGTGCATCACCACAGTTCTATCGCAGAGGTCTACAGAGAGGTTGTGGGACTCATGGTTTGGATTTTGTCCTGACATGCAGTGTGAATTGTGAGATCTAATATACAGTGGTGTTTGCTGTCCTCCACTATGCCCAATCTGCTCGATTTCCCTCCGGTGAACTCCAATCAAGTTTAATCAGGAGATACCTATAACAGGATAACATTGAATTTACTGTGAACACGGAGAGTAGACTAGACTAAACCCCAGCGGGAAGTAGAAGTTGTCCAATTAGATGAACTCATTTATGTAGGGAACTGCCCACTGAGACCAGACTCTAGTTGAGCGTCTTTAAGTTTCACATCTTCATGAGACGGACACTTCTGGTCAGACAGTTTGATGGAAATGGCTGGTGAAAGATGGTGGAGTTGGGCTGACAAAAACGGTACGACAGCTGAATGAACAGAAGGAGCGCTGACAGCTTAGACGTGATTGGCTACAGGCGAACGTGCCACGTTGCGAATGGGTGAGGAATCGTGATCTGGTGAAGCCAGCAGATAAAAGGACTTGTAACTTAGAGGGCAGGAGCAAGGAGACTTTTTAATGAGCTCACTTTCTTGATAAAGCACAGGAGCGTCAATTTAGACTTAATGCTTGTATCTTTGAGCTGTTTTTTTTATTTATTTATTTTTTTTATTTATGTTTTATCTTATCATCACAATAGTCCAGGGAAGTGAATTGTAGAATAGAATTCACATACACATTTGCAACTTGTCCAGTCTTGTTAAACATTCACCATTTATTTATTTATTTATTTTTGACAAATCTAAAATCTAAAAGTACACATGGACAGAGTCAGTAACACAACTCACCACACTCTTACACACAAGCACAAAAAATATTGTGACGCTATTGCTACACAGCTGAATATGTAATGAAGACAGGCATCCATAAATACTGTATGCTTTATAAAATATAGATACATCTATATATTCCAGATGTTACAACCATATTGGAAAGTTTCATGTAAGAAAAACAAGTTAACAAGGAAGTAACACAAAAGGAAATATTGAAATGCTTGTTTTTCGAAATGAGTAACCTTTAGGTCCTGTAATTTATTCAGACCTTCATGAGTGTGAGTATTTTGCCTTTGAAACTCTCAGTCGTTCTGGCCTCAACCCAGTCATTTGAATAAAGTCGCCAAACAAATACAGTAGAAATGTTAAAATAATCAAAACATTCCTCCTTGTTTACATCCAGCAGTCAAAACACAGTGGCACGCTCGCAGCGTGGCGGCCGCCCATGGGATCCGCCTTGTATTTTATGCATTCACGCAAACCTGTTGCTGGCCCTTTTCTGCAGCGTCTTACATAATAAATGTGACACACAGCAGAGGGAATAACACTAACCCTAACAACAGCACAAAGCAACTGTCACCATCAACAACAACGTCACTGTGAATGATCCTTTCCTGCTCACATTCTCACATTCTCAGCTCTTGCTTTTGTTGCATGTGGGGGGAGGGGCCAATAGTCCTGGGTGACCACAACACTAACTAGCACCTTATGAGGCCCATACTGAGCAAACCATATTAAGCTTGTAATCCATGCACAACAACTTGCTATCATTAAGCAGCAGTAAGGTTAGCTAATGGCCTGCTAGTTGTAGAATGAGGAATAAATAAGTGCTTTATAATGACTAATAAAGAACCAGTATAGTACAAATATGCATGCTAATTTATTGGTTAATGTGTCTTCTCTTAAAAGTATTTGGTATCACTGGTGTTTGGCTGTTCTGAAGCTGAGGACGGGACTGCTATTTCTGGACGCGCTCGTATGATTCATCTGTGGCTGTTGGGAGGTGTGACGTGTCAAGCTGTGTCATTCCACTAATTGTCAGTCTGACTTATCGGGAGCCGCCTGTAGCCCCTGAGCTCTCTTCTGACCTGAGATAATTCAGGCGCAGCGCTGAGCAGACAGAGCAGGTTTTGTTCACCGCAGGGAGGAGGAATCTGGTGTGGCTCTCTGGAGGTTTAGTGCACAGCTGGACTGCCGACGCCTTTGGAGTATTTGTTCTCAGTGCAGATACCAGCTACTTCCTGTTTGTCAGAGTTGAGATCCTTGATGGAAAAAAAACATTCAGATTCATTAAGAGTACATAGAACGTACAGGGAACTACTGAACATGGAAATACACTTAATTAGAAGTAATCATCTTGCATGCATAATTTATCCATGAGTAAGTGATTACACACAGTGAGCAGCTCCGACAAAACTAACATGGGGCTTTGCTTTCAAGCCAGTTTCTTTCCTTTGTCTGGATTGTATTGAAGCTTATACCTCTGTAGAATTGGCTGGGAATCTTTTTTGTGCTTTGGTACATACGCAAATATTGAGCATGTGTCACACAAACATCTTTAGTTTAGAACAGTTTCTCTTTGGTAAAGCATTTGGTGTCAGATGGTGCTGATGCAGAAGTTCCTTGAGAAAAGCCGACACGCACTGGTGAAGCGGCTTTCAAACAACAACGAGGCTCCTTCACAAACTGAGTGATGTTTCAGCTTCTCAGCCTTCTGCTCACTCACCACAAACCTCACCCGCGTCGCATCGTTTCAGTCCGAATGCGGTATTATGAAAGCTGCTTATTAGCGCCCACACGTCTTTGATCTGGCAACTCATCCAGTTTGGCTGCATGTTTCCAACTGCGAGGATCCTTGAGTTTGGCCTATTTCATCACTGCGAGCGTGTCCGGGAAAACCGGGCAGACCGATTCTTCTTTTGCAGAGATACCAATAATCATTGTTTGTCCATTTCTCTCACAACCACTTGTATCTATATTTTCTGAGCTGAAAGGTAACAACTAATTGTATGAGTCTCCTTTAGCCTCAGCACAAGCTAACAGGCATACAGCCAGTAGGGACATGCCAGGCTTCTGTTTTATGTTGTTTTCTGTGATTGTAGTAAAGAACAAGTCGCTGCACTGATATTATTTTAGGGAATTTCAGAGTTCCTTTTTTTGTATTTCTGAATTGTCTAGAGGGCTAAATTATATTTTCTGTATCCTGCCCTGAGGCCAGAGATTGTCCACCTCTGTACGATGCTCACAAAATAGAGATGATACCGGTTATGCAGCACGGATCGGTGCGCTTAGCATTCCTGTCAATGAATTTCCAAAAGCAAAAGGAGAAGCAGTGTTCCCATCATAATAAGAGAGATCGATACTGCGCAGAGAAGGTGGCGGAGACTGAAACGGAACAAAAAGAATCTGAATAGGACTTTGAAAGCAGCTTTATCAGATGAAGATAATGTATTTCATATGGTTTCACACTGCTCCAAAGAGTCTTACCCTAATAGGATGACTAAGGACTGGGGATGTTTCAAGATATGTTTTTGGTTTCAATAGATTTTAAGAATTGACTTGTTGAAATAAGAATTGTAATATCAATTTTACATTCTCTTGGAGGTGTATCCGTTTATATCAACACCTTCTGATACTACCACTGTCTGATGTTCCATAATGGGTCAATGCATTTCTATGCTAGCTGCAGTTGATCTGCTTCGGACTCGTCATCGTCGCTGTATCACTAACATGTCCGTGAGGTTCAACGAAGCTAATCTTATCTTTTATCTCATCTCTTCTACAATTAGTAGCAACAGTGACCAGATGAGTATGGAAATAAAATGATATGGCTTTAGAAAATAGTGTCTCCAAACTGTAGTGAGGAGCAGTTTTTGAGTGAGTGTACCCCATCCCCCGGCAGATGTCTGCTGGGAGTGAGCAGGATCATGAATATATGAATGAACTTTCTCCCAAAGACTAAATATTCAGGCCTGCACTGCCATCAAACTGAGCCTTGCACAACTTCACCTCTTCTGGCTGAATATGATTTTTGAAAACACTGACCAACTGTGCTTGGCTTGGCTTATGTTTCCTCTGAGCCCAGTGCTCCCTTCCAATATGACACATTGCTAACTATTAGAATTAATGTTCATCTATGCATGTTTACTACTCAGTAGCCTGTTATTCAGCAGGCTCAGACTGAATTACCCAGGATACCCTGTTAATGTTAAACAGGGGTCATGCTACACTCCCCTTGCATAGTACTATCCAAAGTATTTCGCTGAATTATGTGCTGGGGTATTTGTGATTATGAAATGAATATGCATATAAACAGCTTAGCCCAAATTTGACCTCAGCTGAAGCTTGAGCTGGTGTCCTCAGCACCACCCACCCCACCTCTCTCCCTCTCCCTCCTGTGACTGTGCTCATCATTGTGATGCCATTTTCACTAAAAGCTTGACTTAATAAGCCCATCACTGATACGTAGATTGATTAGGAGCAGACAAGGATCTTTTTCACTTTATCTTTTTCCAGTTATTAATGTCTTGACTCTCGGTTATTGACGTTTGGTTATAAGAATGGTTGAGGATGTGGTGTGACTGCATTGAGTCATTCACTCAAATATGCTTCCATATTTATGCAACGTGAGCAAATAGCAAACAGTTTCAGCAACAAAATATACGTTAAATATGCATACAATTATCTCTTTTATATCATTTCCATTTTAATAATAGAAATAATGTGGACATTGATGATATCATTGACGTAATGTTCATTTATATAGCATGTCAAAGTCAAATAAAAAAAAACCACACAAGTAAGAAAATACAAATACAAATGATTTTTATAACAAATACAAAACAATCATCAGAGAGGAATTAAAATATTCCAACCGGACGGATTTCTAAATGGATAAATATGCATGTATGGGCTTCCTGAAGTAAACAGGAAAGATGAGCTCTAGGTGTGTCAGACAGGAGTTAATGGTCATAGTGTCTCAGTTCTTGATTAGCTTCCATCCTGTGTTGTTTTTCTGACATTAAACCTCTGGCAACAAACAGAACCTTCATAACTTTATAAGTGATTTCAATCCAAAGTCGTGTTATCCTAAACGACCCTCACCAAATATTTTCACCCCAACTACTCGATCACTGAAGCTGAGCACCCCTCTCGGACAGGACATTGGTCCCCCTAAAACAAAAATCTCATTAGCGCCCTTGGGGGTGAGGGTTACAGCCTCTGAGCCAGCCTCCTCTTCGTGCACTGTTTGAAACGGGATGCACTTCGTGTTGCAATGACAGGTGGAACCAGGGACCTGACCGTCCGTGCCACGCATGCACCGCTGGAGCGCACGAATCCGATCGCACCGCCCTCCTGTCCGCCTGCTGCTGCCGGGAGGAGCGCAGCGGAGGAGAGAGCAGAGCGGAGCGCGGCACCTTAAGGGATGTGACAGCGATTCGGACAGCCGGCGATGCCCCGTGACATCCTCAGTGAGAGCTGAGGGCGAGGAACGAAGCGCATCGAGAGGGGACAACCGCGGGGACCGAGGCGCCTCATCGGCCGCTGCAGACATTTCCAGCAGCGCCTGCGTGCCCGCCTTGTCTGGGGAGTCGTGCGGGGATCGCGGAGCGCGTCGGAGCCGGTGTCCGATCCAGTGGGACCGACAAGAGGAAGAGGCAAAGAGAGGGAGAGAGAGCTGTCCCCCCCCCCCCACCTCCCAGCCCGCAGTGGACTGAGCTGATGCGGAGGTGAGTGCCGCTGTGGTGCCGCCAGGAGTTGATGATGTGATTGTTGCTGATGGACGCACAGGTGAGGCCACGTGGTCGCAGTCAGACTAGGAGCACGCGTCTTCTTCTTCTTCATCATCATCTCCTTCCTCTTCCTCCGCTGTGCGTTTTCTCCATCCTGCTTCCCATTGTTGTCACCGAGTCAGAACTTTGTCCACATCGCACGCGCGTCGCAGCATGTGGGGGCCGCGTGTCTGATAACATCACGATTGCAATAAGTCACAATCACGGAGCATGAATCCAATTTGTGTTCGGACCAGCGGCTGAGGCAGACAGGGGAGAGTGTCCGGACGTGTAACTACATCTGTGGGCACAGTGCAGCTCCGGTGGAAAAACATAAAACCAGCAGGAGTCATTGTTTTTTAAAGAGGAACCCATGGATCACAGCTGAGTGAATACATCTGACCCAATGAGAGCAGATTAGTATAATGAACCTCCCTGACAAAAACACCCCCAGCATGTTTATTCGTTGAAGTCATGGGGAATGTAATAGATTTTTTAAAAAAGCAGCTCGCTTCCATTGTGATACAATGATTGTTTCTGCTGTTTAAAATGACAAATGAAATACCTTTACCTTCGGCTCCAAAGGCGCTATTGGTAATTGAAAATGTCACCTTGGGCTGTCAGATCTTCTAAACGTCCTCTACCGCATTTTTTTTTTTTTTTTTACTTTTTATTAGCTAAACCATTAAAAATGATTTATTCTACTGACTAAACAGCTGCTGCCCGGCCAAATACTGAAACTATGCCTGAATTTCAAGTTTGAGTTCCACAATCAGCATGTGCACGACCAATGTAGCATACCTTTCCTCCGCGGCCTATCCTCAGTCTCTCAGGCAGCCAAGAAAAGAGAAACATGCTTTTCGCTCCTTTCAGCTCGATGCTTACAAACGTAAACAGCCTCTTTCCATCAAGATAGATAAATAACATGAAATTAAATTACGACGCAAGTTTTCTTCACGGACCCTGAAGCCGTAACTGTGACGCCTCACGGAAGGCACGCACTGTCCTTAAAGTCGCCGTAGAATTGCATCATCCGCCAGCGCCGCTCGTGTCCTGCGGTGCGAGTGACAGCTCCATGGCTCACGTGAAAGGCCCGTAGCAAGAAGAGCAGCTCATTACAAGCGCAGCAGCCCTGGCTTCCTCTGGCAGGAGGCTGCCGGCTCATTAGGGGTCACCGAGGGGCGAGTCTCCCACTATGAGCCTCAGCTTGTTACCAGAGCACTCTGTGCTGCCGCCGTTAATTGGAGTGAATTCATTTTCACTGACAGATTGCAAAGACAGACATGAGTCAGTGAAACGGTGGAGAAGATTTTTTTTTTTTTTTTTCAGCGCTTTTAAAATGTATTTTTGTTGAAAGGCAGTGATGCGTTAGACAACAGAGAAGATGTGGGAAAGCAGGACAGCTCACCAGCGTGATAAAAACAATGTTGCATTCCGCTCCCGGCTGCCTCTGCTCCTCATTGTTTGCCTTAAATCTATTTCTAGGAAACTCCTGACTACACAATCTGTAATGTTACTATCCATCATAAAAAAGACAACATCGTTCCATGGGTCGGCGTTAGAGTCCATTCATTGGTTTCCCAGAAAAATATACCACGGTGGTCAGCTGTTTATTGGATTGTGGAAAAGTCTCTCCCTAAATTCATTTGTATTATTCAGTTTGATGAGAGCCCCCTGACAGAAATACTGCTGTCAGTATTCTGAAGCGCTTCATGTGAACACATCACCAGAATGGCTTTCAGGGCGAGCTGATCCCTCACTGAAACTCCCATCACGAGAAACTCAGCCCGCGTTGTCGGCAGCAGCGGTCAGGAAAGTTGCCAGCTGCTCTTTGTTTCAATGGGGTGACAGTCACCAAGAGTCAAAATGGAAACATTATATTCTCGATGGGGGCTCTATCGTACACTGTGCTCAAGTCGACACAAAGCCATGCATTAGAAACGTAAAACAGTCCTGCAAACTCCACACCACCCCTCTGCCGCTGTGAGCAGAATCCCATCTCCTCTGCCCGTGTGCACTCCTTGCACAGTGGGGATATGATTGTGCTGTGCAGCTGAGTTTGAAGCAGAAGAGTCTGCAAACATTATTTCCCGGCAGCAAAATGACTCGACTGCTAAATGAAATGACTCATGCTTTCACTTCCATTCATACTGTACAAGTAATTTAAATAAAGTCATTTTTCTTTAAAGGAAAAAGAAGCTTCTCTTGACCCTGCGTGCTCAGGCGGAACATAAACCCACAAAAAGCTCTAATCCTTTATACTTTTTGAATGGACTCACATGCAGGCTTATTTCTGTTCTGCAATTAAAGCAAGCCAGATGAGACCGTCTATCTGAGGGAACGATTTATGCTTGTAATATTGTAGGACATCTTATTTATGTCTAAAGATAAATATTTGAGGTCTGTAACTGCATTTAACAAGGTGAATTGAATACGATCCCAATGGTGGATTCAAGTGAATCTCTCCATATCAGCCTGGTTGGTAACAAGTCCTCTGGAATCTCGGGCAGCCGCTAGAGTTTTTTTTTTCTGTGAAGATCCAAAGACAACTGCTACAAATATCTGTCACTCTGCCTGTTGAGCATACTCCCACCCCAGCCTGTATCTCACCATGTTTATCATCTGAGGTGACTCAGGTCACGAATGCCTCGGCAGCCGGAATGTATTGGGTGGCCGCTGAGCGCGGCTGTGACACGCAGGATGTGAGGCGTAAGCGTCGGAGAATGAAGGCTGCTTCAGTGATAGTGGATCTGAGCTCGGGTCTCTGTTCAGCCGCCGTGAAGAGAAATCTTAATGCCAGCGCTGACTGAACCACCACTTACTGACTTCCTGCCTGGCTGAATGGGTGAAAGAATGAACCGTACTTACACCATGCTTAGCACCGATGCCAAGATTAGCAGAGGAAGGAGCTGAAACACTCCAGGCATAAATCCAGACTGTATAGTCACACAGTCAGATGCATTGATGTTGCCGTCAAGTGCTTAGCTGGTTCAGTGAGCAGCGTGATGCAAAGCTTGAATACCATGTTTATTAAGCGAGGATGGGAGGAGGGGTCTGGGCATAATATTCGGCGCCGTATGCTCCACATTAGCTTCTCTCCTGCTTCAGGAAGTCAGAATCACTTGTTGTCAGGCACCCAGCATCTCACCGCTGCTTTGAATGGAAGCATCTGTTATTGAGTTAGTCCTGAATTTATCTCAGTTGACTCAATGGATCCTAAGAAATCAACAGAGACTCGTCATTCATTTGCAATTCGGTTAGTGGGATCAGATCCGCTTTCTTACAATTTAACCTCCATTTTCTCTTAATTACATCACACACTGGTTAAGCCGCATTACAAGATTCTCACATCGTGATCAATTTGATAATCAGGGGCTGGATCTACTTATTCACTTTCTGTGACATTTTAAAACAAGCTTCACTGATTTCTAGAAGAATTCATAGATGTCGATGACAATGCAGGTATAAGAACCGATATGAGGACAGATGTTTATGAATGTGTGCAATTTAGCACAGATCAGAAATCATCAAGAATTAAGAAATTAAAAAATAACGCTACACGCACAATGTTGAACAGATGTTCTGAATACTTATTAAATAATGCAGATTCAAATGAATGTTTTACCAAATGCCAATACTAAAATTCAGGGTTACGTTAAAATCCTACACGAGCCCTCACATCCACAGACAAAGCTTGAGCCTAACAGCCTGAAGTGTAAATATCCGCAAGTGTCGTGTGCATCATCTTTTATATCCTTAAATATAATTTAGTGTTCCATTTGCGCTGTAATTAAACTCTTACATTTCTATGGTTCTTTAGTGCCACGCAGTAATCCAGCACAAGAAGTTAATAATCTCATTCCATTTACATGTCAGTATCCAAGCACTGGGTTGTGGTTTCCGTGGCTCCATGAATAATATGAAGTTAATTGAGAAGAGCTCGGGATCAAACCTGGATACAATGTCACAGTCAGAAGAAATGAAATTAAGAGCACAGCGTTTTGACAGCTCGAGCATTAACAACTGGTACTTCATCAGCGTTAGATGGCTTTTGATTTTCATCAAGCTCTCCCCTGCTGCTGTAAAGACATTTTGAGAGCTTTGGCTTTCTTTACCAAATACAAAAGTGTATTTCTGAGTAATTTTCTTCTTATGTCCGACAGTTGTGTGTAGGGAAATTATTCATACCAATCCTAAGGCAGTGCACTTTATTGATTGGCGTTATATTATAGCATTTATAATTTTCCCACAGATGCATCAAGCTGCACATACATATACTTCAGGCTGCCTCAATTAAGCCTGACCTGTCAATGCACTGTAACAGATACTGCTGCACTGAAATGTTTTCTTTCAATATTTATCTTTTCTGAAATAATTCTTTTGTGTACTGATATATTCATCGATTGGCAGGAAAGCATATAGGAAAGAGCGAGGAGGGGTCAGCCATCTTTATCTACCGGCAGTGTTTCACAGATTAGAGCCATTTGAGGCTATTGAAAGAGAAAAAGAAAAAAAAAGAGCCAAGGATATAAATGAAACAGTTTCAGTTAGGGGGAATTTCACTCTTTATGATTCTTTGACATAACTTCATCTACACTTTCACTGTTCCCCAGTGTTTGATATGCTGCTCAGTTGGGTGGGTTTGCGGCACTTGTACAGACAGGGGGCGTTAAATCTTCCGCAGCACGGCGTCCCCATTGTTCTTCCGCACGGTGAGAAGTTCATTCTCCGTAGTGGCTGGACTAAAGCCAAGTGCAGCTGCTCAAAACACCCACGGCGACCTGAAAGGGGTGGCTCATGGAAAAATGAAAATCCACTCGTTATCTGCTCACCAGTGAGGGGATAGAGGGATGGGTGAAGTGTTTGAGTCCAAAACGCACTCGTGGAGTGTCAGGGGTAAACAGCGCAGCAGCCAAATCCAATGCAATTGAAGTCAATAGTGACTCTGTGAGTCTTCAAAAGAAAAAACAACAACTGAAAAAAACGGAGAGTGCTTTTGCCTTGGCTCTTTGTATTACCTTTATGACTTTCACTTGGTAAACCTGTCCTCGGAGGATTGCATGTAGATTGTAATATTTGAAAGAGTTGCAGAAACATTTTCAAAGACTTGAATAGCTGAATGTACCAGAGGGAGGTGCACATCCAAACTGCGCATGCAACGACTGGTTCCAGAGTGGATTCATCAGATTGTCTGTATTCTGCAAACAAAAGGAACACGTCTCCAGTTCTGTGAGCACCATAGTACATGAAACACATTGTGGAAGCGACGTCTCACAAGAGGCTTGAACCCTCGTGCATCACGGGGCATAAAGTGAATTTAATATGTTTGTGACCTGGGGGAAAGTCCCTCAATCCATCCGTCCATTAGCTGTAGCACTTGCCCTTTGAGAGACGCGGGGGGGTCTGGAGCCGATCCCAGCTGACGGGGAGCGAAGTCACCAGTCTCACACCAGTGAAGAATAGATATTCCCCACCTCCCCTGACCTGTCTGATTTTTGACTTTCAGTACGTGTCTGTGCAAACTCCAGACAGACTAATGAGCAATTTAGTAGTTATTGCTTTTGGACAGTTGGTCAGAGTATGCACGTAACCATATCCCATTGTAATATTTATACTGTTAAATCTCCCAGGCTGTTACTTAACATGATTCACTGAAATTTTCGAGTATAGAAATCAGTTGTTTGTCGCAGTAAATGGAGGAAAATAGGAGACCTGTTGTTTTGCAGCACTAAACCAAGGAGGGTTTGAATATAGACACTCAGCTTTGCAAACGGCTCTTCATTACAGGAAAGAATAGCCTATACAGCAGTATTAAGTCTTCTTGTGTTTTGAAGTGGAAGCATCTTAAACTCACTGGAGTGTGCTGAGCCTGCGTCTGTGGCTACTTTCCCTGAGCGTCACCCCCCTCTGATGCTCATTTAGAGTAATGTGACTTCCTGCCCATTAGCAGCGAAGACGGGCTCCACTCGTACCATTTACACTCAAGTTTCCCATCCACCACAACATGTCTGTTCTAATGGTTTCATCATTTTGTATGGATTACATTCATTAATCAATAATGTAACACTGCTGTGTCGTTCTGCTGTGGGAGCACAGCGTGCACTGCTGGAATTAAAGGGACAGTTTTCTCAAAGTTCAGATAAATGATTTCCAGTGGTTTCTGCAAATGGAGACAGTTTGCACTTTTGAAGAGCAAGTGTCGCTCAGTGTTGAGTGAGGAGACAGAAGTTTCAGAGATAGCTAAAAAATTCAAGCTGCTCAGTGGATGATCTTATATTAAATGCATCCTCATAACATTAAGCAATGAACAGTATTTTATTTGTGTTTTACATGTAATACTATTTATTATTATTAATGTGTGTATTTCATTGTAAACTAAACCTAACATAAATGGAACTTAACGTTTTGTTATTATCAAACAATCTTCTCAGCTAAGCTGTAATCAGAAGAGTAAGTGTGGCTTTTACAGACGATCACTTACTCTCTCTCTCTCTTTCGTCTTATTTGTACTTTTTTGTCAAACCTGGGTGCTTCTCTATGGGAGGAGGGCTGAGCCATTTTATACAACACAACACAGAGTTGTAAGAGTCTCCTTGTTGTCTTTAATTAGGACTGTGGAGCCCATAATGGGAGCTAATGGATCGCTCGACAGCAGCACAAAAGTGCCAAAGAATCAAAGGACGGTGGATTCCCTTGTGAAATATGCATCAGTGACATTGAAACAGAGACTAAAGGCAGGCCATGCTTGTTTGGAGAGCAGGGTGAAGAGCTGGTTGAAAAAGGTTGCATAACCAAGCCATATTGAGATTCCGTTTTTTTTTTTCCATTCACACCAGCTGTTGATGAAGGCATGAAGCAGCTTTGATCAGCAAGAGGATCCGTGCCGAGGTTGACGTTACAGATGAGGACCTGAAGGCGACTGAGGCTGCCTGCCTGCCTCTCGGTTTTATTTATTTATTTAGCATCACAAAGGAGTTTTATTTCCTCAAGCTGCTGCTCGAGAACTAAAGAAAAGTCAGCACTTAACACACGCATCTTTGAACTATTGCTTCACAAGATCAGATCAGTAACCGTGGTGATTGTCCAGACAGGGTTTGAGTCATAGGTTCGCACTTTCTCTTCAGAATCTTATCTAGAAATCCCTGTAGAATACGCAGGTGGTAAATGTAGAGCAGCAGACACTAACCCTAACCCTGTGACGGCGTCGCCCAACGTAATATGAGACTGATATTTTGTCTTCCACAGACCCACAGTGAACAGCTCTCATCCAACTCCTTGAAATTACTTCACTTGAAAAGTCAGATTGACAAAAGAAGAAATTCCAGAAGTCAGCGTTTGTTCAAGGCGCCTTGGGACAGAAATTCAAATGATGCACCTGCGACTGAAGCTGCTCATTGTCCTAACTGATTTATCACAGGAATTTCAGGTGACGCAGGTGCTCAGGCAATATGTGGCGGGGATGGCTCTCTGGTCTCAAAACCCTTCGGAGGATGCTTGAAGTGAGGAATCATTTTCAGAGTGTGAAAAGTGATCCGCGTATAGTAACTATCTATTGTGATCAGCATCACATTATATTTAGTTATTTTAAGATCAGGGAGGTTCATAATAAACGCGAACCGTTGAGCCGAATTCATAATGTCTGTTGTTCCACGAGAGGATGTTAAACTCGATCCCTTCGCGTTTTTTGTCGCGTCTCATCTATTATGAATGGCGCCGGCGTGTCTGTGGCGAGGCTCGTGCTCCGCCGACGTGGAGAAAATGACTCTGGTAGTGGCTGGAGCGTGCAGGGATTCGTACCACCTACTGTGACAAGCCTCCTACAGAAGTAAATCAACTCATTACTCTCTGTCTGTGTGAGTTAGCTCAGAGGACTGGGCCCTGCGTCACTGCTCAGTGAGATTTCAAAGTCAGTGACGGATTTGAAAATGAAGAAAAAAAAACAAAAAAAAAACAGGTTCCAACTTGATCTCAGCTGCTCTGCCTCTGGATGTAAAACTAGATGAGAGCCATGATTACTGTTGGCACTTCCTGTTGCATGTCATTCAGGAGCTGGCTGTAAAACCCGCAAATGCCGGGCAGAATTAACTTATGTCACATGTGAGGCAGTTTTATTCTAATGTCGCAGTGAGACGTCACCACTGCTGTTACTGCAGCAACATGAGGTGAATATCCAAGGGCTGGACAGTTGTGTTTTTGAGGTCCAGGCGCAGAAATGTAAAGCCTCACTGAGCTCGTTCCAAAGCCAAAACAGGAGCATTACTTTTATTAAAGTATTTCCACGGTGATGCATCACCTTCCGACGAGAGCTTTTGGCTGGATCGCTGCTCTGTTGAACTTGCTTACTCGTCTCTTTGGTGGGAAAAATTATGACCTGTCCAGTTAGGCCAGTCACAGGCCACGCATGTCACCCCGGAGACCTGTTGAGACTGTCGCGTTCCCTCAGTCCCCAGGAGAGGTCAACGAATGTCACACACACACACACACACACACCCAGTGGGGTGTCCTCCAGAGGATCTAATTCTGCTGCTTCCTGAGGCCTCTGGCTCTTCAGGTGCACATCTGTCGTCGCCTCCGTAATTGAGCTCATGAATTATGAAAGTTTGTGCAGCTTTGACCCCAAAACACTTTTTGAGCTGCAGTTGAGGAAAGAGGGAGGGCAAACTGGAAAGTAGAGGAAAGAAACCAGGTTTTTTTTTTTTTATTCCAGAACCTGTTAGTGGCACCTTGGCGAGGAGAATTCTGCTTGGGGGGGGGGGGGGGTTAGCGGGGATAAAGGGGGCGGCCGTGATGGGATTTGGTGTGTGTGTGTGGGTGGGGGGGGGGGATTTCTCTAAAGGCGAATTAACGAGACAGTGAAGAGGAAAAGAGAGAAAGAGAGGAGCTGGAGAGAGAGGAGTGGGAAACAAACAAAAAAAAAACTCTGCTGTACTCACTCACTGCCTTTTACAGTGGCCGCTCTTTGCCAGTTAGCTGAGAGGTAAGAGTCATGTGGATGTTGACAGAGCTCTGCACGCTCACAGTGCCGGGACTGAGATGTGCTCAAGTGCTGCGGGCAGGTGAGTGTGCCGGGGTTCTTCTTCTTCTTTTTGTCTTTTTTTTTTTTTGAAGGTAGTCGTGAAGGCGCTGCTGCCGCCGCGAGAGGCGATGCTTCCCTCCGCACGCTGCTTATTTCTCCAAGCTGATGTCTTAGTGGAGCAATATCTGACTCCTCTCTGGCAGCCTCCATCTCTCACGCTGCTTCTGCCATCCCTTTTGAATCAAGCCCCCGCCACCACCGCTCCTTCCCTCCCGAACACTGTCCTGTGTTTCCCGTCTCTCCACGTTGCAGCAGCGTACCCGCTGAGCCGGGTGCACAGTGTTTACCTCTTTGATTATCCAACTTAACCGTCTCCCCAGTTGCTGCTGTTCTTTTCATAACACCAATTATCGTGTCTCGTAATTATTCTGACGCCTTAAAAATGTGGCAGGAGGCGTAGGTGCGAAACTGCCGCCGTGTCACGTTGCAGTTGTGTTTTCATTTCAGCGAGGCGTTTTCACCTCCACACACATCCGTTTTCCTCTCCCTCTCACTCCCGCTGGCTTATTTTAAACGGTGAGAACTTCATTCCACTTCTCAGGAAAACGCCCCCCCCCCCCCCCCCCCCCCCCCCCCCCCCGCGCTCAGAGCAGAGGTCACCAAACAGGTAAACCCCAGCTGTCCCATTTGAGTGCTTTAGCGATCGCGATGAATCGCCTGCCTCGGCTCGCTTGGCTCTATTTCATACCATTGTCTGCTCGCTGTGATTAACTGGTCTGCGCTTGTGGCTGGGGTGATTTCTGCTTTGTGTCGAGAGCTCGCCTGCAGCCGGCGGACGGGGCTTCGGCGAGGGGCCGGCTGCCAGGATTGGAGGGTCAGCTGATCGGCTCTGAGGTGCGGGAGATTTATGACCCCCCCCAGAACAAAGCTGTGTCTGCTGAGGGAACCATAAATCAGGGAAAAGTGGGTCAGATTGGGTCAGTGCTCATCTGCTCACCACAGATCTGTCTTTTATCTCACCACACCTGACCATATTACAATAAGTGACTTTTCCCACTGAGCTGCTAAAGTAAGGGTTAACAATAACCTGTTGTTTACATTGGGGAAACTTGTCGTTTATAGTTATTTTAAGGGAGGCCCATATAATAAAACTTCATATAGCAGCTTTTTTTGGTGTCAAATAGGAATAATTTTACCCCTCCCAATGCGTTCGCTGTGTTCACCCTATCGGCCTGTTGTCTTCTGTTCATATCAGTCATCCCAATCATGTCCTGTTTGTCTTTTCAAGAGGCTGATGAGAGTAAAATGGCACGTTGTCATTCTGGCAGCAACTTGTTACAGATTGTACACGAGGCATTCCCCTCTGTTCCATCTTCTTCCAGTCTGTTTGATTCCGATCGCTGCTTTGACTACGTTTGTGATTTGTCTTCCTGAGGGCAGTCGGAGCCAATGTGAAAAATTGATTTCTCTGCAGAAGGATTAGCAGTGGGGTTACAGCTATAGGCGTGCAATATATTACAATGATTCATCTGGCATCTGCTCACCAAAGTCGGCTAAACACATCCGTTATCAGCCGCTCTGTGAGAGTGATATTTAACAGAAACATGCACAGGCATGCAGCAGACTGTAATCTGTACTGTCGAGGCAGTGGGCGATGCGTATGGGAATTGCAGTGAATAAGTTGAAGCTGTGTTCTCGAAGTTTAGACAGCTTGAGTAGGGAGATAAATAATCTCTGCCAGGAAGGATGGATCTTAATTTATTTGTGTCTCTATTGTTGCACAAAGAGACACCGCGCGCTGCTGCTGGAAATCAAACAAATGCAAATGTCGGCTGTGGAATGGAAATGACTCTGAAACATCACAAGTCTCAGTATGGCTGCCATAACAGCAGGGATTTGTACTGGTGTTTACAACAACACCACTCTTTTCTCCTATTTAAGGGGAGCAGGAATTAAGCCTGCGCGCGAGGCGTGCTGCGTTAATGTATTTCCCTTTATGGCGCTAATACCTGACAGGTTTACAGTTTGTCAGAACATGCATGTGAGAAAATGCCCTTTCAAATAGCTTTAATCAAATCTTTCCCCAACACCTTTGCGTGACTTGCTTTTCATTATGGAAAGTGAAAATTACTGCAGCTTGAAAAGGTAAAAATGACCTTTACTGAGCTAAATGTTAATTTATACGCTGTGTTGAAAAAGCTGAAATCTTTCCAAAGTGCTTTGTCTGCTGTTTGCGGCTTTTTCACACATTTCGTTTACATGTCGTCGGTAATTATGCTTAGGTTTTGCCGCTATGATGCTTTTCAACGTCAGTGTTGCTATAATGGGTTCGTAAAGCAGCATAATCATGTCTCCAGGGTCAGCTTTCAGGCCGGCGTTAGTTCATTACTGCAGCACAGTCTTGGTGTTCCATTAGTTTGGACGTGGCTCAGGACTTTAGAGGGAAACTGTTGTTTAGCCCATTAAAACAATTCCCAAAGCAATTTAGTGGCATTATTACACAGAAATATACAGCACGAAGCTGCGGTGATTTCATCACCGTAATATGATTGAGGAGGAAATGTGGAAATAACATAATGTTATAACATATGCACGTGGAAGTCAATCCTTTTAAATGTCTTTGCGAGAGCACATTTGGCTCATTCTAGTCCGACATGTCTGAGCCCGTATGCTGGATTTGCATGGAAGAAGGACAGAAACAGAACAGACTTGTGAAGGTTATTTCACACACAGTTTTACTGCCGGGCGAAGTTTAACGCTTTCAAAATGAAATGAACGTTTGAGTTTGCGAAGATGATCCATATCTGTCCAAGTTTCTCTCCGCACAAAAACGCTACTGTCATTTGAATGTATTTTTCAGACGCACGTTATAATCACTGGCACAGCTTGGGCCATATATAATTAAAGCTGCTCTTTTTTTAATTGATTTCCTCTGGATTGAAGTCGACTTCCTGAATTGTGCAGTGCGCCGCTCTGCACCTTGAGTTTGTCTCCGGAGAGTCCGCTGTGCTTTGAAGCGACGTGTTTCATTGTGCTTTGAATTCAGCATCAGGCGCGCATCTGTTCCATGGGTTTAACTCGTCGACATCATCGAGCATGATAATTTCTCCCCAGACAGCCTTGAACGAGCCATAATGTCATATGCAGCGAATTGATGGGTTTTATGCTTAGTGGGAAATAAATCAATTTGCCACGCAGAGTAAGATTTTGAAATTACAGCACAGAGCCGCGCTGCCAGCAGTCACTTATCTTAGAGGATTTCAGATATTTTTGGACACATTACAGCCATGCATTCCTAAAAAGGACATTACTGTACAATCTTGATAATAGTCTGATGAATTGAACTTACTTTAATCTCAATTTGTCCTCAGCTGAAGGAATTAGATTGACAGGTCCGATATTATGCACAGCGCTGGGCTTTAATAACCCATATAGGAATATGGCGATAAGAAAAATGGCTTTTCAAAGTCTCATTTCAGCGCGGCGCTCAACAGTCGAGCTCGGACGTGCCGCGTTGTGCTGTCAAAACAAATAAATACTTAGGGAAAAAGCATGGAGCAGAGCGTGGATAAATCCATACATCGCCTCTACCCTCTCTCACCTTTAGGATGTTTTTAATGAGATTTGCAATATTGTGACTCCACTCATGATCTTCACCTTTAACACATCAGGGCATGGGGTTGCCCCATGCCAAGACTGCTCAATAAAATATGACAAATGAATGAAAAGACTCATATTATGTCCCTGATAATTTTATTCAGATTTTATTGTGGTGCCCTTTGTCATGTTGTCCTCTTTTTGTTTTTGTAGCTGACACACTGCAGTGACATGCCAGCCACATGAAGACGCCCTAAGATCCGACGCAGCTAATGGAATGCAGCCAGATATACTATTAATGTCAAGGTGAGACTGAGCTACTGCAGGATACACACACACACACACACACACGCACACAAATCTACCAACCCTGGATAATATCGGAAGTTTTTTAGCTTTAGCAGGGAAGAGAGGGGCAAAAACGTCATCCATCTGGAAAGCTGACAGGTTAACTCATTACCCCCGTCCTAGCTATTATGCTAAACTAAGCTAACCACCTGCTTTGGTTTCATATGCATTTGACAAATATGCGAACGGCGGCCTATACATTTTCCCCAAGCGTTTCGTCTTGCGCTGCGGCAGATCGTCGATCTCCAGGCCACATTACTCCTCTTTTAAACATTTTTAAGCCATTTGTGATTGCTTTTGAAAAGATAGCACAGATCAGCCCTGTGACACAAGCAATCAACCAAAATATGAATATGTGTATCGACACACTTTATGTCACGCTGAAGTCATTCATCCAAACAAGAATGTATGTGATCAACCCCACAAAAAAAAACAAATTACTTGACAAATTGTCAAAGCTCCACAGAGCTACTGCGTGAAGGATGTTCCAACTTTTCATTTTGTCGGTGGTAAAGTTTGAATGTCATCTTATGATATGTGAGGTTATTGTAATTCACAGTCCTCATTCCGATTTCTGCTGAATTATTCTGAGTAAGAGATGCTGAAGGCTAATGTTACTGGCCAAGAGGCTTTCCACTGTGCCAGCGTCTAACGGTAATGAGCAGAGAATATGGGCTTTCTTAATGTGGCCTAAATTTGCATTTTGCTTACTACAGAACTGAAGGCAAATTACATCTCCTCTTTGCCAAATTCCAGTCTGCTGCTGAAATAAATACTTCCTCTGCTCTTGAGTGATGATATTTCCTGACTGTTAAAACAGTAGTTAACACTGGCCGTTCAGAAGTAATTAAGTCAGAACAAAAAGCTTTTCTTTCTCTATTGTTAAGCAGTTTTTAACCTCTTTTGTGTTGGAGACCCAGAGCGTTGAATCACACTGATGCTGAACCTGGTTAGCTGCAGCGCGCTGACACTGAGCAGTGGAACACTCTGCACTACCTTGTTGCAGTGTCGCCGTACAACGCCATGCCTCGCCACGTCACGTCGTATTATCATCACAATCCTCTGCACGGGATGAAATGTTCTGATAAAAACATACAAACACACATCCACTTCAAAAAATGTGTTTGAAAATGCACAGAAATATGAACCTTTTGACAACAAGTTCCATTCTCTCAACCCACTCATCCTCATAGGAATGTGTCACAAAAGACATATTTGTGGAATCCTTTGTCTTTATAGATTTTTTGTGATTAAGAAAAATGGGAGGACCAGAGCCTGATTCACAGTTAAAGTGATCTTTGATGATATATTATGTGAAGAAAAAAAAATCATTTTACAGATAAATGCAGAAAATGTGCATTTATTTATTATATTTTCTAAATATTTACTTTCATAATAATATATAACAAACCTGCTTCTATCATAAATAAACGTCTTGTTCATCAGCAGCAATAATATTCATTGTGGTTTTGGAAGTCATGTTTATAGCTTCAGACTCCTGATAATGTATTTTATTTTCAGGGTTTTATAATATAAAGCTAGGACTCAGACCTTCAGAATAAAACCTGCACAGTTTTCCTTCGATGTGTATCAACTCTGCTGGCTGCTGCAGCGTCAGTCACCACTGATGCGCTTCCTTTTCCTTGACTTCCAGTTGCCTTTCTACCGTGCGTGGGATAGCGGGAGCAGGAAGAGACAGGGCAACAGAATGAATGGGCGGCAGAGGTAGCAGCGAGGTGGACCAGAGAGATTAGCTGGGAAATTGACACTGACAAATCTCATACATTAAGGCTTCCTGGGAGGCGGCTATCGGTAGAGGAGGTGCCAGGTACCACATCCCGTAAATGGGACTGGGCTTCCTTAATACTCAGCCTGCAGCCCGTTGGAGAGCTGAAACCAACCCCGTCGTCCACAGCCCAAAAAAGATAAGAAACCCAGGTGCACGCAGAGACGTTTCATTTGACTAATGTGTTTACAGCCTGAATAATGAATCGAGTGAGGAAGATGAGAGTAATTAATTTGAGCTTTTTCGAGCTAAGTAACAAAGCAAATACGGGCAAAACTGTTTCATTTCCCTTTGGAGCTGGAGTTGTTTTCCCCTGTCTTCCGTGCCTGTTTTAATGAGATAAAGCCAGACGTCTTTGATAAAGAATCCTAGCTACTTTTGTTAGTAGTCTAGTAGCCTTTTGATGTGTTCTGAGGGTGTTTGCCCACATTTTCCTCATGAAAACCAAGGACACAGCCTGAATGTAGCATTTACATACGTTTCCGGTCTCAGAGTGTACACACAGCATAAAAACAGGGACCATGATTATTAAGTAAAGCCAACAATTCATATTTTTCCTTTTGAGCAATTCACAATTTGAAGGCATCATTAGGAGTTTTCTCAATCTGTAAACCTTTTGAAAATTGCAGATACGCTGTTCATTGCTGGGTGCGAGTCTAATTACCAAACATAAACAACTCTGTGGCCTTTGCGGCCGCACTACTTGATGTTTGCCGAGTGTTATTCCCAGCGACTTAACCCTGCTCAAGAGGTTCATGGTGTGTTCCTTCAATCTTTATTTATCGTGGACAGTGAAGTTGTTTTCCTGAAAAAGGATCGGTGCCCTTGCTGTTGCCTAGCAACAAAGTGATTCCATGGGACTGGGCACCTTGCAGAGTCTCTTTCCTACTACCTTGAAACTTGTCCTCTTTGGACGTGTGCTGAAAGGTTATTGGAGCAGCCATCATTTGTCATGAATGAATGAAGGAATGCTTCCATGAAGGGGAGATGAAGATGTGAGTGAGCTGACTGATTTTGTTTCAAGCACAAAACAGACTTTAAAGCCTTATTTGTTGTTTTCTTTCTTTTTTGTTGGTTTTTGCCACTGAAACTAAAAGTAACACGTCTGTGTGTGTGTGTGTGTGTGTCTGTGTGTGTGTGTACTGCCACTTATTTTAGAGATAACTATTACTGCTGAATTACAGAAATGTAGAGGTGTTGTTTTATAGCAACCATAAAAAAACTGTCCAAAAATATAACACAGAGGCATCCTGGCAGGGGCAGCTTTATGCAGACAATTTTTCACTCCGAGTGGTGAATTCATCAGACTTTGTATTTTGGTGGAACATAAAGGAGACGAGCTGTTAAATATTCATAGCTGCGTTGTGTTCTTAAAATAAGGCTCATTAGCACTCCCAACCTCTTTTCAAGTTCCGCCTTTCTCTTGTCACTCCCGAAACAGCACCGCAAACATGTTATTCATCTCCCGTCTCCGTGCTCAAAGTGGGTTGGACTATTACATCGAACAAAGCCTTTATTTTGAAGTCAGGCCAGCTCTGATACTATTAGATTCTCCGGTTTAAGTACCATAAGGGTATTGATTGGATCAATTGAAGTGTTGCAAGAAATTCTGGTGCTGTAATAACAGAATTGATTTCTTTAAATAGTGGAAACGTACGTGTTTAACAGGATTACAAATGTTGACACCCCCTCCCCCCCACGCCCCCCCAAATACCCCACTAACTATGTGCACCACTGAACCTTATTTTCATCTTCCTTTGAGGACCATTGTGTCCCCGTGTCTGCGTGGAACAGCCATGACTGTGTTGTGGTGCCTCTGTTGGTGTGCGAGTGTTCGGGGTGTAACCTGTCACAGAGCATGCTGGAATTGATTCCAGTCCTCTTGATCCCTGCACAAGATAATCAGTGAAGAAAGTGAATCAGAAATATTGAAGATTCGGGACAGTTTGGCTTCATGCTGTCATGAGAAATTGACTGGTTGGTGCTTGTAAGATGCTGGGGCACGAGGATGGAAGTGTAACAACCAGGACTTCTGCGTATTTCTTCCACCTGGGACACAACTGAATGGGTTAGTGTGATGCTTGGTGGAAGGAAGTGCTTCTCTTTAGGTTCTTAAGGTTTGGCACACATCTGGGATTGTTTTCAAATTTTACTTTCTTTACTGTTGTGCGACATTTTCAATATTTTCCCAGAGAATAATTCAGCAGGATCAGCAGGGTCCATCCAACATTAGCTCAGTTTCTTTTGTTTTTGTTTTCCTGTTGCAATTCAGGATCCAGATCAAGCATTTAAAATGTGCGTCACTCAGGAGGTTTTAAGGGTTGTAAAATATTCAGACCAGAAGATACAGACCAGGTGATTGAAACCTGAAGCTCAGAATAAAGGAGTTTCATCTTAAAATCAGTCTTGTGAGTGGGGCTGTTTGCTCTTTTTATTTCTCTGCTAGCTTAAGATCCAAATGGCCAACGACTATAGTCCTTCACCAGTATTTAAGGTAATGTTGTTCTGAGGTTTTTGATGTGATGTGATTTGTACAGTGATACAATAGTGCTTAGAAATATTTTTATGTCTGTCCAACTCTGTCTATTATGTCCCTTACACAAAAGGATTAATGAGAACAAACAGCAGCTTTGGGAGGTGGAGTTAAGCACCATGGACAGCTCCAGCAGTTGTCATCAGGGACACACTTGAGGCAATGTCATCCCTTCCGTCTCAAGGGAACAGTGTTGAGTGAATACACAATTCAAACTGGGGGTGTTATACATTACATTGCCTCTATGATATACACTTCTACTGCTTTACTGTGAATTGAGAGCTCTTTATTGAATATACAACTATAAATTGAACATATAATTAGAATATATATCTTAATCAGGAAGTGGGTGATTACTATTCATTACTGTGTAAAGACTTTACTAATCCATCTGTGGCCTTCTGTGCAGACTGTAAACATCCAGTTTTGTGTCATTATGAGCTGCATCAGCAATTTGCAGTCTCGCACACACGCACACATGCACGCGCACACACAGTGCTGCCGAGAGGTTCACCTCACTTACAGGCTTGATCCACCTATAGGCAGCTTATTAACATCCACTCTATCAGCATTTTCAGATTTCATGACCTAGTTCGTCAAGCCTTAATGGCATCCTGGTTCTAAATGTTTGTGTTTTTGGTGCAGTCACGTGTGAATTGAAAGCCTATGTGCCCCTTGTTGGAATCTTATTATAACTCAATCTTTAGAAAGCAGGTTATTAATGACACTGTATCCTCGGCTATCAAAACAGTCTTTGAAGAATTATGACAGGTACAAGGGCATCATTAGAGCACAATTACTTTACAGAGCCAAAAACCTGCTGAAAGCAGATGACGGGCCAAACGCCAGAGGCTTGTCTCTCTGCAGACGTGGTATTCAGGCTGCTGTACTCCACTGAAGTACGTCTAGGGTAATGTGCTGCCCTCAGATTGCCCGAGTCCTGCTGAGCCTGTGGGATGCATGATTAGCCTGTGGCCAGAGCATCATGCAGCGACCACAGCCAAGCATCGATGGATGACTAGAAAGGATAGAGCAGATTGGAGGGGAGGAGTACAGGCAGAATACTGAGGTGTGCGTCCATAATGTGCAGGCAACGGTTTTAGTGTGTCATGGTTTAATGTGCTCAAACACAATGCATTTGGAATTGAATTATTCTCACTCCTGAGACTGCTGCAATGTGAATATAAAGATTTTAATAAGGGTGACTCAGAATGTGGCAATCGTTCTGAAAAAAAAAACAAAAAAACAAAAAAAAAAAAGGAAGCAGTGATGCTTGGAGCATTTTCAGCATTACTGAGTCGACCACTGGCAGGTTCAATTCAGCCGCAAGGCACTGTGTGAGGGTTTGGATGGTTTTTCTATGGTTCTAAAGAAAGAATTGGTTCTCAACCTGAACTGAGCTGAGTCTGCAGGCAACTGCTCCTGCATTGTGCTGCTTACATTCACACTGCCTCCTGATACCACCTAAAATTTCATGTAAAGTAAAGAAACACCTCATTTGGGATTAAAACCTCAAAACAAATGTTCTGCAGTTGATGGTAGAGCTGTGGGCTATGCTCTCTGATGACATCACACATTGTAATCTTGGTTATTTGGTGATCAGTCCTCGGGAGAGTTGCTCATGTTCACAAGTCTCGGTTGAAACAGATCCGAAGAAAGAACATATGTGAGTCAGAAAACGAGCAGACATCCAGTTGTATCTGCTCAGGCGGGATGCTCAGAACAATTCTGTCTCCAGTTTTCTGAGCAGGCAGAAACATAATTGACTGCAAAGGCCACGTGAGCCGGTGCTGTCCTAAAGGCACAAGATTGTAACCGATCGTGGTCATGAACACTGCTCGATGTCACACCATGAACATGTTCACAGTTCAGCTCATCAAACTGAGCTCATATCAGAAAGAATAGCATAATGTTCAATTATGTTCTGTCAAAATGACTAATTTTTCTACAACCAGTATGGCAGCATTTCTGGTCTGACGCCACCAGAGTTGATCAGTTGTTAGAAGAAATACAAACACAGTGCTTAGGAAGTATTTCAGTGGTTATTAGAGCTGGTCCAATTCTCTAGCTGATCTCTTTTAGCATCATTAACACCAGAACATCCTTTATGAAAGAGGAGATTATATCCCATAATCCATTGTGTCTGTAATTTAATGGAACGTGTAGTTGCACCTGGACAGATCCGTGTAATTACGAAAAAAATCACACGTGTTTTATTGGCGTGGTGTGATCTAGAACTGATGTGAATCGTCTGAGCTCCTGAATTTTTATTCTCTGTGAACGTTTTATTTTCATTTTCAATCAAATTCTATTTTGCTTATTTATGTGATTTAAGGGAATTATTTTACAATATTTTAAGCAAGTTTAAGAGAAGTCCGATACAGCCTTGGTGGCTTCGGGGGAGAGTGGTCATCTGCCAAGCATAAGGTTGGCAGGTTGATTCCCAGTCTGCCCCATGTGTATGCTGAAGTTTCCTTGGAAAGATGCTGAACCCCAAATAGCCCCTCATATAAAAATAGAGCTGCTTAGAGATGCACTTTATGAACGTGTGTGTGAATGGCGCTGTAAAGAGTTCTGAGTGGTTCTCAAGATTAGAAATACTCCACATAAAATACAAACCGCTTTCCAAACCAAGTGGTCCACAGAACAAGCCGCTCCTGGTGCCAGTCCAACCATTGTGCCGTGAGCCTTTTTACATGGCAATCTTCCTGTAATTCCCTGCCATGTTTCTCACTGTCACGCTGCGTCCTGTGTTGTGCTTGTCGGTTTCATCACAACATCCCTCTGTAGGCTTTACCTATAAATATCATTTACAGGCTGTGTACACAATGAGGCAGACAGGACACACATACACACACCAAATAGTTCCCACAGGAACAGTGGGGACAATAGCAGTTAAATGATCTGGTTTCCACTAGGACAAGGCACCATTCAATCACTGAAGACAGTCCAGCCCGGAGGACTGCAGACAAACACAAAGTGTTATTGAGAGGAAGAAGGTGAAATACATAGGGGCTTCACAAACGAGGTTTACACAGCCCCGGTGACACCCTCCCTCTTCTATCGCCACCCATCTATTATCAATGTGGACTCATAACATGCTTGACTACTGCCTTAAATTGTCTTTGCGGCCTTGGATCAACAGACATTTTCACAAGGAAATTATGAACCCAATGAAAAGTGTGACAATCATGATGATTGATGGCGTTTGTTTTCTCCGAGTCTGTTCATTTGCTCTGGGCACAGGCAGGGTCCTTGGAGAGAGTCATCACTGACGGCTGCGGCACACACACCCCGTGACTCACAGGTCCCGGCAGCACTTGTGGACTGTAGAATTTCTGAAAAAGAAATAAAAAAAAAAAAAAGGGGAATATAATGAAAAGTCATTAAACCTTGGAATGGAAGCGCGGAAACAGATGTTGTTTTGCCTCCATTTTGTGCACTGGCCCATTTACAACTTCAGTTTTTTTTTTTTTTTTGCTCTTACAGAGACCAAAACCTGCTGATACCAGTTGCCAGCTGCAGTATTGGTGTCTTCTGCGACACAGGAGTTTCAAAGTAAAGTTCTTTAACTCACCTACACTTATTTGACAAACAGGATTTCTGCTCCGGCACGTTTCTCTGTGCTGCCGAGCGCCACCCTCGCAGTGCCTGCTCATGCCTCATTCCCCTCCGGTGGTCCACAGTGCGGTGGCTGGAGCACCACTTCTCCTCAGCCACACAGCTTCCTGTGGGGTGATTGAAACTAGAGTGAGCCCTTGTCAGGGCCTCGGCCACCATGTAATTGAATTCTACCTTGTTTCACAGAGTGCAGCAAAGCATAGCACTGGACAGAAGGGTAAATATACTTAGCACTTTGAGACAAACCTGGGCCGCTCAACAACAAACACAGGCACAGCTTTGCTTGGTCTACAGACGCGGCGGTGCCATCACAGTGGAAATCCTAGAGCTGCTGCCTCTGGTGAGGAAGCGAGGCCACATTCTGCTGTTTACGCTTGCACGCATGCCACTGTCGATATTAGTTTTTGAAAAACATTGTTTGCAACTTGACTTTTGTTTCACACAACTTAAATATGCAGTAGTATGGACATGTAAACAATACCTCACTGATTCTTGAGGAATGGGACAAAACAGAATCCAATATTGTACATCTATCTTTCTTTTCTAGATCTTGGCTTGTGTTGACAAAACAATATAAAGAAAATTGTGATGGATGGGGAGCTTGCACATTTTCAAGTGTTTCATTTTCCATAATTTAGTCATCTTATAAAAATGGTGGTGCTTCTAAAAATATATATATAAAAAATTATGTTACTATTTCACAGACAGTTGCAAAGTGGCTGGATTCAATGTGCAGAACAGGATTACAGAAACTCAAGTGTTCGATGACAGCAGGGACTGAGCTGTGAGGACGGGTGCCAGAGGAAGCAGACTGAAAACAAAGGGACGCTTTCCAGCCAAGACTGGGTGAAAACAGTGGGAGTGTAGCGTCCAGGGGACAGACCAGTGGCACCCAGAGTTTGTTGTTTTCGTTGCTGCTGTTGAGTGTGACAGGTTCCAGACTGTGAGCTGATCCTGGCTGATGGAATAGACAATGGTTAGGATGCAAGTGGGCAAGAGCAAAAGACTTTCAGGAAACTGTAGCAGCAAACCCCGGAGAGTTCAAAGGACATGTTCACAGTTTGGCAAACACTAAAACGAATGACATTTATTTTAAACATATGATGTCAAATGTGAGGGGAACATGTCCGATACCAAAATATTTTTGCTGTATAATTGCATTCTGGTGTGTGGGTATGTTTGTTCTGAGGTTTAAAGACATATTAGGAGACACAATGCCAGTCTTTGGAGGGCAAATGGGATTACATTGTGGCGGCTGCTTCGAGGCATCACTCCACGGAGGCAGGCTCCAGTCGGTGGCCTGTTTGCTGTCGGCTAATCTAAGGAGATGGATTCTCAGGGCTCACTCCAGTACAGTTACTGTGCTTAATGGGTTTGACTCCCCAGGACATTGTTTCAATCTAAAGGTCATCATGGTCTTAGTTCAAGCCGAGAGCCTCTCAATCTGGGCTGATTTGCTCCTCGCCCACCCCTCGATAGTGTACTTCACAAGGACATTTTTCTGTTAGCGCTCTGATATTAATCACTGGGAGAGAACCTGCATTAACTTTCTCGATTTCAACACACAGCGAGCAGAAAGCTGCTGGACCTGAGAGAGACATATTGTTTTTTTCACGGAGCTGGGACTTTTCCAGGATCCCGTTTTATGAACTCTGGAACGTAATGTGCGTTTCAACCGGAGGAAAAAGTTTTTAATCTGCAGTTGATCCATTTTCAAGCTAAATCCACCAATAAATAAATAAAATGCCTCTCACTATCTCTTACTCAACCAGTTCTCAATTAGTATTTAAATGCTGATCCATGGCCAAGGCTTCAGAAAATGATATCAGAGAACATTTAGGCTAAATTATGGTGTAAATGACACGTGTTGTCTTATGCTATCACACTTTTATCATCACCACACATTTTATTCCCTCAGATGGATAGACCCATTATTATGACCTTTGTGTTGACTGAAAAAAAGAATATATGCAGCCATCATGTCCCCATACGCTGTCTACTCTTTATGTCCCAGCTGGTCCCTTACCCTCAGTCCCACTCAGCTTGGTGTCAGAGTCATTGATGACTGGTTGACCCACCCCTACATATTCATAGTGGTGAGAAGATCATTGGTGAATTCAAGCTTTTCCCAAACCAACAGATCGATAGATAGATACTTTATTTATCCCAAACTGGGAAATTGAGGAAGATGAGATGTACAGTAGCTATTCCACTAAAGGAATTCTGGCTGTTTTCTGAGCAAAATTGGATGTACAGGTGTCCGTGACTGGGTCTAACAATCAATAATCCTGAAAT
The DNA here is from genome assembly GCA_016785235.1 of Pseudorhombus dupliciocellatus. NCBI lineage: Eukaryota > Metazoa > Chordata > Actinopteri > Pleuronectiformes > Paralichthyidae > Pseudorhombus > Pseudorhombus dupliciocellatus. The sequence continues at coordinate 595,872 of JAFBJW010000374.1, forward strand.
GGTTGGTTCTTGAACTGCACGACGTGCACTGCTTTTGTCTCAGTAGTATCCGACCGCGTGACAGAGCTGGGCAGCTTTGTGCGTTGTTGGGGATTCATGTCGCCGATATAGTGGCAGGTGGCTCATCAGGCCTCCAATAAGGCTTTCAGAGCCCACTTACCTGCTCTAATTTACAGTATCTAAGGGATTTCTTGGGCTGCATATATTTTTTTCTTTGAGCAGCCGAGCATTAAATTGCTTTCCATTGGGAACAGCCCGTATGCTGGGGTCGCCAAAGCAGTGGCTGGTTTCCAATGAGATGGTTTGGCAGCAAAGCCAACACTGTAATTAGGGTCACCCAGCTCCAGAGCTGTTGCAGGGCCAAAGAGTCATCACGGCCGTACCACTAACCTGCTGGATGACATTGCATGGCTTTATAGATCATAAATCAGCACACTGCTAAGGTGGTGCATCATCTGAAATGTCTTTAGCCGCCGGAAGGCCAGTATTTATTTAGAACAACCACCATGATGTTCCTTTGCTCTGTGGCGCTGCATAAGCAAAGAGTTAGAAAACATGGCACTCTGAAAGAGAGCACAAAGACAAAGGAGGGAATGGAGAGATAGTGTTGGGGCAGGGGTAGTGAAAGCCCCATGTATAACGGCTTGTCAGCTTTGTCTTCCGGTGCCAGAAGCTGACTTCAGCAGCCTTTTGGTGTTCAAGCTCTCAGCGCCTGTACAGTGCGCCTCCCCCCACTGTAGCCTGTGGCGTTTTCTTGAGGAGACAGCACAGCATGTGTCCATCTGCAAAAAGCCTTCCTTTCTGTCCAGCGGTGAAGGAAAAAAACAAACAAACAAACCCCCTGGGTGCTCTGTCCAGCCAGACCTCTCTCTGTCATTGCAGCAGGTAAACTTTTCTGAGAAAAGTAAAGAGAACAATCCTTCGTAAATCTCTAGTAGAAACAGACTCATCTGCAAACGGCTCCCTGATATCATCCTTAAGAGTTATTTTCCAGCCAGGCTTCAGGGAAGATTTGGGAGTTCCATGGCTTTGGTCAGAAGCATTTGAATAGAAATTATGCGTTCAGACAAAACCTTAAACAACAGCCACAGGGATTCGGAAGTATATCACACTAAGGACATTTATTTAGATTTCACGAATGGTGGTTTTCTTATGTTGCTCAAAATTGTAATCCTGAAAAAAAAGGAGTGAGTGGAATATTTGAGTATTTAGTTAGTATTTTATTCAGTATAAAAGCAGCCCTGTTCTAAACGTTTTCAGGTATGAAATATGAATGATCGGGCTGGTTGAACAGATAAAATGTTACAGGTGCAAAAACAGCCAGTAGCCCCCGCGCGAGCCTCAAATGCAGATGAAAGAGCGTTTCCTCAGCTCTGCAGTGTTGTGCTGAGGGACTGAACTTGAAAGTTTATTTATCATCGTCTTCAGAAAAACCAGAACACTGCAACCCGGCGTATATTCAAAACGAATGTATTTTCCACGGCAGTTCTGGCTGAATTATTTATCCGTTCGTTTTGAAAAAGACGAACCAATGTTGAGAATTGTGATTAACTGCAACAATTTTTCATTTCATGCCACATTTTAAAAATGACAAAAACACTTTCACCACCTATCTCATAATAAATGGTATATGTGGTGCTGGATGGGAAATAAGTGCCCATATAAGAAACACTACGAAAATTAAGTAGCATTGAGAGAGTAAGTATATATCTTTGCAGTAGTGCTTACACACCCTCGTAAACATGTATTTGTAATACACGGTGGCAGCGATGGACAGATAAGCAAAGGGAAACAGTTTGCTGGTTTATAAATGTGAGGCTATGTGAACTAGTGACCACCAGAATCGATGAACTATCCAGACAATATAAAGGTCTGCTGACAAAGCTTATACTTCCACATCACCCCACTAGACAGGATGATATTTAACAGCTGTAGACATTTGCAGTTTTAAGGCAAACTTCTCTCCTGAATGATTTAGTCTTAGCTCTGCTCAGATGCAGAGTATTTCCCAGGGTTGTCTGAAGCAACACTGTGATTAAGTGCGTCATGTATGTTTCACCATGTTGCACAGACTTTCTAATTATGAAGAATGGACCCATAATGCCTTTCTCACAGCCACCGACCCCCCCCCCCAAACTGTACCAGCAATGGCCACATAGGTTCAGTGCTGCAGATGTGAGGAATGTTATTTATCTCCTCCATATTTAATGAGGAGTCGCCCAAGGAAGCAGATGGTACATTAGCTGCAATGAACCAGAGCTGACTTCAGTGGCGTGTGAGAGGAGTCTGGAAGTTGAACCATGAAGGCCCCTCCTCTTCACGCCCTACATTGTGAGAGGGCCGAAAGCTGTCAGATGCGCACAAAGAGCCTGTTCACTCGCCTCGTACGAACAGATCCCTGTTATAAGTCCGGACAGGATCTCATTGCCCCCAGTGAAGCATCATATATTGATGTGGAGAGAACAAAAATTACTGTAAGCTCTGACCTCTTTGTTCGCGGAGCCAGCGTTAAAGTTGCTGAGTGAGGGCTTCACATTGAGCTCCATTTTATTGTTACGCTCAGCAGAAGCGATTCAAGTGAGGACCCTTACTCTTCAGTGGTTCCTGACACTGCGCGCCAGGAGGCTACCCATGCATCCTCTCCTAGACCCTCACACACACTGACAGAGAGGTTAATTAAGATTTCTGTCAAGTTCTGGAAATCCAGCAGAGGATTTTGGACTAACATAGAAACGGCACTAATCTGTGACTCAGACCAAAGAAGCAGCCAGCTGTATTTAACAGGCACGTCAAGATGGAAATGTTATCACAGCCAGTTCTTGAAGACTACATCTGGTATCAACCATTTATTCCCTGAGGTTGCTGCTGCAATCTATAATTTTTTTTTTCCCACTGCTTACCCCACAGCTGGAGGTTTGCTGCTGTGTGTGATGTCTGAGGATGTTTCATGTCCTCCATTCATTCTTTGGAGAGAGACCAAGGAGTGATGGCAACTAAGTGAGAGCCTGTATGATCCCACGGTGTATGGCTAATGCTGATAATTAAGGGGAGTGAATGGATAAAGTAAGTTTCTGCTGTGCAATGGGTGGTGTTTTTTAGCCCTGCTGAGTCACGGGGGCACCTTGGAGGTAAGCAAAAGCATGAGAAAATGGGCAGTGGGTGGGTTAAAACGATTTCTCATCTCTGCTGGGTGCTTCCATCAAGCAGCATGTGCTTGGAGAAAATAATCAGGCAGTGCAGCATATCAAATCATGGCTTGATGGGGAAAAAAATAAGCGTCCAAGTTCATTGCGTGCAATGCAATTTACGCAGACAAGTCGGGGGTCTCCCGTTTAAGGGCTGGCTGCGTGCACTCCTGTAAGAGGAACAAAGGAGATCTTAACAAGTTCAAGAAAACCTCCCCAGAGACAGAGCAGGATGGAGAGAGAGGGCTGATGGGATGGAAAACACTGGATCACCGCAGTGAGTTCATTGAGAGGAATGAAGGAAGAAATTTAAAGTGATGGCGTTCCTCGTGATCTTCAAGGCAATGAGACATTATTGATTTCCAAGGAGTATACTCATTCCTAATGTGTCCAGGGATCCAGGCTTTCTCCCTTTGTCTTGTCCTAACACAAGTCCACTTCTATAGCTATTAGCTACCACAAATGAATCTGGAGTGAAGCTTGATATAAAGCACATGCCCAGCACATGTCAGTCTAGCTCTAGGAAGAGTGAGCGCTCAGTAGATAGCGAAGGTACGCCTCGACCATCTGTTTCCTTCTGACACAATGCAGTGAATCAGCACTTTGGTTTTTTGAAGGAGTGTATCCTGAAAGCCTCTTCTCTTCAAGGGGCGGAAGCAGAGTATTGCTGCAGAGATGTTTATCTGTGTATTTAAAGGGAGGGAGTGATGCTTTCTGCTATTGCTTCGCCAGGTTGTTTTTTTTTTTTTTTTTTTTTTCACAAATTCAGAAAGGCACACAGCTGAATTAAAAGTGTTGATAACATTGGCATATGGGTGTAAGAGGAGTAAGCATTTGAAGGTGTTCAGTCTGTTTGCATGGAATCCATATATTGGAAATTATTAAATATCTATCGGTTTTATCTGCTATAGAGTGTGCACACTGACTTTTGTATGCATTCCTTA